>OZ020622.1:33771029-34477717 GCA_963971575.1 Liopterus haemorrhoidalis | reverse complement strand
GCCAGGGTTTGGGATGCAGTCGTGTGTATTTAGCTCCACTAGTCTCTAGTATGACGCGGCTCAAAAGGTTGCTGAAGTTTGAGATTAGTGGACGCTTGTCAAGACCTGACAAACCCCAAAATAATAATAATAATAATAATAATAATATAATTTATTGACTATGTTACAATACATAAATTGTTTAAAGTCAATCTTAATTACATATAATATACACAAAATAATAGTTTAAAATAGAAGAAAAAATAAATAAAATATATATAGTACTAATAAAACAAGAGTTCAGAGAGACTAGCTAGCAAGCGCGTTAAAATTTGTAAGACAAGAATTCATTGACAGAATAAAATGGATTGTCTGTTAAAAAAAAATATTTTATTTTTAAAAGTATTAAAACAGTCAGATTTAAAATTATTAGGCAGTAAGTTCATGAACTTTACTGAATAATAGTTAGTACTATTTCTTGATTTTTGGAGTCTTATATAGGTTGGATAGATTTTGCCTTTATTTCGAGTGTTGTAGTTATGTACCTGCTCATGTGTTACAAGTTCATTGAAGTTTCTGTGGGCATACAATAGGGAATTGTAAATAAATAGAGAAGGCAGTGTCATAATTTCCACTTCAGGGAAACAAAGCCTACAGTCGCTTTGATAAGAGACTTCGGCCAGAATTCTTACAGCTCGTCGTTGTAAGGAAAAGATTCTTTCTGCCGCCGGAGAATATCCCCAGGCTAAAATGGCATAGGATATTTGCGACTGGAACAATGCAAAATAAGTAATGCGAACAATTTCTCTGGAAACTGAGGCCATAAGATTTCTTAATAGATATACAGTGCTACATAATTTATTGGATAGGGAGCTAACGGGATGATGCCACTTGAGGGTGGGGTCGAGATGAACACCCAAGAAATTTACGAAGTCTGGGTTGTCAAAATTATGGTTTCTCAATGCAAATAGGAGGTGTTGAGTTTTGCTATCATTTAAGATGAGGCCGTTTGATGTAAACCACAGTTTGGCTTTGTTAACAACTGCGTTATTTTTACTAAACGTGCTTTCTAAGGAATTAGATGTCACTATTAGGTTAGTGTCATCAGCATATAATACGCATTTATTATTTACAGCGGATGGAAAGTCATTCACATATATAATAAATAGTAATGCTGCAAGAATAGACCCTTGTGGAACACCGATATCGAGGGGAAGATGAGTTGACTTGGAATTGTTTACAGAGACGAATTGGATTCTGTTGCTAAGGAAGGATTCTATCAAAGAAGAGCTAGCTTTGTCAAATCCGTATTTTATTAATTTTTCAATGAGAATCTTGGGCGAAACACAATCAAACGCTTTAGATAGATCGAAAAAGGTTGAAAGCCAGAAATTTCCTTTTTCCATGCTATCTGTAGCTTCGGATATGAGATGTAATATAGCGTCGCATGTAAGATCTCTTCGTGCGGTAGCCGAACTGCGAATCATTAAACAGATTATGTACTTCAAAATGTGAAATTATTTGAATGTACATAATTTTTTCTAGAACTTTAGAAAAGACGGGTAAAAAAGACATTAGAAAGATATAGTATTTTCATCTTTCTAGTAATTTATAAAATTAAATTCGTGAAATAAAAAGTCATAAATAAGATAATAATAATAATAATAATAATAATTTATTTAATAGAGCCCATGGCTCAATAGAAAATACATATACATTTAATTGTAATAAAATACTTTATTGAGAAATATAAAGAAATAAGATAATAATACTTGAAACCAAGTTTCTCTTGAGTCTTCTTAACCATTTTCCATGAACTACCATATGGTAGTAGAACTATCATCTTCAAACATATACTGCATAACTTTCTTAATGTCTATTATTTTTGCTTCATTGATTGGAACACGTTCTTTATTACTGTAAAAAATTATTGCAGTAAATGTATTTTTTTTTTGTGTTGAGTTAGTTAGTTAGTTATAATTTTTGGCGCACAGCAATAAAGGCTATTTGCGCCTAACGCAGCCCATTTACATGACTACACTACATATTAAAAAACAATAAATTAAACAATAAATAGATAGATAAAATCAGTAAATTTACGCATACTTAATAAAAGGAAATCTTGCACTCACAAACACAAAAAATAATATAAAAAGTCTGTTCGAAAATTTGAACAGACTCAGGGTGATGGTACAGGCTGTAAAGGGGCCAATTACCATTGAATATCACAGTCAATAACTAGGAACACATTAAAATAAAGTGCAAGACTTCACACATAAAACATTAAGATCGATTCTCTCAGGAAGAGTATCAGCCTATCCATGAGTACCCTGTCGTCACCTAAAGCAACTGACAGGTCATAGCACAGGCCTAACCTCTCCCTGACATCCTCGAACTGTATAAACACAGTTAAAAAGTGTAACACAGACAAATCTGTGTTACACGTCTCACAGATAGAGGACCCTTCACCTCGAAGGAGGTGTCCATGGGTCCACCAACAGTGACCTATACGAAGGCGTGTGATGGCGGTTTCCTCCCTGCGGTTAATCCTGCAGGAAGAACCCCATGGTTTAACGTCTCACATAATCTGTCGCAACTTAACGTTCTGTGTGCGGTTCCACTCATGTGGCCACATGTCTAAAACCAGGTGTTTCGGATGACTCTTTGCGTCATCTGGAAAAATGAAACTCACATCAATCATAGGTCTGTGGGACGCGGGTTTTGCAGCTGTATCTGCCGCTTCGTTGCCTTTAATACCAACATGTCCCGGTATCCACAACAGCTGTACCCTCACATTCTGAGCATTCAGATTGTGGAGTAGCAACCGGATCTTTAGTACAAGAGTATGCACTGGATCTGGATCTTGGATACTATTAAGAGCGCTCAGCGAGTCCGTCAAGATAACACTTGACCAACTTTGCTCTGACGAAACAAAACACAGGGCCTTGAAAACAGCGTACAGCTCAGCAGTGTACACACTCGTTATGGTGTGCAGACGGTACTGAAACTGTTGACGTGCGTTCAGGACAACGATTGCACACCCAACCCTGGTTCCGGTTTTTGATCCGTCAGTAAACGTGACAGTATCCTCGAACCTAGGGACCAGTGTTCTTTGTAACTCGTAGTGGTATTCGATAGGCAACGTAGTATCTTTATCAAACCTAGCTAATGTGAGATTCACAAGCGGACGCGGCAGCATCCATGGTGGAACAGCACACAAAACGAAACTTGCCATTTCGGGCATATTAAAATTAATATCACCCAAAATGTTGAAAGTCCTCAGACCAAAAGGCCTATTGGCTCTTGGTTTTCTGTCATAAGTCTCCGTATGCCTATTTTGTAGAATAGGGTCATACGCGGGATGCTCTGGCTTGGCACTGAGTGCAGCCATATACCGCAGGGATAGAATTTTACGACGATTGTACAGTAACGGTTCGCCTGCTTCACACAGCAGGTTTGGTATTGGGCTGGTGCGAAATGCACCAGTGGCCAACCTAACCCCAGTGTGATGTACAGTGTCAAGAACTCGTATCTCTTGGTGTTTAGCTGACCCATAAGCTAGACATCCATAGTCCAGCTTAGAGCGCACTAGAGAACGATATAAACGCAACATGACAGTGCGGTCTACTCCCCATATCTTGTGACTGAGGACCCGCAACAAATTGAGCGACTTTTGGCATTTTTTCTTGACGGACAAAAAATGTGCCCGCCAAGTTAGACGACTGTCAAAAACGAGTGTAGGGTTGGGATGGACACACAGTTTTGCTGGTCGAGAATTTGAAGCCATTTTCGGTTGCCCATGTATCGAGACGATTGATGGTCAGCTGAAGTTGACGTTCGATTGTACTAGTTTTTTGTCCGGTGACAAAGGTACCAATGTCGTCGACAAATATCGAACTCTCTACAGGTAATCGAATACATGAAGCTGCACCGTTAATGGCAATCAAAAATAGCGTAACGCTCAGTATGGAGCCCTGTGGGACCCCATTGTCCAGTGCGAACATTTGTGACAGTGTATTTCCAATCCGCACCCTGAAGCGCCGGTTCGACATGAAGTCTTTTATAAAGAACATTAAGCGTCCCCGGAGACCCCAAGAATGCAGAGTACGGAGAATATCATAAATCCATGCAGTGTCATAGGCTTTCTCAATATCGAAAAACACAGCTACCAGGTGTTTGTTTTCAACGAAAGCATTCCTGATAGCTGTCTCTAGTCTGACCAGATGATCTGCTGTTGAGCGGTGACTGCGAAAGCCGCACTGTGTGTTGGCCAGCAAGTCGTTTGATTCTAAAAACCAAATCACACGCTTGCTGTTCATACGCTCCAAGAGTTTGCAGAGACAACTGGTCAGCGATATAGGTCTATAGCTAGAGGGCAAGTGTTTATCTTTCCCGACTTTGGGGATAGGAATTATATGAGATTCCTTCCACTTCGCCTGCTTCACACAGCAAGCTTGGTATTGGGCTGGTGCAAAATGCACCTGTGGCCAATCTAACCCCAGTGTGATGTACAGTGTCGAGAATTCGTATCTCTTGATGTTTAGCTGATCCATAAGCTAGACATCCATAGTCCAGCTTAGAGCGCACTAAAGCGCACTTTTTTGCGTTGAGTCTTAGTTTTTGGGCCTATTTGTTTAATTATGTTTTCAAGGACGAAGTTATAAGGATAAAAATGTATTATCATTTGCATGTAGGCACGTTTAACACAAACTTCCGGTATATTTAAAAGCAAAATATTTAAAAATAAAAAGTTATCAATCTTCGTTAAAAATATGTCGACCAGTGGTGTTCAATCTTTATTAAGAGGATCCTACACTGTACCCGAACGGATAGGGGATACGCATCAAATTTATATTTCCTTAAAACTACATTTTTTTGGTATGTTTTGTGATCTAACAAAACAAAAATCACATTTTAATTAATATTATAACCAAATTTTTTAATTAAAATATTGTAAATTTGAAATAAGCCGACAACGGCGCGAAGGTTGCCGAGTAAATACGACTGAGTATGACGTCAAACGACTGGGGGTTGACGTCACAGATACAGTTACAACATAATCTTTACGTGTGTATATTGTATTCTTCGAGAGTTTTGTATTTGTTTTTAAACAATTTTTCACGCATTTATTATTAAAATGGCAGATAAAGATTTTGTTAGGGCTCAGATTGATAATTTACCCAACATTGATGCATTTATGCTCATGGAATATATGAAAAAACATATACAAACATAAAGTTTACTTTTTTCTGAAATATCGGTTTTATTTCGCCTCATAGCTTCCAGCCACAAATTTCGCCTTTTCTGTTGTTTTTTGCCATCAGGTAATGATATAAATTGTTTTTTTGGATTTCTGTTTGAACTATTTGTGCACATCGGTACTAAACAATATTGTCGACTATGTTTCGAAGTACTGGGGCCTAGATCTTCCTTATTTTATATATTTTAATATAAAATTTAATTCGGTAAACATGTTTAAATTGCTTTTATAGAATTAAACTTTATTTTAATTAAAATCACTCACTTTACATAACTTAACATAACCTATAAAAGTTATACAAGCAAATAAGTTCACGACTGTATAGGCTGCACGCAGTACACTGGGTAGGCTTGTAGTGTACTGCGTCACTTAGAAGGGGTATGACGTCACACGTCGTTTTCGCGCGCTACATACATTTATGATTTTTTAAGCCTTCAAATTAAAAAAAAAAAAAATGCAAAACTGTTTTTTATGTTTATATGCAACAAGAGGAATATAATAAAAAAAATTAAAAAATCATGCCTATCCCTTATTAACAGTATTTGTAAATAATTCATAACGTTTTTTTTCCCTTTTATTTGTTGGCTTTATACTTATATATTAATACTTTCAAAATTATTAGAAAAATACATCTGAAAAATTAAATAAAGAAACCAGCAAGAATGTTAGAAATCATATTGAAATCCAATTATCTTAGTGGGTAATTTTCTATGTGAGCAGTTTTCAGTGTGAGCATTTATCCGCTGAAACATACCCGCTTTTAAACGCTGTTAAAAATGTAATATTTTTCAAATCTACTTGAAACTTAGTGTGTATGTCTACAAATAATGGCAAATGTCAGATATAATATTAAGCTTGCGATCTAAGTGCCATCTTTTATCAAAGTCACTGACTTATCAAGCAACCCTCGTATGATTTCTTGGTTATGTTTACGAAAACCTAAAAATTGATGTGAAGTGTGAATTTTCACACATTTCAGGGATTCGCAGGTATTTAGTAAGTGAATGATGATTATTTGGGATGACAAAACAAATTTTATGTTAAAATATTTTTTTTGTCAATTTTAATTCGAATGCCTAATACCATTATTTAGGTTTCTAAATATGTGCAGTATTTTTTTTATATAGCAAGGTTCATTAAGATTTTGAAAATTGCGCCTATGGCTTCCATTGGTTGTTATAAGTCATATGCTCCGCCCCTCTGATTTCTTGTACATTGAAACATAGAATTAAATTATAATTTCAACAATTTCCACTGGTTATTAAATTTACGCGTTTAAAAATTAAATGCAACATTTGCCAAAATATAACTAGAATTTTGAAAAAATTATTTAAACAAAATAAAAATGCAAAAAAAACAGAAAAAAATAAAATTGTCTCCTCTCGCCGGGAGCAAAATCTATTTTGTTGGATAAGAAGCGAGCACCATAACCATTACACCAGGATACGGCTTCCAGTGCAGCGTGTTACTTAACTATAACTTTTGTAGAGGTGTTAACCAAAAAACACAAAAAATGTGTTATTTTCCGAAAACATAATCTGATCAAAAATTCCTGTTGTACTATTCCGGTTCACACCAATGTACATTACTTAGATTTTATTCAGATTTTTAGTTTAAACCATCTGGGCTACAAGGTGTGGGACAAAATTTTTTTGCATAATTTTGGCAAAAATCGCATAAAAATAATTTATTTTGCAAAAATAAAAATGTGATCGTTAATCCACGTACTAAGGGCTTTCATTTGACACCCTATTCAGAATTTAAAAAAAATATATTTTTTTTAGATGAGCACATATTTGTTTATATTTTTAGGGGGATATGTTTTTTAGATGTTTTAGTATTTTTCCTATGTGCGGGTCAAAGAGCTGTATAAGCATACTAAATTTCAACTCTCTAGGTTTAGCCGTTTGGCTACAATTTTTACCGGACAGACAGACAGACAGACGACAAAATGACGGTAAAGCTCCGTCGCTGAAACAGCGCAGTTCGTCATTTTGCGTCATAACTTCAATGACAAACTTAGTGGCGAAAAAATAACTAAATCATTTTTTTTTTTTGCATATGAATTAAAGACTAATATTGCTCTTTACTCTTTTATTTTACTAAAACATACCTTTTGAAATCATATTTAGTTTGTGTTCGATAGTCATTTTGAAGATTTACAAATCATATAAGTGTTTATTTAATATAGGGACATTTGTATTGGTATCTCTGAATAAAACGATGTTTATTCATTTAATTTGTCATTTAATACGTCTTTTGTGTTTTGATACTGACTTGTGTTCAAATATCTAACTTGTAGTAATTTCTAAGAACCTTTTTTATTTAATTTGTTTTTTATTTAGTAGTTTTGTATTTAGTTATATATTTTCTTATAGATTTTCTTATTTGATTTTGTGTCTACTGCATAGTTTTAAGGTTATATTCAACTTACTTTATTTTCTTTTCTTTGATCATATTTTTGGATCACATCAGCCCTTTCTAGGACTATTTTGCCTATTAGAATAGTTTATTTGTTTCTATTCTGTTCTTATTCTTATATTTTCATTTCATTTCGATACAAGTGACAGCGTACAAATATTACATTCGTTAAATAGATGAATGTAAACGTACTAAACCTGACGTCACATTTTTTTTTTGTGGCGTTTCAATTGACGCAACTGCACTGTTTCGCCGATTTCTCTATATAAGGTTTTTTTGTCATACCTACAAAACCCTAAAAATGTATAAGGTTTGACAGGTTGAACACCACTGTGTTACAATCATGTTTGTAACAAGTCAGAAATGTTCAACAACATGTTTGTTGAATATTAAGGTCAAATTGTGGTAATACGAAACTATATAACCAATTCTTTTATTTGTATTTCGGTACTTGCTTCTTCTGTTCTTGTTTGTACTTCTGTTAATATTCCGTTCCACAATGGATAATAAAGATCTGGGTACCGATCTGCTGCAAAAAATGGCTTGCTCCAACTGTAAGAATATAGTATCGTTTGGACCTGTTTGGATCAACGCAGATGGCGACACTTTATGTGGCAGGTTAGAATTTTTTGTAATTACTAGCTTACGATTTTGTTATGTTCATTTTCCAAGTAGAACAGTAAATAATCATTTCCCCACCCAGAGGCGAATTAAGCTGTGGTGGCCCCGGGGCCCACGAAGCCGGGGGGCCCACCGAAGTCTATATACAAATATTTCCATTCTATTTAAAATAATAGACGGCCCATTTTAATTTTATCGCCCAGGGCCCCCAAGCAACTTAATTCGCTACTGCTTTAGCCGGTTTATGACTTTATGACTAGCTGGAATGTGATCGGCGAGATGCATTTTTGTTTGAATAATCTGCGTGTATTTTGATTATTTGCTTCATTTTATAAAAATCTGTCTATCTATCAATATGTGAGCTGTGAAAAAAAAAGTGAATTTATATTAACTAAAAAATGTACCCCCTCCCCCGTAACATTACTTTTAAACACCATTAATTTGTAATACATAGGGTAGGCCTAGGGCAGGGGTCGGCCAACTTTAGAAGCCAAAGAGCCAAATTCACCCTTTACGGCATCTGGAAACATTTTAAAGAGCCATAATTTTGTTTTAATACATGACTTCTTGCATATTTTCTAAATTTTATTCCTTATCAAAATAATTTAAAGAGCCATACGAATGCCTCAAAGAGCCGCATGCGGCTCGCGAGCCTCGGTTTGCCGACCCCTGGCCTAGGGGCTCCATCATAGAAATTGATTGAAGTCAAAAACTGTTAGAGATAGCGACCAGCGGTTAAAATTTTTGGATTTTGAAACAAAAAAATTTCTTGAAATTTTTAAAATTGCTAACTAAAAAATTGTTAGGGATATAAATATGCGGCTTGAAATTTTAAAATTCTCCTACACTGTTTAGTCTAAGAAAAAAATTGGGCTTAAATAAACATATTATTTTGTAGGGGCAGTAATCCAAAATCCTTGAAAATAGCCAAAAAATCGAAAAAATCGTAATCGTAGACCTTAAAAAATCGTGATTTTGAAGTAAAAAATTTTTGTCTCCAATTTTATTGAAAATTGGTACAAATATGCATTTTTGGTCAGAGATCAAGAAAATTTGGTCCATTTTGAAATTTGGGCAAATGTTTTGGAATTATAGGCAGGAAAAACTGACCTAAATCAGCTCTAACTCAAACACTAGGAAAGCATACATTTTTTAAATATTTTTTTCATAATTCTCACCCCAAAATTAGCCTAAAACTATATTTTGGCTAAAATCGGAGTCAAAAAAATTTTGACCAAAAAATTTTTTTTTGTATAATTGCAAAAATATCAAATCCAGACCTGGCAACGCTGCGGGCGATCTTTTGTCACGCAAGAGCGTAACGCCTACAGAGACATTGTTTATATTGCGACTATATGAATCTCTAACAGATTCTTTACTAGAAATGGAATCCCAGCAACCGGCCAGTTATTTATTTATTTTCCTAGTCGATATTTGCAAAATAAATTTACGTACCTCTTCTCTACCTATAACAAAATGTATCCATGTATATACAAATATATTTTTTTAATTTTAGCTAAGATATTAAACGAAAATCTTAATACTTGTCAAAATTTAGTCAAAATGAAATGTATTTCAAAACTCAATTACTGTTCCTTAATCTGCACTTTTATTTAATATCCGCACAATAATATTTAAATTAAAAAAAAAAATGAATACAAAAAACTGTAATATTTTCCAAAAACGAAATCGGATAAAAAATTCCTCTCGTACGTTTCCAATTCATAGTAATATACATTGTTTAGAATTTTTTCAGATTTTTAATTTAACCCCTTAGGGTTAAAAAGTACGGGACACTGATTTTTTAGTAATATTTTGGAAAAAAATCGTATTAAAATAAAAAAAATAAATAAAAAACTACTTCCCGTTCCTTTATCTACGTCTTAAGAGCTTTCTTCTGATTCAACACAATAAATTTTTAAAAAATATTTTTTTTTCGACGACTCAAAATAATCAATATTTTGCGAAAAACTAATTTGATCAAAATTTCCTGTTGAACTAATCCGGTTCCCATCAATGTACATTATTGAGATTTTTTCAGATTTTTAGTTCAACCCCTCTGGGAGACAGGGTGGGGGAAAAAAGTTTTTTACCATTATATTGATAAAAACCCCATAAAAAAAAGATTGTTCAAAAATAAAAATTTGTTTGTGCATCCACGCATTAATGCCTGTAGTACACGGTGCGATTTCTCGTTTTGAATCTCGTACGATTTATAGTTATCAAATTATTGTATCGTGTACTACAGGATTTTCGTACGAGATCTTGTATGATATTGAAAACCAACCAATATTTATTGTCTCGACCTAAAATATTGGACAGAATGAACCAATAATGCGCAGTATAAGATGCGCATATTCATGTGACTAACAACTGTTCATCTGTCAAACATATTTCGAGGTTATTTAGTATCAACTTTAACAATATTTTTTCTTATTTTGTTTAAAATAAATTGGATTTTGCTGTTCACATTAGGATATTTATATATACTTTTGGATTTATCCAACATCTTATTATCCAACATACTTAACTTGTGACCTATCTAAGGTGACCATTAAACATTCCATTCCGGGAAAAAAGTACCGGGGAAATTATTTAATATTATTATTATTATTTTTTTTTTTTTATTATGTTTGTAGAATTTTTTTTAAATTTCTTGTCAACAAACTACTTTTGATTACAATTTCTACACTTCTCATTTATTTATTCAAGTTGGGTGTTATGCATAAAACAATTTCAACGAAATCATTATTAATATAATATGTTTTTATTTTCTTTAAACTATTTTATAACGATAATAATGACAACAATAATATTTTTTGATAAAGAAAAATCGTAGTTTTATAAACAAAAATAATAATAACAAAAAATAAATAAAATAATAATTCCCTTCAATTTCAAATGTAATAAATTAGAACAGAAAACAGTACGGCTTTGCGAATCCAGGAGATTTACTGATTTTGGACAAAGATTAATATTATTTAATTAAAGACTGATAATATTAATTATTATTAATATTATCAGTCTTCAAAAATTGGTAAACTATTTGTCCATTCTAGGTTAAGTACAATTATTTGAATTCTGTCAACTTACAAAAATAGACGAAGTGCGCATCAATTGGTACAGATTCAAAGCGATACATATTGGATGGTATACTAATGGGTGTTTTTTTTTAGAGGTATAGAACTTTAAATTGCAATAAAACAACGATGGATTATTCGATTGACATGAATTTTTTTTTATTCGAAAGATAATCTTGTGGCATTACATTTTAAATATGATTTCTGGCATATGACCGCCACGGCTGGCTCGGATGTAGTCCAATCTGGACGTCCAATTTTCGATGACTTTTTCCAACATTTGTGGCCGTATATCGGCAATAACACGGCGAATGTTGTCTTCCAAATGGTCAAGCGTTTGTGGCTTATCCGCATAGACCAATGACTTTACATAGCCCCACAGAAAGTAGTCCAGCGGTGTTAAATCACAAGATCTTGGAGGCCAATTCACAGGTCCAAAACGTGAAATTAGGCGGTCACCAAACGTGTCTTTCAATAAATCGATTGTGGCACGAGCTGTGTGACATGTTGCGCCGTCTTGTTGGTATGATTTAATGTAATGCCACAAGATTATCTTTCGAATAAAAAAAAATTCATGTCAATCGAATAATCCATCGTTGTTTTATTGCAATTTAAAGTTCTATACCTCTAAAAAAAACACCCGTTACAATAATTTTACATCCGATAATTCTGAACAAAATTCTCAATACAATAATTATCGTACGACAAATCATACGAGATTCAAATCGAGAAATTGCATCGTGTACTACAGGCTTAAGAGCTTTCATTTGATACCCCACTCAAAATTTAAAAAAATATATTTATTTTTCCATTAAATACATATTTGTTTATATTTATCCCGCGCTGTATTTTTATGAACTCTCTATAGCTTTCCTATATGTGGGTCAAAAAGTTGTACAAGTATGCCAAATGTCAACTTTCTATGTTCAACCGTTTGGCTACAATTTTTACCGTATAGACCAGTGGTTCCCAAACTTTTCGGTTCCCGGCGCCCTTAATGTATCAGAATTTTTCTGCTGCGCCCCAAGTCAAAACTAACGCAATTGGAGGAATATTGGAATATTTTCGCGGCGCACAGTTTGGGAATTGCTGATATAGATAAGCAGTAAGTATTAGTTTATAAAAATAGTTAAAAAAAGGAGGCAGGCTAACATTTCATCGGCTCTGAGCCTTATTGTGGACTGTTTTTTTAAAAAAATTTTGGCTGCAAATGTCAAAATTTAGACCTTAACTCAAAAGTGACCATATATTTGTGATCTAAGGTTAAAAATATATAAGTGTAACAATTTACCAACAAAATTATTTTTTTTTATACTAAAATTTTGAAATTTGGTCAAAACTTTTTTGACTTGAAAATTTTAGCCAAAATATTATTCAAAATGTACCAAAATTTTGTTGATCTATGACCAAAAATACATATTTGTACCAATTTTCAATAAAATCGGAGAAAAAATGTTTTGCTTAATATTCACGATTTTTTTACGGTCTACCCCCTTACGATTTTTTCGATTTTTGGCCATTCTCAAGGGTTTTGGATTACTGCCCTTACAAAACTTAATAAACAGTTTATTAAAGCCCATTTTTTTTTAGACTAAACAATCTATGTGGATTTTAAAAATTCAAACCGCCAATTTCTATCCCTAACCATTTTATAGTTAGGATTTATAAAAAAAATTGATGTGAAGTGTGAATATTCACACATTTCAGGGTTTCGCAGGTATATAATAAGTGAAGGCGGTATGCTGAGTGTGTAGGACAAATTTTACTTTGTAGTAATCACGGTAAAATGAACGATATTTTTAAAATAATTTATCGTCTGTTAATCATATAATAAGATAATTATTAAATTTACGCTCTTAAAAATTAAATACAACATTTGTCAAAATATAACTAGAATTTTGACAAAATAATTTCAACTTAATAAAAATGCAAAAAAAAAAAACAGAAAAAATAAAATTCACTCAGTACTCGAACTCGAAACCCTTCGTTTACCAGCGAGTTTTAGCTTACGACACCAGCGCTCTAACCAATAACGCCATCGTACGCCTTGCATGTGAGTGTCTTACATTGATATAACTTTTGTACTTTGTGAACCAAAAACCACAAAAATGCGTTATTTTCCGAAAACATAATCTGATCAAAAATTCCTGTTGTACTATTTCGGTTCACACCAATATACATTACCTAGAATTTTTTTAGATTTTTAGTTTAAACCATCAGGGCTACAGGGTGCGGGACAATTTTTTTTTTGCATAATTTTGGCAAAAATCGCATCAAAATAATTTATTTTTCAAAAATAAAAATTTGATCGTTAATCCACGTACTAAGGCCTTCATTTGATACCCTACCCATAATTTAAAAAAAATATTTTTGTTTTCGATGTGCACATATTTGTTTATATTTTTAGGGGGGTATGTTTTTTAGATGTTTTAGTATTTTTGATATGTGCGGGTCAAAGAGTTGTATAAGCATGCCAAATTTCAACTCTCTAGGTTTAGCCGTTTGGCTACAATTTTTACCGAACAGACAGACAGACAGAGAGACAGACAGACAGACAGACAGACAGACAGACAGACAGACAGACAGACAGACGACAAAATGACGGTATAAGGGTTTTTTGGTCATACCTACAAAACCCTAAAAATAAATAAAAAAATTTAAAAAATGAAAATTTTTCAAAATTTTTTCTTTTAAAATATGGTTACAAGTCAATTAGGAAATCAAGATTTTAAAAATTTCAACCGCAAGTTTTTATCGCATTTCGTTTTTGAAATATATCCAGGCGAAGATGAAAATTTCTATACATGACGTCATATTAAAATTTGTCATAATTTTAAAATAAGCTAAACAAATTAAACCTCACATTTTTTTTAGTCTGAATAAACTACGAGGAATCCATAAATTCTAACCTCAGGTCATTTCCTCTAATCGTTATTTGAGCTGTAATTTTTATTGATTCACAATTTTCACAAATAATGTAAATTATGCCATTAAAAATATTAGTATAAATAATCTTAAAACGCATTAAACGATTAATGCCCCAAATTATTTCTAGATTAAATTAACTACGGAGAATCCAAAAATTTTAATCGGAGGTCGCTGTCTCAAATGGTTTTTAAGTTGTGTTTTTTTTAATTTTCAATTTTCATAAATAATGTAAATTATACTATTAAAAAAATGTCGTAATCTCAAAACGCGTTAAACTATTAAAGCTCCAATTTTTTTCTATACTAAATAAACTACGTAAATTTTTATACTCTATCTCAGAAAGACTGATAGTAATAAAATTTATTATTTGTAAAAAGTTATTGTTTTTTCACACAGAAGCGGCCCACAAAATATGAATAGTTCGAAACGAAATATTGTTAAAGACAACCGAGTGTACCGCACAAATTATATGGGAATACGAACTAGGGTTAAACACAATAGATCATAAAAATGTTACCCTAAAATTTTGAGGAAAAATATGGTCACAGGGGCGCGTTTAATAAAATGATAAATAGTAATATAGAAATACACAAAACCAATTTAAACGTGTTTAAAATGTGCACGCCTCTGGTAACTGCCTGACAAAAAGATTTATTACTATCAGACTTTCTGAGATAGAGTATAGATGCCTATAACCCAGTGGTGCCCAAACTTTATCGGTTCCCGGCGCCCTTAATTTATTAGAATTTTTCCGCGGTGCCCCAAGTAAAAACTGGTCTAACTAAAGCAGTTGTAGGAATAATGAAATATTTCGCGGCGTCCTTGTAACCCATCTGCGGCGCCCCAGGGCGCCACAGCGCCCAGTTTGGGAATCGCTGGTATAGACGATAGACAGACAGACAGACAGACACATGACTGACGTTATAAGGGTTTTTTTTGTGGTCGTAACTACAAAACCCTAAAAAAATAAATCACTCGGTGCTAATTCCGGGACCTATTGTAATTAAATTTTATTAGAAGTATTTTATATGTTCAATAAATAAATTAAATAACAGAAATAACTGTAAAAAGTTAATGATATTCTCATTAAATTACTAGTTGTCTTGTCTTGTCTACTTCAAGTACATATAAAAACGGAACTTTCGACAGGATACCGTAGAAATAATTGTCGAAAAGCATACAAAATAGATCCCCAGTACTAATTCCGCATTTTGTTTTTTAGATGCCAACTAAATACTGACGCTGCTTATAATCGCTTGTGGATTTATGAAAAATTACTAAGTTATACGAAAAGTGTCTTTCCATGCAAGAATAAGTCTACAGGTTGCCATGTCAGTCTCACTTCAGAGTTGATCAAAGAACATGAGAGTATATGTACGTTTTTCGTCCATGTATGTCCTGCTGTATTGAAAGAAGAATGCACTTGGACTGGTCAGATAGGAGAAATACAAACTCACTTTAACGAAAAACACCAAGATCTTATAACCAAAGTCCCTGTTCAACAGAAATTGGATTTCAGTGAAAGTTTTATCAAGAATAGTTATTTTACTTATCGAGGATTTAATTTTATTCTTCAACAGAAACTAGATCTGAATAAGAATTTCATTTCGTATAATATAGCCGTGTTAGATTCGCCTAACATTGCTATATTATTTCGATACTCTGTACATTTTAAGAATTTGTTTTTGGAAATTATTAAGAAGAAACCTGTCAAATCTTATAATAAGAGAGAGATAGACCAGGCGGACAGTATTGTGGAACTATTGGGAAATTTGTCATCAGATTCGGAGAAATTAGAAGATACTGATATAAATATAAGGTAAGATATTCAGGTAAGGTGGCCAGACGTAGAGACGTAATGAGTACAGTAGGACCTCGTTTAGTGCCTAGAATGCGTTCTTAGAGTAGGGTGACCATTCGTCCGCATTTTGATTTGGTGTCCCCAGGGCCGAATTTTGCTCTGTACTTATATTTGGGAGGTGAAGATCTTTTTTTTTTGCTCTTTACTTATATTTGGGGGGTGACGATCTTTTTTTTGCTCCGTCCCGCATTGACTTCTCCAAGAAAATGGTCACCCTATCTTTGTGACAAAGCGCTAAAGGAAACAGCGTTAAACGAGGTCATAAACGAGCTCATTGTCACACATAGTAAATAAGGAAAGGGAAACACGCGACCAAAACTAATTTTGCATTAATTTTAAGTTATTTTTATATTAATTTGCATAATAATATACCGTGCGTTTATTTTTTTTAAGGCCCGGTATTTCCACCTTATTGTTATCTATAAGATTAACTATCAATAGGATAATATTATCCTCTTGATAGTCACTAGGATAAATTGATTTCTGTATTTCCAACTCTAGTTATCACGCCAACCTTCCCATGAAACGTATAAATGGTTCCAGAAAATACAAGAAACCATACAGCTTCCCGCAACGGGTCCTTCTCGGATGGGGACCCACAAACAGTTGGGCGAAGCTACAATCCCGCTAGCCGGGTCCGCCACAGGTGGACACCCGAGGAACAGGAAGACCTGCTTCAGGTTTACGAGGCAGCATCACCCCATCGCAGGGGCTACATGGTCAGAGTCCACTCACAATGGTGTGAAAATCATCCCGAGCTGGACTTCATGACGCAACAAAATCTGCGCGATCAAGTAGCACGCCTGCGACGCAGGATGAGGTGATCGAGACGAAGAGAGTCGATAAGGTTGTCCCAAATACCGGTACAGCCATCGACACCTGCAAACCCACCAACGGCAGGTGGGCAGATAGCCACTGGGTCTTCCCCAGTTAATGCAGGAATAACATCCTCTTCACCGGAAAAAAATCTTCGCGAGGATTTTCTAGCCCTTCTCTCGCCTCATTCTGAACGCACCCGACTTGGACACAATAAGTTCAAAGTTCGTGCTGGTGACCTCACGCGACTTAATGAACTTATTGACAGGCAAATTTCCCCTCAGAGTAGTCTCTGGGAAATCGACTGTGCTGTATACGCAGCAGCAGCTGTGCTGATGCCAAAGCGGGCTTTGGCGTCAGAGGCTTTTAACGGCAAACTGCGTATACAGCAATTAGAGAAGAAAATGACGCGTTCACGCCATGAAGCTTCTCATATTCAGTGTGCTATTGATGCTTTACGAAGTATTAAGCCGCTAAGTGCGAATACTAAGCGCATATTACATCAATTGCGCATAAAGCATCACACACTGAATTTGTCCACTCTCTCTCTGCTAAAGCAGAAAGCGGTGGACAAATTGAGAGCACTAGCCCTGGCAAGAAAGAAACTGGTCAACCGGGTTAGGACCATGGAGAAAAATACTATGTTCCTCACGAGCACGTCACGCCTTTTCATGGCCAAACCTGAGGTTTCTGAACCGTTGTTATCAGTCGACAGGACAGAGATGTTCTGGAGGGAGCTTTATGAACACGAGACGATCGTGCAAAACACTCCAGTTTTAGAGAGATTTGAGGAATTCTGTACACAACATCTTACAGATCCTCAGGCATGCCCCCCTGTTACTCGGGAGAAGTAACACGTGCTGTTTCAAAAGCGCGCAAATTTCCTGCACCAAGAGTTGACGGTATCGTTGCTTTTTGGTGGAAATCATTTACCAGTGTACACGGCCATCTAGCACGAAACTTTACTTCTTTTATCCGTGGGGAAATACCAATACCATCTTGGTTATCAGAGGGGCGTACAGTATTAATCCCCAAAAAAAGTTATTTAATCAACCCGAAGAACTATAGACCTATTACTTGTCTCAATACCCTGTATAAGATCTTCACTAGCGTATTAAACGAGCGGGTACTGTGCTCCATTGCCTCTGTTTGGTCAGACATCTACGAACAGAGGGGATCGAAGAGAGGCCAAGCAGGTTGCAAAGAAAACCTTATTATCGACCGGTCAGTCTGTCATGACGCGGCGTATTTCAAACGCAACCTGTCGATGGCTTGGGTGGACTACGCAAAAGCATATGACACTACGTCACATGCTCTTATTCTAACATTGTTACGAATGTTACGAGTTCACCCGGAGGTAGAGAGATGCATTGGACAACTTATGTCCCTCTGGAAGACACAATTCATTGTTCCAAGCGGATCAACCACAGTGTCGACAGGGTGGATACATGTCAAGCGTGGCATTTTCCAGGGAGATTCCCTAAGCCCGCTTCTATTTTGCATTTCACTTCTTCCCCTATCGACCGAGCTCAGACGCGGCAGTGGCTACATGGCGGGTCCCCTGTCGAGGCGTAAGCACAAAATTACCCATCTTTTTTATATGGACGATTTGAAGCTCTACGCCTCGAACGAGAGAAACCTTCAGGCCGCCTTAGATGCTGTTGCTGAGTACACTGCCGCGATAGGTATGCAATTCGGGTTGAAAAAATGCGCTGTTTTTCATATCTACAGAGGAAAAGGTTTAGACAACGGTGAAGACGTTCAATTGGTTGATGGGAGCATTATAAAACACCTTAATGCCGAAGGGTCTTACACATTTTTAGGCATCAGTGAGAGAGCTGTCTAAGATGTCATTCTTATTAAACAGGCCCTTCGCAGCAAGTATATGGCACGACTTAGGCAGATATGGAGAACCTGTCTGTCTGGCAAGAACAAGATCGCTGCCACAAACATGCTTGCTGTCCCATTAATTTCATACACTTTTGGTGTAATGAAATGGAATGTTGATAATCTTAAGGATCTCGACAGAAGAACCAGAAAGATCATGAACATCAGCCGAAGTCTTCACCCGAAATCTTCTATGCAGCGCATTTACCTCCCTCGTCCAAACGGGGGTCGGGGATTACTTAATCTGGAGTGCATGCACGATCGACTCGTCTTGGTTACAGCTAACAGTATCCTCAGAAGTCAGGACCCACTATTAAAGTTCGTTAGTGAGCACGAGTTTAGTGGCAAAGGGGCGTTTCTTTACCAGGCAGCGCGAAGAGCAGCAACGAGATTTAACCTGGCAGACTTGAATCCCGTCAGAGAAAACGACTCTCTCGGGAGGAGTACAACAGAGTTACCAGTTCGGTGAAACGAGGGCAGATAGACATGTTGACAGAAGAACACATGAGTAAAAGTATGCACTCTGTGTTCTTCAGACATATTAAAAGTCTAGAGTTGTCCACCGAACTCACGTTCTCGTTTCTTAAGCCTGCGAGTTTGAGATCGGAAACAGAAGGTTTTGTGTTTGCGTGTCAGGATGGTGTTATAAATACTTTGGGGTACAGGATCCGCATATTCCAAATAGCGGAGTCCACACTCTGTAGGTTGTGCCACCACCATCCTGAAACAATTATGCACATTTTGTCTGCTTGTCCATCTCTTGCAGCGTCGACCTACTACGTGCCTCGACATAATGCTGCTCTCCGCGTGGTCTACTATCATCTTAGACATGCTTATGGTATTGACCAAATACCGGTTATACCGTACGTCCCTTCTGACATAGAATCGGTGGTGGAAAATTCCAAGTGCCGTATTTATTGGAATTACTCCTTCCCCACCTCGAGGTTACTGACAGCCACTAAGCCGGACATAACCCTCCTGGATATCAAGACCAAACAGATGTTTGTGATTGAATTCTCAAGTCCAGCTGAGAAGAATATCTCTCTCAAGGAGGAGGGAAAAGAGGTCCAAGTATATGGACCTCTTGTCCGAGCTTAGAAAGCTGTATCCCGGGTATAAAGTTAAGCTTGTAGTCCTGATAGTTGGTGTTTTGGGTGGCATGAAAGCCTCCTATCGAAGGGAAATCGAGTCCATTCCCGCGTCATACTAGTCTCTAGTATGACGCGGCTCAAAAGGTTGCTGAAGTTTGAGATTAGTGGACGCTTGTCAAGACCTGACAAACCCCATAATAATAATAATAATAAATTTTTCACAAAATGGACTTATCTCACTTTCAAAATCAACGGCTCATACTCACATTAACTCAGAAAATTTGTGTTACAGTGTAGATATGGTGACGATGAAAAACTGCGCGGCATGCAATCGTCTGCTTGATCAGGCTCCCATCTATTACGCTGGAGAAGAGAACTACCTCTGTGATCAATGTAAAACGTAAGTAGACGTATACTGTCGACGGCCTCGCGCTTAAGGGGGCCTCGCAAAAATTTTACAAGTTATTGAAAGTTTAAATATTATATATGAATTATGACTTATGATATTTTTACATTTCTCATTTCGCTTTGCTGGACAAAAATATGTTTATTTGTATATTTGTCGGTTTTATCATTGGATTCTATTACTTCGACTTTAAATAAATAATGTTTTCTAAGTATTAATCTTATTCTATATTATGTGCATAAAAACTTATAAATTCAAAATTCACTGTTTAAAAATGAAAATCGGGTCCGCAAATATTGAAAAATTTCCCATTCGAAATAATTTCTATTAAAAATGGCTTAGTAGGTGAAAGATAATTTAAAAGAAAATAAAAATATAAGAAAAAATTAACCACGAAAATCCACGAACTGAAAATTTTAAAATCTACTTCACTAGAAAATATAAATGATGCAAAACAACTTATCCAGTACATTTTAGGAAATATTTTTGAAGAAGTATATCCAAATCTTTACACAACAATCAGAATCATGCTCACAATTCCAGTAAGTACAGCTTCTGCCGAGAGAAGTTAAAATTGATTAAGACCTACTTAAGAAGCGCGAAGAGCCATGAAAGACTACGAAAGTGTGTGTGTGTGTGCGTGCGTTTGTGTGTGCGAGTGTGTATGGGTGCGTGTGCGAATGCGTCCGTGCGTGCGTGCGTGCGTGCGTGCGTCTGTGTCTGTGTGTGTCTGTGTGTGTGTATACACGATAACTCAAGAACGGTTTAACTTAGAGAGTTCGTTCTGGTTCTAAAAAATTATCCTAATAATTGGGAAGAACCCTATTTTTTTTTATAAAGATCCGAAACCGGAAACGGAAGTTATTAAACTTTAACATTTTAAAACATTCATTACTATTAAACCAATCCTTGAACAAAAATTTGTCTAAAATATAATTTCATGTATTTTTGAAGGTTTACCAAAATCTTAATTTTTTTTATATTATTATAATTTTTTTTTTTGTGGGAGGCTAGCGTAGGTTAATGATAATTTTACACCGGAAACAAGCTATTACATTTGGTTTTACATCGGGTTGTTCAGAATACGGATTTTTTCAGCGATGTTAAATCTGATTTAATAGAGTAATGTTATTTTCATTGGTGTTAAGTTAACGGGTATTACGATGGAAACTTCAGAATACCGCCATAATTATTGTTTAGCGCCTCGCCCCTATAAATTTGCCACTGTTAAATAATGCAGGATCCTCTGAATGTTAATATTATTTTTAGTAAACCAGATACATTGAAAAAGGTCGAAGAACGATTTGGTGGTTTTATATGGACTGCAACCGGATGCGAACTGGCTCTTGGACAAATGGACGTTAGGTACAATCCAATTGTGAACCGGTATGAGAGGGGAGTTGGTAAACTAGGTTGGACCAGCGGAGTTAATGTGTCTAAACATATGTTTCGGCATGTTGAGGATAACTTTAAGCAGGCATATTTGTGTAGACCTGGTAAGTATCGTTGAAGTCAGAGCTGGGCCATTTATCAAGTAAAACTAATTAACTACCAACTACTATTAAATACGAGGAGTGATCAGAAAGTTTCTAGAACGAACTAAAAGATGGAGTTGCGCCGCCGTAGACGTAGCATTCTATGTCTATGTAAATTGGAAACCATCCTAAGATATTTGCATTAAAGGTGTCAAAAACTATCCCAATACATAAAAAATATTCAGTAACTGATATGGCAAACTATAGGCCAATTTCCATCACATCTTCCTTTTCAAAAAATTTTGAATACTGAATGTTAACACGCCTTTTAAGCCATTTAAATAAACATAATGTAAAATGTAATAATCAGCATGGTTTTAGAGAAAATCATTCTGCAATGACAACCATTGATTCATTTATGAAATATATTACGCATGCTTTGGATAGCGGAGAAACCTCTGTTGGTGTCTTCTGTGATCTTAGTCCAGCATTCGACTGCGTTATACCCTTTTCACACTAGATCTTTAAGACGAGTGAACTTAAAGTTCACTGATGTTTAAGATCGGTATGCTTTCACAATTGATGTTTAAATCTCTGGTGCTGTCATCAGCTACAGTAATTTTGTCCTTAAGTTACCGTCATGAAATTACCAGTTTTGAACTGTCTGCGCAGACGCACATTTTGAATTATTATAAACAAATAAAGATATTTCATTTCATTCTACAATAAAGACACTACAATAAAGAATATATTACACCTGTATTAACATGTGAGTCGATACATTTTATCTCAATTATTGTAGCTCTGTATTTTATTTAACACATTATTAAAATAAATTATTTTATTATAACAATAAGTATAAACTTCTTATAACGTCGATATAATACAGTATTCTTGTTTATGATAATATAAAATGTTGACAGCATAAATTCAAGGAGAATTTTTTTATAATAGAAATTAAGTTGGCAATGCGGACGAAGTTTAAGACGCAGATCTCTGTCATAAACATCGGTTGTGTTTAGACGAGGCCGTACGGTTTCACATTAGCGTTTAAAGATACATTCACTTTAACATCCGATCTTAAAGATCTAGTGTGAAAAGGGTATTAGTCATGACATTTTACTAATAAAATTAAATAAATATGAAATTCGTGGTGTCGTTGCAGACTGGTTTACTTCATACCTCACAAATAGATTCCAGTTTGTACAGCTGTCTTTCAAAGATGGAAAAGTAAATATAAGAGAAGAAAAGTCAGGTCTTCTTCCCATTAATCTCGGTGTTCCCCAGGGATCTGTCTTAGGCCCCATTCTATTCCTTCTATTTGTAAATGATATTACTTATTATATAAATTGTCATCTTACAATGTTCGCCGACGATACATCCGTTGTTCTCTCAGGCAAAAATAACGTAGAAATAAATGAAAAAATAATCCCTCTTATACATGAACTCAACAACTGGTTCCTGTTTAATAAATTATACTTAAATGCCTCCAAAACTAACTATATGATCTTTAGAACTTTGCAAAGTAATAGTCAAATCAATATAAATATTAAAATAAATAATGAATATCTAAAATCAGAAAATGAAACAAAATTTTTAGGTCTGTACATAGATGAACATTTAAGTTGGAAAGCCCACTGTCAAAAACTACTAAAATCATTAAATTCAGCTCACTTTCAAATAAAAAATTTAAAAAATATTGTAGGTCATGAGACCATTATTAAATTTTATTATTCCCAATTTTATAGTAGGCTTAAGTATGGAATATGCTTCTGGGGATCATCAACTATGGTAGATGACATATTTATTTCCCAGAAAAGAATAATACGTTGTATAGCAAACAAAAGACGCACTGAATCATGCAGACCTCTTTTTGTAAAATACAAATTATTAACAGTTCCTGGTATTTACATCCTAGAGTTGCTGGTCTATGTATTTAAAAATCAAATAAACTTTGAACCAGCATTCATATAACACCAGAGGAAAAGATTGTTTCAGAACTCCAGCAAACATGCTGGAACTGACAAAAAAATCACCAAAAACTGTTGGTATTTAATTATTTATTTCACTGCCATTCCATGTCAGAAATGAAACGCAGTTTGCTTTATTTAAGCGGAAGATTAAGGTATTTCTTATAGAGCATTGTGTATACTCAATTAATGAATTCTTAAAATCTTGTAAGGACTGGTGCAGTCATGCCAATGGGGAACATTGATTTTGGGTAATTTAATGTATGATTTTATTGTTTTATCAATTGTATAACTTGTTTTACTTATCAAAATCTGTGTAAAATTATAAATTCATGTAGTGACATATCCTACATGCAGTCCTGTATTTAAAGGATTAATAAATATTATTATTATTATTATATAACTTTCATAGCGACGTCACTACAGTTGGATATTACAGAATACCTTAAGGTTACCTTAAGGGTGACCAACTTTTTGAAAAACCAACCCGGGAAAAAAAAAATTAGTTTATTTAACATCTTTTTTACCTTTGAATGAAATAACATATTAAAATAAATAAAAACACTAATTTCTATGCAAAATATCACTTTATTATTTAACTAATAACACGACTAGTTTCGCCATACAATGGCATTATCAAGTGATTCAAATGATGTAATGAATGGAGAACATTCAATGTACAGCCCTTACATATTAACAGTACCGAAAAATCCTAATTAACAAATACTTGAAAAAATGGGGAATAAACCAAATCTGTTTGTTCATTGAGGACCGGCGCGCCCTGCCTCAGATGTTTCAAGATTTCAAGGGATTCAAGCAGATTTAGTTTATAACCCTTTTACTTGCAGTTCGGCCTTTATTAAATCAGTATTGCAACGGTTTCTGGTGTCAATCCAATGAGAAGACATCAAACTGAAGATGCTCTCAACAAATG
Organism: Liopterus haemorrhoidalis; assembly: GCA_963971575.1. NCBI lineage: Eukaryota > Metazoa > Arthropoda > Insecta > Coleoptera > Dytiscidae > Liopterus > Liopterus haemorrhoidalis. Next base: position 34,452,988 of record OZ020622.1, on the reverse strand, counting down.
GGTGTGAGTGAACATGGGATATTGAGAATTTTGCCAACTAGTAGCAAAAGATTCTTATAACTGTAGGAATTAGCTTCCAACTCATTAGCTTCAAAAATATCAGTCCACAGTTTGTCTACAGCAGGGATTCCCAACCTTTTTTCTACTTAGACCTCCTTAGCAACTTTTTTTTTTTCAATAGACCTCCTAATTTTTTTTTATTATAATGCATAAATATGTAGCGCCATGTATCAAGTTGAAGTTGTAAGGACAATCCAATAACTAACATAACAAATATAAATATATATACTTTATTAAACAATTTTACTGAAATATGTAACTAATTATAATATATATATATATATATATATATATATATATATATATATATATTTTTTTTTTTGCTCATCACTTGAATTTTGGGAGGTGAGGACCTTTTTTTTGCTCATCACTTAAATTTTGAGAGGTAAGAACCTTGTTTTTATTTACCAAGGGCGCCAAAACACGGCTCTGCCCCTAGAGCAAATTTTCCTTACAGCGGCTCTGAATAATCGTAAATCACCGCGTTCTGTAATATTAAATCGATTTCTATTTTTTCTTAATAAATTGTTAACGTGACTAAATCCTGCCTCAACCAAGTAAGAACTAAGAAAAGCTAAAAGTAATGGTTCGGTGATATGAATTAATTTGACGTATTTTTGCGAATATTGTCACGGGGTGGATTCACGAACGGACATCTTTTCTACAAAATTTATTATATAATAATAATTTTACATCACAATACAAATAACTGTCAGAATGGCTGCTGCTGTTGTCTGTTAGTAGCTGATGTAAGTCCCGTTCTTTCCCCGGCTTCTCCAGGATCGGTCGAACCACCCCATGTATCCGCATGAGGCGGACACGTGGAGAAGCCCTGTAGACGGCACTCACATCTCGGGTTGGTGACTTGAACAGCTGGGCTGGTCCTTGGGTAGCGTGCTCACAAAAATGATCGAATGAATAACTACTGAATAACTGACTACTTCAATGACTGACTCAATGAATCACTGACTAACGACTCTATTCCCTAAGACCATTTTATAACTGTTAACCAGGACACTATGACGTCAGGTCCTACCTCAATTGTTTTGAAAACATTATTCATTTGTGTAATTGTTGGCAGCAATTAAAGACCATAGTCGGCACAATTGAATAATGTTTATCAACACATTAGAAAGTAGTTCAAAACTTATGTTGACAAACACACAACACTCTGCACATTCTTTAATTCCCAAAACCGCAAGTCAGCAACCGCGACCTACACTGCCTAAAGGCCGCTCAAGGAATTGGGACATTAGCATACAATTATATCATAATTGTGACAATATCTTTACAATTCCAAAATTTGGCACAACCACTTGCTTGAAAATTGATTTTAACTTCCAAATTCTCCTTCCATTCAATCAATTCTTCTTGTAGTGAAAAATCAATATTGATTGTGTCGCCTTCAAATGGATTTATAATCCAAGACGGGATATCTAAACTTTCCAAATCTTCTTTTAATTGTTTCAAGTGGTCAGTGTAGATTTGAAAGTCATCAACATTAATCATATCTTTTTCAACAACAGAAAGTTGCATCAAGTATCGAAAATCATTTCGATTTAAAGTGGAAATTAACAAATCAATTTTGGAGCGAAACCCAAATATAACTGTTCGAGTTTGAATGATATTCACATTTTTTCTTTGTAATTTATTTTGCATAATATTAAATAAAGAAAATATGTCTGCTAAATAAAATATATGATTTTTTGATTCAATTAATTTTGTTGCCGTAGGTTTATCAATTTCCAAAAGGAACTCAATTACAGAATTAAAGATTTCAGTGAAACGGTGCAAACAATTGCTTTTCGACAACCAACGAACTTCTGTATGAAGAAGTAAATTATTTTAAAGTTCATCATTACTTTTGCATATTTTTTTTTTTTTAGGTTTAGGAACCGTTGCTGGCTCTGGCCCAACTCTGAATGCGCACTAGTTTAATAATAGACCCCTGATAGACCCCTGGAATACTATAGACCCTTTTTAAACTTCCATAGACCCCCAAGGGGTCCACTTGGACCCCGTTGGGAATCCCTGGTCTACAGGCTTATTTTTGTAAGATAGCTGTTGATAATGTCCTTTGCATCTATGAATTCATCATAGAGGCAGTCCATCTCTAAAGCGTCTGTAATTTTCAAATTCTTTGCGTCAGATTTTATATGATCATATGTTAAATTTGTTGTTTTTAAAGAAAATGGCCTGTAAGTAATTTGAATTGGAAAAATCAAAATTTGATTCTAAATAGTTAAGAGTTTTGGTAAAAAAATTAATAAAATCTTGTGCAATTTTTCTAGATTCTGCTGGTAGCATTTTGTTGAGTTCTGTAGCAGTGTTTTCTCCAAAAAAGGAACATTTTTCACCCTTCAAGTTTTTGACATAACCTATACATAACATCAAACAACTCAGGCGCAGTAAGATTGTTCTGTTCTAAACTCCTTATAGCCTTCTTCAAAAACTGGCAAACAATTTTGAAGGAATAACATGTAAATTTCGGTTTTACTGTATTCTTCTTCTCTATTTTCATCCATAGTGTATTTCCAAATAAGAGTAGGACATTCGTCTTGTACTATACTTTGAAAATACATTTTTACACCTGGCCAACAATTTATATATTGTTGGTAATAATGATAACCATCTTGTAGGAACATGTCTGTGACGGTTGTACTGGCCATTTATTTATGTACTGGCCATTTTATTCGTCTTGCCCTACGTTGTGTTTTTTAGGATTATTAAGTCGTTCTTGGAGCGGAAAGCTATGTCTACAAAAAAAACGACGGGAAACATTCAAATCAAATAGTTTATTAACGGTCTAGACATTCAGAAATAATACAAACATGTTTATTAATGCGTCTGTGAGCACGGGCGGCGTGAATACGCGGATCGTGGTGGCCGTCCACCCAGAAATGTTCACTGTGTTGGAGAACAGGCGTCGCAAAGCGAGTGTTGTTCCACCGCTATTCCACAGAGAAATTCCTCGCGTCGACGTGGTGAGCATGGGCAGCGTGAATACGCGGATCGTGGTGGCCGTCCACCCAGTAAAGTCCACTGTGTTGGAGAACAGGCGTCGCAAAGCGAGCGTTGTTCCACCGCTATTCCACAGAGAAATTACTCGCGTCGGCGTGGTGAGCACGGGCGATGTAAGTACGCGGATCGTGGTGGTCGTCCACCCAGGAATGTCCACAGTGTTGGAGAACAGGCGTCGCAAAGCGAGCGTTATTCCACCGCTATTCCACAGAGAAATTACTCGCGTCGGCGTGGTGAGCTCGGGCGACGTAAGTACGCGGATCGTGGTGGTCGTCCACCCAGGAATGTCCACTGTGTTGGAGAACAGGCGTCGCAAAGCGAGCGTTGTTCCACCGCTATTCCACAGAGAAATTACTTGAGCTAACGGGCTAATCACGGGCGGCGCGGATACGCGAAACGTAGTCAAGATTTTACCTACCAGCAGTTAGTATCTGAAAGCAACTGCCCCTTCTGTTCTCAAACTTCAAGATTATATACCCCAAACTCTAGACAAAGAACTTGTCTTCTCTCTCTCCAATTTTCATAAAAACCTGTACATAATCCAGATCCTAGACATGGTTAATAATTTCTTTCAACACAGACCTATTAATGACTATTTGACACATTTGGGTTGTAACCCTCACAAAAAATGGTTTCTTAGAATTTTATGTTAAACACTAGACATATTTAAAATAAATACTAATAAATATATCAATCAGTGAACAGATGTAAAATGTCACCACTTGCGGTCAATGTTTATGACGCCAACTAATATAGTTTTTGTGTGTATAATACTCGAGAAACCCGAAAAGATTCCAAAACATTGTGTAATTGCTGAAACCGTGACTTTTCGCGTCCTGCACACCTGCTTTCCGGGACGTGGGACTTTCAGTACTCAAACCGGGACTGTCCCGGGAAAACCGGGACAGTTGGTCGCCCAAGTTACCTTGTAGTAACGTTACTACACAGTAACTATTATAGTAACTTTTTATAGAACTGATCTGATCATCTTTTCAAATATTTTGGGAAGTATTGGCAACAGTGAAATAAGACGGTAATTCCCTGTATTATTATTATAATCTTTATTTTATAATTTTCTGTTACAGCTAACTCAGAACAGGGTGAGATAGAATGGAGATTTGAAACTGGCACTCCTTATAAAGTCATAGATAAAGTAGAGATTTTATTTTGGTCAGCGAAGTTTGACGCTGGAAATGTGGATATCTACCTATTGGGTGATAATAAACGGTTCGTCTTACAGGGTAAGTAACGATTAAATAGGCCGTCCAATATACGACCCAATATCTGGGAATAAGTTCCCTCAGTGGCGGCTCCTGAGTACGCGCTGCGGAGCTGCAGCTCTTACTTGAAAATAATATATAAAAAAAAAATCTTTTTTTGAACTCAAAATGCATTTAACATAGTAATTGTGGTGTGAAAATGTGTTTTTTTAAAATATATTTTGAACATTGAATGCTATTGTTTCATAAATATTTACAAGTTTCCTTTGAATAAGTTTACGTCGCGCTCCTTATATCCTAGCGTCAAGGAAAGTGCAAATGTAGGCTTGTAAAGGGGTAGCGGTGTGCAAGCAGTAGTGATAAACTGGTGGGGATCGGAGCTAGATGCTGTTAGCGTCACAATAACAGTGATATGAAATAGTACTATGAAATTATTGAATGTATTTATTTAAGTCGTAACTGAAATCGCTATACTTATATTATCTCTAAAAATTTATTGTTCATGTAGGTATTAATAATTAGTATTTTCTAACTTTTTTATTTTAAATTTATACAAGTATCTTAGCTTAACAAATACGTTTCGTATTTTGGATTATAAAACAATAGGTTTAAAAAATGAATACTGTCAAATCATTATTGGAAATTCCATTTAACAGACGAACGTTAGAAGAAAAAATTGATATTAAAAAATTGGGGCTACGCACACCAAATTTTAATATAGACTAACAATATAACTGTAATGTACCGAGTAAAAATAAATCTTTTTCCCATCTTAAAAAGTGTATGAGTAAATAATCAAACTATGGTATATAATTAGCAAGTGTCTGTATACAGTGTCGGTAACATTATGACTCATTATGTCAGTTTTTCCTAAGGTTCTCGTGATTGGCTAACTGGGGACACCCTGTCTCTTGATTGGCTGACAGGTGACACCCTCTCCCGTGATTGGCTAACGGGTGATATCCTGTCCCGTGATTCGCTGACCGGCGATGAAATTAAGATACGTTAAAAAATAAAACCAAATACACATATTAACAATTGAAATTTTTATATTATAAATCCGTCATTGTTGACGGGTAATAGTCTAGTTGTAACATAATTTTTAAATAAATTTTATTATTATTATTATTTTTGTTGCAGTAAACGACAATGAGTCGAGAATCTTTGACTTTGGTGGAAGCTCATATCTTGTAGTGAAGGCTGTAGTACGAGACGGACTCAATTACAGTGCCCAACTGTTTCGCAGGTCATTCTCTCCAGACACCATTACTAATTTAAAAGATAACTGGGATCCATTCCATGTTCACATCACTTTCAAGGACAAATAATTATATTATTATTATTATTATTACATTCAGAGCAGAAGCCCAGGGTTTGTTATGCTCAATTGAAACATACATTTTGTACTTACAAACTAGTTACATAATATACTAATATAAACAAATAATTACATAATTACTTAATTAAGAATGTTGATTTTACAATTAAATTAATTATAGGACTAAAATTACATTTCTCGGGGAAATAATTGACTTATTCTGACTTTAAATGTGTTTATGCTTCGGGCAGGCACAGCTTCTTCCGGGAGAGAATTCCTCACTGTTGGTGACGAAAACTTGCCTTGGCTGTCGTTTAAACTTCTCGTGCTTCAACTTAAGGTGGTGGCTACGGAGCCTCTGGTTGGTATTAAGGTGGAATAGTAACGACATATCGGTAGAGAACTTGCCCGTTACAATCCTATATATTTGGATTAAATCTCCACGTTTTCGGCGCTCTGACAGAGGTTGAATGTCGAGAATTCTTAAGCGCTCTTCATACGGCATATGGCGGAGACCTCTTGGCAATCAGTGCCAAGCCAAATCATCCTGCGTATGACCCTATCCTACAAAATAGGCATACAGAGATTTATGACAGAAAACCAAGAGCCAATAGGCCTTTTGGTTTGAGGACTTTCGACATTTTGGGCGATATTGATTTTAATATGCCCGAAATGGCAAGTTTCGTTTTGTATGCTGTTCCACCATGGACGATACCGCGTCCACTTGTGAACCTCACATTAACTAGGTTTGGTAAAGATACTACGTTGCCTATTGAATACCAACATGAGTTACAAAGAACACTGGTCCCTAGGTTCGAAGATACTGTCATTTTTACTGACGGATCAAAAGCCGGAACCAGGGTTGGGTGTGCGTTTGTTGTTTTGAATCCACGCCAACAGTTTCAGTACCGTCTGCACTCTATAACGAGTGTGTACACTGCTGAGCTGTATGCTATTTTCAAGGCCCTGTGTTTTGTTTCGTCAGAGCAAAGTCGGTCAAGTGTTATCTTGACGGACTCGCTGAGCGCTCTGAACAGTATCCAAGATCCAGATCCAGTGCATCCTCTTGTACCAAAGATCCGGTTGCTACTCCACAATCTGAATGCTCAGAATGTGAGGGTAGAGCTGTTTTGGATACCGGGACATGTTGGTATTAAAGGCAACGAAGCGGCAGATGCAGCTGCAAAAGCCGCCTCTCACAGACCTATGATTGATGTGAGTTTCGTTTTTCCAGATGACGCAAAGAGTCATCTGAAACATCTGGTTTTAGACATGTGGCAACATGAGTGGAGCCGCACATAGAACGTTAAGTTACGACAGATTAAAGGAGACGTTAAACCATGGGGTTCTTCCTGCAGGATTAACCGCAGGGAGGAAACCGCCATCACACATCGAAAAAGTGAAAGACAATAAAGCAATAAAAGAGAAACTGAAGATTATATAAGATAACGATAAGAGAACGAAGGGTGTGAGTAATTTGAAAGGATTTGTAGAAAATGATGGGGAGAAAGATGAATATTTTTGCATTTTTTGTGGCGAAAAGTAAGTTTTTCCTCCTAGAGAGGACTGGATAATGTGCAGCATGTGCTTCAAATGAGCACATGAGAAATGCACTGCTGACAGTACCTCAAAAGGGTATATTTGTGACCTTTAAATGATATGTAGGCCTGTTTCGTAATTATAATAAAAAACCATGAGGTTCTTCCTGCAGGATTAACCGCAGGGAGGAAACCGCCATCACACGCCTCCGTATAGGTCACTGTTGGTGGACCCATGGACACCTCCTTCGAGGAGAAGAGTCTCCTATCTGTGAGATGTGTAACACAGATTTGTCTGTGTTACACTATTTAACTGAGTGTATACAGTTCGAGGATGTCAGGGAGAGGTTAGACCTGTGCTATGACCTGTCAGTTGCTTTAGGTGACGACAGGGTACTCATGGACAGGCTGATACTCTTCCTGAGAGAATCGAACTTATTGTTTTATGTGTGAAGTCTTGCACCTTATTTTAATGTGTTTCTAGATATTGACTGTGATATTCGATGGTAATTGGCCCCTTTACAGCCTCTTACCATCACCCTGAGTCTGTTCAAATTTTCGAACAGACTTTTTATATTATTTATTTGTGTTTGTCAGTGCAAGATTTCTTTTATTGAGTATGCGTATTTTTAATGATTTTATCTATTTATTTATTGTCTAATATATTATTTTTAATATTGTAGGGCGGTTGTCAGGTGGCACACACACTCTGTACGTTGTGATAATCGCGGGAATCTAGCGTGTACTGTCTGTTGCGTTTTGCGTTGCCAACTTAAACGTTAAGTTGCTTGGCGGGAATTTTGAAGTTAAACTAGGTGCCTACAGCTCGGCCATTCTGATGTTACGATCGCCCTCGATCGTCTCTGATGAGTCGTCATCCTCTGAGCTCGTGGTTTCAGAGTCTTCTCCTGGATCGTATAGTCGGAGGCGGTCACTCGGTAGGATTCCGCTGTAGAATCGTTGTGTTGCTTGGGCGCCGGGGATGTCTTCCACGACGTACCGGTCGAAGTCCAAGACCTTAGTAATAACGTACGGACCTTGATATTTGGGCCGCAGTTTACCGGTCTGTAACACAGATTTGGTTAATACAAGTCGCCAACTGCGTATTTGGGTGGGGGAACGCGGCGAAGGTATCGTCGCTTGTTGTCGGCCTGGGATACAAGCTGGTGACGTTCGGCGTTCTCTCGGGCTGCTGCGCGGCGCTCTTGGTGGGAGATGCCTTCTTCTTCTTCTGGTTGGATGACTTCTTGTAAGAGGTCTCGTACTCTCTGGTCGGAGTTTACACGTAGGTCGTACCCTAGTAGGACACGAGCTGGGGTTGCATCAATGCTCCTTTGATAGGTATTGTTGAGCACGTGTTGCACTGTGGTGAGTTTCTGGTGCCACGCGTCGCCTTCGTTGGTTATCTTCGCGAGCACTGCACGTACAGTTCTGTTGTAACGTTCACACTGACCGTTTGCGCGCGGTGTGGAAGTCGCATTCAGTACGTGGACAATGTCATTGTCTTTTAAGAAAGTCTCGAACTCACTCGCGGTAAACGCACTTCCGCGGTCAGTTACTAGAGATCGTGGCGGACCAAATGTCTGCAGTAGTGATTTAAATGCATTTATCACTTCTCGCGTGCATGTAGTTTTAGTGGCGTAAAGGAAAAGGAATTTACTGTACGCATCTATGATAACAAGGATATGTTTATTACCATTGGATGGGGTTTCTAAAGGTCCAACATGGTCACAATGTAGGGTTTGGGAAGGCTGCTGTCCTTTAGGTATGTTGATTAGCTGTCCTACGGCTTTGCCGCTGGCTGCGTTATGCGTCAAACACTTGAGGCAGTGTTTTATGTGTTTCACTACGTAGCGTCGTAGTTTTGGGAACCAATAGGCTTCTAATATCTTTCGGACTGTTTTTTCAACACCGACGTGTCCATTTTCATCGTGTGCTGAACGAACGATGTTAGGTCTCATTGTGCGTGGAATGACAAATAAATATCTTTTGTCTACTTCGTAGCATAGAATACCATTGCGTAGTACAAAATGCTTGTTCGGTGGAGTTTTCTCCTCTTCGAGCAGGTCTATGCTTGCTCTTATCTCCGGATCCTTTTGTTGCATGAGTTTGAGAAAGCGGGTCTCTGCATCAGGGTCCTTGGACGTTATCATGGTTATTCGACTTAAGGCGTCGACGTGTTGCATGTCTTTAGACGGTCTGTGTTCAAGACTGTAGTTGAAGTCTTCTAAGAGAATGGACCATCTGTATATCCGTGCATTAATTTCGCGTTTTGATAATGCTAGTTTTAATGAGTTACAATCTGTGACGAGTTTGAAAGGTATACCCAGCAAGTAGGGTCTGAACTTTTCTAGACTGCGTATGACTGCTAGCATTTCGAGTTCGAATGAGTGATACCTTGATTCGGCAGTGCTCGTCGTAGCTGACATGTAATAAATCGGATGCATTTTTCTGTCGATGCCTCGCTGTAGCAGTACAGCACCGTAGCCGTATGAGCTAGCATCGGTGTGAAGTTCTGTATCATTATCCGGGGAATATATTCCGAGGACAGGTTCGCTCGATAGAATCTCTTTTATTCGTTGAAAGGATTCTACCTGTTCAGGTCCAAATTCGAATTTTGTTTCCTTTCCGATTAATTTGGTTAGTGGTTTGGCGATCGAAGAGTACGACGGGATAAATCGTCTGAAGTACCCAGCGAGACCAAGGAATCGTTGTACCTGCTTGACGTTTGTAGGCACTGGAAATTTCTTGACTGCTTCTGTTTTATTGGTTTGAGGTCGTACCTCGTTCTCCCGGATCCTGAACCCTAAGTATTCGGTTTCTTCCTGGAGGAACTTACATTTATCTAGTCGGAGAGACAATCCGTATTTGGTGACAATGTCCAACACACGCGCGAGTTGTGTGATACCTTCGGGAATCGTTCGCGACATGATCAGAATGTCGTCCATGTAGATGAGAATTGTCTTGTCGTGAAGTAGTGGTTCAAATATTTTGTTTATGTAACGTTGGAACGTAGCGGGGCTGTTTGTTAACCCGAATGGCATGAAGTTGTATTCATAGAGCCCTTCGTGTGTAATGAATGCAGTGTATTTCTTAGAATCTTCCGCGACGGGGACGTGGAAAAATCCATTTTTCAAGTCTAGTGTAGTAAAGTAACTGTGGTTCGACAAGGCGTCTATTTGTGTGTCTATTAGCGGTAACGGAAATTTATCCTTAACTGTGATTTTGTTTACGGCGCGGTAGTCGACGCATAGCCGTTTTTCTCCGTTCTTTTTGTCCACTAAGACGATTGGACTTGCGTAGTCGGACTTGCTGTGTCTAATGATGTCCTTGCTGAGGAGATCATTAACAGTGTCTTCTACGTATTTACGCTCGGAAACGGATAGTCTTCTTGGGCGATAAACGATCGGTTCAGCGGAGGTGAGCCTGATGTTCATCTCGAAGCCTGGTAGCGTTTCTGGCTTAATATCGGTTGTAGTAACGTCGCGTATTAGTTTTAAGACTTCAGACTTGTCGTCTTCGTTTACTTGCGGGTTGATTACGACATCACTTGCTGTATCGGTTGGGGACTCTTTGATGTCTCCTATTTCGATGTCGGCGACACCGTGTTCAATTTTAAGTACGACGCGTTGATCCTGTAGAAAATCTAGACCAAGTATCAATGGAACGGGTATGACGTCATCGTCTACGACGTATAGGCGCGTTTTGACAATAGAGTCTCTTATTTTCACGGACGCTTTGGTGATACCTGTATTTTGGCATCGTGCACCGTTCAGTCCTGTTAAACTAATCGGTTTTATTTCGATCGAATCGGTTTCGATGTAGTCGAGGTTAAGTCTGTTAGCTTCTGAGGAAGTTATTAAATTTACGGATGAACCTGTGTCTGCTAATGCTTCGGCATTAATCCCGTTGATAGTAACATTAATCACGAGATTTCCGGGGTTCTGTTTTATTACTAACGCGGTTTTTGTATCGTTTTGTTTTTTGCAGTCGCGAGCGAGGTGACCGCTGCATTTGCACTTGGTGCATGCAATCTTAGGGCAATCCTTCATTCGATGGGCTGACTCCATGCAGAATGGGCAGATCATGTTATCGCGTACCATATTGTTGGTATCGTTTTTAGTTCGTTCTTCTTTCGGTGGTGCGCTTCGCGCTTGCGGTGCTGACCTTGGTGGCGCATCTGCGGTTTTATTGTTGTATGTCTGCGGAGACTTCGTATCTTTTTGCGCGATGTTCGATTTTCGGTTCGATTCAAACGCGTAGTACGATTCAGCGCGTCTAAGCAGATCGTTGAGGTTGCGAGGTACGTTAGTGTAAAATTGTCTCGCAAGATTTGTATCTCGTAAGCCTTGTATGGTGTATGAAATTAAGCTATACGCGTCAACGTAGTCACGTGCTATGGATTTCATGCTGAACACGTAAGTTCTTAGAGATTCGTCGGGTTCTTGTTTCCTATCCCTTAACATGCGGTGGATGTCAATGGAATATTCTTGGCTGGAAAATGTTTCCATGAACCTGCTTTTGAACTCGTTCCAAGAGATTGTTGGAGGTTCTGAGTCCTTCCATAATTTTGCGGCTCCGCGAAGTTTAAGTTTCGCGTGTATAACCGTATTTCTATCGTCGAGGTTATAAAATACACGAGCATTCTCGACCGATTCTATAAAACGCTCGGCGGATACTGCCGTTTGATCGGGGTCGAAATCTAGAATTTCGTATTGCGCCTCTTGCGTGAATCTATGCATTGTATACGCGCGCGACTCTGCGGTGAACGCTGGCATTAACAATTGTTTAGAAGCGACGCTCGGCGGTTGTTGCGGGAACATTGGAGCGTTCGTGTGACCTTGTGTAGTCATACGAGAAACTGGTTTGTTCGTTGGTGCGCTGTCGAACGGTGAGCCGGTAACGTAGGCAGCAGCAGCTGTCGCAGGCGCCTGAGTTGGCGTGCGAGGCTTCGCTTCCGTTTGAATGACACACGGGTTCTGCACACTTATTTGCAAGGAATTGATTTGATGTTGCAATCGTGCAATCGTATCCTGTAATGTATTTATGTCCATTGTGCAGCACGGGAGGTAGGAAGACGCAAAACACGAGTTATGGTTTTCAAGGTTACATGCAGGATTTAGGTTAGCAATTGGGGAAGTCGGAGGCTCTGATCCAACGCCACAAAAATCTGATACATGCAATTCTCTATTCTCCATTGTACTCACGAATTGATGATTCTCACTATTTTGGTCTTTAATCCCACTTCTGAGGCTGTAGGGCGGTTGTCAGGTGGCACACACACTCTGTACGTTGTGATAATCGCGGGAATCTAGCGTGTACTGTCTGTTGCGTTTTGCGTTGCCAACTTAAACGTTAAGTTGCTTGGCGGGAATTTTGAAGTTAAACTAGGTGCCTACAATATATAGTCTAGTCATTTAAATGGGCTGCGTTAAGCGCAAATAGCCTTTGTTGCTGTGCGCCAAAAATTTTAACTAACTAACTAACTACTCTTGGCAATCTAGTGGCGCGTCTTTAAACCCCCTCCAGAAGTTGAATGTCCTTTTGTAAGTAAGGCGACCAAACTACAAATGCAAATTCAAGAAGGGACGAATATACGATAGGTAGATTGTACGGAATAATGGAGAAGTTAAGTGAGGAAAAAAATTGAAAATCAGATAGAGGATTTTGTTTGCTTTTCTTGCTACCGGGACTACGTGCGGTGACCAGTCTAGTGTAGTTGTCACAGTAGGTCCAAGATCCATTACACGTTCGACATGTTGGATTGCGTGTCCCGCGATTCAGTATGTGTGCCTTGGGTTGGTAGACCCCAGATGCAAAATATTGCATTTGGACGTGTTTAATGGTAGAAGCCACCAACTACACCATTCTTGGATCGTGTTGATAACGGCTTGTATGGTTGGTTTTCTGACTTATTGTAAATTTTTAAGTCGTCTGCAAACCTGGTGCTGGGATATTAGATGGACTACCAACTCAGAGACGAATAGCAGAAACAGGATAAGGCCTACTACGCTGCCTTGAGGTACGCCGCTCGTAACCGGGTAGTGTCTTGAACTAGACTTTCTTATACATACGTTGAAGGTTCTGTTGGAGAGATATGCGAAGATCCACTGCAGAATTTGTCCGCGGATGCCACTGTGTTCCAGTTTACCGAATAACCATTGAAATGCTACCATATCAAAAGCCTTGGCGAAATCAAAATAAACGACATCCACGGGCTCCGAGTTGTCCAAGTGTTTGGACCAGTAGTTAGTTGCAAGTAGCATGTTTGAAACTACTGATCGTCCAGGGATAAATCCGTGTAGTGAGTCCGGGATAACTTGGTTCTGCAGGAGGAACTCCATCAACTCGTCGACAATTATTCTCTCCATTATCTTTGCCGTGGTGGATACAAGGCTGATAGGTCGGTAATTGGCTGCTTGTAGCCTATCTCCGTTTTTATAAATGGGGACTATTATTGACATTAGCCAGGGTTAAGACTGGATAAGACTGGGTTAAGACTGGGTTAAGACTGGGGAAGGGTTATATAGATCGTTACAGATAAAAATGCAGTAGTTGGCGCCAGTGGCGGATAACCACACAGACGCAAGAAGCGCGCGTTTGGTGCCTCAGAATCAAAGTATATACCGGTGTTGCCAAATTTAACCCCCCATACACTATGAGACATGCATCAATTCACGGCATCGATTCCAAGGCATCATGAAACACGCATCACTAGCTGTTAAACACACACTACTAATACATGCCTCGATGCAAAACATTGAGTTGAACTGCACACAGCTTTGTTTAGTATACAACTCGATGTTTGTTTTATTGTCACCGGTTTTGAAATATAAACATGAATAGTAATTTACCATTGCTAGTGATAATTGCCTTAATTGGTGTATCACTTAAAAATCAAAGAAGCCAAAATGGAAGTGGGGAAAAAATTGGCTTAACGCTACGTACAACCCCCAGAGATTATTAGTTTTTTATACAAAACTAAAAACTGACATACAATTAGTGACACTCTATAGATCACATTTTGCAAAGAATTTTATCTATCTAATAGGATATTTTTAATTCTAGAAAAAATTATTGTAAAAATGTTATTGCTCAATAATTAATAATATGTATCGCACAACAAAGTTCTGTAATTTTTTAAATATATTTGTGGGTTTCAAATAAGTTTTATATTTATATAGTTTAGTGTAGAAATGTTCCAATAATACGTTAACATTTTTTTCGACATTATTGTTTATAGTTTAGAACCTTCGTCGAAAAATATTATACTTGAAGATAATGAAATGTCAATTGGAAGTATTCTTTATATCTAATAAATCATTTTTATCCTCAGCTGCCCATGTGAGAATATTGAGATCCGCGGCAGATTCGAGGTGGCGGCAAAAATAGATTACCAAGTACAATAACTATAATTAGTTTTCACAGTAGAACAAAATATCATGTAATATATTTGTAGAATGTAAACAAAACAAAAAACGATTTAGAAATTATCATTCGGGTACCGATTTTGGAGTAGATAATCAAAATTTTGAAAAACTTATAACAGGGTTGTGTTTAGGAGTTTCAAGTGCCCCCACATATTGAATTTCAACGCAATCGAACAAACTTCATTTTTTATCACATTAAGATAACATGGGAATTTTTTGAATTTTCTAGGTTTAGGATTTTTCTCTTAAGTATGTTCCCAGGAAACCACATACCAAATTTCAACTTTCTAGGTCACCGGGAAGTACGCAAAAAACCTCAGGAAGGACATCTGACAGACACCTCAAGGATTTTATATATATAGACTAGCAGTATACCCGCTGCTTTGTTACTGAAAAAGTAGTCGTAGCCGGCTTAGACCGGACCCATAGCAGAATCAGTTTAAGACTGGCTTGGTGCGAATTGTTTTTGGAAGATTCAAATATATTTATTTGTTTTAATCTACTCTTGTATTGATATGTGCTTCTTACACAAATAATGTAAATAAGGGCTTCTTTGTAAACATTGATAGTACAGTCACCTGGTAACAACAGGTATAAGTGTTCCGTTATGCTAACCTAGGAAAATGCCACAAACAATTACCCATGTGCAGTTGCGGATTAAGCCTTCGCCTGGCCCAAGACATTTTTGATTTACGGGCTCTCAACCTAGAGGCGTTCAAGGGGAAAGGGGAAGGGTTCGTTGGGCCCTTGAAAATTACGGGCCCAAGACAATTGTCTTTTTTGTCTTTGCGAAAGTCCGCCACTGCACCTATATAGTTTTTTGCCGTTAATAAATTCTCTTCCCACCGAAGAAAGTTTTATTCGTATAGTTTTAGGTGCTACGAAAATGTTCAACAGCAAATTTAATATTATAATTGTAGTCGAAAAATGAAAATAAAAAATCTGGGATATATATCCTCGGGAAAATTTTTGTAGCAATATTAAACCCTAAAAGTCCTTTACATATACAGTCAGTTTTAGGGCTGCCATAATTGTCGGACTACCGACCGGGAAAACCCCCGCCCCAAAAAAAAAACAACTTAAAAAAAACTTTTATCGACAATAATACCTTTATTATAAAAAATTGCACAATATTTTAAAAAATTAAAAATTTTAAAGACAAAAAAAAATAATTAAAGTAGAGATTGATAATAGGTATTCCAAGAGCAAAACGTTGGGATCAATGGTGAATCATTTCGGAACACTCAGTTCGCTTGGAAAAATTTGATGTTTTTTTTGTGGATGCGTCTTTATCAAATCTAAAATAATATAATATAAATTAATGGGCGATTCAATTTAATAAAACCAAATAGAACCTTACATTCCATTATTCTCTTGCCTTTACTCTCCCCCTTCCCCAACTTCGGAGGCTTCTTTATCATCGCTCTTCTTTGCCCAATCATACTTCTCCGATGTTTTCGTTTTTTGGAGCAGTTCTTTTTCACCTTTTATATAATTATAGAATTCAATGCATGACATTTTATAATTTAAAACACATTGAATTATGCTTTTCACGGTGTCAATAGAAAGCGAATTGCGCTCATCTGTCCAATGGGCTTTAATTAATGAGAACACACGTTCAACATGTGCATTGTGCGGTGGAATGGAGAACAAGTATTGGCACATTTTCAGTAGATTAGCTTTTCTTTCTGTCTCTTCAGTCTTTATGAAATAGTATAACCATTACTCCGGAACATTTCGGACCTCGAATCTGTTATATAATTTATATATAGTATGTATATATGTATGTGTACAATATTATCGAAAAATAATTTTTTAATATGCATAAATTTTAAATCGACCGGGACAAATGACTCTTGGACCGGGACACTGGGACACAAACCTCAAAACCGGGACATGTCCCGGTGTACCGGGACGTATGGCAGCCCTAATATACAGTCTGTTCCAAACTATTAAGCGGAACTAGATTTTGCAATCTAGTTACTTTCATCGTTTAAATCGTGCCTTTCGGCCGTTTTGTTTAAGCTTTGTAAATCATACTTACAATAAACATTTTTTGGTTAAGGTTAATATCATTTTAAAATGTCATTTTCTTTATATTTTGATTTTTTATGTCATTCTTAATACAAATTTCCCATTTATTTATTTTTTTGTCCTTAAAATATAAAAAAAAAATATTTAATTTTGACATATGTCATTCGTTTCCATGGTTTCATTGTTGGAATTTTAAATTTTGACATCCCAACGTGAAAAATGAAATAACCCAAGCAAGGTCCCTTCTCGTGACAACCTAAAAGAACTAAATTCCCATTTAGTTCCGCTTAACCGTTTGGAACAGACTGTATATTTAGGGTGACCATTTTGTTAAGAAGGCAATGCGGGACGGAGCAAAAAAAGGTCATCACCTCCCAAATCCAAGTGAAGAGCAAAAAAACGGTCCTCACCTCCCAAATCCAAAATGTTAAAATGCGGGACAATGCGGGACAAAATGTTAAAATGCGGGACTTTTGCGGGACGCATCTTAATGCGGAACAAAATGTCAAAATGCGGGACAGTCCCGCAAAATGCGGGACGAATGGTCACCCTAATAAAATGGGAAATTTTGATAAATTTTAGGGAAATTTAGGGAAATCTGACAACATTGACGAGAAGTGAGAACAAATCTCATTGCACTGTTGGCAACACTGCTTGCAACAAATTTAAAAATTGTAGTAATTTTCTTTACTATTAACAGCTTATGTAATGTTCAGTTATGTTAAAAATATCTCATACAACAATGACGTAGCAGTTATAATTATTCTATTTTCAATAAAGATGTTATAAAAAAACTCAAGTGCCTCTGATCAAAATAACGAAGTGTACTCTACCGGTAAATAATTTAAACAAATAAGATTTGATATTGCGAAATGCCAAACAAACATTTTCTAT
Source organism: Liopterus haemorrhoidalis (assembly GCA_963971575.1). Classification (NCBI taxonomy): domain Eukaryota; kingdom Metazoa; phylum Arthropoda; class Insecta; order Coleoptera; family Dytiscidae; genus Liopterus; species Liopterus haemorrhoidalis. Next base: position 34,435,473 of record OZ020622.1, on the reverse strand, counting down.
TATTAAGTTCAAAATAGTTCCTTAAACATTGAGAAATATATTAATATGGAGGCAGTTCACCATATAGTTAATTTTAGATGCAAACTAGTAAAGGAAATATTTTTAAAAAAGTTAGGTTAGCAATGCTTAACTTGTAATATGTGATATACGATAATCCAAAGGATCAAATAGTATTTGTCTATGTAGAACATAAGGATTATCTGAAAGTATGTCTCTAGTATATTTGCTTCCTATAATAGTGTTCCTGTGGTTCCCAATTTCTTTTTTAATAACGTAAGTATTTATTTTAACCTTACTTTTACTTATTTAAAGTCTTATGATTTGGTCGAGAAATATCAAAATTTCATATTTTAAAATGCTTTTAGTACAATTTTTAGATTTTACAAATGGTGAGTTTAATTTGAAATTGTTTGCTTATATTTGAATTATGTTATTCATTTTGTGTTAAAAAAAAAAGTTTATCATTTACTTATTTACTAAATTAAAACATGATATTAAGTAGAAAACTGAAATTTCATTTTACTCTTTTATATTTTTCTAGATATTTGATGGCAGTCTTATTAAAACATATACCTCCTATTTTTCCATACATAAGTGATACAGGAACATTTCCTCCGGAGAGTTGTGTTTTTGGACAGCTTGTAAATCTAGGTTCATTGCTTTGTAAGTATTTTCATGATTACTATTGTTAATATGGGTACATCAATTTTCACCTTTTGTTATAGTCAAATTTTTTTAACAGTCGAGGTACGCATTAAACCAATACATTGATATAGTAATGCGTTTAGTTAATTACTTCATCAGTTATGAAAACCAGACTATAAGAATGTTCAGTGTATAATGTTCATAGTTGATTTTTTTTATTTGAGGCATTTCTGATATCAACATGTAGGTACGATTCAATAGAGTTCATCGATACGCATAACTTTCATCAAAAAAATTGGTGGACATACAAAGTATGGTGTTTATTGCAGTGTTACAATGTATGTGTATATTAACTATTATAACTATAATTTAACTGTATTTTGATTACCTATGTCAAGTTAGTAATGGATCGAGCCAGCAAATAATCGGCACGGACAGCAATATTACAGCGGAACAAATCAAGTATCGCTGTTGAATACAGTGATTTTGTAATTTAGAAAAAAAAAAGTGTAAATTTACCCATAAAAATGCAAAATATTAAAAAAAAAAATCAGTATATCGTATCAGGGGATGTGTTTTACTGTATTAGACATTTAAAATGTCAAATTCTAAACCTTATGCAAAATACATGAAAATAAAAATAGGGTTGAAAACCTAAAATGTTGCACTTAGAATTTTTTACCATTTATGTAAAAAAGACTGAGCAATTGTACAGTGGTTAAATAAAAACCTTTTTGATATTCAGAGGAGCGCACTTAACTTTTAAGTTTTTTTCTCAAAATTCTCTAGCAACATAAAATTAATATATAATAGGTGTGTTCGATTTGCACATTTGCAGTTACTGTTTACTGCCGCGTTAAAGCGTAACAGCCGTAACAAATAATCCGCAAGAGAAACAGCTGTAACTTTTTCGCAGTAGCGTCATAAACTGGCAGTAAATTACGCCAAATCGAACAGATTTGCAGTTACTGCGACCAAATGAACAGATTTTTTTAACGCGGCAGTAAACAGTAACTGCAAATGTGCAAATCAAACACACCTAATATTGTTAGAATTAAAAATTGTAGCAGTCTGAATTTTTTATCATTGATGTAAAATGGGCGCAGGAATCGTATGATGGCTGAACGAAACATTTCTCGATATTCAGAGGCGTGCTATTAATTTTGTTTCTCTTAAAACCACTTTCTAGCAATATAAAATTAACAATATTTCTAGAATTAAAGAACGACGCAGTCTGAATTTTTTATTATTGATGTAAAATGGGCGCAGGAATCATATGATGGTTGCAAGAATAATTTCTCAATATTCAGAGGCGCGCAATTAATTTTTTTCTCTCAAAACCACTTTCTAGCAACATAAAATTAACAATATTGCTAGAACTAAAGAATCTAGAAGTCTGAATTTTTTATTATTGATGTAAAATGGGCGCAGGAATCGTATGATGGCTGAACGAAAAATGTCTCGATATTCAGAGGCGCGAAATTATTTTTTTTCTCTTAAAACCACTCCTGCAACATAAAATTAACAATATTAGTACGATCTATACCTTCAAATTTCAGAAAACTTTTGAGGGCGTCGGCGGATGGAAAATCACAATATGACTCGTGAATTGGGGAGTCAAAATTTAGAAAATCTTTTGAGGACGGGGATAGAAATTCAGAAAATCGCTTATAGACGATGGTAGATATTCAGAAAATCACTGGAGAGCAGGGGTAGAAATTCTGAATATTACTGAAGGAAGGTGAGGTAGGAATTCAGATTATCATTCAAGCACAACGAGCTTGAAATTTAGAAAATCACCTTAAGATTGGAGGCAGATATTCAGAAAATCACTTGAGGTCGGGAAGGGGATGGCAGGAATTCAGAAAATCAATCGAGTTCAAGGGGGAGACAGGAAATCAGACGAAGACTAGGGGGTAAAAACAAAAAAATGACTTATGGAGCAAGCGGCAGAAATTCGATTCAATTTCAATATGCATCGGCAAAATCTACTAGTCAAATTATTATTATTATTATTATTTATTTAAAAAGAACTGAAGCCAATGGCTTGTAAAGTTCTTATAGAAAAATTACAATATTTCACATTGTTGTGATACAGGAAAGTTGAAAGAAACAAAACAATTTGATAAACAACTAAAGTCAAACAATAACAAATATAAAAAGTGTACAAAAACAGAAAATTTCAGTTTATGGGGATAGTAGCAACTGATTGTAAAGGTCCAGTCTATTTTTAAATTTGTTCACACTTGGGGCAGACACTACACTTCCAGGTAGATTATTCCAGTCATTAAACACTCTTCCAAGTTTGAAAGAAACTTGGCCCGAACGTTCTTATGGAATGGCCAATTTCATGTTTTTGTTAATTATTTTTTTTGTATTTTAATTAATATTCTATTATAAAACTATTATTTTATTGTTTTTAATAAATCATACAAAGTTTAAATAAGATCTGATCAGAGTAACACTGATGAGATTTTAATAAGGTGTTCCTTATGGACATACAACAACCTGATCAACTTACGCATCCATATTTCAATGGCATTTTGTTTCCATTTGTTAGAAATAAAATAACAAAACATATGACAAATACCTGACGATTTTATAAATCTACTGTTTTTGTTATAAAAAAATTAATGTAGTTACAAGACAAAATCAGCTCAGTATGTGTCGGATATCATTACAAACCAAATCGGAATTTGGTAGTAATGATATAAATAAAGATCATATAAACAATTTATTTTTAGTTTTTAGAATCTGATTAACACCGACTACTCTACTTTATGTTATTGAAAGTGAATAATTAAGAACAATTACTAAAAAAAAAAAAAATAAAAAAAAAATAATGATATTAATAATAAAAGGCAAGTATTATATAAAATAGCAAAATAGTTTATTTTCATACAATCGTTTATAAGCTAGTTAATATGATTTTTTACAATACATATATAAAATAACGTAATATACACTGTAACACAATGTAAAAACTATACATATTTGTATGTTTTCCAGACCAGTGCTTCCCAGCCCAAAACTTACTGCGGACCGGTAAAGTATCAATTTTAGGCTGGTCGGTGAAAATATTATTTTAAAAATAATTTTTATTTATTTATTGTTTCACAAATGTTGTAATGCCAATTATAAAAAAAAATCAACTAAACGTTAAATATATATATTTTGTATTAAGAATCATCATGCTACATTTAACATATGTATATCATTTAGTTAAAATTAACATTCGTTTTATTCGTGCACTTAATTATTATAGCAACCATATCTTCGTTTCAAATTATTTGTAACCAAAGTTGCCGCATTAAGGGACAATTTAACGATGTCTTTGTTCTCCTTAAAAAATACATAGGTTACTAGATATGAATGAACATGTAAATATTACGGTTTTTAATTTTTGCTCATAAATTAAATTATTATTACCAAAATTAAATTATTAAGTTAGGTTCCTTGAGGCTCATTTTCAAGGTTAGTAAAATTATCATAACCTACTATAAGCTCCATGAAATATTAAAATTGACCCCGTTAACTTGAAAACGGTACACGATAAAAAAAAAAAAGAATCCCTGTAAATTTACTATGAAAAAGTGCCTCAAGGAAGTGCACACCAAAATCACTTAATATTTTAATTTTGCAAGTTATGAGCAAAAATTAAAAACTGGAAAATTTACATTTTCGTTGATAACTAGTAAACTATATATTTTTTTAGGAGCAACAAAGACATTGTTAAAATGGTACCTTTAAAGCGGCAACTTTGGTCTGATTTAACCAACCTTGTATCTCTTACCGTTCTCGAGATCCCCGTGCTTAACAAGTTATTTGGGACACTTGTAATACCAAAAATACAAAATTATCTGTAGTCAAATGTCTACTTCGCAAGATTTTTACTGCGGTTGTGTGCAGCTCCGAGACGAGGTATATATCCTGTATTTCGCAGATACCCCATTCAAGACCAATCGCCGCGATACAATAAGTAATTGTTGCTGCTAACGCACTCAGCACATCGAGTCAATGTATATCAACTTGAAGACGAACTATTTGAGGAGTCTAAATGCAAAACCTGCCATGCCATTTTTCAGGAGAGACGAAAAACTGTTTTAGAATTCAGAAGACATATTTTTACAAACAGTTCTTTTTAATTGTCTTAGTATTATGATTATGTACCAATAGAGGGTATCAGATCAAATATTGGTGGCAGTATTACTTTAAAAAAACGTCTTTAAGTTTGGACTTGACAGGTTTTGCAACGAACAGGTGTTTTCAGTCCAGAAAAATGAGGCTTTTGTTGTTGCACTATTCTTTTACGCCTGCATTATGGAGTCGTCTTTTTAATTAATACACCAATATCATCCATTGTTACTCTTAATAATACAACAACAATGAATATTCAACATCTATTATGCTCTAGCAATTGATTCAAACATGGGCGTAACCTCCAGACAGCAGACAGCATGCTGGATCGCTATTGGTCAATTTGAACATAGCGGATTTTGAAAACAAATTTTTGTGCACATAGCGGATTTTGCACTCATAACCAGGTTTTGGATAGCTGTTTTATACTCTACTAAGTGGATTTTGCACTCAAACTTTTTGCTACCTTATTCTGTCTACCATAGAGAGCAGGATGCCGTGCATAATAATTTTTTTTTAAAAGTTGACATAACGGATTTTTCAATTAGACCCCTCATTTGTTTTATGCAAAATATACAACAGATATGACGTTTTTTAATTAAACTTAAGCAAATTTAGCTAGAGAAACAGAGAGTGAGAATTCAGAAAGATTATTTAGTTATAAAAAACCTTTTTTTTTCAAATTAGCGCTTAAGAATTTTAACTTATAAATGTTATTCCTTCTCTAAATTTAAAAAGATACAATGTTCTTTATAAAAACATAACTGATGACATACATAAATAAATAATTCTATTATAAGTAGTATGTTTATTTATTTTGAATGTTTTGAAAACTTATCTAAATCATTGCTATTTATAACATAACCAAATTTTTGTAATAATTGAAATTTTGTTGTTTCCTTTTAACCAATGATGACTTAGCAAATATGTTTCAGTCGTGAAAGTTCACTTGTCGCTTACTTGGTTAAGGAGGCGCGCAACCGTATAGTTTCTTAGACAAAACTAACAACCTGAAATATAATTAGTAACAATCTATATATCAAAATTTGCAGAGAATTTTTATTTATCAAGATATTTTTAATTGTAAAAAGAACTGTCATGTAATTGTCACTAAACAAATTGCATTATAGACACCATCTTGTAAACCATTCGATGCATATTGGCATACGATGCGGCAAATTGTAACTAAAACTTCATTCTACAAATATATTTCTAGATATTTTGATCTATTGTGAAAAATACTTATAGTTTTTGTACTTGCTACTCTACTTTTGTGGTTCTCAATATAGGTGCTGCAGGTAAAAATGATTTCATTTTTGTAAAGAACAGGTGCACCAAGTGTCAATCCATTATCATCAAGTATAATATTTTTCGACAAAGATTCAAAACTATAAACAAAAATGTTGACATAGTCTGTATAATAAGACAAAATGCTTTATAACTCATGATCAGGTATGTGCACAAATAATAAAGAAGTTCAAATATGATAAGAATATCAAGACCTAATACGCCCTATAATAAAAATTGTTTAGTTAGTGTTTTGTCTTTCAGTAGTGCGGTTGTGTAATAATGAGTGCTATTTATGCAAAACGTTTTGAAGCGGTATTTTTACGTACCCACCCAAAGGCCAAAAATGTCCTTTTCAAGTGCAGAAAAATATATGCACAAGTCAGTAGACTTTGTGAATTATTGGGTGAAACGTTATAAAATTAATAAAAATGTTGACGATTTACCTAATCGTGGATTAAAAAAAGTGACCATTAAAAAACAAGATAAAGTGATGTTTAATGTTTTTACAAATAATCCTATGTTATCTTTTTGTAAATATCAGGCAATTTTGTTAAAAAAGAACATTAAGTTAAGTCTAATGACCCTGAGAAGTCGTTTAAAGGTGCACACAACCGTACAGTTTCTTATACAAGACTAACAACCTGAAATAAAATTAGTAACAATCTATATATCAAAATTTTCAGCGAATTTTTATTTATCTAATAGGATATTTTTAATTGTAAAAAGAACTGTCATGTAATAGTAAATAAACAAATTACGTTATAGACGCCATCTTGTAAACCATTCGACGCATATTTGTGTACTATGCGGCAAATTGTAGCTAAAGCTCCATTCTACATAAGTTTGGAGATAATTTGTTCTATTGTGAAAATTAGTTATAGTTACTGCACTTGGTAATCTACTATTGCCGCCTCTCGAATCTGCCGCTGTTCTTAATATAGGTGCTGCAGGTAAAAATGATTTATTTTATGTAAAGAATACTTGTACCAAGTGGCATTTCATTATCATCAAGTATAATATTTTTCGACGAAGGCTCTAAACTATAAACAATCATATCGAAAAAAATGTTGACGTATTATTTTAACATTTCTACACAAAACTATGTATATAAATATAAAAATTATTTGCAACCCACAAATATATTTAAAAAATTACAGAACATTGTTGTGTGATACCTATTATTAAGTTATTGAGCAATAACATTTTTACAATAATTTTTTCTACAATCAAAAATATCTTATATAATATAATTGTCTAATATATAATATATATTAGACAGATAAAAATTCTGTGCACAATTTGTTGTAAGGATTCTCATTAATTTTATTTCAGATTGTTAGTTTTGTATAAGAAACTAATAATCTCTGGGGGTTGTACGTAGCGTTAATCGAAAATGGTATTAAATTCAGGAGCACCAAACAAAAACTATTGTTATCGGTGAAACATGTTGAAAAACGACTGGCTTGGGTCAAGGAAAATTTAGACCGCGATTGGAGTGATGTGGTTTTCTCTAATGCACGATGCAAATCCTATTGAAAATATTTGGGGGTACATGAAATATAAGCTTCGAACAAAAAATCGTTCAAAATTTGGATCAGCTAACTCGTCAAATATGGCAGATATGGAGATCACTGCAAAGTTGTATGCCTAAAAGCTGTTAGAAAGTGTACCGAAAAGATGCCAAGCAATAATTGATAATAATGGAGATTGGACCAATCATTAGGGAGTAGCGTAATAATATTTACAGTAAATTTTTAAATTATTTTTTGTTTTTCTTTTTCTCTCTTATAGGTCGCCAAAAATCAACAAGGACGTCTTATTATACAGACTGTATTATTTGAACATTTCTACACAAAACTATATAAATATAAAAGTTATTTGAAACCCACAAATATATTTAAAAAATATACAGAACATTGTTGTGTGACACCTATTAATAAGATATTGAGTGGTAAAACTTACAAAATGTTTTTCTACAATTAAGAATATCCTATTAGATAAATAAAAATTCGGTACAATATATGATGTATGTTATATATAGTTACTAATTTTATTTCAGATTAAATTTAGGCTATAGTCGGATTGCTGATAGGTGACTGTTCGTTGCTACAAGTATCGATGTACAATACTATATGCTTTCTTTGTCTATATCATTATAATTATTTGCATACCCATAGTAACGTATAGTGACGCAAGTTGACAACTAACCTTCCAAATTATTTTAATAAAAAACAAAGCATTAGAAAGAAACGGAATGATTCGAAGAAATCTTCTATTGACAGACAGATAATACTAATTTGAGCATGAAAATAAATTTACAGCAGTACTCAAACAAACAAAATTATTAATTTTAAGGTAATAATTGTAAATAAGGAAAAACTTAATACTCATACGTAAATTTTGGATTATAATTTGTTGTTTAATTAAATTACATTTTTATGTTTCCCCTAAGTACAAAGTAATAAAATATTAAGTAAAAATATATTTATTCATATAATATATTGCTACAGGTTGTATTTAAATGTTTATTTTTATTTTAAAACAATTAATCACTGTAATGCATGATATCGTCGTCATCTGAACTATCGCTGTAATTTCTTGTATTATTATTGGATTAATATCATCAACAATCCTTTCCCTTTCCCACCATTCATTTATTAAATTTTCGATTTTTTTAACAGATTTTGCCCAAGTTTCACAACTAATTTGATCACAGGCTACTTGCCACGTTTTCAAAACTTCTTTATCACTATATCCATTTTGACCAATATGTCTATCATATTTTTTTTTGTTATACCCCAAATTAGTTCAATTGGGTTAAACTGGCAGTGATAAGGAGTTAATCTTAGTACTTCATGACCATACGTTTGTACCAATGTATCAATAAAATAAACTGGTTCAGATTTTAATTTCCTTCGTTTTCTCGTGATTTTGTTAGTGAGAAGTTCAGATTTATTACATTTTATAATTCTACGAATTGTTGATTCCGAAATATTTAAGGCAGCTGGTACTCTGACGGACACATGATAGAGAAATAAGTGGTCCATTGTTCTCTTTTTCGGATTTAAAATATTCCAGCAGATTTAAAATTAAAGTTTATAAATTTAATAATTGACCGCAAGATCTATTATTTAATATTATTAACAGACACTGACAGCTAAGACAAATAACAAAAAACATTTTTAAAATCGCTGTAAAATGGTAACTAGATTATTATATAAATGCATTATTTGATACATACATGTAACTGTCACCTATCAGCAATCCGACTATACCAAATAATATTCTTATACAGGCTGCTATTTGAAAATAATAAAATAAATAAGAAACAAGATAAATAAATCACACAATTTTTACGCAAAATATCACTTTATTGTAAAATAACACGACTATAGTTTCGCCATACAATGGCATTGTCAAGTGTTCAAAAATAAATGAATGTATAACAGCCAGTTGACTACCCTCATATACTAACAATTTAGAAAAACCTAATTAACAAATACCTAGAAGATAGGCGAATAAACTAAATCTTGTTGTTCATTGAGGACCGGTGCGCCCTGCCTCATGTTTAAATATTTCTAACGATTCAAGAAGATTTAGTTTATAGCCCTTGTTTACAAAATGCAATGGTTTTAAACATTTAGGATTAACGGAATAACCGCTAGCAATGTGGTTACAGTTTTTCAGATGGTCACTAAAGGTAGAATGATAAATGTCGAGATAAGAATTAAAGGTTCTCTAATATTAAAATAGCTTCCTATTTGATCAATATAAAGGGAACTGCACTCACAAGTCAACTTATAGACTCCAGACTTAAAAAGAGGTACAATAGGGTCTTTAGCATTAAAAAGACAATTTGATATTTTAGAGGGGGGTTTAAAGGCAATCCTTAAATTGTTTTATCTTCAGGATTGGATACATGGGGATAAATGCTATTTTGTAAATTTTTTATTTTCCATTTGTAACAAATTTTGTCTATAATTGATGGATTAAACCCGTTTTGAATGGCTATGGTTTTAATGGTGTTAATTTCTAGATTAAATCTAACTTTTGAGAGGGGTAGTTTGAAAGCTCTGTCTACCATGGAGTGAAATGCCGCTACAATTTAAAGATTGCCTTTAAACCCCCCTGTAAAATATCTAATTGTCTTTTTAACGCTAAAGACCCTATTATACCTCTTTTTAAGTCTGGAGTCTATAAGTTGACTTGTGAGTGCAGTTCCCTTTATATTGATCAAATATGAAGGAATTTTAATATTAGAGAGCCTTTAATTCTAATCTCGATATTTATCATTCTACCTTTAGTGACCTTCTGAAAAACTGTAACCACATTGCTAGCGGTTATTCCGTTAATCCTAAATGTTTAAAATCATTACATTTTGTAAATAGGGGCTATAAACTAAATCTTCTTGAATCGTTAGAAATATTTGAACATCTGAAGCAGGGCGCACCGGTCCTCAATGAACAACAAGATTTAGTTTATTCGCCTATTTTCCAGGTCTTTGTTAATTAGGTTTTTCTAAATTGTTAGCATATAAGGGTAGTAAAACTGGCTGTTCTACATTCATTTATTTTTGAACACTTGACAATGCCAGTAGGCGTTTTCGCAAACCCCATCCGATACATATATGACGTCATTGATTTAATCTGATAGCTACGAACCTATTCGCAAACTTCTTCTTTGATCAGATACAAAACTATCTACGTTCGCAAACCTACAATAACTATCTGATAAACGCGATCGGATAGCAATATTTCAATCCTACAAAATAGTAGGATTCATTTCAGATTAAATAACCTAAAAAATTGTTTGATGTGTATGTCATTTTGGGATTTGACTTTAATCTAAAAAAAATTGCCGATTATAACTATTGGACACGCTCTTTTTTTCGATGATGATGGTTATGATGATACTGACGAAAATAATAGAGGGAAATAATGGGGGTAATGCTATTTTTAAACCGCAAAGATAAAAAGCAAATAATTACAGTGGAAAACTATGCAAATATTATTTATCGTTATTCGTTAAGATTTTACAAATCGTCAAGTTTAAATAAAGAAATAAAGTCGTAGTGCTACAATCTAGACAATAGAACACTAAACTCTAAACAATCCTGTCCGCAAAAGTCCGTAAGAAGTTATTTGGATCAAGCGATTAATATTCGTTCGCAAACTGACTTTATCTGATAAACAGTAATCTGATAAATTCTATCCGATTGAATCATTTATTTATCGGATACGCGATCGGATTGAGGTTTGCGAAAACGGCTATTGTATGGTGAAACTATAGTCGTGTTATTTTACAATAAAGTGATATTTTGCGTAGCAATTTTGTGTTTTATTTATCTTGTTAATATGGAATATTACATAGTAACGGGCAAATCAATTTCTTATTTAAATAAGAAACATACTGCGGTAGAGGTTGAATGCAGTTAATATTTGATTAGTGCAATAGATAAGCTCTTTTAGCTTCCTATTATATTAAATAAAGAAAATAAAATCCATTCAGCTATTTTGAACAGCTGACTGAATATGTACCTCCTTGGACATCTTTTTTCAACTTATGATTAAAGTTCCAATATCAACATTATTCGGCCCGTCAAAATAAGTTTTATTAACGACAGATTAGATTTTAAGAATGACAGAAATATTAATGCCCAAAATAGTTATGCCACTGCCCGCATATTATGAAAATGGTGGATAGTACTGTAATTTTGTGAATATCTTTGTAACTTAGAAAGTAAGAGGACTATGGTTGCTATGGTAATATGTGCAAATTTAACGAAACGCTTATTGTGGGAAAGCTTAAAGGGTTAATTTCCTTAGAGATCTTAGATTCTATTAATTGTTTTGTAGTATCGCATCAAATCTCAACGGTATTCGAACAAGATAATGTATGTTATGCTATGTAAGAATTGCTGTAATTACCTCTATTGGCATTGAAGTTGATATTTACGTCAGTTTAATTCCTGAAATAGAATACACAGTCTATCTGAACTACGTCAACTGTTTATATCCATAAAATAATGTATACCATGTAGTAGCACAGATTATTTATTTAGAGCAGTATATCTCAAACCTTTTTGTTTGCAACCCAATAAATTAAAATCTGTTGCCTTGGCGACTCAGTGCACCGATATACAGCAGTTTCTAGGAACTTGATAAGTAAAAAAAAAAGTCAGCTGTGGCCACCACAAAACCGACCGCCATCACAAAGTACTTGTTTAATTTATGCTGCTTTATCAAAAAATGCCTCAAATAAAAGTTGTTAGTTATTGCTTTTATAGCAACTTTTGTAAAAATAAATTTTTTCGAAATATTTCTCTGTTGTGAAATATTCGCAACAATCTTAAAATCGACACGAGTAAACTCTCATTATCTAGTTAACCGATTTTTACCAAAAGTTGATCAACTCGTGCCATTGATGTCAAAAGTTATAAGTAATCTACATAACTGGAGAAAAAGACTTATAATAGCTTACACAATAGCAGTAGCAAAAAACCCATATAATATAGCAGCCAAATATATTTTTCAATATCCTTTTGAACCAAGAACAATTCACAACATAACAAATTTACTAAATAAAGATTCCAAGAGCCATGATGAGCAAAAAAAAAGGATTTGGAGAAACTTACAGCGCAAAAAAAAGAATTTCTAGAACTTCATTTATAGAACAGGATTTCGAGAAAGTTGAGCAAAAAAAAAAAAACAAATAAAAATAATTTAAAGAAACCTACTGGGTAATAAAATGGATTTCGAGAAACCTGAGGAACAAAATAAAATCGAAAAACTGCTTAGCAAAAAATGATTTCGGGAACCCTGAAGAACAAAAAGAAAAAGTTTTTCTTCTAATTATTTAATTATCGACCTTGATATTAATTACGTATTGGAATTATCAGGATTTTTAGGTCAATTAATAAAAAACAAAAATTGAAAAAGACCGGTTTCGATAAATTACCGGTTTAGAATAAACTGATGAAGATAATAGTTTATTGAAACCGGTCTTTTCAATTTTTGTTTTTTATTAATTGACCTAAAAATCCTAATAATTCCAATACGTAAAAAAGAAAAAGGATTTTAAGAAACTTGATATGCAACAATTTTTACAAATATCAAAAGTGAGTGCAATCAACCAACATTCATTTGCGGTCTAATGTTTGGGAACCACTGATTTAGAGGATGAGACTGAACAGAACTGTCACTAAAATAGACCATATTAGTGTGACGTCACATTGTGCTGTCATTTGACAACGGTTTCATTTGGATTTTTTTTCCTTATTTAAAATACAGTTGTCATTACTTTTGTTTCCCTAATTTTATGATTATTTTTAACTTTGGAACAAAATCTTTGATAAGTACACAGTAATATATTCAGATACTTATATTATTTGCAATTATATACGAGGGTTGCCTATTATATTTCGGGATTTGAGATCAAAAACAATTATTTATCAACAAAAGTAGCTTTATTATTTTTCAAAATACCTCCCTGAAGATCAAAACACTTGTGCATCCGTTTGAACCAATTTTCAAAGCACTTTTTCCACTCCGATTCAGGCATCCAACGATCCAACGCGAACAATCTTTTTGACGGCCAAATGTTCATGCAATAGTGAATGTATGCTATGTCCCACTAATGCTCAAGGATACCTCAATCTCACGATAAGTCACATAACGATCTTGCAATATCAGTTCACTCACAGCAGTTGTTATATTACTTGCCATAATTAACAACTTGCAATAATTAACATAAATTTTTCAAAATTAACTGGCAATGTAATATTGTTTTGCAAAAATAATGACATTAAATAATAAAAAGAATTTTAATAAATAGATATTGACTTGTAGATTTGATGTAGAGCATTTCCATACTTTGAAAACTTAATTTATACTTCAAAAATACAATTAAAAATTACAATCTATATAAATAAAAATTAAATGCTGTTCGTTGGTAAGCGCAGCACTTGAGACGGCTGGACCGGTTTGGCTAATTTTTTAAAAAAAATGTTCGTTATAGTCCGAATAAGATTTTTAGGGAAAGCAAAATTGGAAAAGTTGCCCGGAAAATTGGAAAATTCTGGAAAAACTGAAACTGCTTTTTTCTATGGGATTTTTTATTTACTAGCCCAAATACAACGCCTCCCATGGCTATTTTACATACTTCTTCAGACGGTGTTTCCAGATTTTGCCCTGCATTTGAGTGCTAGCAAAACTTGCTTACATGGCGGACATATTCAGTCTTTCCAATGAAGTTAATATTTCTCTGTAGGGGTCATATAAAAATATTTATATTTAAAGAAATTAAATGGATGCGTTAAAAAAAAGCTAGCTCTTTGGAATAGTTACTTACAAGAGGAAGATATACAAATGTTTCCACTTTTGGAAGAATTTTTGATTGCTACTACTGCCGACCAGAAAGTCATATTCAACATAAGTCAACATTTAAGAGCATTAGCTGAAAATTTTAATAATTATTTCCCTGAAAATGAGGACGCTCGTAAAGGTAACCTCTGGATTAATAATACATCATTGGAAGATATAAAGTCATGTGCACTTGATCCTCGTGAAAAAGAAAAGCTGATGGAGTTGTCTTCTGATGTCACTCTGGTGTCCAGACATAAAATGCAAACATTTTCTCAATTTTGGAAATCGCAAGAAAAAGAACATTACTGTTAAAACAGTAGATCTAGCAACGCTGATGACAACATACCAAAAACTCTGAGAGACAAATCTGACAAAACTTCACAAATTTTTATTAAACACAGATCTCTTCTCTGTATTTTAATATCGTAATGCCAGTAATATAAACATAAATATATATTGTAAATTATTGATGTACGGGTACTAATCATCGTAGATGTGGATGAGCTTCAGGGAAAACTGAAGGAAAGCAAAAAAAAAGTGATTGATGCATACACCAAGGAGAAGAAATACATCCATAATTAAAGTCACCCTTGACAGGAACTCTCAAGGAGCCCAAGATTTATAGTTTTCAAACAAATATTTTCTATGCCACTGACGTGATTTTTGTGTTAAAATCTATATTGCTGATGTATACGTCCCATACTCTTAACTAAACTGACTCTAATATAAATAATTATTACTCCATGACGGTTTTAGCAAACATCGATAGCAAACTATTCGAGTTTATTATTGATGGTTTATTTTCAAATGGGTGTGTATTATTATTGTATATGACTGTGTTATTATTTCAGAAAATCGCTTCGATAATACTATTGATGCATATAAATGGTTCTATAACGATGTAGATTAATTTTTCACTTAAATACATAGTATAACATATATCATTAGTCCAGGAAATTGGTGTTGAATACAATAGTTTTGAAGAAAATTTTGCGGGAGTATTGGAAATTGGTATGATATGTTTTGAGATACTGTGTTCGAGGTCACATTTTGCAACTAAATTTTGTTCCTGGAACTTCGAAAAACGTGCAAAATAATATTTTTTGCATATATCTCCGTTCCACAGCAAAATTAGAAAAAAGATATCTATACTGAATTAAAGAGGGATAAATTTTCCAACATTTTGCTTTCATGAGCATTTTTTGTGGGTTGAACGGTTTTCGTCGCAAAGTTGGTCAGTTTTTAGAATTCATGAAAAATGTGCTTTTCGCAGTCAAATTAACACAAAAATATTATACGAGGGACATTTAATAATTAAAGAGATAAATTGATGTACAAAAACTGTATTTTTACAAAATGAGACTTTTACTACTTCTCAACATAATCCTCACGAATATTAATACATTTGTCCCAACGATGAACTAGTTTTTTTTATACCTGATGCAAAGAAATCTTTGTCTTGTTGTGTGAGCCAGTTTTCCACAAATTCTTTGACTTCCTCGTTGTCGCTGAACTGTTTTCCACGTAATGCCTCCTTGTGTGGACCAAACAAACGAAAATCAGAGGGAGCCAAATCTGGACTGTTGGGAGGATGAGGTAGTATCTCCCAACTCATTTTTTCAATGGTTTCTTGGGTCAGCTTGGCGGTATGAGGGCGAGCATTGTCGAGGAGCAATATCACGCTTTTTATTTGAGGTCTGCGACGTTTTTCTCTCATTGCTGGCTTTACTTTGTTCATCAGCATGTCTGAGTAGTAGGCACTGTTTATTATAAGTGTGGGCAAGTTGTATATTTTGTAATAATATTTTTCGTTGATTTTGCAGCGAAAAGTACATTTTTCATGAATTCGAAAAATTTACCACCTTAGCGGTGCTCTAGCAGCGAAACTATTTATTCCTAAAAACAAAACTTATAAATTCTAAATTATAGAGAATTTATCTCTCTTAAATTAACTGTAGATTTATATTTTTTATTTTGCAATGAATCGAAGATATTTACAAAAAAGCATTGCATGTTTTTGAAGTTTCGGCAAAAAAATATATTCGCAAAATATGACCCCGTAAACAGTACCTCAAGACCTATTAATCGCACCAATTTCTCTCCCGCAATACTTTCTTTCGAAAACTACGTATTCCTGGAATCTATGTGGGTTTAGCCGAAATACCTTTAAAACGAAATATTTTGTGCTTTAAAACATTTAAATTTAGATTTCTAAGTTCAGTTTCTTTAGCCAGGGTGTATTCAGGAGCAGTCAGGGCACGTTTCTAGCAACTCTCGAAAAAATCGTTAAGCACGCATTCAATCAAAAGGCCTTTTTTATTTATAGTTTTCTTTTCTATTTTTAAAGAAATAATTTAATTACCGGTAATCAATCTGACTAGTATATTCAATTTAAATATGAGTTTTGTCCTTACTTCTAATACATAGAACCGCCCCCCCCCTATTTTTTCTCTAGTAAGTTCTCATAACAAATTTCCTGTTACTAATGCCCGCAATACCGAGGGTTGTTTTTAGCTCTTTCAAAATTGAATAAAATATTTAGTAACAAGTACCTAGTTTTATATATTCTCAAAATAGACAGAATCGTGCTAATTAATACGAGAGTATTTTATATAGCATCATAATCACGCGAACTGTAGACATTTAAAAGATAAGCTTTTAATATTTTATGTAACGTTTATGAAATATTTATAAACATTTGAATTAATTGCTATCTTGTGATACTATAGTGATCATAATCAGTGTACAAAGTCCAAAGTAGAGCTGAAATATGAGGTCTGTTCAGAAAATAACCGAACATTTTGATTACTCGTCAACGGGGATATTTAGTGATATGCGATTGGCAGCATTGCGTTACCCATAACCTCCTTTGTAACTCAAAATTTACACGTTACACTCATATAACAATATCACGAAAACTAAACGAGATATCAACAATCTAAGAACATGTGGTTACAGCGGAGGTTATACGCAACGCAATGCCTCAACCGTATATCATTAAATATCCCCGTTGGCGCTTAATTCAAAATGTTCGGTTATTTTCTGAACAGACCTCGTACAACCATTTTTATGAATTTATCGTTGTTATTTATCAGAAGTAGCAGATTTAATACATTCACACCTATAATTAACTATTTAATATTTATAACTTCAATACATTCAATAATTAAAGAGACAAATTGATGTAGAAAAAAACTGTATTTTTACAAAATTATACTTTTACTAATTCTCAACATAATCCCTACGAATAATATACTTGTTCCAACGATAAACTAGTTGTTTTATACCTCATGCAAAGAAATCTTTGTCTTGTTGTTTGAGCCAGTTTCCCACAAATTTTTTGACTTCCTCGTTGTTGCTGAACTTTTTTCCACGTAATGCCTCCTTGAGTGGACCAAACAAATGAAAATCAGATGGAGCCAAATCTGGACTGTAGAGAGGATGAGGTTGTATCTCCCAACCCATGTTCTTTCAAGTCTGTACACACTTTGAGTCCTGTTTCCTTGTGTTGTTACGTTAACTGTTTCGGGATTCACCTTGCACTTGAGCTTGTCAATGATAACGTGATGAACTGTGCCAACACTTACTGCAACTTTTTTGCTATATCTTCAACAGTTATACGTTGGTCTTCACGGATAATGTCGTCAATGAGGGTTTTGAGCAAAGGAGTTGACACTTCAACTGGCCGGCCAGGACGTTGCTCGTTAGTCACTGAGGTTCGACCACTTTTGACCTGTTCTACCCACTTATAAAAATTTCCGCGATTCATACAACTTTTACCATACTGTAAAATCATTCGAGAAAAGATTTTAGCCGGTTTTTCACATTGAGAAAGCAAAAACCGGGTCACTGAACGTTGTTCAACTAATGTGGTAACTTCGAGCGGACACGCCATCGTTAAATGCAATTTTGAGGTTATAAACAAAACAAGTTTTATCCATCAGTTGTTCTCAGCTCATCCCAGTGATGCAAACCTATAGTCATGAAAGTACCAAACTCCTCCTACAAACCGTTTTTTTTCCTACATCAATTTGTCTCTTTAATTATTGAATGTCCGTCTTATATGTACAATTTATCATTTTATAACTGCAGTGAGTTATTCATTTCTTTAATAGAGAGATATTGCAACCTCTGTTCTACTGATCTTTTAATAAAGTTTTCCTTAATTTGTCATGTGCGCATGCGCAGTTGATATATCCTTAATTTCTTTCTTTTATTAAAATACAGGCTACCTTTATTTAATTTAAATAACGGCAAAGCATTTTTATTTAAATCGCCTTAATTTTGACAGGTCTTCTGTCAATTTAACCTCAAAATTAACAACGGAGTAAATTCGAACATAAAATTTGTTGAGTTTTCTTGTGAGTTCTTGTGAGTAATGATGCAAGTTAAAGATAAAAAACGTTTACGATTTAAATACGAGGACGATGTTATTATTCTCCGAGAAATTGTGTCACGAAACTCTTTTGCGAATGGTTGTGCAGTGTGGGAAGAAGTTAAAAATAGTCTGCTGCAGTTAACTCATATAAGGTTGCAGTTAACTTCTATATTCATTACGATTTCAATCTATCAATTTGGCATTTTTGTCAAAATAAAATATGAAGCAAGAGCACCGTTGCAATAACACTCTTTAAAACATTATGAAAAATTTTAATACAGGATACTTTATTAGAGGTTTCTTTTAATAAAGTCAGATTTTTTTCACTTTGCAATATCTCTCTAATATATTCAATAAAAAACTTAATCGTGAAGACTATTTCGAACGGGTTGTTTTAAACCAAGGACCCGCGACTATTTTATCATGCGGCCGCAGTAATTTTGTTAATAAATTTGAAGTATGGAGTATAAAATTAATACTAGATAGCACCAATTAACACTAATTGTTATTATGACTATGTCACAGTGTTATTAACTTTTGAATAAATAGAGGATCAAAATTTAAAGGCGCAAAAAGATTGATTTCTGACATTGGCTTAGCCAGGTTCAAGGATCTGTTTAAAATTTGTGTTAAATGCTACTTATCGGTAATTTGTGATCGCTGATATGAATTTATTTTGATGAAATTTGAAAATATTGATTATTATTTTTACTTTAAATGTGCTATGTGTGTGACAGTAAAAATCGAATGGACAGAGGAAGAGGGAAGACGATTTTGTTGTCATGTTACGTTGCTCTGTTTAGTGATTATACCTGGATACGCTGCTGGCTTCAGAACACACATTTACGCATGCTATCACAATATCTACTAACTTTTTGGGTCTCCAGTTGGTGCGGTGGTATATGTTCGCTATCGTCAAACGAGAGAAATATTTCATAAACAATGTTTGGCTTCAAAAGTACAAAATATAAACTTTGTCGCTCTTATAATTGGTATAATAGCGGCAACGGGAGTTAATTTTGTTGCTAACTTCCAAGAGACAAACGTAGTCGTAGTACACATGATTTCTGCCACTACTGGATTTGGATTTGCCACGATTTACATGATGCTACAGACTGTATTGTCTTTTAAAATTTACCCATACACTGGAAAAAAATGGATAATGTATACAAGATTAATATTGGCTGTTCTTTGTTTCGTCACCTTTCTTGTTTGTGGAATCTTTGGGGCATTGTCTTTTATTGAATTTAAAGGTAATTGATTGCTTCTGGGAAAATATAACCTAAATAGAGTTGCAATGGTGTTGCTTACTAACGAATTTTAATGCATAAATATATTTTAAAGTCACTTTCTGTTTTAAATACATTATTTTCAAAAAACCAGGGTCAAGTTGAGATTTAATTGTTTTTTTTTTAATTATTAAACATTTTATAAAACAAACGAAAACACTACGTTTCTAAGCAAAACATAACTTTGTTATTTAATAATAACATGATTATAGTTTCGCCATACAATGGCACTATCAAGTGATTCACATGAAGTAATGGATGGAGAACATTCAATGTACAAGCCTTATACTACCTCGCTCAATAAGTCTCCGGTATAACTAAGAAAAACAATTTTTTTTTTTTTTTTAGAAATTCGACTTTATTCATGAACATACTCTCCTTCAAGAGTGATATATTCATTTCAATGCTCTTAAAATTAAAAAAGGTTCAGCATACCAATCAGTAATAGTTAATTTGCCTGGTGCAGAGTCTCTATAACGCTTATCAAGCCACTGTTTGGCTTCAACGGTATTTTTTCCCATAAAAAATAATGTTTAATCAACACACGAAATTCTTTTTTATCCATGCTTTTGAAAATTACAAAACTGAAGTCACTAAAACCACTGTAACCTCTAAACCAGGGGTTCCCAAACTTTTTTGACCGTCGACCCCTAGAAGAGTTTCTCGACTTCTTATCGACCCCCTCTATTTTAAAATTCCGTTATTATAATAGGACAAGCAAAAAATAATGTGATTTCTTATATTGATTATTGTACAGTGTTTTTTATTTATATTACATTTATATACTAATATAATTATATCTAATTGCAATAATTTTATTATTAAATAAAATTGACTGGTGTGGTTGGTGACTCTTTGCAAGATTAGCAATGTCGGGTTCAAAATTAATTAATTTCAGCCTTAAATGGCCACGGAATTCTACATCTTACTTGTTTCTCTGTTTTGTCAGGATGGAATTAACATGACTAGAACCAGCCTCAACCATACGCGCTTGGAAATGCTAGCAAAAAGGGAACTTTCGGAAATGGAAGTTTTGGATATTTCTGTATAACATTTACATGAGTCCAAAAGTAACTTAAAGTAATATTTTTTAAAAAGCGTTTTAGCTTCAACTGACAATTCAATAAATTCATCTTGTATATTACTTTTGATGTTTCAACAGCTGCAGAAAAGGACGCGATAATCCAATCTGGGCTGTGCATGTCCTTTAAATCCTCAAAACGCCTTCATTGTCAGCTTCGCCGGGTTCTTTCATAAATGATTTTATATTTGGTCGATGTATATATTTTTCTTTTAGTTTAAAAAAAAAGTCAAGATCTTTATCCTTCTTATGAGGATGGAGTCTTTGGAGATGATCTTTCATTTTTGCTGGTTTCATTACATCGTTACTAAAAGTTTTTTCACAAAGAAGACACATAGGTTTAGTTTCGTTTGTTAAAGAAGGAATAAACCCAAGTTTCAAATATTCCAATGAATATTGTCGATATTTCTTTTTATAACCTGAAGCTTCCATTATGTTTGCTGGGGAAGTAACAAAACAATTAAAACTGAAGTCAGTATGTAAAAAGGTATAAATTTCACTAATACACTCACTTCCGAATGTTTATATAACTTTAGCATATACAAGAAAAAAACTATCAGCCATATTCAACAGTCACTTCACAAGTTTCAAGTAAACTGATATTCAAAATATATATTTTTGTATATTAAACGCTGGACATACAAAGATGTGCATACTGTATTATTACTTCGCCTCATCAGACGAACAGCCGTGCTGCAGTTCGGGCCATTTTATTGCAACTCCTAAGAAAACAATAAAAGATATAAGTAAAATAAAGATAATTCGGAATCTGTTTAAAGTTAAATGATATATATAACATTTAAAACTATTTAAAATATTTATATATAACTATGTAGCTATTATACTAGTAATTTTTAACTTTTTCCATCGACCCCCAATCGACTCCTAACAATGTCTTATCGATCCCCGGGGGTCGATATCGACCACTTTGGGGACCCCTGCTCTAAACTAATTGTCAGAATGTCATGAAATTTTCACACGTATCGGTTGAAGGTTGGTACTATCCAGAAATCATATGGGTCTGTCAACAGTGTTGCCATATATATGTCAGATCGGAGACTTATTGAGTGAAGTGTTAACAGTACTGAGAAATTAATTAACAAACACCTGGAAAATTGGGGAATAAACAAAATCTGTTTTTTCTTTGAGGACCGGTGTGCCCTGCCTCAAATGTTTGAAAACTTCAAGAGATTCAAACAGATTAATTTTTAAATGGTTGAAATGGTTTTAAATAATTTATATTAATAGAATAACCGCTAGAAATAAGTTTACAATCTTTAAGATGGTCATACTATCTTAAAGATTTTCAAGTGTAGAGTGGTATATGTCAACATTAGAATTAATGGATCCAATAATCCTTTCATCTGATATTGAAATTTCTGCTTCTTTTACCAGTATACAGGATGTCCCAGCCAAGTGGCTCTACATTGCTATCTTTGTTAATAATAAAGACAGAGATTCGGTTAAACGGACAAAGTTCTAGTATTTTTTGTAGGAAATATTATGACAGACTCAAAAATATTTTTGAGTTTAAAAAAAAAGTTTCAAAAAAGTAAAAATTACCAAGTATTTTGGTTACAAATATTGTTTGAATAAATGTCCATTACTGTTTAAACACAATCTTATTCTTTATTTTATGTTTCGCATTACACTGCGTAACATATTTTTAGAAGTTTTGCTACAAGCAAGATATATTTTATTTTTTAGTTCGTCTAAATTATTAATTGGATCTCTATAGACTGTATTTTTCAGAAATCCCCAAACAAAAAATCTAAGGATGTTAAATCAGGAGATCTAGGAGGCCAGTTAATAGGTCCATTAGTACCAATCCACTTGTCGTCATATTTATTTTGTAAATAATTATTTACAAGATAGGCATTATGTGCAGGTGCACCATCATGTTGAAAATACTTCAAAATAAGTCTGTTAGCTATAGGCACATCGTCAAATAAATCTTGAAAACTATTTTCCAAAAAATCTTAATACTTTACAGTAGTCAAATTTCCTTAATAGAAATACGGCCCTATTTCGTAGAATTCCAAGCATGTGTATTTTCTCGTAAAATATGTCTTGCTTGCAGCAGAATTTCTAAAAATATGTTACGCAATGTAATGCGAAACATAAAATAAAGAATAAGATTGTGTTTAAACAACAATGTATATTTATTCGAACAATATTTGTAACCAAAATACTTGGTAATTTTTACTTTTGTTTTTATTATATGTAAGTTTTTAATCGCACTATTTTTATAAGTTAGTAACGTTGATCTATCCGTTATTAAAAAAATTGCATTATAAACATGTTTATTTTTTATAAAGAAAAAAAAAAAATCGTTCCAATAGCCTAACAATATAAAGGCTATTCCATTTATTTTTTTAATTTTTATTTATTTATTTTTTTATTTTATTATGATCGGAGCACAGACGGGACTGACCCAGTAAAGTGCACACATTTACAATTTACAGTGTTTACAATGTTACGATGTAGTTACATTGTTATTACAAAATTATATTTTTTTATTAGATTAAATAGAAGAAGATTGAGGATCACTTATAGTATGCAATTTATTAATACATAATTTTCGGAATTTTTGTTTGGAACAATTGAAAATATCTATATGAGAAAAAAAGAGATTATACGTAGTGGAAAGTCTAATGATGGGCGAGTTAGGGAATGAATTTGTGTTTGAACTGGTTTGATGGAATAGGTTAGTACTTCTGGTATTGTATGTAGGGATCCGAAACTCGATAAGAGTTCGCTAGAAGAAGTTATGTTATTAACTATTCGGTAAAGCATCAACATGTCAGATAAAATACGATGTTTTTGAAGCGGTAGAATATTTATTTCGAGACAGGAATCGTAGTAGTTATCGTATTGGACATTACGTTTAAAGCAGAAATACTTTATAGTTTTTGTTTGAATTTTTTCAATTTTGAAAATGTATTTGTCATACGAACTATTCCAGATAACGGATGAATAGTTTAAGATACTAGAGACGTACGCAAAGTAAAGATTTTTAAAAGCGTGTATAGAATTAAAACTTTTAGTAGTGCGAATTATAAAACCTAGCATTTTTAGGGCTTTGCCGCATATATATTCGACATGCAGTTCAAAGGAAAGTTTTGAGTCTAAAAGCTATCCTAGATCTTTAATTACTGATGACCGTTTCAAATCCTGACCGTTAAAGTTATATTGAAAAGAATGTATGTTTTTGTTTCTCGTAAATGATATTATGTGACATTTATCGAGGTTAAGAATCAATTTGTTTTGTTGGCAATAAAGGTATACGTTTTGAAGGTCTGATTGTAGAAGGGCGGTATCCGATGGCCTCCTAATTGGAAGGTATAATTTCATATCATCGGCGAATAACAAGAAATTTGCATGTTTTATTACTTTAGAAATGTCGTTGATATAAATTAAGAAAAGAATTGGCCCCAGGTGAGACCCCTGAGGGACACCGGAAGTTATGTTAACGAAATCAGAAGTGACTTCTATTACTTATATATGAAATAAACCATCTGAGAAAAAAAAAAAATTTTCATAATATCTGGTCATCGAAACATCTAAAAATATTTTTGAGTCTGTCATGATATTTCCTATGTAAAATACTCGAACTTTGTCCATTTAACCGAATCTCTATCTATAATATTAAGAAAGATAGCAATGGTGAGCCTCTTGGCTGGGACATCTGTATATGCTATTGCACTCACAAGTCAGCTTATAGACTGCAGACTTGAAAAAGGGGGTTGATATGGTCTTAAAGTGTTAAATAGAAAATCAGGTATTTTTGACGCGGGTTTAAAAGCCATCTTTAAGTTGTGTTTTTTAAGTAAATGGCTTAGTGCGAATCTAAACATAATACTTAACAACACAAACGCATTAATTATAGTTTTTCGCCTTTAACTTACCTAGGCAGTAAAAGTGGTTATCATGCGAGTAAATGCTTTAACAATTCCTAAAAAACTTGTATATTCTCGTTTCTTAGATCTTAAATGTTACTTTGTGATCACAATGTGTCTCCTTTCAAAAACAAAACAGAACTTAAGACAACATAATACATAACTAATACATAAACAATAATAAAATATCAATTTGACCCTCGTATAACGCATTAAATATTATTGGATTTATAAATGTTAAGAATATTATTTAACATTGATTGAATAAAAGTAAGAAACTCCATTACGACTTATTAAAACATGCATGATGGCTTCCGCAAATTAAATGCAAATCAAAAGTAATAAATATACAAAAAATGTACTCTTTAATTTATGGCAGTTCTTAAGTTTAGAGCTTTGGTTCTCAACCGGTGTGCAACAACAAATAATAATGTTAAATTATAAGTTGGGAACCACTAGCTTAAATTCCGCCATTATTTTTAGTTTGTAGATTTCTGCTTATAGTTGTGTACATCATAGATATTAATTTTTTGAGATTTTTACATCAATACAAAAATTACGCGAAATAGCCAAATGGCACCCATATTGTATGATTTTTTGAAACTTTTTTTTAGAAAAAAATATTCAATTTTAGAAGGGGGATACACTTTTTTTTAAGATAAAGCAATATAGCATATTCCTTCTAAAATTGAAACTTCTTTTTTCATATTGGTCATGTAGCCTACAAAAAATGGCACTATTCTACTTTAGCAAACCCACTAGACAATGTTGCCAACTATAGTAAAATTAAAACACGTAAATTTAAACTAAAATCAAAATAGAATTAAAATTATTTGTATAATAATGCTTAACTTTCAGTTAAATAAATCTAATTAAATTAATATTCCGGTATTTTATAATAAGAATAAATAATAATAGTACATTCACAGCCGATTAAAGATTAAAAAAGGGGGAACATAATTTAGTGCACCTAAAAACTGGGTGATTAGGTTAGTAAAAGTCTAGGACAGCAGAAGCCGAAAAGCTCAAAGTAAGCTTAAAAAAGTTTGTGTAAAAAACGTTTGTGCGGTGTAGGATGTAATTCAGTAGTTATACCTTTATTTTGTTGTTGTTATATTTTGTAAAGTGTATACATTCTTTATATATATATATTTTTTTCACACGAACTCCTTTAAGGTTACTTTGAGTCTTTCGGCTTCTGTTGCCCTAGATTTTTACTAACTAAACCTAACCTTTTTTTTTTTTTTATCCAGGGAAAATCTTTTATAGACACCATCATATTCAGGTAGTGTCGGAGTCTCCACAGGTGGCATACCGACTAAAAACCCTGCTTGCCTCCTCTCCGTCATGGGACTGTCGTAGTAGACTATTCATCATGACGGAGTGGCTAGTTCTTCCTGGTTCTTCCTTTTTCTCGTCTGCTTCCTCCTCCTGTTTCTTCCGTGTCTTTCTTCCGGTGGTCGTCCTAGAGTCAGGTTGCTAAGTCTGTTAAATCCCCCCACCAGCTCACCCACGTCATTCGCCCACTTCAGGTATCCAGCAGTAGGCGTCCGTCTCGTGTTTTCGGACTTGACCTGGTTACCAGGTTATCCAGTCCGACCTAAACCTAACCTAATTACCTTGTTTTTAGGTGCACAGTACTTAATTTTCCCCCCACATTAGCCTAATTAAAATTGTGTATCATTGTGCATACGTTTATAACATGGTGGTGCAGAGGGCCAGTTCATTGTCCACCTGAATTAATTTTTTTTTAAATATCGATACAATCACTAATAAATCACTACAACAGAAAAAAGTGAAAATAAATAATATTAAATTAAATTTAAACTACATTTATATATAAAAACTCTAATCACAGTAGAAATTAAGGGAATATTACTTATTTCTATATTTCTTATAAATAAACTTTTTAATAAATTGATATTAAATTTAAATTATTAAAATTGATATATTACTATTTACTATTACCAACACTGCACGCATGCGCAGTAAGGTGGGTTTGCTAAAGTAGAATAGTACCCAAAAAATACTACATATTTTAGTTGAACTATTTTTTTTATCTCCGAACACATCAGGGGAAAACCGTGTTCCGTCTATCTTGCTACACCTTGTATAAGTTGTACCTTGTACACGTTGTACGCGTATTGCTATACTACTCCAGGAAACGTAGTTTTCAAAAGAAAGTTTTGCGGTAGTTTTCGAAATTGGTGCGATTAATAGGTGTTCAGGTGCTGCTTTCCAGGTCTCATTTTCGGCTAAAATTTTTTGCTGAAACTTCGAAAAACATGTTTTTTTTTGTAAATATTTACGATACAAAATTGAAGAAGAAAAAAACTACTGAATTAAAGATCGATAAATTCTCTATAATTTAGCTTTCATAAGTTTCTTTTGTGGGATGAACGGTTTGGTCGTTAGAGCGCCGTAAAGTGTTTTTTTTTTTTAATTTAGTGGGCTTTGCTACTGTGGCAATTAGCCAGGACAATTTTTTATTTGTGAAAAATTCCATGCCTGAACGGGATTCGAACCCGAGACCTTAGCAAGAGCACATGTGTTACCACTACGCTACACCGGTCGGCCGCCGCAAAATTGGTCAGCATTAGGCTGCGGTTACACTGGAAGCGTGTTCGTCCGAAGTACAGTTCGGGCATATTCGCGCGTATTCGAGCGAGTAGATAGGTGGTGTTTAGTTCTAGCAGTTACATGTGATTGTATACAAACGAAGTGGGTGTGATATGTTACTTACAAACATGGATAGCAACGAAGAATTCACCTTTGATAAGAGTAATTTTATATATCTTTTTTTCATTATTACATTAATTAAAAAATTATGTCGCTGTTATTCACGTACCACCAAGTCTTCTTTCAGGTACCACTAGTGATACGCGTACCACCGGTTGTGAACCACTGGTGTAAACCATTCATATGTTGTTTTGTTTTTTATTATGTTTAGAATAAGTATGTAAAAAATAAATATTTCTACTTACTGCAAACTAATATTTCTACTTATGCAAGCGAATAGCTGATCGCCGCTTCAAGTTCAAACTTGTTTGATTTCTTCGCGCGAGTATGAGTTCTACGTACAGTTCTAATCTCCGTACAGTCCACTTGTTTTACTTCCTCTGTGGTACAGTCTGTGTATACAAAATGAATATTGAGAAAATATATTTTTAGTTTTTGATCGAAGATCGTTATGGGATCAAAAATGTAAAACTTACCATAACCGTGATCAATCACGTAAATTATGGGATGAAGTGGCGACTGAATTAAAAGTTAGCGATAAGGCAAAATATTTAATTTTTCCATGTTCTAAACATAATAAAAAAAAAAAAAACAACATATGAATGGTTTACACCAGTGGTTCTCAACCGGTGGTACGCGTATCACTAGTGGTACCTGAAAGAAGACTTGGTGGTACGTGAATAACAGTGACGTATTTTTTTAATTAATGTAATGAAAAAAATATATATATATAAAACTACTCAAAGGTGAATTGTGTCAAAATTAACCTGCTTTATTATGCAAACATTGTTGATATTTTCTATATTACTAAGAAATTGGAGCATTATAGGCTATTCCAAACGTTTAGGCGGAACTAGATTTTGCAATCTAGTTACTTTCATCGTTTGAATTGTACTTTTTGGCCGTTTTGTTTAAGGTTTGTAATTCATACTTCCAATAAACATTTTTTGGTTAAGGTTAATATCATTTTAAAATGTCATTTTTTGTGGCATTCTTAATACAAATATCCCATTTATTTATTTTTTTGTCATTAAAATAACTGCTAGAACTAAACACCACCTACCTAGTCGCTCGTATACGCGCGAATATGCCCGTTTACGCGCTAATACGCCCGAACTGTACTTCGGGCGAACACGCTTCCACTGTAACCGTAGCCTTAGAATACGGTCGAGTACGAGCGAATTACAGTTCAGGCGCTTGTACTGTAACCGCAACCTTATAGTATTATTAATAATACAATAACTATGTTTTTATTTAACTTTTATTAAAATAATTATAACTTAACAACACGACTAGTTTCGTCTTATTCGTCGTGTTGTTAAGTTATAATTATTTTAATAAAAGTTAAATAAAAACATAGTTATTGTATTATTATTAATATGAATTTTCACAAAATAACGACCTACACCATCAACTATGTTATAGTATTATACTTATGTGTTAATTTGTCGGCGAACGCGAAAATATTTTTTTTTTCAATGACTGCGCATGCGTTTCTCAAGTTTTGCACAACAAAACAAATATTAAAAATAATCGTATATTTTGGGAAATTAGTAGAATTAAAGTTGTAATAATATTTTCCTGTTAATTTTACGTTTTTTTTTTTTAAATATACTTTTCATAAATTCGAAAAATTGACTAACTTTGTGGCGCACTAACGAAGAAACCGCTCATCCCACAAAAAAAAAAAAATATATATATATAAATAATTAATCTCTCTAATATTTAGTATAGATATTATTTTTTAAATTATGCAAATAACACATTTTTTTGCACGTTTCTCGAGATTTTCTTCGAACTTCCGGCAAAAAACTCAGTCTCAAAATGTGACTCCGAAATCAGCACCCAAAGTCTATTAATCGTACCAATTTCCAGAGCTCCTGGAAGACTTTCTTTCCAAAACTACGTATTTTCTAGACTATTTATCTCATTCCTATAATGAATATGTTCTTTTGATTTGGAATATAACCATATTTTAATATTACAGCTTTAGAGATTGTTCCATTTACGGTACAAAATAGTATATCATAGCAACATTCAACTTAGGAATATTTTGATTTGAAAATGTACGCACATGGACAGCTTT
This sequence comes from Liopterus haemorrhoidalis, assembly GCA_963971575.1. Taxonomy (NCBI): domain Eukaryota; kingdom Metazoa; phylum Arthropoda; class Insecta; order Coleoptera; family Dytiscidae; genus Liopterus; species Liopterus haemorrhoidalis. The sequence goes on along the minus strand of OZ020622.1, from coordinate 34,405,566 downwards.
TATAATGTTAATGGCTTGCGGGGTTAGGTTAGGTTAACATTTTTGATATAGGTGTTATTATAGTCTGTATAGTGTTTGTATTTTTTAGCGTACTGGCTTGCTATGTTGTTTAATGATGTGCTAAATGTTTTGTGCTTGACTTTTTGTGCTTAATGTATCTTGATTAACACTGCTGAATTTATGTACTTTTTGAGATTTTAATCAAAAAGTACTAAAACATATCGCACGTTACATGGAAAAGTGACGCAGGTTAAAAACTTTGTGAATTTTTTGCATTACTTAGATTTGGTGGTAAGCCATAGCAATATGCATAAGATTAACCCCAATAATTTGGTAAAATTAGAGATGTTCCAACTTATATTCGTCACCTGCAACTAATGGTTTACATTTTCTTGAAAAAATAAAAAAATTTAGTCTTACTTTTCCATAAGCTATGTTCAAAGGAGAAACTTCATAAAGCTCAGATTCGAAATTCTTAAAAATGTTGTATATATATCTTAATAATTCTCAAAACCGTACAAAAATAATTAGTATGCAGATGAAGATTAATATTTTCAACGTTAGAGGTATTTAAATATTCCTCTCCCTTTCTCACTCTCCTTGAGTTAACTTTTGGCCTCAATTATTTGATCTGCGGCATTTCACTACATTAATTCCAAAAAGCGGAACATAACGATTATAAAGTTAATGTATAAAACGTATAGTAATTTTAACTACCGCTAGGCAGTGGAGAGTAAATAATTACTTAGTACTGCCACCTTTTGACAAATTCCACAACTCTTAACATATTTGCATTTCGGACTTCTGTTTACGGTGTGATAACTGCGTTATTATTAATATTTGATGTATAGTGTTAGATATATTATGATTCTACGTGAAATGGTCTAGTTTATTATTCGAAAATAATTGATATATCTCTATAAACCTCCGATGTTAGCACCCAGAAACTTTATAATATAAAAACTATTACGTTTAAAAACAGAAAATTGCCCAAACCACGATATCGATGATAGGTGCTCTCCCGGACTTTTTTTTTAGGTCTAGTTAAGATCTACATTTTTTGTCTACATTATATCGATACACTTATGTACATCGATGTCCGTTCGTTTTTTTTTCACCTTTTATTCAATACAATATATATATTCTAAAAAAAAAACTTTTATTATCAAATGTACTGTCCATTATTTTCTATCGCTTTGGACAAACGTTCAGGCAATTTTATAATGCCATCTCTCCAGAAGGTATCGTCTTTGCTCTCGAAAAATCTGTAGAGGTGAATTTTGATATCGTCCAAAGATGCGAAATTTTTTCCGTTAAGGGAATTTTATAGAGAGCGGAACAAATGGTAGTCTAAGCATATGATCCAGACATCGCACCATCCGACTACCATTTATTCTGCTTTTTACAAAATTCCCTAAACGGAAAAAATTTCGCATCTTTGGACGATATCAAAATTCACCTGGACAGATTTTTCAAGAGCAAAGACGTAACCTTCAGGAGAAATGGCATTATGAAATTGCTTGAGCATTTGTCCAAAGTGATAGAAAATAATGGACAGTACATTTGATAGTAAAAGTTTTGTTTAGAATGTATATTTTCATATGTTCATATTTTCGAACAGACTTTTTATATTATTTATTTGTGTTTGTCATTGCAAGTTTTCTTTTATTGAATACGCGTATTTTCAATGATTTTATTTATTTATTTATTGTCTAATTTATTGATTTTAATACATAGTCTAGTCATTTAGATGGACTGCGTTAGGCGCAAATAGCCTTTATTGCTGTGCGCCAAAAATTTTAACTAACTAACTAACTAGAATGTATATTTTACCGAATAAAAGGTGAAAAAAAAAATTAACGGACTTATGTAACAACCTAATAGAAATGTCACAAATACAACAAATTTCGTACTTTTCCCGCCGGTCCCCCACCTTTTTCCGTTATACCCCATATCTTAAAACACCGGGCACATAGAGCGCACTCTAAATACACCGTCGACCGCAAAACGAATGTAATTGGGTGTACTCCGACCGTGAAATCGAACAAGTTCGAATGTACAGATCGTGCTCGGAGCCCTCGGAGCGTCAAATCTTATGTACCCATTGCGAAGTTCACACTTGGCGGCAACTCGAATAGGCATCCCCATTTCGACTGAGTCGACTGCAAAGACCCTTTCACGATGAACGAAAAAATTCATTTGACGAGATTTAACCCAAAATTTCGTTTAGTGTAACTATCACAGTAAATAGGGAAACTTCCTAAGCGCCCTGGCATCTGGTGGCAATTTGCGGAAGATACGAAAGTGACATTGTTTTGTTTTGTTCAATGGAGAAATACGTGTTTTTTGTTGTTTGGGTTTTATTTTTGTGAATCATGGAAAAAAATAATAATCAATTTTGTTGTGTGCCGCAATGTTGTGAATAAGGAAGAATCCATCTTAAACATTCCATAATTTACCTAAATCGAAAAAAATATCAATTGAAACGACGTTTGGAGGCAGAGAGAAAGTAGATCGTAGGTTTTTATTGACCCAAAAACTAAAAATTGGCAAAAATCCAAGCCCATGCATGTACGTTTGTTGCATTTTATGGAACGTGATTTTTTTACGTCCAAGAAAAAACTGAAAAAAGCACTTACTCCACCCAAGATTTGCCTAAATCATCAGTTGATTTATTAAAAGGCCCTTCTACTTTTTCTGGCAGAGATATTAATTTTTACTAATATATTTACCGTATTTTTGTTGCTATTATATTGACAGACAGTCAAAAAGAATTAAAAATACAATGAAAAACTAAAAATTTCTTTAGAATAGTATATTATTACATATCTTGTAAATCGTAGATTACCTTTAAATAAAAAAAAAAAGCTCGGAAAGCACCACGTAAACAAATACACGAGTAAAAGTTTAATGTCACTTTCGAGTGTTCCAGCTTTGCCGCATATGGCGCTGCGATCTTAAAAGGTTTCCCCTATGTTCAAAAGTGGCAACCTTACCTTTCAGATTATTATAATTAAAAAGTGAAAAAATAAGCTTATGTGAAATAGTGCAGATTCATATTTTACTTGAGGACAAGTACATATAAGTCTGGTAATTTTTGTGCAGCAGTTGTTTGGGCCTTTGTTTACTAAAATATGTTTGCATGTTTAGTTTTTAACAAACTCATTCCTAATTAATTTCAGACAGATTCTTTGTGGAAGCTGTTATAATAGGAGTTAAGAGAAGAGTATTCAATAGAACACATACGCATGAAAACAGTATGTTTAAGGGCACCTGCATGACTTGTAATCCTCCCCTAATCCTCAATCTCGTTTTTTAGGCAATAAAAAGGAAGTATTTTCAGGGAAAGAAGCTATCAATCGAGCAAAATGGAAAGAAGCAGATGGCGGTTGGGCATTTCATTTGCTAAGCACTTCTAACGAATGGGCAATAATGATAACGGTTATGGCATTTATTTTAACATTCACGCCTGAATTTAAAAAAATTACAATTGAAGAACCTCCTTTTATAATTGAAGAAGATCTTGTAAGTGTGAGCAACACAAATGCTTGACAGGGTTACAGTCCTTGCGAAGAATCGGACAATACAGAAGAAGTACAATACACTGAGAGTTCTAAAACTGATGCATATACTCGATGTGCAAAAAGTACTGAACCTAATACACCAGTGTCTGATGTGACTATTGAAAATTGTGATTCTTGCGAGACAGTTTCAGAAAAAGTGACACTTACAGCGCGCAGTCCCGGAAAACTGTTCTCACTTTCAATGTCCTTATTACTAGCTGCTTTTCTCCAAGCAGTTCGTTGCCTTACTACTTTTATTGATGACACTTTAAAAAATATTTAGGAAAATTTTAAATGATTTGTGTTACTGTTTTACTCGCAGATTTTATTGGCCAAGAACAGGTGAGTGTGAAATGTTTTGCGAAATCGCAGGAATATGCAGTTAGTTTAGTTTTAAGTAAAAGAAAAATTGAACTAAAATTCTGGTGACCCGGAATATACACCTTTTGCCCCGAATTTTTTGGCTGACAATATTTGTTCAAATTCAATTATTTTGTTCTGATCTGTCCCGAATTTCAGAAGAATAATTGAATGAAAATTAAAATATTTGCTAATATTATTTTCAATACTTACTGCCTTTCAGTGGTGGGATGCACTGCATCCCTTACTCAATTAGACGGAAATTTATTTTTTTGGAAAATTCTAGCTAATTTCATAACTTATTAATTTGTTTCTTATTTGTTACAGTAGAATATATTATAATAATTACTTTAAATTAGTCAAATGTATAAAGAATAAATTATAATACAAAATCCGATGAATATTAAAATTACGCTGATATAAAACTGTTGGATGCAGCTTTATTTTGTGCAATAAGACAGACAGTGTTGTAATGTACAGTCTGTTCCAAACGGTTAAGCGGAACTAAATGGGAATTTCGTTCTTTTAGGTTGTCACGAGAAGGGACCTTGCTTGGGTTATTTCATTTTTCACGTTGAAATGTCAAAATTTAAAATTCCAACAATAAAACCATGGAAACGAATGACATATGTCATTTTTTTACGTATTTTAATGACAAAAAAATAAATAAATGGGAAATTTGTATTAAGAATGACACAAAAAATCATAATATAAAGAAAATGACATTTTAAAATTATATTAACCTTAACCAAAAAATGTTTATTGGAAGTATGATTTACAAAGCTTAAACAAAACGGCCGAAAAGCATGATTTAAACGATGAAAGTAACTAGATTGCCAAATCTAGTTCCGCCTAACCGTTTGGAACAGACTTTATCTAGATACAAATAAGATCCTTTTTGAAATATGTATCTGTGTCTGTATATAGATATTTAAATTTAAGTATCTTGTATCTGTATTTCAGATACTTTGCTCGTTACTTTATTTTTATACCGTGATACCGAGCTGATATAACAGTTTAATTATAAATTGTCATTTTGAATATTTTATTTTTGCTATAAACAAAATGCAGAAAGCAATTGAAATTCTGACATTTATATGGAATGTAAAAAAAAAAATGTTATTCTCGTTTTTCTTAGCTTTTGAACGGTCATAAAGAAAGTTTTATATAAGCCGTTCACTTTTGTAAGAACAAACTGAGAGGGAATTTTGTTTTCAATAGTTTGCACCTTTGAAGCTGTGTGTCATGTTGGTATTAAAAAATGTCACTTTTTTAAAATGTCGATCCATTTGACATATGTCATAATGAAAAATGATATCTTAATTATAATGATCATAACCTTATCAACCTAAAGTTGGTTTTACAGCGTAAGGAATATTTTTAATTGACATTTAAAGTCTGTAACACACCATAAAACTAACCAAAATAACCAGATCTATGGTCTATTTCAAAGTAGAAAAAAGTAGATAGCGCTGCGAACCCAGTACGATTTACACTGATCAAATACAGTATAGCGGGAAATTTAAAATAAGTTACAACTAGGACATAGGCGTAGCAACTGGGTTAGCAAGTGATTTTTTTTAAATATAACATCTTTTGAAAAAGTTGTTTTGTTGATTTTTAATACTTATTAGAAGTAGTTTATTTTAGTTTAAATGCTATTTTAATTTATATTTTGTATTTTGATTGGCCACTGTGCTATTAAAAATAAAGATATATATATATAGAGTTAAAAAAGGTTAATAATATATTGAAATAAACAAGGCAGATAATACACTTACGTTATTTATACGACATAAATTCAGTTTAATGGAAAATTTGAAAAAGTTAAAAAAATACTAATTTTAAAAATTATGTACTATATATAAAAATAGAGATTTGGCTAAAAGAGTTTGAACAAAGCAATAAAACAAACAATATATCTTCAGAGCTAAAGTTTCTTATTTAAATAATTATTGTAAATACAATTTAAAAATATATGTATATATGAAGGTCTAAAAATTATATTAAAAACTTCTTCTTGTGCCCAAAGAAGAAGATCAGCTGGCCTGTCTTTTGGCCTCACATTAGTCCTCTCTCTTGATCTGTTAATTTTCAAGTGTCAAAAAATATTTATATGTCAGATAACCTAAAAAATATATAACTGCGTAAAAACAAATTACATGGAGAATTTTCTCCATAAAATCTACGCCAAGAATATAAATAAAAGTCTAAATATGTAAATAATAACAAAATATATGAGAAAAATTAAATAATATAAATAATATATATTTCCAATGTACGACACTGAACATCTGTCAACTTGGACTAAAAACAATATTTTTACAGTGTAATAGGGATGACGATCTAAACCAATCCGAAGCAAGGACAAACAGCTCCTATCTTCTTACACACATTTTTCTACTTTGAAATAGACCATAGTGTGTTCTTACAAAAGTGAACAGCTTATATGCAATACTTAAGGAAAATAGGTCATTATTAATGAAAGCTAAGTTTTTGAATTAGGCAGTAGTCTGACTGATCGAGCGCCGTCGTGTAACGTAGCGCCGAGTCGTGTAGTGTCATTTAAAAATTTAATAACTGGTCTGACTGACCGAGTATTACCGATCATTCAGTGTCAAGTAAATTGGTTTCTCACTTGTCAAATAGTGCATATTCCAACCTAAAATAATACTATCAAACAGTTAATTTTGATTTTTGAGGTAATATTTGGGCAATAAGTTGTTTTTTATACAATATTAGTATGTATGCGCAAAAACTGACAATCCAACTGTCAAATAATATATGGTTATGGACTGTATATGCTTAAATGCGCATGTGTTATTGCCTCGGGCGTCGTGTGAAATTCAAACCGGTTTGAAATGCACACAACTTGATACTACTTCACAGCAAACGATGGTTCAGTGCGACGTATGCCCTTAGTTAACGTGTGTTTGAAATTTGCTCGACAGCAAACGATTGACAGCACTCGATCTGTCAGACCGCGGCCTTAATATTGTTGCTATTTTGATGACCAATTTACTAAAAACATATGAAAAATTATATCCACCCAAGTGGTTTGGGAGTGGACCGTGGTTTTGTGAAGCCTTGGGCAAGACAAACTAAGGCCCTTCAAAAGTATCCAGTGATTTAAAGTATACTTTGATAAGTTTTTGAGGCATTTCATCACTTGAGGGCCGGACATACTAGTGTGGATATTAAGTTCATTTCCTAATTGAAATTAGTAAGATATGTAGGTGTGTTTCCTAAAGGAGGTAGCAAAACATTATTGTTTTGATATTTAACTTATATTTAATTTGTAAGCGTTAGAATGTCAACTGAAATTTAGTTTATAAATTATATTTGTGTGGAATGTCGAAAAAAAAAAAAAAAACATTTCTTATCAGTAATTTTTTTTCGTGATAAAAAATTAGGGTTAAAATTTGATTTAAAAGAACATCCCTTTAACAAGAACATAGCTCCGTATCTGAAAGATTAACATTAGTCTTATGCGTTAGTACATATGACTAACATAATATAAAATACCTACGTTACTTAACACAATTTTTTTCCGTAGAATAGTGATTTACTTTGAATTTAGTGAGCTTTTTCTGATTTCACCGTTATTTTTGAACAGCCTGTATAATACTGATTAACATGCACTGTTTGATTAATTATAATGCATTGTTAATTGTTAACTTACTTTGTATTTCAGTAAAAAGGAATTTCTTAAACATGTTTTACATGGTATTTTGATTTTTCAGTGTTTTTTTTTTTTTTTTTAAAGTATCTAACTGTATCTACATACAAAAATTTTGGCATGTATCTGTATCTAGATATTTTTCATAATTCTGTATCTGTATCTGCATCTAGATATATATTTTTTTAAGTATCTGTATCTGTATCTAGATATTTTCTTAAATGTATCTATTACAAAACTGAAGACAGGGAGAGTTCGGATATATGTATATCGGGTGTTTCTTTGTTAGAATGGGTTACGTCAGCAATGCTAGGGCGTGCGATTTAAGCCAGTTTGGATGCACACTGAAAATTATATTAATTTAGTTCATCGTTGGTGTTTATGGTTGCTCGAGTGCGTCTCAGAGTCTCCTACATTTTACGCAGCGCAGCGGTCTACAGTTGCTAAGAAGCGATTTTTTTTTTACGAATGTATGGTTTATTTTTGAGTTTATATTTCTATTTTCTTTATAGTCGGTTCTCCGAATTCGTAAAAAATAGTTTTCATACGTATTTATTAATTTCAGGGTTTCAGAAATGACGATAAATTTTGACGTAATTTACGAATTAACAAAAACCCTGTTACCTCAGTTAGATGTACAGTAGACTCGGTATATTTTCTCTATCAGGATCAGTGCAGTATTTTGTGCAGATGCCGGTGGAATGGCAAATAGTTCCACTTAGCGCGATAGAACGTCTTCCACTACCAGGATACGATTTCCTTTGTCGGTGTCAGGAAGCGGTCCAAAAAGTCTATTGCTAACTCTTCGAATCTGCTTGAGTGAGATGGAGTCTGTACTAAACCTGCAGGCTTTGGTTGATTGGTTTATACTTCTGTCACTTATTACATTTATGTATGTAGTCAGCAATATCTCTTTTCATGCCTACTCAATAGCAATTCCTCTGAATCCTGTGTAATGTTCGGTCCACACTTTCATTCCACGAAGTTGGTGAATCGTGATGTTCTTGTAGCGTTGAGTTATATTTCCATCGGTATTAACCGTTGCATAGTTTCGGAATCTCTGTCCTGTGGTACTCGGTACAGAATTTCTTTTTCCATTAAGTAGCTTCGTTCAAAAGTACATCTTTTTTTGATGCATCGTCTTTGAACGCGTTGATAATTTTCTTTACATTTGGTTCAGCCAGTTTTTGCTCATGTATCTTCTCGGCCTTCTCGTGTGGTAGTTCCACTAAAACAGTGCACACTTCACACGAACTTTGAGATTCACAGTTGGCCCAGATAAATGATCGGCCACAACATTGGCTTTCCCTGGCGTATACTCTATTTTCAGGTTGTATGCTTACAACTGAAGAGACCATCGGACTAGGCCAGTGGGAGCTTCTAGTGTCATCAGCCACTTGAGTGGTTGGTGGTCCTTTTTTATCGGTACTTCGGAGCATTCTATGTACCCCCTATGAGCAAATAACCTTTGTTGGTTTGCGCCGAAAATTGTAACTAACTAACTATGTACCCCTTAAATTTGTTTACGACCCAGACGATAGCGAGTGCTTCTCGTTGTGATGTGTCGTAGTTACGCTCAGCAAGAGTCAGCAATCTGCTGGCGTATTCAATGGGGTATTCGTCACACCCTTCTCCTTGCAGGAGTATTGCACCTAAAGCGCTCGCTTCTGTTCGTACGGTATATAACAAGCTCTCCTTAGCTTTTGTTAGTATTAGAGCTGTTGCCGACGCGCGCTTCAGTTTTTGGAAAGATTACTCCTGTCTTTCATTTCACTGTACATATCTCCCGGTGAGTTCGCAGAGTGGTCTGGCTATTTACGAACAATTCTTGATAAACTTTCTATATCAAGAGCATGTTTGAATAAATCCTTTCAAATGTTTAATGTTCGAGGGAGCTTTCGTGTTAACAATCGCTGCAATTTTATCTGGATCGACCTTTATGCCTTGGGAAATTAGCACGTGCCTCAAATACTTCAGCTCGTTTCGAAGGAACGAATATTTTGTCAGGTTGGCATTTAGATTGAATTTTCTGAGTCTATCAAATACTTTTTTTAAGTCCAGTATATGTTTGTCAAACGTCTCCGATAAGTTTTAAGATCGTCAAGGTAAGCGAGGATTTCGTCATCTAATCCGGTACGAAATCTATCGATGCGGCGCTGGAAGGTCGCCAGCGCCGTCTTCATTCCAAAAGGCATGCGAGTGGACCGATAACTTTCGAAAGGTGCTATGAGAGCTGTTTTATCTTGATCTTCCTTTCTTATATAAGTCCCGGTCCATAGAGGCTCGCCGTCTTCGATGATCTGAAGCTTTAACATTTCTTTCTGCAGTAATTCTTTCTTCGTTAACATAAATCCACGTAGCCAGTCATAAGAAGCAGTTTCATTGTCATTCCAATTTTGCGGAATTTTCTTTTCATTTGCTTAAGCAAAAATTTTCTAGCCTCTTTTGGTGTTAAACCATAATTCATTTTTGTAGCATTCAGTAAATATTCAGCTAAAGATGATTCTTCTTCAATCGTAAATATCTTCTTGGTGATATAATTTGGTTTAAAATTAGCGTCTTTTCCGTTTTCTTTATACTTTTTCACATAACGCAGTAGAGTTATTTAATCTAAATGATATTATCTGGCAGTGTCACGAAGTGCACATTTACTCTCTACCACATTCTTCACAGCTTCTTTGATGGGTATAAGCGAAGCTGGAACGCGATCTGTCTTTTTCTTCCATTGGAAAGGCATTTCCTGTCATAAAATATATTATTTTAAACTGTATCCTCATTACCAGGCTGAGCGTAATCAGTTCGCGCTCTGAAAATCATAAAATAAAGCAAGATAGATATTTTATTGTATGAGTAGTCTAGTACTATTCATACACAATGACTTTATTTTATGGTTGCAAACTTTGTAATTTGAACTCCTGTTGATTGCGTCACTGCCAAAATATGTATAGAGTAACATTAAACTTATATTTGTGAAACTTACCTAGTGCTTTTTTTATTTATTAATTTTATAATTTAAGTTTACTATTTAGTAAGCTATAACTTTACCGTTTTTAATAGTTGACAGTTCGAACTCAAAATATTATGAAACTGCTTGCATTTTCCCATATTGTGCTTCACGGAGCACAAACGTATGTATTTCTGAATTCGGGACAATAAAAACAATTCAGAGAGGATATTAGGTGTCACTAATACGAGACTTTGATTTTTATACGGGAAAGTCTCATCTAATCCGGGACAGTTGCCTGCTTTATGCTAAGTATAAATTTTTTACTATTCATGGTTTAAAGTTTATTAATACTACTGTGCAAATGTAAAATAAACTTTTTCCACGACTATATAGATATATGTTCATTACAGGCGTGTCAGTAATTAGTAAATGTAGCACGTTCCCCACACCTTTTAATTACACACCGACGACCTGTTACGTAATGAGCTCATTACATAACAGGTTCAAGCAGCAATGGCCGACCGTTGCAAGGCAACGTAATACATAGGTTGAAAGCATATGTCAAATTATTGTTAGTTTGTAAAGGAAACCGGATTAAAATTAAATAATATAGTTAAAGTAGTCGAAATTGCAAATACATTTTTTGATAGAGCTGTTCTTGATCAGTCAGTTAATCAGTTGACGCAATTACTGTTCGTTTAATTAAATTTACATTCCGTATGACAGGTACTTACATGACCGTTGCTACGTTTAGTAATAAATAGGTTGAAAGCAAATGTCAAATTATTGTTAGTTTTTAAAGGCAACTGAATAAAAATTAAATAAGTAATAAAGTTATAGTCGTGGAAAAAGCATAGTATGAAACTTGCATGGAATAATCATTTGTCACTCGTATGAATTGCGATACTCGCCTGCGGCTCGTGGCGCAACTTACATTTATGACCATCATTCCATGCTCGTTACATAATATACTATAACTGTATATTCCCGAAGCTGGTGAAACATTTTGCAATCATTTGGTGCTACATGAATTGAAATATTGGTACATACTTTTTTTAATCTTAATTAACAAACGAATCTAGTTCACTCAATTCTGTTTTTATACAATAGATTAGCTAAGAATTAGCCCAAGAATACGTTTAAAATATAAAATTTATGTGAAGTGTGAAATTTCACACATTTCCGGGTTTTGTAGCTATTTAATTAGCTAACAGAACATCAAAAGCAATAGGTTTTTGATATTGATAATTACTTTTATTCGTTCATTTGTATGCTAAGAGCTTACATTGAACTAAAATTAAATAATTTACGAGAATTTCGTCACAATAAAATTTAAATTAAAAATCCCAGTAATTTTTCTGTGATTTGCGATCCTTCTTAAGTCTTCATTAAATTGATAAGAGATATGAATAAATGGCTTCATATTTTTCAATTTCAGAAACGAATTTTTCGCTATTAACAATGTGTTATTTAATTTATAAGTAAATATTTCACTACTATACATTTATTCTTCTTTGATATTATATTGTAAAGTCTACAAACTAAAATAATTTAAACAATATGTTAAAATATACCAGCTGGTCTTACGAAGATCATCGTAACTCAATATTTTCATTGTTTAAATTATGTAAGTTAAATATTAGAATATCGTGTAGTGTTTCCATGCAAAAATTCGTATCTCTCAAAACTATAATTTTGGTAGTATAACGTACAATTTTGTGAGATATATATTTTTCCCCCATAAAGAATATCGTGTATTTTAATTTTAAACTTACATAAGTCGAAAAATTTAAATATTGAGTTACGACGATCTTCGTAGGATGGGTCGATATGTTTACACATAAAAGCTACGCAACTTGCTTTATAAAAAGTGTTCTGGCGTATAAAGTCGATTCTAATTTGAAAAAAAATAAATAAATAAATAAATAATAATTGTATTTAAGTTTTTTTTATTTTTTTTTTATTTTGAAAAACAGACATACACTATTTTCACCGTAAATACCAAAAAGTCATAACATTATTAGTCATAATTTGGCTATGAATTAAAAAAATAATCAATTTTTTCAAAAACAAAAAAAGCAATATCTTCCGAAAATATAATCTGATCAAAAATTCATGTTTTACGATTCCGGTTCATATTAATGTGCATTACTCAGAATTTTTTCAGATTTTTAGACTAACAACTCAAGGGGGGTTGTAGTGCGGACAATTTTTTTTTTTTTTTGCAAATTATTGGCAAAAACCGTGCCAAAATAAATAAATTTAAAAAAAAACTACTTTCCGTTCCTTAATGTACGTTTTAAGAACTTTCATTTGTTAGCACACAATAAATTTAAAAAATATATATTATTTTTTTCGAAAAACTAATCTGATCAAAAATTCTTGTTGAACTATTCCGGTTCCCATCAATGTAAATTATTATTATAACAAATAAGGAAGCGAAGCCGCAAGGCTTGTGTTGATTTTTTTTACATTTTTGGCGAAAATCCCATAAAAAAATAATAATAAAAATTTGTTGGCTTATCCACGCATTAAGAGGTTTCATATGATACCCCACTCATAATTTTAAATTTAAAAAAATATTTTTTTTGTGAAATACATACTTGTTTATATTTCTCCCGCGATGCGTTTTTTTGAACTCTATAGTTTTCCTATATGTGGGTCAAAGAGTTGTAAAAGTGTACAAAACTTCAACTTACTGTGTTCAGCAGGTTGGCTACAATTTCTACCGTACAGACAGACACATGAGTGACGTTATAAGGGGTTTTTGGTCATACCTACAAAGTTCTTTTTTATTATTTCGTATGGCGAATGTCGCGACTAGCACTCTCCGGAATAACCCAACAACTAATTTATACAGTACCCGAGTACTCCGGCTTTACGTGTCCTCTGAAGCTCGCCCCATATGACCGTAATTTAATTCAGCAACACAGGTACTCATTTAAGGCTGCCTATAACCCCCAGAGGTTACTAATTTCTTAAACAAAACTAACCATCTGAAATAAAATTAGTGTCATTCTATACATCAAATTTTACACCGAATTTTTATCTATCTAATAGGATATTTTTAATTGTAGAAGCATTTATTGTATAAATATTATCGCTCAATAACTTAATAATTGACATCAGCAACATTGTTCTGTAATTTTTTAAATCTATTTATGGGTTTCAAATAACTTTTATATTTGTATAACTTTGTGTAGAAATGTTCAAATAATACGTCAACATTTTTTTCGACTTGATTACTTATAATTTACAACCCTCGTCGAAAAATATTATACTTGATGATAATATAATGCCACTTGGTACACGTATTCTTCACAAAAATTAAATCATTTTTACCCGTAACACCTATTTTGAGAACCGCGATAGATTCAAGATGACAGCAAATATAGACTACCAACTACAATAAAAACTTTTTGTAGAATGAAGCTTCAGCTACAATTTGCCGCATTGTACGCAAATATGCATCGATTGGTTTACAAGATGGGATGCAATTTGCTAATTTACAATTACATAACAGTTTTTTCTACAATTTAAAATATCCTATTAGAAAGATAAAAATTCACTGCAAATGTTGATATATAGATTGTTATTAATTTTATTTCAGATTATTAGTTTTGTACAAGAAACTATTGAGTACTATAGGGTTGTGCGCCACCTTAAGGGAAAAGCTGAGTGGGCCTAAGGTTGCAACGGCCAACATTTTTTTTTGAAAAACTTACCCGTACTGTGGATCGTTCTTACGACCTCACACTTACAAGGCGATTGAGTTGATCAGTTGACCTACTGCAACCGCGTAACTTTACAAAATACCAAAAATGTGTAAAAAAATGTAATTATAATAAAGAGCAGCTAAATTATATACAAAAACTATTATGTATTGTAGTGAAATATTGAAGGAAATTCTATATATACAGGAATGATAAATGGGAACTATTCTATAATAGCGGGGAATTTCCTAGATGGAGGTTTATTCTAGACTATATTAAACAAAAATTGTGTAAAAACAGAATTGGGTGTACTTGTTGTTAGAAAACCAACTATTTTGATATTACAGAGTTATTGCAAATGTCCGATTACTTAGTTCGACTACATTATGGAGTTCGAACAGCTCGATGAAGTTCGATACATTTCAAAAAGCATGTCTTTTTGAAGGTTCTTATGAAAAGTACATTTTAAACATTAACATTTTAAATTTTAAGGGTTGCAAATATTTAAATTATCAAACTAGTGAACATATATTGTTCTAACAGACAATTTTTAAGATTTCCGGTTGTGTGACAGCAAATCCCTACACAAACATAGCTATTCGTTCTTGGCTCTAAAGTAAAGATGGGCGCGTGAGCGATTTTTGTGTCGATTTTCATGAAACTGAAATGTTAATTCACCACCGATCACGTACGCTGGATAAGTAAAATTCGCACACTCTCACGGCTGTATTTTTTTATCACGCACTACTAGGGTTTTTCGGGTCCGAGTACCCGGACTCGGACCCGGCGAATCCAAGTGTAAATACTCGGACCCGATCTAAGACTCGCAGAGTCTCTAGTTTTTGAACAATTGAATTAAAATTTTCACTTTTTAATAACGAGCAGGGACATTCAACTGAAAATAACCTCGAAAATATTACAGGAAACGCACTAACACTGGAAGAAGAACTCAATAAAATATTAGATAGTGCGAAATGTCCAATTTATCCAAGTTCCGAAGATAAATTTGCTCTTATCTTCACAAAGAATTTTAATTATTTTCAAAGACATAATTTGGAAGTGAGGACCCTTTTTTTGTCCCAATGTATGCAATTTATTATTTATTATTTGAGGAGGTACAAATCAAAACCAACTTTATCACAGTCATCAAAACTTTGGGTATTCAAAAAAAAAAACGTTTTTCGAGTTTAGTTTTATCACTACAATATATTTTTTTTTGTACGTCTACTGTTTATGGTAATACGATTAAGATTATATAAGTCACCCACATCGAAGATTTAATAGTTTGTGAGATAATTAATTTTTTTGTTTGGAAAAAGTTGGTTTTGCTGAGATTAGACTGGAAAAAATTGGTTTTGCACTAGATCGCTTCCAACCCAAAAGTGGGAAACAGAATGCACCGAGTTCTACGACGCGTTAACGGCGTACGTACGGCGCTATCTGTCAGAAGAAAGTTAAAACCAAGCTGTCGTACGCAAGTGCACAGAATGAACAACGTCCTCCGGCGTTCGAACGCCGTTGATACTGAATGTTCGTCAACTTCCAACTTTTGACGCCGTTGAACGTTGACGCAGAACACCTAACCTCAGTTTTTACTGAATGGTAAAGTGTTTGTATGTATAAATAACTTGCATACAACATAAATAACATCACACACAAGTCTTCATCATCCATTATACTTTTAATAAAAGAAAGCGCACGTATAAACACAGATATAGGTTGTCAAGTGACACTTGACGGCGTTAAAAATTATTGCATTGTGTGCAGGCGAAAATTCTCAACGGCGCTACGCAACGCTGCCGCAAATGACGCCGCGCTGACGGCGTAGCGCGCTGTGCATTCTGTTCCAGTCTTTAAGAACAATATAATAAAAGCAAAATAAAATATTTGATGCAAAGGTCATGAAATAAAATTTTATTAGAAACTGAAAAAGTTGTATTTTAAAAAATTTTCAATTAATTGTTACTGCAGTTATGTACGTGTTATAACTTGTTATTGTCAACTTGTATTTATCTACATGTGTTTGTAACCTGAGCAAATAGAGAAAATAATGGAGTGATGTGATTGGCAATGGAAAGAGTTGATTTTGCACCAGACTCGCTTGTGGATAAAGTTGGTTCTGTTTTGTCTTGCACAATTCGATGCGACATTGTAAAGGGATATTGTTCATTTTGTTCATATGTTTTGTTTTCTGAATAGCTTTTAAGGTTTTTCATCGCTTCTTGAAGATGAAGGCATTCCGCTGCGTGATTCATCTTCAATCAACTCTGTTCCTTTTGAAAATGCCTTAAACCAGATAATCACTTGATATCTCGATTTTGAAAAAATGTGATAGTCGGTTTTGCATTGTACCCCCTCATTTATGTAATTTTACCTTTTTGCCATGCAAAAAAATAATAGTGAGTCATACGTTTTATAAGTTCACGCCCGCTCACGCACGATATAAAGTTTCGTACTCACGTTCAAAACCTCACGGCTCGAACTGCAATTTTTGTACAGGTTCACATAGGTCACATCGGTCACACCGTTAAAATTCGCTGCCCGCACCCATCTTTACTCTTTTCTTTTGACACCTAGATAACATTGTTTACTTAAAGGCAGCTGCGCTGGCAACTTTATCACTAAAATGCTCGTAGAGTTGCGTGAAAGTTTTGCAAAATAAAAATAAATAAATTAATAATTACAAGGATAACTCTTTGCAACAACTCTATCTTATTAAAATGTGTATTCGTATAAAGTTTCAGGTTTTACTTTTATTTTTTAAGAGTAGCTTTATAAATATATGTTTAATGCATTAACTGGGCGCACGGACACAAATGCATTACCAATATACGAATAAACTGTATAATATAAAAGTTAATGGAAGTCAGGGTTGCCAGATTTCAAATTAAGTACCGCGGGACATAAATGAAAAAAATTACGACGATTTATCTCAAGATATTTTTGTCACAATGAACGATTTTGACATCATTTTTAATTTGTTAACTTCATTTTCACCATTTAAAATATTACTTTACAGTCAAAATCTGTTCATTTTTTACCTGTGGGACATTTAAATGTTTATGCGGGACGCGGGACAAAACACTCTTGTGCGGGATTGTCCCGCACATTGCGGGACATCTGGCATACCTGATGGAAGTACAATTTAAAGTAAATTTAGTAGGTGTAATTTAAAAGAATAATAATATTTGAATTAGATGGCACTAATAATATGAAGACCCTAGATGTCATACTAGGGTTATATTTTTTCGTAAAAATATTTAGTGTAAGAAGTTGTAATCATGTAATGTTCACGTTAATTTGTAAAATTATTTGAAAGAAAATATGTCTGGGTATAAAAATTGTGAGCTTGTCCTATATGCTGTTCATTTTTGTAAGGACAAACCAGTTCTGGTTATTTTGGTTACTTTTATAGTGTATTACTGACTTTAAATGTCATTTAAAAAATTTCCTTGCGCTGTAAATCAGATTTCAGATTTTCAGATTGTTGGTTCTGATAATTATAATTATATATATATATATCTCGAATTCAATGCAGCTGACGCCGCTTCTCCGTTCTCAATTTCCAGGAACTTCTCTCATGACATAAGTCTTCTGTTGGTCGTCTCGTCGACATTGCTTCCTCTATTCCAGCTCTCCAACTTCGTCTAGGTCTTCATCGTTTTCTTCTCTCTGGTATCCAGGTTAGTATCCTTTTCGGCTATCTATCTTCCGTCATTCTATTTGCGTGACCGAACCAGATTAGTTGTTTGATTTCGATCGTGTCAATTATATTTTGTTGTATTTTTGCTGTTTTTTTACTTTTTTCATTTCTTATTCTGTCCAGTTTAGATTTTCTACAGCTCCTTCGCCAAAAATCCACTTTCGTAGCTAGTAATTTATTTCTGTTTCTGCTATTGACGTCCCACACTTCACATCAAGTTAGTATACTTTGCACTATTGCTGTAAAAACTGTTCTTTTTATCTGCATTGTGTTGTTCTTATCCCGCAGCATGGAATTTAAGGACCTCACTACCTGTCGTGCTCTATTGATTCTTAAGTTGATATCCAGGTTACTCGTACCTGTGTTGTCCAATACTCCTAGATATTTATATTTCAGCACTCCCAGTATTTATTCGCTATTTTACAGAATCAAATCTTCAGTGTCATTTTTCCCAATACGCATGTATTCAGTTTTCTTGGTGTCAATATTGAGACCTGCATTCGTATACTGCTCTTTTAGTTTACGGAACATGAAGTTGAGATTATCCTCATCTTCGGCAAGTAGAACCTGATCGCCAGCAAAGAAGAGAGTGTAAAGCATATTATCGCCTACCTTTATCCCCATATGTTTACACTGTCTCTGCCAAAGCTGCAGACTTTGGTGTAAATAAATTTTGAATAGGGTAGGATATAGCCCACGCCCCTGCCTCAGTCTTTTGTTTATGACTAGTGGACTGGATATATACTTGTTCGATTTGATTTGTATGTTATTTTTTCCATATCAATTCATAGTGGCTTTTATCAATTCTTCCCTTATTTTCATGCCTTGCGTTGATTGCCAGAGTTAGACAATGGGAACTAGAGGTGGGAAATGCGAATCTTTTTAAAGATTCGTTCAGTATAGAATGGCTCTCTAAAAAGATTCGTTCTTTTGGAACGAATCGTTGGCGTACAACAAATTTAGTGTTTACTGTCTAAGTCATGCTGAACTTGGCTTTGTTTTTGCATAGTTGCGTACTAGGCGCTGAGAACAGTTTACATACTTCTGTAGTCGCTAGTTGTTCGCGAACGGCGAACGTGTCAGAACACGTGTACGTGTCACGTACACGTACACACATTGTACTTCGCAGTGTCTCGAGTCTGCTGTTCAGCTTTCGCTCGTGCCATGTTCTAAGTTCGCCCATCCAGACTGAGCCTACTTACCAGACTACAGACATAGATGTACATGTGTTCCACAATACACAGCCACCAGCCTGAGCTCTGTTCCCAACCCTCTTTCCGTTCCGTTCCATATTGAGTCACACTCGCAACTCGCTAGCATTGGTTCGTGAGTACGCGTACTGAAAATTCGTGCGCTGCTTTTTAAAAGATTCGGTCGTATCAATTCACTACAACGATTCGTTCTTTTGGAACGAATCGTTCGCGAACGACACATCTCTAATGGGAACACTTTCATATGCCTTTTCTAGGTCTATGAAAGCTAAATGGAGTACCTGATCTACTTGTAACGCTTTCTCGGCTAAGATTTGTAAGGTAAATACGTGGTCTATTGTCGATCGACCTACTCTGATACTTGCCTGCTCTTTTATTTCTGCTCCTTTTGTTCCGTATCTACAATATCTTCTTCGATGAGGGTTTTTAGTACTTTCGTATATAAATGCCCAACTGCACAGGCAATTTCGATACCTCTCTAATTCGTAGGTTCTTGGTTATTTCCTTTTTTGTGAATATACGTTATTATAGTTAAGATATTATCTGTCTCATTTTGTAATACGTAACTAACACGGGAAGTTCATTTTTTATGTTCTATATTGAAAATACATTTATAATATTATCTGTCTCATTTTGTAATACGGAACTAACAGTAACAGTTCATTTTTTATGTTGTATATTGACAATACATTTATAATATTGTCATAGTATTGGTTCACACGGATAAGGCAAAGTCTGTTTACACCACAACAGTCACCAAAGTAACCATATCTAGTTTCGTATTACAAATTGAGACAGATTATATTATTATAGTAGACTCCAATGTCTGGTTACACCACCAGATCTAGTTTCGTATTACAAATTGAGACGGATTATATCATTTTTTATTATGACATATGTCAAATTGACATTTTTTACCATTTTTGAATACCAATATAGTATAATCTGTCTCATTTGGTAATACGTAGCTAACAGGGAAAGTTCATTTTTTATGTTGTATATTTACAATACATTTATAATATTATTATACTATTGGTTCACACGGATACGTCAAAGTCCGTTTACACCACAAAAGTCACCAAAATCATCAGATCTATTTACTTATTATATGCTGTTCACTTTTGTGAACAAACTAAGAGCAAATTTTGATTTCAATAGTTTGCACCTTTGAAATTTTATGTCATGTTGGTATTATAAAATGTCACTTTTTTAAAATTTCGATCCATTTGACATATGTCATAATGAAAAATTATATCTTAATTATATGATCATAACCAAGAAACCTTAAGTCAGTTTAACAGCGTAGGTAAGTAATATTTTTAATTGACATTTAAAGTCAGTAATACACTATAAAAGTAACCAAAATAACCAGATCTATAGTCCGTTCAAAGATGAGACTGCAGTATTGCTCTTATGGCAAATGGGAGCGGTGTTGCCAAATGTTGTAAAAGTGTCAAATAAGTCAATTATAATAAAATGAAAAACTCGTATGATTTACGAAAATAAACTCTTATAAAACTCAAAATAACACTCAAGAAAACAAATGACCATTTTTAGAATACTGTGTCTTCATAGATCAGCGCGTTTTAGAGCTGGCAACGTCGATAAGCAAGAAAATGACAGCGTCATTGTGTAAACCCATTAGAGAGTATGAAAAAGAACTACTCCATATGTCCTGTACTGCAAACTCACCTTTGAACGGACTATAGTTTGTCCTTATAAAAGTGAACAGCATATACAAAATGAAACATCTTATACAATTTCAAAGGTGCAAAATATTGAAATTAAAATTTCCTCATAGTTTGTTTTTACAAAAGTGAACGGCATATAAAGTATGTTCCTTTGGTTTAGGCGGAACTAGATTTTCAATTCTAGTTACTTTCACTGATTGATTTAAGCTTTTGATCATTTTGTTCAGGAAAAGCCAACTTCAAAATATAAATAGCTAATGACAACTTACAAGAATGAAAATTCCGGTTTTTTTTTTTTTTTTTTTTTTTAATTTTTAATGGCCTTTGCTACTGTGGCAATTAGCCAGGACAATTTTTGTTTGAGAAAATTTCCATGCCATAACCGGGATTTGAACCCGAGCCCCCATGGTTGGTAGTCAAATGAGCTGACCACTACGCCATAGCGACCGGCAAAATTCCGGTTAGTTCCGCCTAAACGTTTGAAATAGACTGTATTTATAATGTGCTATTCATAAAAAAATGATTTTTGTGTAAAGTGTCTTGTTGCGCCCAGTTAATTTTTATGGATTGAAATTTATACAGTGAATTTATTTTTAAATGCAACATGTACTATGCCATTACCATGGATACAGTTTTTGACAGCAATATAAATCATGTTCATTTTCATTTGCAACATAGAAAAAACCACATTTACTAGCAAAATCAAAATATTTAATTGAAAATAAAAATTAAAAAAAAAAAAAATAATAATAAATAAATAAATAACTAATAAAAACTTATAATAAATGTTTAAAAGTTTCTCCGTTTACTTGCATACTTAAGCGATCATAAAAATGATTCAAAACATTCAGCAATTGTTCTTGAGGCATATTGTTGGTTGCTTGAACAATTTTGTCTTGCAGTTCAGCAACATCCCTAAGTTCTCCATTATACACGTTGGCCTTTAAATATCCCCAATAAAAAAAATCATTGGATGCCAAATCCTGAGATCTCGCTGGCCGATTCATCGACCCTCCTCTTCCAATCCAGCTATTTGGGAAAGTTTTATGTAAATATTCTTTAACTATTCTAGAATAATGGACTTGTGCGCCATCATGTTGAAACCATACTTGTCCATTAATATTCAGGTTTCGCAACGCAGGTAATATTTGGTTTTGCAAAAGGGCTAGATATTTTGCGGCATTAAGGTTACCGTCAATAAAAAAAGGCCCTATAATATTGGTTCTTATTATCCCTGCCCAAACATTTAATTTTTGCGGCCTTTGAGTTCGGGAGGAATGAAACAAATGTAAATTTTCTCGACTCCAGTACCTAAAATTTTGTCTATGTACTTTAGAATTTAGAGTAAACGTTGCTTCGTCAGTAAATAAAATTCTTTGAAGCATTGTTGGGTCAGAATTAATTTTTTCAAACATTTCAAAACTTAAATCCATACGTACTGCTGCGTCCCTTTCTAACAATTCTTGATGATTTTGAAATTTGTATGATCGAAACTTTTCTTTTTTTAAGAAGTTAAAAACAGATCCAGTTCTGACACCAACGGTTTGTGCAATTGATCTTAAAGTATTTTAATTGTTTTCTTCCACTTGTAATAATATTTCCAACTGCTTTTCTTCTGTAAGCACGTGGGATGTTCTTTTTTTTATTATGTTTTGACTTAAGAGATCCTTCGCGATGAAATTTATTAACTAGTCTTGAAATTGTAGAGGGATTTGGTATTGGCCGATCTGGATAAGTTGCACTAAATACAGCAGAAACTTCTCTTAAACTCATTTGGGAGGTATACCCAGTTACCATCATTATTTTTTCTTCATCTGTATTCATGTTGATTAATTTTTAAATCAGCAATGAGCAAAAGTATACACACTAATTGTCTATGTTGCAAATGTAAATGAACACGATTTATATTGCTGTCAAAAACTGTATCGATGGTAATGACATAGTACATGTTGCATTAAAGAATAAATTCACTGTACCTTTATAACTGAATCATGAAAAACTGTACCTGTTTGCTAAGCATAGTAACAAAATTTTTAGGTTGCTGATATTGGTATACAAGTACGAACTGAAGTGAGTGTGAAGAAACAAGTGGCGAAAGGATTTGTTTCGGGAAATACAAACTCTAATACTATAGCAAACTCTAATACTATAGCAAACTCTAAAAAAAATAACTCTAATACTATTTAATTTAAATTTTATGTATTTAATAAACTTATGTTGCACAAACGATTTTTATTCATAAACTGAAGATATTATTTTATGACAATCAGAATCTCGGTATAATTGATATTATTTTTGTATTTATTTTATGCTTTATATAGTACATAAGTACGAACTCGAGAATTAGCTAAGTACTGTTTAGCAGTCTACTACCAAAGATAATTTATTTTTAAATACAATAATGTGTGCCATATATTAACAACTTGTTATAATAAAGTACTTCATATTAAAACATGTATTTGTCATTATTGATTCATAGAAATAAATTTATTGAGTTACCTTACTTTCCCTTATCCCATTACATAATTACCTTTTAGGTGTAGGGAAAGGTGTTGTATCTTGGGACAAATCCGTCTAAATCGTGTTTTTGACGACTATAATAATAATAATAATATTTATTTGTGTTTTAAATTTTACATTTTTACACACGTCAACATCAGTACAATTCAGTACAATTGAAAAAATATTTTATTATAATTTAAATAAAAATATATGTGTAGGGGAACCTGTTGTACCTAGGACAGTTTTTATATATATATATATATATATATTTTTTTTTTTATTGTAATTTGATGTACTGTACACAAACCGTATTTACATATTTTGGAAGGTCAATTATTTGAGTATCCACCACCAAAATATCAGAAATGTCTATTTCATACTTACATGTGTTTAAGACGTTTAAAAAAAATGGTACATAAGGCCAAGGTACAACACACCTTGGCCAGTACCACGGTGTACCTAGAACACATTGATAATTTGGGAGTAAAACATAGATATTTAAGGAAACTATTAACTATTCTCTACTAAAATCGTTTTATTCGGTCTAGTGACATATTTAAATCACAAATTCTTAACAAAATCAACATAACATTCATAGTATTTTTTTACATAAGAAACAAAATATTTAAACAGAAACAACTAACTTTTTAATGACTGTTTTGTTACATGGCAGTCTTTAAGACTAGTAGGTACATAGACATAGGAACATTTAAACATAACATATATAGCAAATCTACATATAACAGGTATCTACAGGGCCGTGCAAAGACAAAACTGCGCCCGGGGCGAAAACAAAATGTATCCAAAGATTCATAGTCGTATTGTTTGCGAATCTTACGTCTCCTTTCTTGCTTAAATATAGGTTCAACATTTACAAGTTTGGCCAAATTTTCACTTTTTTCATAAAAAGTTCCAAATTTTTCATTTCTAATTTCAATGATTGTATTTTTAAGATTTTCGATTAGCCTACAAGCAATAGTGACCGTTATGTTCTTTTTTTGAAGGAAAATATTCACCTCATCTATTTCTTCTAAGATGCGGTTCCATATTACCAAACACAAATATATATTTTTTTTTTATTTGGTATATAAAGTTCTTTGCACCAGAATATGTTTCTTTATTCTTTCTAATCTCTATTAATTCCTCCAATGCTTGCACGATCTTGGGCAATTGATTACAAATTGCAGATACTGCTTGTTTTTGGTCGACCAGCGAGTGTCGCAATGTTTCTTTAAAGAGATGGTTAAATGAGAATTAAGTATGTCCCATCTATCTGGCGAAGAGGAAAAGAAGACAAACAAATTTTGAACTGTTTTGAAAATTTGACGATAATTGTATAATGTAGAACATGCTTTAAAGTCACTGTAACACTAGTCACAATAATATTCAGAAAATACATATCAGCAATGCCATATTAATTCCAAGAAATGACATTATTTCGTAGGCAGAGACAAAATAGGCAACGCAACAATGACTATGACAATGAATTTACGGTAATATTTTATAGAAATCACAAAAATGATTATTATTTTGGTTTTCTTACTGACTTTCTAAAAGGTCGTATTGTATATTGGTTGGGAATAAATCTCCCTTTTGTTCAATAGCTAACCCTCTTACAGGCGACAAATAAAATATTTAACAACTTTTATCAATTTGCGCCTTTCCGGTGTAGTAACGATTTTGGCGCCTGGGGCGGGCGTCCCTTTCGCCCCCTCCCTTTGCATGGCCCTGGGTATCTACCATACAAATTATAAAAAATAAAATATTTAAACAATCAACTTCACAAATTATAATTAAGTATTTCTTTCTTAACTTTTTAATCAGTCATTAGGACCAGCTTTTATAAGAACATTAGCAATATCTAGGTATATTATTCAGTCTTCAGCATTTAGCAGAAATCCAAGTACTTCTGTATCATAACATAATAAATTTCTCTGTTTTTGTTAACTCTTTGGGGCGTTTTAATTTTTTCTGTAATGTCACTTATCTGGTACAGATTTAAATCCTCTTTTTCAAGCCATTTCCAGTTTTTAAGTGACTTTTGCATCGATTTCAGCAATACACCCTCTTCAGATATTGATTCTACCTTTCCAACAAAATAGGAACCTTCGTATACAAAAATAACATAGTCTCCAATATTCTAACTTTCTTTATTAACATGTTCAGTCTGTAGGTTCTCAATCTCACTGTCATTTTCGGAGACATCTTTAGATGTGTCACTCAGTGAATAGTTGACAGAATCCTCACTGGTTTCTGATTCTGATTCGAATAGAATTCTTCTTTTGATCCTATTTGTGATCTTGGATTTGTTTTTATTCATTGATCTATTTTTTGCCAAAAGATTTATTGACTTTTCTTCATTCGATTTAGTTGAAGCAAGTTTTTTAGCCTTCATATTTTCAATTTCTTGCTTTTTTGGTGTATCAGTCAATATTCTGGATCTTCCTTTTTATCTTCCCTTTTGTATTCTTTTACGAGGTTCGGCTTATGGGTGAAGACGAATCATAACCGGCGATATCAAAGTTGGCGATTTGCGGTGTATAACTTCGAAATCTGAAGTGGTCGGCTGGCTAAAAGGTACCTGATGCAATTCTGGTAGGTGATTTATCGACTGGTGGACGACCAGAATAGGATGCGGGCATAAAATCAGCATCTGTGTTGATGTTTTCATTTAAAGGATGGAAACCAGTTGAACGAAAACCTTTATAAATATTGTTTGGTGTGAAGGCAAGAGGAAAAGCTTTTCCCACCAAGCCAGCAATATCATAAATAGTTAATGGTTTTCCCACATGACCTGGACTCATTAGTAACTCGTTAGCAGCTGTATTGAAATAAATTTTGAAAGGCCCAAAAACTGACTTGTCTAGTGGTTGTATGTGGTTACTAGTATGTGGATGTAGAGTAAAAAGCATTACACCATTATCTTTTGCCATTTGTATTGCCGGTACTGAAATATGACTTTCATTATTGTCTAATAATAGAATGACAGGTTGTTCTTTGGTAGGCTTTGTATATTTGATAAAATGTTGAAGGAATATCACAAACGTCGATTCGTTTGACCATCCGGATGGATTAGCACCTCCAATACTGCCTTCTGGAGCTCTAGTTAACATAAACTCCTTAAAGTTTACACGAGGGAATATCAGCATGGGTGGAACGAAACCACCACCTGCATTAATAGCCTCTATCATTGTTACTGTCGTTTCTCTTTCAGCGCTAGTAATTGACCCAACTTGTTTTTCGCCAAGAGGTGCTAATATCTTCGGAGGAACATAGGCAGTCGACATTCCAGTTTCGTCTAAATTCCAGATATCAGTCGCTTTTATGCCAGGAGGACATTTAGAAAGGACTTTCTTAAAATTGTCAAATGTTAAGCTCACGGTATGTTTATTAAACGCCGATGAGCGAGCCAAACTAGTGGCTTCAGGCTTTCTCAAAGACAATTCGTTCTGGTATCGCTTCCTAAATAACCGCAGCCAATAATCTCCGGCCATTTTATTAGTATCCCAGCTCTTAGGGTACGTTTTTCCATTCACTTTTGCAAATTGGTATGCAAGTGTTTTCACATCTTTTAAAGTCAGTCCAAATTGTAAGAGTGCTGCGTGTTTAATATAGTCAACCAGACTACGTTCTTCTTTACGATCAAAAACTTGTGTTACGCACAACTTTAGAACACCGCCAGTATAAATAAACAAAACCTCAGACTTAATGTTTTTATTGTTTTTAAGTTCATATAATGACACCGATACTATCGCCTGCCTGGAACCACCTCCTCTTAACACTTGATTAACTGCAAGATTTTCGTGTAATTTGCTTATATTGTTACCTGTTTCCATACAGTGCTTTAAATGACACTTGTTAAATCAAAGAACCGATCGCATATAAAAGTTAAGCAACTATTATAAAACGTATAAAACTATCAGACTTCAAAGTATATTAAAAATACTTACTTTTTTAGGCAAAAAAAGTTTTCACTTCGATAACACCAAACACCTGCTTAATGGAGATAAGCGACAAACTTTGGATACATTGGATAGTCAGAAGTGCTGCACCGAATACCACAGACAACAGAATTTAATACCGCGGGAATATTTGAAACGAGCCAATTGGCCTAGGTACACATAGTGCCGAGGTTCAACAGGTTTCCCTACATATCATAAGTTATTAAAATCGTTATCCAGGAATTCTTCAAACGAATACAATGGATTTTCCTTGAAAAACAATTTTAAAGTATTCCGGAAAGAGCTGAGAGGCAAGCACTTAATATTTTCTGGCAAGATATTATAAAATTTAGTGGAGTAATAATTAACCGAATATCTGGTACAACTGAGTCTGATGTATGTCGACCGTATTAAGTGTTTACCCCTTGTCTCATAGGGGAGACCGGGGCTGGTTCTAACAATTTTGAATCTAACTTCCATAGCTACCCAACCTCTTGCGTTAGAGACATGATTTTAGACCATGTAATTCATAATTTATAGGACTTTACATAAAGTATATCAAAATGGTTGTTTACGTATTATTTTCTGAATAATAACGTTTTTTCCAAAGAAACTCACATGTTAAAACTTACCCCTAGCTTTGGGGCTAGTTCTAACATCCCTGGGGTAAGTTTTAACAGGAAGGGTAATTATAAAATTTGAACTTTTTTCCAAATAATTAAACACCAGTTAATCTACAAAAATCAACATTTATATTTTTATAATATATATAATATAATTAACAAAAAGTTATATAAACATCTTCTTTGAAAAAAAAAACGGTAAATAAATCAAAAAAAAAAAAAAAAAAATAGGAACTCTAACGGACTTTATTCTATTATTAGCACTTTTTTTACCTTTTCCTTTATTTTTTTTATTTTTTCTATCTATAAATAAAGTTTTTTTAGTATCCATAGTTTTAGTCTTTTTATTGGTTTTCAAATTAGCCTCTTCTTCTAACGCAGTTTTTTCTGGCGTGTCCGTCAGTATAGCAAATTTTCTCTGACGCTTTCGCTTCGATATGGCACGCGGAGCAGCTTTAAGTAGAGGTCGTACAGCATCCAAATCAAAAATTCGTGATGAGGGGCCTGGAATCGGATTTGGAGTGGCTGGGCGGGCGAATAAACTTGGCTCTGATGTTTCAGCAGAAGTAACAGTTGTGGATATGGGGCTCGCTGATATTTGATCAATCACTTCTTCCAAACTTACATCAATATTAGGCATGTTTTTTTCAATTTCTGGTATCAGTGATGGCTCCAAACCTAAACTCAAATTAAGATCGTGAGATTCATCGTTTGCGGAGATGTCTTGAACACTTCCTGTTTGCTGAGATGCAGGATTAGGACAATCTGTCCCAAAGATGGGAAGAAGTCGGTGTCTTCAAATATCAACTCATTGCACGGCCAAATTCCTGATTTTCGGAATGAATGTATGATATTATTGGGTGTAAAGGCCAGCTGAAATGCTTCACGAACAATCCCAGGAAGATCATAAATTGTCATGGTCTTACCTGGGTTGTTAGTCATCCAATTCGTCTGTAATCGGCTGATATAGTTCTTAAAAGGACCATATAGTCCAAGTGGTGTGAACAGTGTGGTGGAAATGACAAAAGTACCACGTTGTTTTCCTTAGCCTTGTTTACCACTTGTGCATTGACATGTGAGTGGTGATTGTCCAATAGAAGAAGAACGGGATCTTCTTTCGTGGGCTTTACGTGCTTTATGAAGTGTTCAATAAATTGTACAAACTCCTTTTCGGTCATCCATCCTGAGCTGTTACCAGCCCCGATGGCTTCAGGTGGTCCGTTTTGTAAATACATGTCATTGTATCTTATAAGTGTAGAAATAAACATACAGGGAATATAGTTTCCAATGGCATTTGCTGCTGCGGCTACGGTGATTAAAATGCCTCTTTCAGCCGAGGTAACTGCTCCAACTTGTTTTGATCCTCGCTCTGTTATCACTTTTTAGGTTTCTGAACCGTGGTGACCCCAGTTTCGTCTACGTTCCATATTCTACTAGGAGTTAATTTGTTGAAAAAATCGCCTACGTTCGTGCGGTTAAATGAGGTAGCACGACTTGTTGCTTCAGGGCTTCTAATGGATAATGTAGGATTTCTCTTTAAAAATGCAGAAAACCAGTCGTTTCCGGCTGACTTGTTTTTTTCCAGCTTTCCGGAATATTTTTTAATTTATAAAAAATAGCCAGTTCATATGCTAGTTTTTTGACTTCACTTGGGAGTAATCCGAAATATATTTTGGCACACTGCTTAAGATAATCTGACATCTTGTTTTCTTCACCAGGATTAAAAACTTGTCTGTTCTTCTTGTAACCCATTTCCACGTTTAAGCCAGCTTTTTTCTTTTTAATAAAGGCATGCAGTGTCACATGGCATATATTGAAACTTTTAGCCACCTCTCGGACACTCTTATTATTTTCTAGCACATCATTTGCTGTTAACTCAAACACTTCTTGAGATGTACTACTACGAGTCGACTTTTTTTTATAGTTCCGCATCCTAAATCAAAGCAAAAATTACAGTTAATTGAGGTTCGATGAAATGATATCTAGCAACAGTGGACAGTCAATGAAGAAAACGATCAGTCGAAATTCGAAAAAAAAAAAAAAAAATCACTCGTTAGAACTTACCCCGCCATTGGGGTAAGTATTAACATGTTAGATCTTGCCCCGTGTATTCTGTTAAAACTAACCCCACGGCCTGATTTTTCTGAAATCAGGTTGTACTATAATAGGTAAGTAATTTAGCAACAAGAAATTAGAGTTTATTTATAGTTGAATAAACACTCTTTGACTAAGTTAAAGTTTCACAGCTTCAAAATTTATATTAAAGTTACAAATCAAGAAAGTAAAAACACAAAAAAGATAGTTTACCTGCTCAAATGGGCACGCCACACACAACTTGTTCTCGCAACGGCACAGTCGAAACTGACGAGTCTCGACACGTTTAGCATTGTTTACAAACGCGCCAATCGTGTTTATTTCTTTTCTTTGACCAATAGTTTGGCATGAATCAGCCTGTTAATACCTGCCACTGTTAGAACCAGCCCCGGTCTCCCCTATCTCTGGATTTCTTGTTGGTTATTGAACTTATTTTTATTTATGTGCATGTAAATCAGGCAGTGAAAAATGTACAGACACGTGAATGTCATTACTCCTAAAATGTTAAAATATTTTCGACAGTCCTGTCTATACTCTAGATCACAAATAATTCTAACAACTCGTCGCTGGAAGCGAAAAATTCGCTGGTTATGAGTAGAATGTCCCCAAGCCAGCAACGCATACGTGATATGGGATTCGAACAGCGCGTAATAAGCAGTTAATAGAACATTTCGAGACACATTGGATTTTAAGTTTCTTATGCAGTATACCAATCTGCATAATTTCTGAGCGATCTGTCCAATATGACTTTCCCAGCTGAGATTAACGTCAATGGTAACGCCCAAAAATTTTACAGGGTCTTGGCTAATGTCATATGGTACTTCCCGTAGGGAAAATAATAAATGGTTGGTTTTCGTCTCATTTAGGCTTAATTTATTCGCTAAAAACCAATCATTCGCAGCGTTTCTTGCTAATGTGTTGTTGGTTGTTACTTAATAAAACGATGAATACTGATTTAATAGTGTGGTATCATCTGCGTATAGAATTGTTTTAGCATTTTGTATATAAGCTGGTAAGTCATTTATGTACACCAAAAACAATAGTGGACCCAAAATCGAGCCTTGTGGAACACCAAAAAAATGGTTTGTTCCTTTGACTGAGAGATGTTTGCCCAAACGTATTGCTTTCGGTCAACCAGAAAAGATTCAAGCAATTTACGACTGGCTTTGCTGATGTTATTCCAAGATAACTTTTTGATTAGTAAATCATGGGCACACAATCAAATGCCTTTGTTAAATCGAAAAATGTGGCCATACTATAATCAGCATTTTCGAAGCCAGTTGTAATGAAGTCTATAAAATCCAATATGGCGTTCGTTGTGGATTTTCTACTTCTAAAACCAAACTGACATTTGCTCAATAATACATGTGCCTCAAAATGCTCCAGCAACTGCCCGAACAGTATTTTTTCAAATATTTTGGAGAAAATTGGGGTGAGTGATATGGGCCTGTAATTATTTAAGTCATCATTTTCCCCATTCCCTTTATAAATAGGTACGACTTTCGATAATTTTAAAGATGATGGGAAAATATTTGAGTTCAACGAATTATTGTATAATTTGCAGAGTGGAGAAATGATTGTGTCTTTAACTTTCTTTATCAAGTATACGTTAAGGTTAAAAACATCTCGGCTTGTACTATTTTTTAATGCCTGTATAGCATCCCTGACCATATTATGTGTTATTTCTTTAAAACAAAACACAGGTATGCACTGGTCATTAGTAACTGATTTGGCAATAATAATAGGGTCAATATTGTAGGGTGGTAAATTCTTGTTTAAATTTATTGATTACTTTTTTCCTGTAAAGTAAAATTGCTTTTCAGGACAAAGAATGATCATTTATGAACGATTATAGTAAATTTTGTAACATTGGTATTTTATTTATTTAAGAAAAAATTAACATAAACACATTGCAACTTGTCCAAAGGTACAACATTGGGACAATATTTCAAGGTAGGAAAAATTTAACAAATACCAATTCATTTCACATAAATATACTTTTAAACACATAAATAAAGATCAACAAGTATGAGTATTTACATAACAATATTGTTGCGGAGGGATTTGAAATATGGCTGCAGCAGTCGCGATGGCGTGTAGCGGCGGAGCAGCGAACCAAGGAGAAAGAAGAGAAGCGGCGGCAGTCGACTAACTGACGGCGTATCTCCATGTTGAGGCGAGAAATAGCGGCGTATGGCATAAATTCAAAAAATAAATATTAATTGTGAAAACCGTGTTTTATATTTCTGAAGGTGTTCTGTGGTTGAATGTAACAATATATTGTAAAGGTACTAGTCAGGATGATCACTGTAGATACAATTGCGTTTTTTAAATTGATTCTAATACACAGTATTCAATATGATTTGTTTATCTCCGCGTACACACCTCTCGGCCATCTTGTTTCAACTCTCTCTTCTCTTACCCCGTCTCTCTTCTTCTTAATCGCGCCCCTTACAGCTCGGTCGTCCTGACTCCGCTTCGTCTCGAAGCAAGTGTTGCTGAATTGGATTTCGTTTTCTTCATTAGTACGGACCATACGGGTGGGGTCTTTCCTCTGTTGCGTACCCCGTAGCTGCGTTGGTTGTCTTCATGATCAGTTCTTCCTTCTTCGCCTTCTCTGTCGTCATTTTCAGCTCTTCTTTTGTCTTCCTCATCTCTTCTTTCTTCGTCTTCTCTTTCGTCATTTTCATCGCTTCTTCCGTCGTCTTCAGTTTCGTCTTCCTCATCTCTTCTTTCTTCGACTTCTTCGTCTGTTTCGTCATCTTCTGTTGAGGTGTCGTCTTCGTCACATCTTTTTATCCATTCGGGTGGTAGGACCCCTTCATACGGTTTTTGTTTTAACTTGGGCTTGGTATGTCCGTAATAATATACCGGTCACAATCCAATGCTCTCTTGACCTGGTAAGGCTCAATGTATTTTGCGCCCATCTTGGGGTTACAAGTCGTTGCTGTAAATGTGCTCTTAATCATAACGAGGTCGTCTTCTTGAAATTTTCTGTACTTCTGTCGTTTCTTATCGTACCGTTTTTATTTTTCTTTTGTGATTTCTGTATAGTTTCGCTCTTCTCTTCTGTAAATACTCCTCCTCTTTCACTTCTTCGTCCAACTGCGACCGAATTTCTCAATCTGGTAACCGAACATCAGGATCCTTGGACTTTTCGCCGTGCTGCTCTGAACGCTTCTGTTTATCGCGGTTTGTACTCTAGCTAATGAGTCGCCCCACGTAGTAGGTGCTGATATTTTTAATAAGGCGGGTAAAATGGTCCTATTATATCTCTCGATTTGTCTGTTCGCTCGTGGCGTCTGTACGGCTGCTAAAACATGTATTATCTTGTTTTCCTCACAGAACCTTTGGAACTCGCTACCGGTGAAACATGAGCCGCGATCTGACACGATTCTTCTTGGACATCCAAATATTTTAAACAAGGACTCCAAATAACACATAGCCTCTATGACCTTGATAGTTTTCGTCGCCTCTAAAAAAGTAAACTGTGAAAGCGTCAATTACTTCGAATATGTGTTTACGTCCCTTCTCGGTCTTTTCGAGTGGTCCTAAATGGTCGATATGTGAAGTGTCCCAGGGCTGGTTACCCTTCTCGACATTATGTAAAAATCCAATGTTTGTCTTCGGCTGGTAATTAAATTCTAGACTGCGTATTCAACTAGCTAAACACTTGCGTACGTATTTTCGCATATTTCAGAAATAGTAGGTTCTTCTCAGTTCTGTTAGTACCTTCTCTGCGCCCAAGTGATACAGATCGTCATGGATTTTAATAACAAGGCCTCTTCGCAAACTTCGTGGACCTACCAACAAAGGTTTATTGTTGATTTTATTCATTAGGCGGTTATTCAAAATTAAATAATCTTTTGGTGTTTTTCGGCCTTCGACAAGTTTCTTAACAGCTTCTACATCCTTGTCTTGGAGCTGAGCTAGAGTTAACCTACCAATTTCATTTCGATTTTCAGTTACTA
Source organism: Liopterus haemorrhoidalis (assembly GCA_963971575.1). NCBI lineage: Eukaryota > Metazoa > Arthropoda > Insecta > Coleoptera > Dytiscidae > Liopterus > Liopterus haemorrhoidalis. Next base: position 34,371,568 of record OZ020622.1, on the reverse strand, counting down.
GGTACACATCTGGAGGTTGTCGGCTTAAGACAGTCAACGTGGGCCATCTTGCTGCCCGGCCTCTGAACGATTTCATAGTCTAAACTCTTCCATAAGTAAACCCCATTCACTTATCTGACGGTGGACTTCCCTCTTATTCAGTGTCTGTTTCAGTGCTATGTAATCGGTTATGATCTTAAAATGGAGACCTAAAAGAAATGGCCTAAATTTCTCTAGAGACTTTTTAATAGCTAATGCTTCTAACTTAAAGCTAGTATACCGTTTTTTCGTCTCGCTCGTTTTCCAGCTTGCAAACATAACTGGGTGAAATTGTTGATCAGTGTTTGATTGCTGCAATAGTACGGCACCCAAGCTCGCCCTACCATGCTCGCCTCTGTATGCAGTTCCGTGGGCAACTCTCTGTTGAATAACTGATGTACCGGCTCTGTCATTAAGGCTTTCTTTAGTGTAACGAAAGCCTTTTTCTCCCGTTCATCGAACTTAAACTGGGCATTCTTTTTGGTTAAGTTTGTTAAGGGGACTGTAATCCTAGAGTAGTCCTTGATGAACTTTCTAAAATATCCTGTCATGCCTAGAAATGGCCTTATTTCCGAAATTTTTAATGATTTTATTTATTTATTTATTGTTTAATATATTGTTTTTAAAATATAGTCTAGTCATTTAGATAGGCTGCGTTAGGCGCAAATAGCCTTTGTTGCTGTGCGCCAAAAATTTTAACTAACTAACTAACTTATTTCCGGAATTTCCTTGGGTGGGGGGAATTTTGCAATGGCTTTAGTCTTCTCAGAACCTGGTTGTATCTGACCTCCTCGGAAACAGTAGCCAAGATACTTAACTTCGGGCATTGCAAACAAACATTTGTCAAATCGCAACGCAAGACGGTGCAACTTACACAGTCTTAGGACTTGGTCCAAAATCTCAACATTTTCTTCTAGTGTCTCCGTTGCAATAAGAACGTCATCCATGTAAGCTTGTATAGCGCCTTTACTGATTAACTCGCGAAAAATCTGTTTAATGTATCGAGAGAAGACTGAAGGTCCATTAACTAAGCCAAACGGCATCTTAGTATACTCGTACTGTCCTCCCTGAACCACAAAAGCCGTGTATTTAATTGAGTCGTCGTCGACCTGAACATGGTGAAAGCCATTTTTCAAATTCAGGACGGTAAAGTATATCTTGCCTTGCAAGCCTTCTATAATGTCCTCTATCAAAGGCAATGGAAAATTGTCTTTCAATCTTATTTTATTTAATTCTCTATAATCTATACATAATCGGTACTCACCGCTTTTCTTTTTGATCGCCACAACAGGACTTGAATATTCGGATCTACTTGGTCGAATAATCCCAGCATTCAGCAGTACAACTAATTTTTTATCAATAAATTCATTTTCCTGCTGGGGAAAACGACAATCATGAAAACGTACTGGTTTGTCCGTTAACAAATCAATTTTTAGTTTGACATCAGGTACTTCTTGACTTACATGTTCCTCAGCTGATAGGTATTTATCAGATACGAGTCCTCTGATCTTTTGCTGGACATCGAGTGAAACATAATCGCCGATCTGTAACTCTGGTTCGTTTTCCTCTGTATAATACATGAAATCTGCCAACTCATCACGGTCTTGCGGGCCTAAACTAACCCCATATTTGTCTACGCAATAGGTTATCGTGTCTAGAAACTTCCTTCTCAGCCGGACATCGACATTTTCACAATCTCTCGGGACCACAATGGCTTCCGTATAGTATTCTTCCCCATCTAGCTCAAAGTTTAAATCAGCTATCTTCGAACAGGAAACTTAGTGTCGCCCCAAGCCTCGGAAGAGAACACAACCATCACAGACCGATGTGGTGTCCGAACACTTAACTGTTATACCGAAACGAGATAGCACATTACGCACATGACGTTTGTTTTGATAGCCGAGTCGCTCGTGCCATGCCTGCAACAGTTCTTCTGAGGTTGCTAAATTAACCTCCACTTGTGAGTCCGGAGCACGAATGCGCATATTCATGATGTATACGGGACCGTTGATTTTTCCGGTTGCGAAGACTTTTTCATCACGCCGAATGACTACGCCTTTACTGTAGAAAGTGATGTCATTTCCATGTTTAGCTGCTTGACGAACAGAAAAGTGTTAATGTCGGGCATCTGGTAGATACCAAACTTCATTTAAAGTAGCGGGCGACCATCTATTATTTATGTGTACTTTGATATTGATACTACCAGATCCGTATGCAAAAATAAATTCGTTGCCTGCTGTTTGAACACGTTGCGGAATCAGGAACTTTTTGTAGGTAACAAAATGTTGTTTGTTCGTCGATATATGATGCGTTGTGGGCGCAAATAGCCTTTGTTGCTGTGCGCCAAAATTTTTAACTAACTAACTATGATGCGTTGTGGCGGAAACCGAAATCCAGCTATCAGCGCCATCAAAGTTTGTATTAACTACCAAGCCGGTAGTGAAAAATGTACTTGGTTTGCTGTTCTTCTTCGAATTGGAGTCGGAGTTGCTGTTGCTGACAGTTGCCTTTGCAGCAATACGTTTTCGGCAATTTGCAATAACATGCCCAATTTTCTTGCAATACAGACAAGACCGACTTTCTCTCTTTTTTATTTTGTTAGAATTTTTTCTCATGTTGTTTTTTTGTCGTTGTTCATCTGGTTTGGACTTTGCGTAGAAAGCGCCAACTGTTTGAGGCTGCCCGTGTGTCACTAGCGAATTCTCAATCGAACGCAAATTTTCAATCAGTAGTTTTGTCGTTTGCTCGACTTCCGGAACACCATACCATATCGACCGATAATACTGATATTCGGGACCGACAGTTTTAAAAATACGATGATGAAACAGCGGGAGAGGGAGTGTTGCATTTGGGTTGCTTTTCCTCAGTTCATCACATAAATCTTCGAATGCCAGTCGAGACGTGTGTTTGGTGACGGAAGTGACGCCATCTTTTGTTGTTTCGAAAAAACAATCGAACAACATATACAGACGTTATAAAGAAGACTGTTCAAACACTGATATGAGAGTATTCCATATATATTTCGCGTTAGTTTTCTTGCGAACATGAATGGCCGGTTCTTCATCGAGTGCTGTACCGATTATACGAGACGCGCGCGCGTTTTCCCGTTGCCAACGCCGGTATGAATTCGGTTCTGCATCGCCTGTAGGCGCTGTTGGACACTGGCGTATACCGTCGACGATCGAGTACAAACACTGTTCCTTTAAACAAAGTTCAATTTGCCATTTCCACGTTTCCCACTGTTCTTTATTTTTTAATTTATGAACACTGTCATCGTTTTGCACTGCATCGGCCATATTGTTATCCAATTTCTTTTGTGTGTATTACCAATGTCCAGATTAATTAACCCTCCGTTGCCCGCGGCCCTAAATAGTGTCATATTTATCGCCGTGATCTGACAGATCATGTAAAAAAAAAAATAGGCGAATCAAACTTTTTAGAACCTGACGACCTACTGAAGGGTTTGAAAGGATAAATGATACACCAAATAATATTTTTAGTAAGTACCTTATAATAATATTGAACAAAAGCAAACTTACAATATTTTTTCATAATAAAGAGCCAAAATACTTGGAAAAAAACTCAAAAATAATTATCCATACAAAAATGTATCAAAAACAATTCTAAACTTCCAAATGAACTTTACAAAAAGCTAACTTACAATGAAATGCTTAAAAGAAAACAATTATTCACTATCAGAGCTACCGTCTGCGTCCTCAAAACAATCACTTTTGCATCTCATTCTAGAATGTTCCAGACATAGCGGTCTGCAACACACATGGCATTTGTATTTTGTAAGGGGCCTCTTCTTTACTATTTTGCATGGAACGCAGTCCAATCTTCTTTGATCGGTTTGCTCCTCAGGTTGCTTATTAGTTGAAGTGGTTGTAGAATTGTCCGAATGACGCCTTTTTAGCCCTCGGGAAATATGTATAGGTAGCCCTGTGTTCCTGCTCCTTATTCTATCAAGATGTTCTTGCATCAGTGAAACTGCAAGATTCCGTAAAAATGTTCTTCTGTTTTTTATTTTATTTTTGTTGCCTGTGTACAAAATTTGGCTATTTATGCCTGCCGTGTTCAACATTGAGAAAAACACTACCATTGGCCAGCGTTTTGTAGCTCTAGATACATCATATGCGGCACTCATCTGGTCTACAATATCTACTCCGCCTTTTGTTCTATTGTAGAAAGTTATTATTTCGGGTTTTTTGTTATCACCCGTCTCTTCATCAATTGTGTCATCCAAGTGCTGACTTGACAAAAGGAATACGTTTTTCTTTGGTTTGGGAATATAGGAAACCAATGTTGCTTCTTTCTAAAAAGCAAACATCGAGGATTTTTCTTCTCTTTGTTTATTTTTGAAACACTTTGGTATCTGTGGTTAATTTGACCTCAGAGTTCCTACTATGTAAATTTTGTCTTTCAATTCATTTATAAGGCCATAGCTAGTAAACCAGTTATCCACTGTTAAATTTCTTCCAGAATTTCTTATAGGAAGCACCAGACGTTTCACGACTTCAGATGGTGAGTTATCTAAAGCAAAAGGCCCATCAGGCTGGGTTCCCGCGTAAATTTCCAAATTGTAGGTATATGGGATCCTGGCGTCAGTTAGTGAAAAAATTTTCAATCCATATCTTGCAGGTTTTTTTGGGTTGTATTGCCGAAAAATACATCTGCCTCTAAAGCCAACCAACATTTCGTCGATGGTGACGTTTTCTCCAGGACTATACCATTTTGAACAGTTTTCAACGTATCTTTCAAAACAGTCTCTAACTGCTGCAAGCCGGTCGTATTTTCGTCTATTTGGCCTTGTTTCGTAGTCGTCAAACCGTAAACAGCGAATCAAAAATCGGAATCGATTTATGCCCATAGTAAGTCTGAAAATCTCGACACCGTCCCCTTGCGTACTATAGAGTTCTTTTAAATTCAACTTTGATGCTTTATACACACCAGCAAGGTATAAAAGCCCAATAAATGCTTTTATTTCAATCAAATCGGTATGTTTAGCATCTCTAGGTCTAGCAAATTGGTCACTTATTTTGTCAATATATTTATTAGTAGAGTTTACAATTGTATCCAAGATAGTGTTATCAAACAATAGATTCCAAAGTCCCAGAATAGAATTTACATTTCTTGCTGCACCCTTCACCCCAGGTAGGTGAACAAGAATATTTTGTACCCCTCGTCTCCTCACTTGATTGTAAGGGTTTTTTTTCCATTTCCATGTATTGATAATTTTCTTATTTTTCAACTGATGGGCAAAATAATAATCGTCATCATACCCATCACTTTCACTTCCTGATGAATCGGATTCATTTTTGTCACTTTCAATATCTGAACTAATACCTTGTTCGGAAGCATCTTCATCGGTGTCTGTTTCTTCTTCACCTGGAACTTGATTTTCCTCATCATCTTCCTCGTGGAAAGGGTTGGTAACCCTGAGATGAAGTAATCAGCTGATTTTGACAGTTAAAAAATTAAATTAAATTTTAAATGTGAAAAATTTTAAAATAAATAAAACAAATCATAGGCCACCTCGCAGTAAGTTATTTTACAAATATTTAATGTTTTACATTTACTATAAGCATGTATAATTTATTGTAAAATAATATTAAACATTAAGTCCACTTAATCTTACGTAGTGGAGCATGCGCATTAGTACATGAACAGCTGCAGTGATGCCACTTGACAAATCTGAATCAGAGTAGTTCTAACAAGGAATCAGAGATGGCAGCACAAATTAAACGCTAATAATAAATAAATAAATAAATTATATATAATAGATAAATAAAAATTAAATAAATATATAATCAAAATTAAAAAATAAGTAAATAAATAAAATAAAATAAAAAATTATAAATAATTAATTAATAAAATAAAGAAAAAAAAATAAATAAAAATAAAAATAAATAAATTATTAATAATTATTTCACTAACTTAAAATCTGATAGATTACTTCACTCAGAGTAATAATTGAACGCCTAGTGGACTGTTTCGAATACTCACGGAAACCCACGAACCAACCACGGCGAAAGTCGGGCGCCGGTTAAATAACCCGTCAACCTGAGTTGGCCAACGGCTTCGGCCGGATGAGCTTTCTCAAAGGGTATAGCGAAAACCTAAGGGAATTAAATATACCTTAAATTTCACTACTAGTTAGGAGTAACAACCTAGTAAAAAAAACCTGGTTTTAGTTGGCCCGACTGATGGTATCCAGTGAGGGTCCCTGCCTAGGGTTACAGGTGAAAACCGGTCAACGGCCTCGAAGGCAAAAGAAGACTCTGGTCTCAATGGCGGAGAGGGCGGAAGAACCAACCACAGGGATAGGCCGAATCCCTAAGTCCTGAAAGACAATCGACCTACGGGAATAAATCCAAGACACAAAATTGAACGGTCCTCCAGGGTGGGGGTTTGGGCGATGGGCCAGCAACCCATCACCAGTAAAAAAAAAATGTATACGGCTAAATTTCCTTATGCCAAGCCTCGGATATCGATTGGATCAACATTACGACGAACAAAAGCGAGAAAACGGACAATGAGAATAGGTACATGGAACGTGCAGAGTTTAAACAATAAATATGACGAAGTTTTAGAAGAACTAAATAAACTGAACATTGACATTGTCGCACTCACAGAAACAAAGAAGAAAGGTACAGGTACAGATGAGAAAAATAAGTACATCCACATTTACAGCGGGGTTGCAAAAGAGGAACGTGCGCGGAGTGGAGTCTCTATAGCTATCCACAAAAAGTACAAGCGTTTTATAAAATCTTGGGAACATATTACAGACAGAATCATGCAAATCCACATGAATTTGATGAGCCACGAAGTTGTCATTATAGGAGTATACGCTCCGAACGAAGATGCCGTTGCAAGTCTCAAGGACGAATTTTATGAACAATTGACAAAATTGCTTGATTCTATCAGCAATCGCAAAGAAATTATTTTACTTGGAGACCTAAACGGCAGAGTCGGAAAAAGAATTGACGACCCAATAGTTGGAAAATTTGGCGAAGATACTGTTAACAACAACGGCGAAAGGCTCATCGAATTATGTCATCGTAATAATTTGTGTATCTCCAATGGCTGGTTTCAGCACAAAGACATCCACAAATATACTTGGACACAACCCACACGACAGCTGAAATCCATTATAGATTATGTAATAATAAAACAGGACACAAAGTTATTTATTACAGATGTCAAAGTGAAAAGAGGAGCGGAATGTGGTTCCGATCATCACTTAGTGGAGTCAAAGATATATTTCCCTTTCAAACCGCCAACTAGTAGCAATCCAATTCAGATTATTGACGAAGGAATTACAAATCCTGATCAGATTAAGTACAATCTGATAAGCCTTAACGACGATTCCATAAGATTTCTATACCAGCTCAGGTTGACACAGAAGCTCAGTTCAATAGAACAAGGCTCTCCACAAATAATGTACGACCAAATAAAGACCTGTATATACCAAGCAGCTAAAGAGGCCTTAGGTGAAATCGAAAAATCCCCCTCTAGAAGAAGCTTGCCAAGATGGTGGACTAAAGATATAGCGCTTAAAATCGAGCTTAAAAAAGAATCGTACATGAAATGGTTGTCATCACAAAACACAGTGGATCGAGCTTTATACTGCAAATGTAGGAAAGATGCCCAAATAGCTGTGAACAAAGCCAAAAATGAGCAATGGCGGAATATTGGCACAGAAATTAATAAATGCACAGGTAATACTAGAGCCAATAAAGCCTGGAGTATATTAAAATCTCTTAGAACGCAAAACCAGGACAAGAGCAGTATTAACCTGATTGACACAGATACATGGTGCACCTACTACAAGCAGTTATTAACCGAAAGCAGGACGGAATTTTTGGATAATAATCAGATGGAAAATAATAACTATCTTAGCTCCCAAGACACAGTTCCCGACTTCACTTATGAAGAAGTGCTAAAAGCGCTCAAATCCATGAAGAACGGCAAAGCTCCAGGTCCAGGCAATTTATCCATCGAGCTTATAAAATCTGGCCCTAGTCAACTAATAGAACTGACAACATACATTTTCAATATGTGCCTAAACAACTTTGAAGTTCCTGATGATTGGAAGAAGGCATATATTTCTTCATTGTACAAGAAAGGTAATCGCCTGGAATGTAAGAATTACCGAGGATTAAGCGTCATCAGTTCTATGGCCAGGTTGTATGGAAAAGTTCTGAAAGCGAGAATAGAGGCAAATCTTCAGATTGCAGAAGACCAAAATGGATTTAGAGCGGGAAGGTCTTGCGTGGACGGTATATTTGTCCTAAAGCAGTTAGTTGAAAAAAGATTGGCGAGGAATCAACCTACTCATCTCACCTTTATAGATCTTCATAAGGCGTACGACACAGTCCCACTAGGTAAACTATGGAGAAGCATGAGAAAAATTGATGTTAGTGAGACTTATGTGAATGCTGTTCGTAATCTCTATGAAAAATGTTCTAGCTGTGTCAAGCTAGGGAAGAAACTCTCTCCCGAGTTCCCTGTAACGAAAGGACTCAGACAAGGCTGCACTCTAGCTCCCACCCTCTTCAAGATATATATTGAAGGGGCCTTGAAGGCATGGAGGCGCAAATGCAGTAATATGGGTATAGATATTGGAGGCAATCCACTGTATACCCTATTATTTGCAGATAACCAGGTTCTGATAGCTGAAGACGAAGATGATTCCAGCTATATGGTGAGGAAACTAAGGGAGGAATATAAGAAATGGGGTTTAGAAATTAATGCGCAGAAAACAGAATACCTCGTTGTTGGTGAGAAGGGAAGAGACCTCAAAATAGATGATGGAATCATTAGAAACTGCCAGTCTTTTAAATACCTAGGTGTTACCCTATCAAATAGAGGGAAGAGTGAAGATGATATCAACAATAAAATAGGGCAAGGGAAGTGTGTAGTAAGGCAACTAAACCCGGTATTGTGGAACGACAATATAACCAAACGAACGAAAACGGTTATCTACAAAACTATTGTCGAAAGTATCTGTACCTATGGTTCAGAAACATGGGAGCTCACACAAAGAAATAAAGCCCGACTGAGCGCCGTGGAAATGGACTTTTGGAGAAGGAGTTGCGGTATCTCCAAACTCGAGCACGTTCGTAATGATACTATAAGAGCAACTATGAATGTTGAAAACTCCATTATAGAATCAATAGAAAGCAAACGACTCTTATGGTATGGGCACCTCCAGCGTATGCCTGACGACCGATGGCCCAAGAAGATTTGGGAGTGGATTCCTGCGCGCAGACGAAGACCAGGGCGACCAGCAAGGACCTGGGCTCAGGATGTGCGGGAGGCGATGGAGGCAAGAGGTCTCCAAGATGGCGACTGGATGGACAGAGTCGCCTGACGAAAAGGAAGCGAGAAACGGCGCCAGCCGTAAACCACTCGCTATATATATATATATATATATATATCTTCCTCGTTCAGTATTCGCATTATCTCGTCTATATCAGCCTCATTTTGTAGTGAAAAACGATCCATAGTGAATTGAATACAAGTATGGCACGCGATGATCTGTGAGATCAGAAACCCTTTTTACTATCACCACAGCAAAATAAAAATAAAAAAACTTCAATAGGGTCTTTTCTCATATACTTGCAACAAAAAGAATTAATTAAATCAAGAAAATAAATATCACGAAAAACTTACGATCTTTGTCGCGGTGATCTAATAGATCAAAAATTAATATAAAAGAACTCTGAACAGTTTGGTGAACACCATAACACTACCAGCTCAGTCCTATATGAATGCTAGGAAGCTACTAATAGGCTTGATTCAGTGCTGCCAATCACATCAGTTTGGCAACTAAAAATATACCTTTCTGATCTGTCAGATCAGCCGCGTGTAACGGAGGGTTAACACTATTTACCAAAAATACACTCGAATGCGTATCTGGGCCCATAACCTGTTGTGATGAATAATGATTATGGATAACAAAAAGAAACGATATTATGACTGATTTACACATGTATTTATTCATAAACACGAGAACTAATACAATGAGAGTGTAGTGTATGACGAACATAACCAAACTGTCAAAAACAACAGGTTAGGTCGTGCGGTTCAAACAAAAATTAATAGATGGGACGGCTTGTACAGAAAAACCAGTTAGATTCTATAATAATGGTTTAAGTTTACTTATTTTAATAGAACATGACGAAAAATTGTTGACTTAGGTATATTATAGTATCGAGCTGCTTCCCTTATGATCATGATTTCAGAGACAACAGATTCTACTGCGTATTTCAAATCCTCCTTGAGAACGCTCTCTTTCTTCCAGTTTTACTTCTTGGAATTTTCTGTAACAAATTTCAATAAATACTTAAAATAACCCTGAAAATAATACTTAAATATACCAACAATAACTTTATTTTGCATTAATAAAAACTTTCAATTCATGCATTTGAACTATAATAACTAAATTACGCAAATAAAATCTGTTAATAAATTTATTTAAATTTATTTTTACGTACCTTGGAACATGTCCAGAGGTACTGTCCAATGTACAACACATGTACTGTCCAGGTACAACATAATGCACATTTTTATAAAATTAGACTCCATTAAATAATGGTCATTTTATAACTTTGATATTGATATTTTTAAAGAGCAAGGAATCAACTACTTACCGAATTTTATTTATTTAGATTCCTATATAAATTCCCTGTTAATACTTGTATAACAACACCACACTTAATAACTTTTTATATACAAAAACACTTAATCACACGTGAGTTATGTTACGGACACTTACAAAAGCCTTTTTAGAAAGACAATTTTATTAACATACAAATACGTGTACTTAGTACAGTGCTTACAAGAAATTTTATGAGATTTTACAAAAGACAAGTATATATAGTATTATTTAGTCTTGTCGATGCAGCTTGTTATCCTGGTGTCCTATTCCGTTTTATGGAATATAACTCCTTGGGCCTTAGTGAAGAAGTATGGGGTTACCACAGAGTTCGATAATTTTGAGATTGACTGATTGACTGATGTTTCTTCTTTGGAGTCGGTGTAAGTGGATTCAATCTTCTTCATAAAGTAATATCGATATGTACCGATGATGACTGAGATCCCAATTAAAATGTAGATCACGATCGTGTATATGTCGATTTTGTCGTAGTAGTGTAATAAACTTGTACACTTTTACACAATTACGACTTCGCGTACAAAACCATACGTTTACTCTTCGACGGCTCTGCTACGACTCTACTGAGTTCGTTCTAACCGCAACATCCGGTTAGAGTTCTGACGGGCTGCCAATTTACAAATATTCGGTTACGCAAACAAAATGCATCTAGATCAGAAAATGTCTTAATTTGTCCAGTACGTAGGCGATCGCCATTAATTCCAATTTGCACGATGAATACTGCGATTCCGCGTACCTTGTCTTTTTCGACAGATATAATACTAGTCGTAAAATATCATTCGTTTCGTCTGCCTGTAACAGTATTCCAGCAAGTCCTGAGCTACTGGCATCAGTGTGCACTTCTGTTCTAGCTGCCGTTACATTGAACAATCTCAGAACTGGTTTGGCACAAAATCCTCAGACGCGTTCTGCTGTGATTTTCCGCAGACGAATTTTTCATTTTTCCTCGTTAGGTCGCTAATCGCGTCTCGAAGTTTTGAATAAATCTTTGAAAATAACTTGTTAAACCCAAGAATCTTCGCGCGTCGTGAACATTTTCCGAACCTGGAAAGTTACGTACCGCTTCTACTTTATGTTCACCCGGCGATATTCCGGTTTCTGTCAACGTATAACCCAAATAGTCTACTTTATAGTCTATTTTATCGGTTGTCGCGTGTGACCTTACACGACCAACACTTCATTCCTCTTTAAATACCCAGTAGCCTGATTTTTCTCAACAGCATAGTCTGCATCATTAGGATTGATTACAAGCACTGTCCTCAACAACACAGTTGATTAAGTTCATCTGTTCGATCGTTTCGTGAACGGTCTGCCGATGAAAACATCCGTCATCTATGCTGTGTCCGTGACAACATAAAATTCATTTTCAACGCTTACCTCGTCCAGGGTCAACCTCGCATTCACTTTCCCGCTTACCGGCACAATACTATTTGCACCCCCGAAACCGAATAGTGTTTTATTACTTGGGTACTCCCATAGGTTGCATCTCGTAACTGCTGCCTTCGTGATGGTGTTGACTGATGATCCTGGATCAATCTGCGCTGTTGCCTTCATCTGGTTGACCGAAATCTCTCGCAGGAACTTCTCTATTGAATCATATTGTTCCTGGTCGTTCACCTGCATCACGCTCCGCTTGTTCTGGGGACAATCCCTTTTGTAATTCCCCTTTTCTTTACATTTGAAGCATTGAAGCTCGATTCGCTGAACTGTGCACGCATTCGTCAAATGTCCACTCTGTTTACATTTGAAACAACTGATTGTTGGGGTAGCTCTGGCCTCTGGTGTTTCAGAAAAATGTTTTAAGTATGATTTCAAAAAGGTTAAGTATAATTTATCGGTATGAATATGCATATATTATGTCGTTTTTTTGTCAGTATAATTTTTTAGGAATTCTAGTACTAAATTTTCGTTTTCTGTTTCAGGAATTTTGAGAATAATGATTTTTGAATTTTCATATTTTTCTTTTGTAACGTTAAGTTTTAAATATGGGCTAGGAAGTATTATAATTTGATTGGTTTTATTGTTAATAATTTCGTTTAAAGTGGGGTATTCCGTCATTTGTGGTTTCATTTTGGTTTAAATGCTGGGTTGAAGCCCTGAGAGTACTTTCACTATCTTCAGCTGTATCGGTTTCGCTGTTTAAGGTTTCATTATACGATTGATTATCATTTTGAGATACGTTTTCAATAACTTAGTCATTTTAATCATTAACAGGTAAGTTGTTAATATTCTCATTCGGTGGATTTAACTCAATATTGGAAATTATTTTAATTTTCGGCATTTGAGACTAGGTATACTAAGTATAGGATCGGGTGTTCTGGATTATTTGAAGGAGGTGACATGTGTTCTGCGAGATTCCTTAAATAAGCTACTATAGTCTGATCAGAATCGCCAGAGTTATTTTTTATGGATTGAGTTTTTACAGCATTAATGCTTATTCTCGAAAGGCAGTCTGCGTTGACGTTATATTTTACTTCTTTATATATGTCATAGTCATATTCTTGAAGTTTTAATTTCCATCTTACTAATTTGGAATTTTGTTCTTTAAAATTGAACAACCAAGTAAGTGGGCGGTGCTCAGTAAATTAGTGAACATGAGGCCTTTGCAGAATGGATCCCCAGCTAAGGTTGTATCCCAGAATTCTTTGTTATCTAATCCAGCGTACATACGCATCTGATTGTTTACTTTCGTCATGATCACAATCGAAAACTCACAACAACGTTTTAAAACAACGAATATATTTTGACGATTAGTCCAGATATTTAACATGAGAAAAAACATATGTTTAGTTTGCGCGATTCACGCGAAGTTCGAAAAGTCTTAGACGTCCAAAGACAGCTTTGAGGTCTTCGATGTGCTCGTCGAAAGTCGAAGAAATAACGATAAAATCGTCTTAATAAGCCAGGACAAGTATATCTTTTAATCCGGAGCGGCAGCGGTTTATCAGACACTGAAAAGTGGCAGGTGTGTTGCGCATCCCTAATGGCATTCTCTTAAAACGGTTATTGCCAAATGGAGTGGTGAAGGCCGTCTGGTCGCCGTCTTCGAATTTTACCTTGGCCTGGTGGTATCCAGATTTTAGGTCCAGCGTGGTCATGTAAGGCGTTTGTTTTGCAAAATCTGGAACAGCCAAAAATGTCGTCGTTACGGCTCGACCTCCGACTGTGTAAACCTCGGTACGAACTTCCCTACATTCCCCATCGGCGAGTACAAATTTTATGTGCATCTCTTCATACGCATCATCATGTGATTTGAGTATAGATCGTAATTGAGCACCAGCTATATTTCGCTTAGCACCAGGATCTAAACATGCGATACCACAATGACCAAGTATTTGCAGTCGTATCATTGGGCGTTGAGGACCTTCAGGATTGTTAGATAAAACTGAGGAAAATTCTGAGGTTGGGATATTTCCATTTGGTTTAGGTAAGGATTTCGTGCATTTGGGACAGTTACACCATACATACCCGGGTAAGCGACAACCCTAGCAACTAAAAGTTGTCCTTGCTCAAGTTGTTCTAACTGTTGGAGGTTGAACAGTAGGCTGAACTGCTGCTGGATTCGATTATTGTTGCGAATGTGTTGATCTGGTGTTCTGCGAGGAACCTTGGGATCTCTTGGGATCGGAATCGACGTGTCCAAACAACTTACAGTACGCACATCGCGGTCTCGGTTTCGCACTCTGCCTTTCACTAGTTTTTTGCACAGTGTCCTTTAAAGATAGTTCTATGTCTCGCGTCTATTCTAACAGCGACTTGAACGTATTGAAACTATTTCGCGTTACGCGCTTCTGCATGGAACGTGTCAACAAACCATAGAGCATGTCCAATTGAACTTGTTCGTCCCACGCGTGTGGCAATTGAGTCAGCATGGCTCGGAAATTGCAGACAAAATCTCTCAACTTTCGTCCGGTAGTTGATCGCATTAAAATATTTCGGGAAATATAAGGTATGGCGGTTCATCTTCTCTCTCTACATTTAAACATTAATTCATTTTTATCAAATTTAAATATATATCATATAAGTTATCTCTCGAAAACCTATTTCTATTAAACTGTTTTTATTTATTAATTTTATTTCACCTTTCTCAAATATTACTTTAATATTTGCAATCTCTAATTTCTTAACAGATAAAAGGTTTTTCCTCTGATCCGGCTCTGGCTCATTACATTTATCGTTCCAATCCCTGTAATTTCAAGATTATTTTTATCTCTTGCTATATACAATTTTTACAGGATCCTTTAACATTAACAATTTATTAAAATATTCCATTTTATTAACTAAATGATCTGTGCACACCGAATCAAAGAAAAACTTAATATACTCACTACTAGCAAGCTCTGACCTACTGTTTAGATTACTCATAAAGCAGATACTCTTGCCTGTACTTCTTTCTTCCGTCTCTCCATAGTTTCCTCTTCTTTCTTCATTATTTGACCTGGAATACCATTGATTCCTTCCTCAATAAGCATTTCCTCGATAAGTATTTCCTTGATAACTTCCGTTATGCTGATCTCTTCTCTGCATCTCATGGTACCGCTATCCTTTGTCTCGTCCTTCATTGTGTTTGGAAAAGTTCGTTTGATTTCTCTTACAGTATCGTTTGATGTGTCTTGGTTGTCCACAACCATGGTAGTAGTACTTTGGTTTGGATATAATTGCTGCTTGTTTACTAACTTCATATCCTGTTTTTTTTCTTCTTTTCTTTCCTTCTTTTCAGCTTCCATCTTTAACTTTGATTTTACTAATTCAAGAGTTAATTTTTCTTTGGGTAGACTCCTCATGACTGTAATTACTGTTTCATAGGATTTTGGTAATGCGAGAAATAATGATCACACCACATCATCTTTCTTCATCTCCACACCTGCTGCACGAAGTTGACACAATTTTCAAATTTCTGAAGAAATTCTTCTAATTTTCCTTCCTCGCTCATTTTTATGGATATAAGTTTCTTCTTTAAATATAATTGGCCTGCTAAACTCTGTTTTTTCCATACATCATTTGCAAACTTTGACACATAGCGTATGCAGTCTTTTTATTTCTTATTAAATTGATTTGCGAGTTTTCTATACATTGTACTATTAGAGACTTACATTTATTATCTTTATCTCTAGCTGGTTTCCTTTCATTTTCGAGTTTATAACTTTTTCAATCTCCGTTTCTATTATCTCTTCCACATTTTTTTCAATGTTGTTATACGGAATTTCCACGTTTCATAGTTAATATTATTTAGTGGATCAATATTGTACGTATTTCTAATATTTTGATTCTGTAGGCCCCACAGAATCAAAATATTAGCCCCCACGGGGGCTAGGCCCGGATGATAATCATGCAGACACGAGGGCTACCTTTTAAGTTTTTACAAAAACTAAGAAAGATAAAATGTTATTTTTTTGGAACCAACCGTTTTATTGCTTTTCAAAATTTTCGCCTTTAATTTTTATACACTTTTGCATGCGTTAAAACAAATTTTCGAAAAAAAAATTTCACTCTGAAGTTGGTATCTCACAAACATGGTTTTCGAAGGTTTCAACAAGTTCTTGAAGTAACGAAAATCGCTGTCCACGCATTTTTTGTTTGACATTGGGGAACAAAAAAAATGTCGTTAGGGGCTAAA
This sequence comes from Liopterus haemorrhoidalis, assembly GCA_963971575.1. NCBI lineage: Eukaryota > Metazoa > Arthropoda > Insecta > Coleoptera > Dytiscidae > Liopterus > Liopterus haemorrhoidalis. The sequence continues at coordinate 34,355,252 of OZ020622.1, read as the reverse complement.
TCAGATGAATACGAGCAATGAGATTTTAATTCGATGTTTTTCTCTTTCAAATAATCAATTGTTTGACGTGCTGTGTGGGAGCTTGCATTGTCATAATAAAGAATGATGCGACGTTTTTTGTTGTTATTCCTGATTTTGTCGATGACTTCTGGCTAACAAATTGTCATGTCCAGTACAACCGAATAAACAAGCGATCATTTTCTTGGAAGTGCTTCGTAAACGAACAACTTTTGTGGGTTTCGGTTTATCTTGGAAGACCCAAACAGTAGATTGTTGCCTAGTTTCCGGTTGATATGAATAAATCCAAGTTTCGTCATCTGTAACGATGTTGTATACGGATTTTGCAGTGCCCAGGTTGAATGTTTTTAGCATTACTTTACACCAATCAACACTAGCCTTTTTTTGAGCTTCGGTCAAATTATGCGGAATCCATCGGGAACAGATCTTTTTCACAGCTAAATGTTCATGCAAAATCGAATTTATATTGCACTCGGCGAAATGACAAAGGATGCCTCTATCTCACGGTAAGTCACATGCCGATCTTCTTCAATCATTTTGCGCACAGCATCGATGTTTTTTTTTTTAATCATAACCGATTTTGGTCGACCTTCACGAGATTCATCACTGACGGACGCACGACCACGACGAAAATCTGCAAACCAATTGTAAACACTATTTTCTGATGGTGCTTTATTACCAAAAGTTGAACGAAGCGAATCTGTGCATTGTTGTTGGGTAAGGGCTTTATTAAAATCGTAAAAAATCATCCAAAGAAAATTATCACGAGTAATATCTATTTTTTACAAACTTGTTTATTTTAAACGCTGTCAACAAACTACTCGGTCAATTTATAAGCTGCTACTGCCAACTTCTTCATAATAAGAAATGTCAAATTTTACGAATATAGTAATGTCACATTTCAACATTGCCATCTAGAGGTCGTTTCTAAGAAATGACAACTAGGTTTCTCCAGAGTAAACAGTCTCTATAGGAAGACAACTCATTCCTTCAATTAAAATAGGGTTTAAGCTCTTCATCGATTTTACTCGACTAACCCTTCCTGACCCAGAAGAGAACTGTTCGAAAGTTCACATCCTTTTTTTGTAACTTCTTTCAATTTTTCTGCACCCAGAAGAACGTTCTCTGTGTAGTTAAGCATCAGTATGTCGCCTAGTTCTGGTACGTTTTTCTCTGGCCCTGGAAGTAGTATTTTGGTTGGTTGGTTAGTTGAAATTTTTGGCGCACAGCAACAAAGGCTATTTGCGCCTAACGCAGCCCATCTAAATGACTAGACTATATATTAAAAATAAAAATTTAGACAATAAATAAATAAATAAATAAAATCATTAAAAATACGCATACTCAATAAAAGAAATCTTGCACTGACAAACACAAATCAATAATATAAAAAGTCTGTTCGAAAATTTGAACAGACTCAGGGTGATGGTAAGAGGCTGTAAAGGGGCCAATTACCATCGAATATCACAGTCAATAAATAGAAACACATTAAAATAAGGTGCAAGACTTCACACATAAAACAGTAAGTTCGATTCTCTCAGGAAGAGTATCAGCCTGTCCATGAGTACTCTGTCGTCACCTAAGGCAACTGACAGGTCATAGCACAGGCCTAACCTCTCCCTGACATCCTCGAACTGTACACATTCGGTTAAAATGTGTAACACAGACAAATCTGTGTTACACGTCTCACAGACAGGGGACTCTTCACCTCGAAGGAGGTGTCCATGGGTCCACCAACAGTGACCTATACGAAGGCGTGTGATGGCGGTTTCCTCCCTGCGGTTAATCCTGCAGGAAGAACCCCATGGTTTAACGTCTCCCTTAATCTGTCGTAACTTAACGTTCTGTGTGCGGCTCCACTCATGTTGCCACATGTCTAAAACCAGATGTGTCAGATGACTCTTTGCGTCATCTGGAAAAACGAAACTCACATCAATCATAGGTCTGCGAGAGGCGGCTTTTGCAGCTGCATCTGCCGCTTCGTTGCCTTTAATACCAACATGTCCCGGTATCCAAAACAGCTCTACCCTCACATTCTGAGCATTCAGGTTGTGGAGTAGCAACCGGATCTTTAGTACAAGAGGATGCACTGGATCTGGATCTTGGATACTGTTCAGAGCGCTCAGCGAGTCCGTCAAGATAACACTTGACCGACTTTGCTCTGACGAAACAAAACACAGGGCCTTGAAAATAGCGTACAGTTCAGCAGTGTACACACTCGTTATGGAGTGCAGACGGTACTGAAACTGTGGGCGTGGATTCAAAACAACGAACGCACACCCAACCCTGGTTCCGGATTTTGATCCGTCAGTAAAAATGACAGTATCCTCGAACCTAGGGACCAGTGTTCTTTGTAACTCATGCTCATTCGATAGGCGACGTAGTATCTTTATCAAACCTAGTTAATGTGAGGTTCACAAGTGGACGCGGTAGCGTCCATGGTGGAACAGCACACAAAACGAAACTTGCCATTTCAGGCATATTAAAATCAATATCGCCCAAAATGTCGAAAGTCCTCAGACCAAAAGGCCTATTGGCTCTTGGTTTTCTGTCATATATTTCTGTATGCCTATTTTGTAGAATAGGGTCATACGCGGGATGATCTGGCTTGGCACTGAGTGCAGCCATATACCGCAAGGATAGAATTTTACGACGATTGTACAGTGACGGTTCGCCTGCTTCACACAGCAGGCTTAGTATTGGACTGGTGCGAAATGCACCAGTGGCCAATCTAACCCCAGTGTGATGTACAGTGTCAAGAATTCTTATCTCTTGGTGTTTAGCTGACCCATAAGCTAGACATCCATAGTCCAGCTTAGAGCGCACTAGAGAACGATATAAACGCAACATGACAGTGCGGTCTGCACCCCATGTCTTGTGATTGAGGACCCGCAACAAATTGAGCGACTTTTGGCATTTTTTCTTGACGGACAAAAAATGTGCCCGCCAAGATAGACGGCTATCGAACACGAGACCCAGAAATCTGGCAGTATCGGCAAATGGTAACTGTGCTCCATTTAGTGTGAGTGTAGGATTGGGATGTACACCCCTTTTCCTACTAAAATGGACACATACAGTTTTGCTGGTCGAGAATTTAAAGCCATTTTCGGTTGCCCAATCGAAAGCCATTATCGAGACGATTGATAGTCAGCTGAAGCTGACGTTCGATTGTACTAGTCTTTTGTCCGGCGACAAAGATACCAATGTCGTCGACAAATATCGAACTCTGTACAGGTAATCGAATACATGAAGCTGCACCGTTAATGGCAATTAAAAATAGCGTAACGCTCAGTATGGAGCCCTGTGGGACCCCATTGTCCAGTGCGAACATTTGTGACAAGGTATTTCCGATCCGCACCCTGAAGCGCCGGTTCGACATGAAGTCTTTTATAAAGAACATCAAGCGTCCCCGGAGACCCCAGGAATGCAGAGTACGGAGAATACCATAAATCCATGCAGTGTCATAGGCTTTCTCAATATCGAAAAACACAGCTACCAGGTGTTTGTTTTCAACGAAAGCATTCCTGATAGCTGTCTCTAGTCTGACCAGATGATCTGCTGTTGAGCGGTGACGGCGAAAGCCGCACTGTGTGTTGGCCAGCAAGTCGTTTGATTCTAAAAACCAAATCAGAGACAACTGGTCAGTGATATTGGTCTATAGCTAGAGGGCAAGTGTTTATCTTTCCCGACTTTGGGGATAGGAATTATATGAGATTCCTTCCACTTGGTCGGGCACTTGCCCTCAGTCCATATCCTGTTATAGACATTCAAAAGCCTAGACTTAGATGATTCCGGAAGATTTCGGATCATACGATAATGTATCGCATCTGGACCAGGAGAGCTATCCTTACACTTTGACATCGCGCTATCTAGCTCTTCACGAGAGAAAAGCAGGTTGTATACCTCGTCATTCCTAGAAAAGAAATTTAGAGGTATAGATTCGAGGCCTGCTTTACGAGTTAGAAACTCGGGTGAATAATGTTCAGAGCTAGAATTGAACGCAAAATTAGATGCCAAAGTGTTAGCAATTTCGACCGCTGAGGTAACTACGTTACCATTTACCGATAGACCAGCAATGGCTGTAGCTGTATTTAGACCGGATATTTTCCGGACCTTCTCCCAAACTTTGGCCACTGGAGTGGCAACTGTAACAGTGCATACGTATTTGCGCCATGATTCGCGCTTGCTTTCTTTCACAATCCTCTTAGCACGAGCTTTCGCTCGTTGGAAGGCTATCATGTTTGTCTCTGTTGGACAACGACGGAATGTATTGAAGAGGTGTCTCCTTTCACGTAGCGCCAAGTCGCATTCCTTGTTCCACCAGGGAACGGGAACTCGACGGGGCTGAGTGGATGACAGCGGTATGCTGCTTTCAGCCGCGCTCGTGATGGAATCCGTGAAATGATTCACCTCTTCGTCTACGCTCAAGTTCGGAATATCCTCGTGAGAGAATGATTCTGCGAACTTGGTCCAATCTGCTTTCCGAAGAACCCACTGTGGCCAGCGGGATTCGGTAACAGTATTGAACAGAGGCCTTAAGAAGATTGGAAAGTGATCACTACCGCACAGGTCGTGATGCACGTCCCATTTGAACAACGGAGCGATGGCTCCTGAAACGACGCTAAGATCTATGGCACTGAATGTACCCGTTGCTGCACAGAAGTGCGTGGGTCTGCCGTCGTTCTAAAAGCTCAAACTCAAATCGTTCAACATAGTCTCCAGGTGACGTCCCCGTCGATCGTTCCGCACCGATCCCCAACATACATTGTAGGCGTTAAAATCGCCTAGTAGTATGAAGGGTGGTGGGGGTTGATCGATGATGTTCACGACATCTCGGATGTCAGTTCGAACACCAGGGGGAAGGTAGATAGAACAAATCGTCACCTGGAGGGGAAGTGCAACACGAACTGCTACGACCTGCAACTCAGTGTCAATGTCTACAGGATCGTGGTACAATGTGTCTAACGAGAATTGCCACGCCGTCACATGCTCTTGCCCCCGTAAGGAAATCCGTGCGAAACACGGAGTATCCTCGAGGAGAGAATGTGTCGGTTTCCGTGAAATTTGTTTCCTGCAGACAAACACACGAAGGCGCTAAATTGGAGAGTAACAGTCGCAGTTCTTCGTAGCGCTGATATACACCGTTACAGTTCCACTGGATTAGTGGACCAGTCATTTTTGTTTAGGGGAGTTACCCCGCAACCTAATGATCTTTGGTTTACCCTTAGGTTGCGGGTCAACAGCCATTTTCTCGGCCACGGTTTCACTTGTTTGTCCAGGTGCCTTGGTGGACACACTGGACTCCTTTTTTGATTGTTTTGTTCTCACTGGTATCCAGTGAGAACCAACGGGTCCCTTATCAGTCTCCTTTTCAGGAGCGACTGATGAAGGCTTTGTAGAAGCGACCATTCTCTGGTCGCTTCTCGTTTTTGGAGAAGACTGTGGGGTCTTCTCCTTAGGTGGTGGGGAGAACTGAGGTTGAGTGCGTTCTCCTATATGGGAGGGGGATTTATTCAGACCCGATCCCCCTGGTTGTGGGGTCTGAACACTGGTCTCTTGGATCGATTCCGCCACCTTTTCCGTGTTGGACTTTTGTGACGCAGCTGTCGTTTTTACTGTCGGACGAAGCACTGACTCCGTCTGAGTCTGGACACTGGCTGTCTTCTTTGCAGCTACTTGTGCGAAGGATTTCGCAAAAGTGACCGGCGCAGTCTCTTTATACTTCTTCTTGGCGTCGAAATACGGTATTCTATCTTTCGTCTTGATGACCTGAATAGCCTTCTCTTCTAAGTACGTTGGGCAGTGGCGTGAAGTCGATGCATGCGCACCTTTACAGTTCACGCAGTGTGCCGCGTTTGGACAGTTTTCAACTTCATGTTGATCCTGCCCGCAGTTGGCACAGATGGACTGTTTGCCACAACGACTAGAGGTGTGACCATAACGCTGGCACTTGTAGCATCGCATCGGGTTGGGATAGTAGGGGCGAACGTTACAAACGTTGTACCCCACCTTAACCGATGCTGGACACCTAGTAGCAGCGAAAGATACCACCATAGAAATAGAAGGTTTACCGTTTCGGGGGTTAAGTTTTCTACATTCAATGACACCTTGCGATGCCATTTCCTGCACAAACTCTTCCTCCGTAACATACGCAAGGTCACGGTCTGTATCGACGCCTCGAGAAGTATTCAGTGCCTTATGTGGCTGTACCGAGATACGATACTCGCCAAATCCTTCGCATATCTGAAGCGTTGAAGATGCCTCATTTTCTGCCTCAATTAATAATGTTCCATCCGACAGTTTTCTTACCGACCTAATACCAGTTGGACACGTTTTTCCCAGCGTTCGGGCAACAAAGAAGGGGGACATCTCTTTAAAAGATTTTCCCTCTTCTTGCACCTTCACGACAAGAAAACGAGGCACTGGCGCACAAAACTCAACTGATCTGCTGTCTACCTTCTTGGGAGAAGGCCTTACACATTCCTCATCGGATGACTGAGCATCACGACGAGGTCTCTTGTTTGATTTTTTACGGAGTTTACTCTCAACCTCGGCGGAATTTAAAGAAAATTGATCCCTCCGGGTAGTCGCCATACCCGTATACTAAGTTTCATCACCCTGTCATGCCCACCCACCAGGGAGCCCCACACAGGGGACGTTGGCCGCAAACCGGCTCATTGCGCCAGGCATGTCAGGATGATATAGCATCGGGGGAAGTAGTCACGGGCTGCTCGACCCGCTCGAGAACCAGTAGTAGCCAACTCTGGAACCGGGCGAGCTGCATCCGCTCCCACAGACCCCCGAATACTTGTCTAGTGGCACGGCATTACCCCGGCATCCACGATCCAGTAGTGGAGCCACTCTATTCATGAACCGTGACACCAGCCGATTGACTGAGCTGACCAGACTCAGCCTCCCGTTTTACCGAATCCGAGGCCAAAGAAGGTGTGTTGGGATCGTACTGTCCGCGGGCAGCAGTCTCCCTCAACCGACCAGGACCCTCTTCTCCGGCGTTACGGGTCTCCACGCACGGAAAACACGTGGGTAGGAATTTAAGTGGGAGATCAAAGAGACAACAGATAAGCCTATTCCCGCAATCGGCTTCTCTGAACTGTCTCCTCCCAAATGATATGTGATTCAGGGTACGTGGGATCATCAGGCCCAAAAGCTCTTTATGGTCAGGTGATGCGACCATTATGAACTTCCCTTGCGTGATTGAGGGTACGCGGGATCATCAGGCCCGAAAGCTCGACAAATGGCCAGGTGTTATGGCCATTATGAACTTCCCCTGCGGGGAGAAGTAGTATTTTACTAAGGGCAACTTCCCTGGAACATATTTAAAAATACATTGATACGCATCCAAGAGAATGTACCATCGAACCATCCTTGTAATCCTAGTAATTCCAGTAATGGATTATGATCGGTGCCAATTTCTACTTGTCGTCCGTATAAATAGCCATGAAACTACTTAACCCCTGCTACAATCGCAAGAGTTTCTTTATTGAGTAGTGCATAATTCCTCTCGGTACTGGTTAGTGATCTAAAATGACACGCTACCGGTGCTTCACGCCCATCTCCTGTAGGTTGACTCAAAATCGCTCCTACTTCATAGGGTGATGCATCGCAAGTCACTGTCAATGGTTTTGATTCATCTTAATGTGACAGAACCAACTCGGATGATAGTAGCTTCTTCAAAGCCTTAAATGCTTCGTCATGTTCCTTATTCCAATGCCAGCGTTGTTATTGGTCAAGAAGGCGGTGTATAGGTTCCGCCGTAATGGCCTTATTTGCGGAAAGGAATGATAAAAGTTCAGCAACCCCAAGAATGCTTGAAGTTCTTTCTTGTTTGCGGGAGTCGGTACTTCACTGATCGCTCTTACCTTGTCAACGGTTGGTTGCAATCCTCGAAACTTTATGGTTCAGGAAGTCTACTTCCGTTACTCCGAATACGCACTTATATTTGGCTATTCGGAAGCCTGCCTATGAAATTCGGTGGCCGGCCTTTGAAATTCGGTGAATAACTTCTTTCCATATCTCTGCTAGCTCTTCAGCCGTCTCTGCAGCGATTAACACATCATCAAAATAAGGTAAGACATTATGGGGAGCTCTGATATATGAATATGAAATGTCACGGTTGGCTGATTTATTTATTTCATTTGTACTTACTCTGTACATCCCTCACATTATGGGTTCCAAGACTTGCGAGCATATCAAGTCTGGACCCCCCCCTATTAGTCCGCTAGCTGGTTGCTATGATTCTTGGAAGGATTAAGGGTTGTTCAATTTAAATCAACATTTTAGCTAATCTACTTTAATTTGATACGGTTTTAATATTTACACTAATTACACTAGACTTACAATTACGTCGATACAGCTAAATCCAAAGAGACACAGTCACACACCTAGGCACACTACACCAAACTAACGAACACTATCTTAACGTATATACGAAATTACTTGGTTACATTTTACTTGTCCGACCGAACACTCTAAATGACTCTAACCCATGATGAACAAATTCTCACTCTACTTAAAACACGACTTAACTTCTTCACTCTTTAGACTCAACTCTTAAACATGGTCTTAACCATACGACGGGTCAAAATCAGCTTCTACTTAAAACGCGACTACCCTGAAATGCTTACATCGCCCAACTGTTAAATGTGATTTAACACCTCTTGGCTGTCTGTCTTGTACTATCTTAAAATTCATAATTTATTGGTGATAACTCAGATAAATATCCCATTACAAAATAGCCCAATCATAATATTTATATCTCAGACAAAAATTAATTATTATTTATATGCTTATTATTATGGTTAACGTATATTTTTGAAACAACAATTTACGATTTACTTTTCATGTTACATTTTCAAAAGTGTCAAGTTAAAATAATAAACATGTCTACCCTTATCTTGAATGCCCTTTCTAAGAAATAGATTATTTTTTATCATTCAACATTTTAAATATTTTACTCTAATTGGATGATTATAATGAATTGATTTATGAAATTTTATTTATGAAATAATACCAAAATTACCTCCCTTACAACATGGTCTAACCCTTCTAATAAATCGTCCTAAACTAACCATTATTATCTAACACTTGATCATTTTCAACATTTATATCGTCTTTACTTATATCTGAAACGCATTTTACAAATAAGTCTTATATAAATATACCACAATATTCCGTCTATACCACAAATCATCCGGACCGTACAGCGCATGGTGGAGCCGCTGTAATTATACGTAATAAGATTAAACATTATGTTATAGAAGAGCACTGCACTGACTACTTACAGGCGGCAAGTGTTATGATAGAAAGTACGAGAGGACCTATAGCAATCTCAGCGCTTTACTGTCCACCCAAGCACATTATAATGTGCTTCATTTTTTATAAAAAATGGACATTTTGAGCAGTTCTTCGAAAAACTTGGTACCAGATTTATAGCAGGAGGCGATTATAATGCCAAACATGTAGCCTGGGGATCAAGATTAATAAATCCAAGAGGTAGAGAACTACTAAAAACAATAACAGCGCAGCATCTACAACATGTGTCTACAGGCGAACCCACTTACTGGCCAACAGACAGGAAAAAAATTCCTGATCTACTAGACTTTTGTATAACAAAAGGAATAGCACAAAATTACATGACTGCTAAATCATGTCTCGATTTGTCATCGGATCATACTCCAGTGATGGTCACAGTTTCAACCCATTATCAAAATATAATTAAAACTCCCTCACTGCATAATAAACGAACAAACTGGGAATTGTTTCGAGACAACGTCACAGAAAAACTTAACCTTAACATAAAACTTAAATCTGAATCAGATATTGACGAAGCAACTGAGCACTTGACAACAGTTATACAAAGAGCTGCATGGGAATCTACACCACCTCAAAAAAATGAAAAAACCCGAAATAATAGATCAGAAGAAATTAATAAGGCAATTGCAATAAAAAGAAAACTGAGACGCAGCTGGCAAAATCATAGAACACCGGATAATAAAGCTAAATTAAATAGAGCCACAAAACAATTTAAAAAAATGTTGTATGAAATTAAAAATAAATCATTTCAAAATTACCTGGAAAGATTATCTGCTACTGAGGCAACGGACTATTCACTATGGAGAGCGACAAAAAATCTAAAAAGGCCAACATTAGCTGTTCCCCCTCTAAGGAAAATAGATGGTTCTTGGGCAAGAAGTGAGAAAGAAAAAACGGATACATTTGCTGAACACCTTGCAAATGTATTCCAACCTCACAACAGATCTACAAGCCAAACGGAAGAAAATGAAATCTTTCGCTTTTTAGAATCGCCACATCAACTTTCGCTACCATTGAAATCGTTCACTGTAACAGATATAGAAAATACTATACAAAATCACATAAATGCAAAAAAAGCTCCGGGTTATGATTTAATTACAGGCAAAATTCTAAAGGAATTACCAAATGAAGGTATAAAAATGATAACGTTAATTTATAACGCAGTTATGAGACTGAACTATTTTCCACAACAATGGAAAGTTGCACAAATTATTCTTGTACCTAAACCAGGGAAAAAAGCTGAAGAAGTAGCATCATATAGACCTATCAGTCTTTTGCCAATACTATCTAAAGTTTTTGAAAAACTCCCACTCCAGAAGATTTATCCACTACTAAGAGGTGTTATTCCAGATCACCAGTTTGGATTTAGAAAAAAACACGGCACGGTAGCTGCATTTCTGGACATTGCCTTCGATAAAGTCTGGCACCAAGGTTTACTATTTAAACTCAAAAAAATACTGCCACATACCCTTTATGAAATTCTAAAATCCTACTTAAGCAACAGATATTTCCAAGTTAAATATAAGCAAGAGTACAGCTGCCTCTATCCAATCAATTCAGGAGTCCCTCAGGGAAGTGTTCTAGGGCCAGTTCTTTATCTTATATTTACTGCAAACTTGCCAATTTCAGACAATGTATTTACTTCTACATTTGCTGACGACACCGCCATACTTGCGTCTCATGATAAGCCAAATTTAGCTTCACAATGTCTACAAAACTCTTTAAATAATATTGAATCTTGGCTAAAAAAAATGGAGGATAAAGGCCAATGAATCCAAATCGGTGCATGTCACCTTCACCACTAGGAGAGACACCTGCCCCCCTGTTTAGTTAAATAATATAGAGCTGCCGCAAGAAGAAAGTTGTAAATATCTAGGCATGCACCTAGATCGACGACTTACATGGCGAAAACACACAGCAGCCAAAAGAAAACAGCTTCAGCTAAAATTTATCCAGTTGCAATGGCTAATAGGACGAAAATCAAAATTAACACTTGAAAACAAATTATTAATATATAAGGTTATATTAAAACCGATATGGACTTATGGAATCCAACTATGGGGAACAGCTAGTAAATCCAGTGTAAATATTATACAACGATTTCAATCGAAAATTCTTAGAACTATTGTAAAAGCCCCGTGGTACGTCAACAATAATATTATCCATGAAGACTTATGTGTACAATCGGTGACGGAAGAAATAACAAAATTTAGTGAAAAATATATAACCAAATTAAATGTGCATCCCAATAACTTAGCGGTGCAACTCTTGGACAATAGTGTAGAAATAAGAAGACTAAAACGATACAAACCTTTAGACCTACCATATAGATTTATTAGTGTTTAAAATAAGTGTTGTTATTTAGTGTGTAGTCAGTAGTAATATATATATTAGAAGTTGTACATAAAGGATACCGTCATTGGGCGGTTTATCCGATCATGTCCATGTACATATAATTAGACAATTTGCTTATTGTTTCTTGTGAAACAGATTGCAAATATACAATGGAGATAAATAAAAAAATAAAAAAATATCGTCTTCAATAATATCATAATTTTCTTCACCTTCATGCATTTTAATGTAATTATGAATCACACAAACAGCTGTCACTATGGAAGGGATCATATCTGCTCGTGCAATATCTAGGTATTTTAGACGCCTAAATTTACCTTTCAATAGTCCGAAGGCTTGCTCTATAACAGATCTAGCGCTACTCATTCTGACATTGAGTTTGTCTGTCTGTTAAATGACCATTGTCACGGTACGGCTTCAAAAAATATATAATTAAGGGATAGGCTGCATCTCCTAACAAATGTTCCTCGGAACATAAAATAGGATTAATCCTATTATTTATCGAATTGAATAGTGGACTTCTTCTAAATACTCTTGCATCATGCATCTTGCCTGGTGATCCAACATAGATATCAGTGAATATTTTTTTTCATCACATCATTTTGCAAGGTGTTACACAAAATTACGGAATGGTAACTGTTCCGATTATAAAAATCTATTGCATTATTTACTGGACACTTTTACGGTTTGTGGCAACCATCTATAGCACCAATTACTCCTGGCATTCCTAAAAATAAATATATAGTCAGTGCCGTCTTATGAATTTTACGGGCCCTAGGCCACCGGTATTTAACGGGCCCCTGGAGGAGTCAAATTAAATTTTAAAAATACCAATGTGAGCGACTACAAAGTATTTAAACCCAATTTGTAACCTTGATTATTCATTGCAGCTATTTTACGTAAATTAGGTTTTAATTACAAAGTGTTTTAGATATAAAATAATCAAAACAATATTTTCTGCTAAACTTAAATCTTTATTCTAGTTGCAAAAACAATAGACAATAAACAATAAACTCAAAATAATATACAAAAGGAATTAGAAACTAATAAAAAATTTCATAGACCTAAAAATCAAATTGGAACTTTCCTGCATTTAACAGAGGCAAATTCATTTATAATGTCATTGCAATCTAATTGCTTGACAGCATCGCTTTCAATGTACAGCAAAGATAATGCCGACAGCTTTTGTTGAGCCAAACTGCTTCGTAAATAATTTTTCAACCTTTTGAGGGCAGAAAAGCTTCATTCGCCGCTAGCATTGCTAACTGGCATCGTAAGAAATATTTTCAATAAAATTCCTACATTAGGAAATGTACTGCACATATTGTTTTGTTTGATTAATTTAAACATTTCAATTATATTTGTTTTTTTCAATGATTTTTCCAAGTACAGAAAATGTTTCATTTCGTCGTCTAAATCTGTTACTGAAATATCTGTCTCGTAAATTGATTTAGGTCGTCTAATTCAATATCATTATTTAAATACGAATCAAATTCAAAAAAACATTGAAAATTTTTGTAATTTTTTTTATACGATTCGGAACGTATTTGTATTTGATTAATGATCGTATCACAAATAACATTAAATATTTGTATACGAAAATAATCTCGTCCTTTCAAATTTACGTCTTCTACTGATCCTTCATCGTGAAATACTTTTCTCTTTAATAATCTCTTAGAAGTATCGATGTATTGTTTATTTGTTGAAAATAACAAAGCCTCTTTTTCGCATTCATCGAAACTATTTCTTAAATTATTTACAAATTTATCTAAGGCGGAATATAAATATGTAATATTTAAAGTGGCACTAGGATCTTGGAATGACAGAGATGCAGCATTAAAACGGGCTAAAATTTTATCCCATATTACGACGAATAAGGCGAACTCAAGTGAATTCATTCTACGAACTAAATTATTTGCTTCTATTTGTGCACTTATTTTTTGCGAAAGATCAACTGATAATTTACTTAGGGCCTTTACAATTCCGATAAAACCATTTTTAAGGGTTCGTAAAGCATCATGTCGAGATGACCATCTTGTAGTTGATAATTTTTTTACTTTTAAATGAGATTTGTCCTCAAAATTATTTTCTAAAACAGCCCAACGATGTGTTGATCCAGACAAAAAAAAAACATAAATATTTTAGATTGTATCGAAAAAATTTTTTGCCTCCAAGCAACATTCGGCTGCACTATTGCTTATTAAATTAAGCGTATGAGCTGAACAAGGGATATATTCTGCAGCAGAACTATGCTGTTTGATTCTACTTTGTAGTCCTTGGTACTGGCCCGACATATTTGCAGCGTTGTCATAACTTTAACCTCTACAATACTTCAAGTCCAATCCCAAGGACTTCATTTTTTCGATGAGCACTGTTTCCAAGTTTTTTCCTGTGTGCGAAAAAATGGGAATAAACTACAGAAATCTTTCAACAATATCACTACTTGGAAGTAAATAACGTATAATCAACGTTAACTGATCTACATGGGATATGTCAGGAGTAGAATCTACAATAAGTGAAAAGTACTTCGCTTCCTGTATTTCTTTGATGAATACTGACTTCAATTTATTGCACATAAGAATTATAAATTCATCGCATATTGTAGCTATAACTGATGTTTCCCTTTCCAGGATTACCATATTTTTGAAGATGCTTTGCAATAAAAGGGTCAAATTCAGAAAGGTATTCCAGAGATCCTAAATAGTTGCCATTATGTTTGGAAAATATGTTTTCATGTTCACCTCGAAATGCTAAACCATGTTTTGATAAGTATTTAATCGTCTCTACTATGCGCTTTAATACATCACTGATACTGCGGCGTCCTCGTCTGGATGCAGGACCTCGTTGTCTAGTAGTAGGCGGTTTGCGCTGCCGTCGTGGTCTTTCATTCAGCGTATTGCTCAATTTGTTCGAAGCCATGGGGACTGACTCCGGCCCGACTTCTGCGGTGACCTGAAGCTGTCCTCCGCTGGAATCTCTCTCTGCTTCCTTCTCAGAGCTACCTTCCGCGCTGTCTCCAGTCCTTTGTTTGCATCCCTTAAGCGCTGACACGTGTGCTGTGGTAGCAAACAGCCGCCCGACCTGATTTCGCTCAAGTTGGCAAACTCTGTATGTATCACCGAGTAGGACCTCCAGAATTACCAGCGGTCCCCGCTACTTTGGTTGCATTTTTGTCGTCTCTCCCGTCGCGACGTTAACTCTTCGCATGTAGACAACTTCTATCACTTCGTAGATGGTTGCGAGGCTCCGGTGTCGGTCGTGACGTTGCTGCCACTTTGCGTACTTTTTGATAATGCACTCTCGTGCCGCCTCTCGCATCTTCTGCGTGTTCTCCTGGACAGAGTTATTATCTGTTAATAATCGATATAAGCCATCTACGTACCTGGGTTAGTATCCATGTCCATATCCATATCCATAGGAAGAATGGACTCTTCCCTCTCATCTTGTTGGGTGAGGCATTTAAGTCCCGTTGTACTAGTACCGCTACTTTTTCCCAACGTTTCTCCCCGCGATTACCTAACCTGGTTTGTATTGTCGCGACCAGAGTCCGGTTAACGCGTTCTACCTGGCCGTTTGCGCGGGGATGACGACTGCTAGTCAGCACTACTGCACTCCTTGTCTTGCATCAAACGTGTCGAACTTCTTTGATAAGAAACAAGTTCCGTGATCACAAATTAATCGCCATGGCAGCCCGTAGGCATCGTTTCTCTTTGACCTCTTCAGTTGTGGTTGAAGTGACTGGCCACATTCGAACATACTTCGTCAGATCATCTACCGCCACTAGTATATGTTTGTTCTCTTTCTCGCTCGTTGGGAATGGGCCTACATGGTCTAAGTGCACCGTTTCAAATGGTTTTACGCCTGGTGGCATTGGATGCAAATACCCTGGCTGCTGGCCTCCTGGTACTTTAACCAAAAAACATTCTGCACATCTGACTATGTGGTTTCGCATACGTCCGAACCTGTAATGTTCGTGTAATGCGGCAACCGTGCGGTCTACCCCAAAGCGTCCAAGATCGTGGTATTTCAGCCCCAACTCCTTCTTCATTCTCTTGGTTACTACGTACCTTCACTCTTCGCCTTATCCGGTTGAAAGTCGCCTGTAGAGCAGATTGTCCTTCAGCACATACTCCTTGTCCAAGTGATTTTCTTCTGGTTCCCGGTCCTCTATAGCTTTCTTCATCACATCTATGATCTTCCTTAGCGCAATGTCCGAGTATTGTATGGTCAACACATACTCCTCCCCGCTAAGTGTAACGAGAACGTCCAGCTTGTCCGTTACAACTTCAGTCGAAGTATCCATCGGTGCCGCCACCTCCATGCTGCATTCTCTCATTTGGACGGTGTACGATTTCTACTTCGAAGTCTTGTAGCATCAAACGCAAACGTGCAATCGGTGGATTCTTAGTTTTCTGTGCGTTCATATATATTAAACAGTGGCAGTCTGTGACTACGATCGTGTGGATGTCGATCAGCAAGTCACATAAACCTTCCAAGCACCATTTTACCGCCATCAACTCCAAGTGACTAGAATGGTACTTCCGTTTCGCATTCGTGGTTCTCTTACTAACGCACTGCACCAAATTCATTATGCCTTTCTTGCTTTTTTGCAGCAAGATTCAAACTAGCCCGTCTAAACTCGCGTCCGTGTGCAGCTCCGTATATGCTGTGAGGTCAAATAACCTGAGCGTTGGTTCTGTTGATAGCTCGTCTCGCAAGCCTTCAAACGCTCCCTGTTGTTCTGTCTGTTGACTGTTTGTTTGTTCAGCTGTCTGAAGTCTACTACAAGTCGCGGTTTGCTGCTCCTTTTCCTTACAACTAACGCAGGGTTACTGTGAGGAGAATCGGATTCCGTAACACTCCGTACTGTTTCCACTCGTCAACTATCTCTCTGATCTCTTCGCTATCTTGTCTCAACGCTTTATAAAGCAGTAGATTTATAGGATGGCTTGCTGGAAATTCTTCTATGCCATCTTTTACTAACCTTTTTTTTTTTTTTTTTTTTTTTATCGAGGGGAAATCTTTTATATACACCGGAACCGAGAAAAAAAAATCCCTCTCCAGTAGTGTCGGATTCTCCGTTTGGCCTACCGACTAAAACCACCTGCTTGTAACTCTAGTTTGCAATCAAGGAACTGTTGGAAGACATTGCGTCTTGACTGCAGGCAAAGTAATAGTTCTCACGTTGTTATGTTTTTTCCGATGCCTGGCGGATGCGCTCCTCCAGTTCCTTCTTCTGCATGATGTTATGCAGCATTCTCCATATATACTCCCATGTCTCCTTGTCCTGAACCATCTTGGGTACAAGGTTTCTTGGTGTTAGGTCTTCGCCGATCTCCAGACTTACTGCTTCCCGTTCCCTATGCTACCTGCCACATATGAAGATTGTGTGTTCTAGTGTATCTGTATCACCACAGTACACGCAGGTATCTTGATTTTCCTTCTTAATCTTCATAGTGTACGACCTAAACGAGCCATGTCCGGTAAGTGCTTGCGTAACAAAGTATCCTAGACGCTTATGCTTACAGGCACTCCATGTCCTAACATCTGGGATGAGTGTTCGTGTCCACTGTCCGGTTGTAGAATTTTGCCACTCAGATTGCCATTTCGTCATGACGTTTGCTCTTATTTCTTTTCTAGTCACTATAACGTATATTACGGCCAGACTCCAGCGTTATATAGTTGGCGTTCGCCAGCGTCCGCTCAGCTCTCTGATCGATCGCTAAATACCTAAATGGGGAAAAATATGAATTCCGTAACCACTGTGAAGTGACTCCAGCGGCTATCAGCTGTCCAGGGCAAAGTAGAAGGCCGCCAGCCCAGTCTAGAGGTAGATGTGACTATGCAGGGTGGTCCTGTAATTACCAATACCTATGCGCGGCCTATATTTTTATACGGCGCCAGTCACTTCGCTTCTCTTGCCCTAAATTCTGGAAGAAAAATAAAACCCCAAGGGAAGGATAGAGTTCTCGTAATAGAAACACCAATATTCTCAATAACCAAATTTATTAACCAAAAAAAAAAAATCAGTAATTAACAAAATAAATTTTATTCACTAAATGAATATTCAATACGCAAAATCTATTATCAAAATAAATTATTATTAACTAAATGAATATCCAATACGCAAAATCTATTAACAAAATATTAATAATTTCAAGATCAATGACTAGTTAAATATTCCCTTTTTAGTTCGGAGTACGACAAAGTTAATACACAAAAAATTATTTAATCTACGAGCAAAATATCTAAGTTGAATCCAAAATTTTAGAAAACTAAGTACTCACGAATGACCAAAGGAAAAGAAACAACTGAATCTTTAACCGGGAATTAATTACAATCTAAATTGACAAACTGAATTACTTGTAATGCGGTATAACTACCCAGTAACATGTGATTGGATTACTTTTGCTACAACTGCTCTAGGGCTGCGTGAACTTTTGCACGGGAATTATACCACAGTGGTTATTTACGTTGAAAAATGGTAACGGTATTCCGGCTGGCAATACCGTTAGAAAAAAAAATCCGGAAGAGGTCTAGAACCGGGAGGCAAGCGCCTAAAAAAAACCCCGGTTGAAATTTTTACTACAATTTTCTCTCGCCTTAACTTTAATAAAAACCCAGCCAGTCTAGTGGCCTCGAAGTCGCGGTGATATGAATATCCAAGGAGGCCAAGAGACTGACTCTCAATATCCCCCCTTTAACCCCTTGAAAACCCGTAGTATGTTAACACAAAAAAAATCTCTAACGAGATGAAAAAAAAGTTAACGTACTACCCCACCCACTTGATGTTTCGGAACGAATACCAAATTAATTACGAGCAAAGGTGACGCCTGGCCAGAATTTAACAAAAGAAAACCCAGCGTTTTAGCCGAGGCTTGGCTCGAGTGAGTTTACGTTAATTCCTCCCCAATTATTATTACTAGCGCGCCCCTTGATAACGTGAACGGCAGGTAACACAGATACTCGGCCAGTTAGTATCCAAGGTGAGTGATAAACTCGTGTGTTTGAAGCTCATCCACAGCCTCGCATTATCAAGGGAAAAAAATATGTTGACTTACGGACAGACTGAATTTAAATCGAACAAACTAACCCCACACCCACGAACTGATTCAACCCTGAGCGAAACTGATCGATTGAGTACGCGCCCCCAACTCGACTCAACACGTCCAACTTATTGTATCTTGGGCCTTAGAACGTAGAAAATATCATATATCACATATAGGGGTGACACTATGTGTGCACTCAACTCAAAATACTCGTATAAAACATACACAGTTATAAGAATGGCCAAAATTATAAGCGTGTACCCAAAAATATCTATACGGGGACGTATTACGCCTCAACACAACCCGGAGGTCCGATACGCCACGCTCGGAAAGATATGTTTGTTACAAAACATAATATAAATAACAATATACAGTACTCATCTGAGTTGGAGACGAAACAGTCTGCCCTTTCTTTCCACAGCTAATTTACAATAAGCGGTCGTACACTCTCTGGACGTACGATGCGATATTCTCAGTCTCGCTAAGAGATGTTCATTCCTTTACGACCAGTTAAACTCCGGATATCTTCGGCAATTATCCTTCTAGGCCTTATAATACCTCGACTAGGTAGCTCCTCTTAATTTTCGGCCCGTACGGTGCCTAATTCTGGGCCCCGATGGTACCGCCACTGTATGAATAACAATTAAGAAAGATTAGTGAAACTAAAGACTATACAAACAGTTTCGCGTGCGGAAATAAAGAAGTTTGGTACATTAACTCGTGTTCGGCGGCTTAAATGGTTTGAAACTCCAAACGTTTGATCAGAACAATAAGAAATTTCATCCGGACTTCTCCGTGTTTTCTTTACAAAAACAAAATAACTCCACGCAGCCTTCCGTATAAACGAATCCGTGAATGCCTTCAATTCTTCATAGGCTGTTCATGGAAATTTCACTGCACATGGCGCTAAATTTCTTCCTTCTGATCTGATATACTTTCAAACACTATGTTCAGAGTTTCAAGAGTCCGGACACTGTTTTCCGAAGTGTTTTATAACATTCCATATTACCCCTTCCCCGTGCCAATCGTCCATGAAGATAGTTATAATTGTGCACATGTCAGTGACAAAAATTATCCCCAGGAATATGTTTACAATGTGAATTTTAAATTCTTGTTGTTGAAAACAAGGTGAGTGTACCATTCTAACTCATTCCGCACGCTAATTGTTGTATTTCTAGGTCTTCCTGATCAAAATATTCACGAGAACAACACAACGGTGTGTTAAATCCAGCTGTCACTTTTGAGGTTAACCTACCGAAACCAAGTTTATATTGTAAGGGTTATTTCCTTATTACGATGCGAGCAGATTTAATTCATCGTAGATACTCTGTACATCTGATGATTACGTATCCTTTAATATACTGGTTGTGGTTTTTACGATATAAGTTAGTTCGTAGTGTGTTTTACGTAGCGAGTCGAGTCTGTCAAATTAATCCGTAACATCACGCTTCCGCCTCCTTTTTCGTAGATCACCCGCCTCTCTTCTGCTATGAGGTGAAGCGGAAGTGTGTCAGTTATCACCTGCAGTGCTGCTGTTGAGACAGTCCGGTATGAAGAAGCTACACCAATCAGAGCTTTTCTTTGTCCCTTTTCCAGCATTGTTCTGTATTTGGCGCACTGAACTTGTGGATACCATATAGGCACCCCGTACAACAAGATCGATTGCACGACACCCAGTAGCACCCTTTTCTTATTTCTACTTGCTCCTCCGATGTTAGGCATCAAACGCCTTAGTTTGCCAGCTTTTTCTTCGGCTTTATTTGTAGCATTTATAATATGCTCCATGAAACTACCGTTTGCACCAAACGTGACTCCGAGGTATTTGAGGCTTTTGCCAGGTATGATGTTTGTGTTTTCTATGCGAAAATTCACTCCATCTCTTTTTCGCTTCCCGCGTAAGATCACAGCCTCTGTTTTGTCCGGGGCCAATTGTAGTTGGTGTTTCTTGATCCTAACTTTTACTAACCTACATCGGCCCAATTCAGGCAGATGCATGGTAAACACCTGTCGCCATTTTCTAAACAGGGCTATCAGTTGCCCATGTTCGGTGACTGATACCGCTTCACCAACAATGACTTCATTTTCAGGATGTTTCTTATCTTGACTCGTCTCGATGATATCCTCCTCTTGGTATATTTCATCCGTCATGTACACTGTCACTTCTTTTTCAAGAAGGCCTTTGAAGCTACCCGGATCGTTCAGTTGTGTATTTCACCTTTTGAAAGCTGCCTGATCCGCGTATCCGCACTTCAATTTGATTCCTATCCGCATGTAGGCCAGCTGGGGTAGCTCCGTAAACGAACGTCCGACGAGAAGGTCTATCGTCTGCGCCTCGTACAGTACAACTCGCTTCTACCTCACCTATGGAAATCTTCGCCCGGCCCGTGGCTATTGCCTTTACCACGCTAGACGAACCGAATCCATGGTATTCCCTTTTGTCAAAAGCTACTGGAAACGCTGTACATATTTATCACGTACTCCACAAACTACTCTATCACGAATTAAACTGTCCTTTTGATCTCTAAATTCGCACGTCGCTGCTTTCATTTTTAATTCCAGTAAGAAAGTATCAAACGTCTCACATTCTTTATGGTATACGGCATTAAAATTGAATCTTTCTACTGTTAGATTCTTTTTTGGACTGCAATATTCTTACAGTGTTTCTAGAACTCGTTTGAGGCTGTCTTTTTCTTCCTGGTTTACATATGTGAAGTTTTCTAATACCTCTTGGCCTTCTGATCCAATTAAATTCTTTAGCATTGCAATATTTCTCTTATCAGTGATTGTTGGATCTTCTAGAAACCCACCTGCTTCCGAATACGTCTCAAAATTTTGTCGCCATAGTTTCCAATTCACATTGTGACCTTTGAGTTGCAATATCGGAGGCTTGTTAAATACATCTATGATTTTATTTATATAATTCTTGTAGTTTCACTTCTGATACCATGTATTATATGCTAATTTTTAATTAAGACGCTTTCAATATATTAATAATAACAAATTTATTAATGACAATTACACGTGTGTATATCATGAGCGGCCATCTTCATACCGACCGACGTACAACTAGCTACCGCTAGATGGCAGTGCTTATATAATTATTTTGAATATAAATTCATATATTACAGTACAAGTTTTAACCCAATATTGTTTGACTTCTTGGGGATTAGTTCTTCGTTCGGTACTATTCAAGACAATTTTGTGTCAACTATTTTACGACTGAGTCTATGTTTGGCTACCAACAGCAGCTCCGTGCTAAGGCTAGCGTTCTTGACACCTCGAAATGCGCGCTATGTAAATCTGCAAGTATAGATTTTCTTACTCTTTTCGGTATTAACACCCTCGATCGTCTCAGAATACAACTGTTTTGTATCGTGAATTCTTGCTGGTTTATTTCAAATCTAATTTCATGTGGAATCATTTTTTCCTCTTTTAAATTTATTAAAAGATTTCGCAACTCTTTATCTTTACTCGTTTCTCGGGCTTAAGTTTCTACCGAGAATCTTAAAGTATTTATTTGATCAATCTTGTAAACGTCCGATTCTTCGCATTCACTAGTTTCAGTTTTCCCAATCGGTAATCGAAATAATGCATCCGCATTCGCGTTTTGTTTTGAGTTACGATATTTAATTTTATAGTTAAATCCTCCGAGAAAAATTGCGTAATGCTGCGTCCTTCTCGCTGTCATAACCGGTACGCTTTTATGGGGTGAAAATATCCGCTGCATGATCCATATGTAATAAAAAGTGCATAGGGACAGATGCTGGTAAAACCGATTTACCTCGAATACTATCGCTTACGCCTGTTTATCAATTTGAGCCTAATTCATTTGAGTTGCAGAGAGAGAGATTGTGAGGCGAAATGAATAAGGTTCTTTGACCCATCAGGCATAATGTGCGATAACATGGCCCCTACTTCTACTGGAGACGAG
The DNA here is from genome assembly GCA_963971575.1 of Liopterus haemorrhoidalis. NCBI lineage: Eukaryota > Metazoa > Arthropoda > Insecta > Coleoptera > Dytiscidae > Liopterus > Liopterus haemorrhoidalis. The sequence continues at coordinate 34,332,569 of OZ020622.1, read as the reverse complement.
TTGGTTGCCAAATGGTTCTTCGTCTGAGAAGTGATCTAAAAATTCATCCGATTTGATTATATTTTTTATTTTATCTAGACTGCTTTCACATTCTTTATTCTATTTCCATTGATTTCCCTTCCTTAATAATTTTCTTAATGGTTCAGTCAGGTGACTAAAATTTTAAAAAATCTACTGTAATAATTTTAAAGTCCCAGAAATGATTGCAATTCTTGGACGTGCTTAGGCGTCAAAGTATTGACTACTTCATCTATCTTAGACTTCATTTTATGGATACCCTTTTTCTTTATGCAAAATCTACAAATCTCAATTTCTTGTTTTAGAAATTCTGATTTATCTAAATTTGCTTTAATATTATTATCCGCGAAACATTTTAATACCAATTTTACATTCTATATTCTTTAGATGCTCCTCATCGTCTGGGGCAGTTATTCTAATATCGTCAATAAAGACTACAACGCTCGGAATTCCAGCAAGTAGCTCTTCCATTTTGTTTTGGTAGTTTGCTGGTGCGTATCTTAAACCGTATGAGTCACGTGCATTGTATACAACCCTACGTGAGTATTTAAAGAGTTTTTGGTCCTGTTCCCTAACTTTTACTTGCAAATATGCCGATTTTAAATCAATATTGGTGAACTTATCACCGTTTGCTAAGCCTTGACACAGTTCTTCCGTTGTAGATAATGGATTCTCATTTACAACCAACCAAGGATTTAAAGTGACTTTAAGTCGGCACATAGCCTCACTTTGTTTCCCGCTTTCATGACTGGTACTACTGGGGTAGCAAATTCAGTTAATAATAATAATAATAATTTATTTGCCATTAAGTAGATATAGTTTTTTTTTTTTTTTTTAATTTATATGGATTTGTTGATAATTCCATTGATAATTCTATAAATAAATAAACAGGAATAAATTGTAGCAACAAAAATTATTTACTTATTACTATTTAAGTTAATCTTTTTTTCTTTTGATTTCGAAATTTTATCTGTTTTTCTATTATATGTTACGCACAACTGTCCCTTTCCACATCCGACTCGTCGCCGCTCAGAGGAGAACCCCGCCCCAGGTCTAAGCTGTCCTCTTCCAGTCAGCCGGACTCATCTCTGGATGCCATTGCCGCCCGCTACTTCACCACACACCACTTGTTATTATTTGTTTTAACTAACACAACACACAACAACAAAATGGCCACCTGTTGCACCACTACACTCTGAAACTTTTATTCAAACTTATTCAGGTCGCCGGGTAATCCCACTTCTGAATTGTTACGCACAACTTTAGAACACCGCCAGGATAAATAAACAAAACCTCAGACTTAATGTTTTTATTGTTTTCAAGTTCATATATTGACACCGGTACTATCGCCTGCCTGGAACCACGCCGTTCGGTTTCTCGACTGCCGCCGCTTCTCTTCTTCTTCCCTGTGTCGCCGCTCTGCCGCTGCGCGCCATCTGGCCAACTGCCGCCTTATTTCGAATCTCCTCTTAACATGTATTTTGATTTTGTTTTCCTAAACAAGACCTTAATAATATATAATATATATTTATTGTATTAAATGTTGTACATTTTTACAAAGGTCCATAATGTATTACACAAATTACAAATTGAATCATGTGCATTACAATAATATAAAAATATAATTTTAAGAAATCTAATCAGAAAATAAACAGAGACACTTCAAGTTGATAGAACGTAATCTGAACGTAAAGCCTGATCACAGAACCTCATTTAAGTCACCAAAATCATTTCGTAGGTATTCCTCAGTAGAGTAGAAAGCCTTGGCAATTAGATATTGTTTAGTTACTTTTTTGAATCTTACGGAGTTAAGGCTCTTGGTGGCGGATGGTAGAGCATTATAGAATTTAATTGCATGATAATTTGCGCTATACCTTGATTTCCTGAGTCTGGTAAATTCAGGACGAATATCATTCTTGTTTCTCGTGTCGTGTACGTGGAGAGAACTTTGGACAGAGTACGTAGAGAGGTTGTTATGTACATACAGGAGGCAATGATGGATGTATAGGGACGGCAAGGTTAAAATGCCCAATTCTACAAAATTTTCTTTGCAGCTGGATCGGTATTGTATATTGCTCATGATCCTTATTGCTCTGCGTTGCAAAGCAAATAGCCTTTTTGTTTGGGTGGAATGACCCCAAATCAATAAGGCGTACGATGGATGTGACTGGATAGAGGCAAAGTAATATGTTTTTAAGACTGACTTAGACGCGCACCATTTTAAGTTGCTTAAGCAAAAAACAGATGTACAAAGTTTATTGGCTACTTTGTTTACATGTTGGTCCCATGATAACTTGCTGTCGATTTCCAATCCTAAAAAGGTTACCGTACCTGAATTATTGGCCTGTTGTAGGTTTCTTGTTGAGAATATCATATGCTGAGATTTACTGATATTCAATGTTAGCTCATTAGCCAAAAACCAGCTGTTTAAATAAGTCAAAGATAAATCTTTTTGGTCCAAAAGTGACAGTAGTGAACTATTGCTCAGGAGGGCCGTAGTGTCGTCGGCAAAGAGGATGGTGTTTGATTTAATATTTACATGAGGCAAATCATTGATATAAATCAGGAATAAAATGGGACCCAGAACAGATCCTTGGGGAACTCCATGATTTATGTCAGATAATTTTGATCTCGCAATACCAACGTTTACAAATTGCTGTCTGTTGGTAAGATACGACTTTATAAGATTTATGCATGTGGGGTCAAATTTATAAAAATGTAATTTTTTTATTAAAATATCATGGTTTACACAATCAAAGGCCTTACTAAGGTCTAGGAAGCTACCAGAGCAATAGAGTCCTTTCTCAAAGCAATTTGTGACATAGTCCATAAATCCCAAGATTGCGTCAGAAGTCGATTTATCAGATCTAAATCCATATTGTTTGTTAGAGAGTAAATTGTATTTTTCTAGATGAGTGATTAATTGACTTTTTAAAACTTTTTCAAAGATTTTAGAGATGCATGGAAGGAGGGAAATGGGACGAAAGTTATTAATGTCGCTTATGCTACCTTTTTTGTGCACTGGTAATACCCGTGCTATTTTAAGTGTATCTGGAAATATACAGGTCTGTATGGAAATATTAATTAGTTTAGTAAGTGGAGGTATTATAATATTTTTGACATATTTGATAATATCCACATTTAGACCATATGCGTCAAGTGTAGTGTTGTTTTTCAGATTATTTATTATATCACGTACTGTAATTTCCGAGATTTCTTTGAAGAAGAAGCTTGGCACGGAGGGATCTAAGTTACAATTTCTATACAATATATCAAGGGGGCATAGATTATTAGTGGGTAAACTATTTAATAGATTGTTAGCGACATTACAGAAAAAATCATTGATCTCATCCACTGATAGAGGACACTGGGAGAAATTTTTGGACTTGCAGTTATTATTTATTACTCTCCACGTAGCTAGCGAGGTATTATTAGCGTTGCAGATAAATTTACTGTTGGCTTCTATTTTTGCCCGTTTAATCGCTTCTCTATACTTCGATCTGTACAAGTTCCTTATAGTTTTATTAATTTGCGAGGGCGTAATTAAGTAGAATGCATGTAATAAATCAAGCCTATCTCTCATGGTTTTCAGGTCTGAAGTGAACCAATGTATTGCGGGTTGATGGCGCATTATTTTCTTATGGGATTTTAGGGCAAAGGAGAATTTGAATTTATTAACTACGACCCCGAGAAACAAGTCGAACCTATCATTAACCTCCGTGGTATTGTCGGAGATGAAATTCCAGCTTAGAGCATTTAAGGAATCAAAGAATACCAACTTGCCTTCCTGAGTTAAGGGGCGAGTCATAGTGGTAACATGGGGGTTAGTAGAGTCATCAGATTTAAAACAAGTTAGCTTAATGTCGACAGCATCGTGGTCAGAGAAAGGAATTAAAATTTTGCTAGCGGTAATACTATTGTCTGTAAAATTAATAAAAACATTGTCTAAGGTATTGGAACCTCTGGTTGGAAAATTAACTAACCCGTGAAAGTTAAAAGAACTAAAAAAATCATTAAGGCAAATGGTATCATTATCGTTCGGAAGATTAAATTTAACGTTAAAATCGCCGCCAATAATAATACGATACTTATGGTGTATCGAAGATAAAACATTCTCCATGACACTCATGAAGATCTTTAGGTCACTAGACGGAGTTCTGTAGATATTGATAATTAGTAACCCAAAACTTTTTAAAAGAAAAGCATTTGTTTCGCAATGATATTTTACAGATTGATTATTAATGAAATCGAGGTTTTTTACTCCACTAAAATGATTATGGTGAATCAAAGACATAATACCTCCATGCTTATTTTTATCACGAGCAAAAAATGATATGATATTAAATCTTTTCAAATGAAATTCTGTACATTCAAGCTTGTCCAGCCAGTGCTCCTGAATGCATATAATATTAAATTTGCCATCAATAATTAGAGAGTCCAGGAAATTTATTTTGTTTCTAATTGATTGGATATTTAAGAATAAAATGCTTAGATCAAATTTTTTCCTAAAAAAACACTAGGATTACCTGTGGACTCTTTATCTATTGCGTTGGCTGCAAACTGTTCAGTACATGTACCATTGGTAGAATCAACACAAGATATAATTGAACAATTCGTGGTAGAAGTAGTGCTATGATTATTTCTAGTATTCACATCTATACCACTAGAACCGCTACTTGGGGTAGAATTAATATTTTTATTGTTTTTGTAAGAATCGGGACCATTAGAGTTATTATTATTATTGTTGGAAGAAATGGAGTTCTTGCTAGTTACGTTACTAACTCCTTGCTTTACAATGATAGCTCCAGTATCGTTTGTTCCCATATTATTAGTTCTGTGAACATTATATCTACATATTATTGCTGAAAGTTTAGAGGCTAAGAAATTTGTAGCTCTAGATGTCAGATGGACACCATCAGCCATATAACATTTTCTGTCAATATAAAAATTTGTGTCAAATAGATAAGTGTGTGGTGAATGTTCTATAAGATCGTATAAGTCACAATTATTTTTATATATCTCATTATTGATTTTGTATAGTTTGTCATACCTATATGGGACAGTAAGAAGTATGACGTTAGTATGGGCCAACTTGCCTAAAGCCTCGCTGTACTCTTGCAGAAGCACCTTATAATTATTGGGATAGTTGCATGTACCACCCAAAATCAGTACAAAATCATTTTTGGTAAAGTTTTTGGTTAGAGTCAGTGAATTAGCTACAATGTCGTTGAATTGTGCGCTCGGTTTAACTAGCGCTGTAATTTCAAAATTCCTTAGCAATTCACTCAGCATAGAACTTAAAGACCGACCGTGACTATCTGTGAGTAGTAAGATTTTATTACTTTTTGTGTTCTTGTTTTTACTTGTTATTCTAATATTTACTTGACTATTAGTTTTCAAGTTTGATTGTTTAAGTGCTGCAGTTTGAATGGCAGCATTAGCACATTTTCCCTCTATTTTAGTCTGAGTTGATGAATCCGTAGCGGAAATCATGGTCTGAGTATTTTTGTTGCACACGGATATCGGTGGCTTTTTAATAATTTTTTGCAGATCTTTAATGAGATTATCTTTGAGTGTAATGTGACTTTTTAATGAATCATTTATTTTGGTTAACATCTCCACTTTACTCTCAAGTTCCATATTTGTGGAGTTAGCAGTGGCAAGCTTGTTACGCAAGTTTGAGATAATGTCACCAAGTTCGCATTGGTTGCTTAAATCAGAGACAGTAGGATTTAAATCATCATCATATATAACATTTATAACACTTGTATTTGGACTGCTAACAATTTTGGTGTCCAATTTGGGTTTTTTGTTAATTCTACTGCGGGTATTCATTATTAAGCTCTTATAAGATAAATACAATACAAATAAATAATACAATATAATACAAATTTTGCAGTACAATTTAAAAGAAATGTCTTAAAAATATAAAAAGTTCTAGATATAAAATCTAATATTACACGTTATCCTTTGTTTGCCACTGTCAGTTAATGTACCGAACTTACAGAAATATTGTTTTTTTAAATAAAAATATAAATAAAATAAAAAATAAAATAAAAAAATACATATATATATTTGACCGGTATTCGAACACACAGTCATTGACGTTTACACACACATTGGTTTACAAGACGAGCACTATAACCATTGCTCTAATCAGTCAACAGTTACGGACGTGCAGATTTAGAAACTTGTCGTAGAACGATATTAATTAACACTTAATCTGTGAATGATGTGTGCTAACTTGTAGGAATGGCCACCAAAAAACTATTGAAGGTTAGTCAATATAAACTTAAATAAATTCATATAGTTTATTTGAGGCAAATTTAAAACAGATTTGGTTTATACAATAAAAAAACACCATAAAAAGCTGATTTACACTGTACTAAACACAATTTTTTAATTAACAATAAACCATTAAAAAAGCTAACTTATACACAGAACAAAAACTATGATTTGCACCTTTGGAAAGTTACTTGAATATGGTATATGAATGTTACTTAAAACTTATAAAATTCTTTATCGGAATCATTCATAAATGGTAACACAGATTCCAAATATTTTCTTTTGTCTTTTGAAATAGGTTAAGGGTATTATATCTGGTATCTCAAGTGTATTTGACATATTATTTAACAGCATTTGTGATCAAGAAGTTTTATTTCGGCAAATTTTAGTGTTTACAAAATTATCATCAAAACTGCATCTGTAAGAAATTACGTTTGAGGTGTGCTTATAAATAATATTTTTTATTTTGGTATAAGGTATGTCAATAAAGTTTAAAATGCAGCTACTGGCTTGATAATTAAAAAAGTCGGATGTTTGCACCTGCAATATTTTCGATTTGGTTTTGTCTGAATCTGGCATTAGTAACAAAGTTCTTATGAGGACTGTAGATTTCTTTATATCTAATAAAATTTTCAATTGCACTATGCGCACAATCAATTTCTTGCAAATTGCTATGTCCCGGTTCAGAAAACTTCTGTTCAATTATTTCCAAATTATTATTTAATTTTATTAAATGAAGTAAGGCTAAAGACATTATACTGTTTTTGTTCTGTAGTACACAGCTATCAGACCACAAGATAACTTTTTTAATACTAGGATTACATTTTAAAATATCTTTCAAAATTTTGATTAGGGCACTAGCGATATGATTTCCCGCTTTGCCACTAAGATATTCATGCCAAATACTGCAGTAAGTAACTCCGTTTTTATTAGAATAAAAGATATATCCCGGATAAAAGGAATGCGACTATGGGGATCATCACCGAAAATCCATTGTTCTCTTCCCAAATGTAAAATGATATCTGCATTCTTCAGGAAATTCATACCCAAGACCATCCTACTCTTTGGATATTGCGGGATAGTAACCACTTTGGTTGATATTTTATTACCTTGGATCATTAGGTCAACGGTAAAAGTGTGTGCAGCCACAGTTTGTAATTCACCATCAGCTAATTTGATTTGCATCAATGAAGTTTCAAAAGGTACGTTCCTTTCCATCAGTATGTTATACACTTGTGTACCAGCAATACTAATCTTAGCATGCAGTACCAAATCTAAGCATGCAGTACCAAATAAATTAAAAAGGCCTACTTTGATTAAAGGTCTCGTATTCTCTTCAATATTATCAATAGCAGAAAAGTCAGTGCCTAGGATACGATCAGGGTTTGGAACAGATTTTGGTTTATTGCAAGTGGGAAAGTTGCTCCTCACGTATCCCGGTTTCTAGAATCCAAAACACTTGATCGGCAGTCTTGCAGGTGGGGTGGAAGTAGTTCCATCTTCTTGAGAACATCTTGGTAACTCTTTCTTCTTCTTCAAGCGCGGGCACTCAGCAGCTTCATGTCCATACCGTTTGCAATACCGACACGTAACATATACCTTTTATATGGACATGTTCCACGCTGTTTTAGTATTATTATCTTTTACTTTTTTGTATGCACGGTCCAAAGTTTTCTATTTATTTTCGACTTTCATATCTGTAAATGCATATCCATGCAAGCTCATTTCTTTTGCAATAATACCTCACATTGCACGGAGGCTTTTTATCTTCCTTTCTAAATAAAGATTATGTTTATCTTTATATAGACTAGTTAATAATAACGTGGGTTTATTTTTTCACTCCACTTTATATTATGAAAATTTTATAGATTATAACAATATACTTACAATATATGTCGTTATGAAAAAATTAATTTCATAAACTGCCTAAATAGCTCTGGTATTATGTAATTATAATATTACTATAACAACTCTTATGCAAACCTTCAACAGTGTTCTGTGGCAGAGCTCCAAAAATAGCATGCAAAAGAGCTTCTAAAGTATTATTGCGGGTAGGTATCTCTTGCTCTGCAGAGGGATGCAACACTTGCGTCCGTCTAGCTCAGTCCGCGGGAATGCCTACAGAGTGGTTCGGTTTAGTATAACCAGGCGTCTGAAAAGTGTGACTCTCCCCCAGGTTAAGCACATAAAACAACTTGTAGAATGATCTTTATTTAGTTTATCAATATACATTAACAAGGTTTATCAATATACATTAACAAGACGATGGTGGGTGTGGAGGAAGCACTGGGGCGGCCTCGCAACGGCAGCAATAGGCGACCTACGGTCAATGGACGCAGCAGCTGGTGAGGTGAGGGGAGTTTCAGTATTCACATTTTCAGATCGTCAACAACAGGGGCTGTTATAAATCCACACATATTACGAGTGGAGGTTTAGGAATTAGGTTTAGCATTGAAAGCTTTTCCCATCAGCCCCCATCCAAAGATGAAGCGCATTGCAACTGGTGCATTGTTTGGGCCCTTTCGTCTGCCTGGCAGCATTAGAGCATCAATTCACAACCGGTAAGTATGTCAACATTTGCTGGCATGTACCATGACTTGTCAGCTAATTTCTGTCCTTTTATGTGATGTAAGGTCCTTATAGAAATAGGCACTTGAGGCATACTGTGTGAAATATTTTCTACAACCAGTGCTGTTGTTTTTAAATAGGGAACAGACGTGTCAGAAGATGCTATGTGATAATTTGTAAATTGATTAACGTTAGGTAATTGAGTTTTACCTAATCCAAAGACTTATGTCTTAAATGGCTTACACCCCGCAGGGGAAGTTCATAATGGCCATAACACCTGGCCATTTGTCGAGCTTTCGGGCCTGATGATCCCGCGTACCCTCAATCACGCAAGGGAAGTTCATAATGGTCGCATCACCTGACCATATAGAGCTTTTGGGCCTGATGATCCCACGTACCCTGAATCACATATAATTTGGGAGGAGACAGTTCAGAGAAGCCGATTGTGGGAATAGGCTTATCTGTTGTCTCTTTGATCTCCCACTTAAATTCCTACCCACGTGTTTGCCGTGCGTGGAGACCCGTAACGCCGGAGAAGAGGGTCCTGGTCGGTTGAGGGAGACTGCTGCCCGCGGACAGTACGATCCCAACACGCCTTCTTTGGCCTCGGATTCGGTAAAACGGGAGGCTGAGTCTGGTCAGCTCAGTCAATCGGCTGGTGTCACGGTTCATGAATAGAGTGGCTCCACTACTGGATCGTGGATGCCGGGGTAATGCCGTGCCACTAGACAAGTATTCGGGGGTCTGTGGGAGCGGCTGCAGCTCGCCCGGTTCCAGAGTTGGCTACTACTGGTTCTCGAGCGGGTCGAGCAGCCCGTGACTACTTCCTCCGATGCTATATCATCCTGACATGCCTGGCGCAATGAGCCGGTTTGCGGCCAACGTCCCCTGTGTGGGGCTCCCTGGTGGGTGGGCATGGCAGGGTGATGAAACTTAGTATACGGGTATGGCGACTACCCGGAGGGATAATTTTTCTTTAAATTCCGCCAAAGTTGAGAGTAAACTCCGTAAAAAATCAAACAAGAGACCTCGTCGTGATGCTCAGTCATCCGATGAGGGATGTGCAAGGCCTTCTGCAAAGAAGGTTGACAGAACTGTGGAGTTTTGTGCGCCAGTGCCTCGTTTTCTTGTTGTGAAGGTGCAAGAAGAGGGAAAGTCTTTTAAAGAGATGTCCCCCTTCTTTGTTGCCCGAACGCTGGGAAAAACGTGTGCAACTGGTATAAGATCGGTGCGAAAACTGTCGGATGGTACATTGCTTATTGAATGCGAAACTGAGGCTTCTTCCACGCTCCAGAAATGTGAAAAGTTTGGTGAGTTTCGTATTTCAGTACAGCCACATAAGGCACTGAATACTTCCAAAGGCGTCGTAACGGATCGTGACCTTGCGTATGTTACGGAGGAAGAGTTTGTGCAGGAAATGGCATCGCAAGGTGTCGTGGAATGCAAGAAGCTCAACCCCCGGAACGGCAAGCCTTCGATCTCTATGGTGGTGTCCTTCGCTGGCACCAAGTGTCCAACATCGGTAAGGGTGGGGTACAACGTTTGTAACGTTCGCCCCTACTACCCAAACCCGATGCGATGCTATAAGTGCCAGCGTTACGGTCACACCTCTAGTCGTTGTGGCAAATCTTCTATATGTGCCAACTGCGGACAGGACCAACATGATGTTGAAACCTGTCCAAACGCGGCACACTGCGTAAATTGCAAAGGGGCGCATGCCTCTACTTCACGCCACTGCCCAACGTACTTAGAGGAGAAGGCTATCCAGGTCATCAAGACGCACGATAGGATACCGTATTTTGACGCCAAGAGGAAGTATAAAGAGACTGCGCCGGTCACTTTTGCGAAATCCTTCGCACAAGTGGCAGCAAAGAAGACAGCAAGCGTCCAGACACAGACAGAATCAGTGCCACGTCCGACAGTTAAAGCGGTAGGATTTGCTGCGAATAATTCCGGAACAGAAAAGGTGGCGGAATCGGTCCAAGAGACCAGTATTCAGACCCCACAACCTGGGGGATCGGGTCTGAATAAATCCCCCTCGCCTAAAGGAGAACGCACTCAACCTCAGTTCTCCCAACCACCTAAGGAGAAGACCCCACAGTCTTCTCCACAAACGAGAAGCGACCAGAGAATGGTCGCTTCTACAAAACCCTCATCAGTTACTCCTGAAAAGGAGACTGATAAGGGACCCGTTGGTTCTCACTGGATACCAGTGAGAACAAAACAATCAAAAAAGGAGTCCAGTGTGTCCACCAAGGCACCTGGACAAACAAGTGAAACCGTGGCCGAGAAAATGGCTGTTGACCCGCAACCTAAGGGTAAACCAAAGATCATTAGGTTGCGGGGTAACTCCCCTAAACAAAAATGACTGGTCCACTAATCCAGTGGAACTGTAACGGTGTATATCAGCGCTACGAAGAACTGCGACTGTTACTCTCCAATTTAGCGCCTTCGTGTGTTTGTCTGCAGGAAACAAATTTCACGGAAACCGACACATTCTCTCCTCGAGGATACTCCGTGTTTCGCACGGATTTCCTTACGGGGGCAAGAGCATGTGACGGCGTGGCAATTCTCGTTAGAGACACATTGTACCACGATCCTGTAGACATTGACACTGAGTTGCAGGTCGTAGCAGTTCGTGTTGCACTTCCCCTCCAGGTGACGATTTGTTCTATCTACCTTCCCCCTGGTGTTCGAACTGACATCCGAGATGTCGTGAACATCATCGATCAACTCCCACCACCCTTCATACTACTAGGCGATTTTAACGCCTACAATGTATGTTGGGGATCGGTGCGGAACGATCGACGGGGACGTCACCTGGAGACTATGTTGAACGATTTGAGTTTGAGCTTTTTGAACGACGGCAGACCCACGCACTTCTGTGCAGCAACGGGTACATTCAGTGCCATAGATCTTAGCGTCGTTTCAGGAGCCATCGCTCCGTTGTTCAAATGGGACGTGCATCACGACCTGTGCGGTAGTGATCACTTTCCAATCTTCTTAAGGCCTCTGTTCAATACTGTTACCGAATCCCGCTGGCCACAGTGGGTTCTTCGGAAAGCAGATTGGACCAAGTTCGCAGAATCATTCTCTCACGAGGATATTCCGAACTTGAGCGTAGACGAAGAGGTGAATCATTTCACGGATTCCATCACGAGCGCGGCTGAAAGCAGCATACCGCTGTCATCCACTCAGCCCCGTCGAGTTCCCGTTCCCTGGTGGAACGAGGAATGCGACTTGGCGCTACGTGAAAGGAGACACCTCTTCAATACATTCCGTCGTTGTCCAACAGAGACAAACATGATAGCCTTCCAACGAGCGAAAGCTCGTGCTAAGAGGATTGTGAAAGAAAGCAAGCGCGAATCATGGCGCAAATACGTATGCACCGTTACAGTTGCCACTCCAGTGGCCAAAGTTTGGGAGAAGGTCCGGAAAATATCCGGTCTAAATACAGCTACAGCCATTGCTGGTCTATCGGTAAATGGTAACGTAGTTACCTCAGCGGTCGAAATTGCTAACACTTTGGCATCTAATTTTGCGTTCAATTCTAGCTCTGAACATTATTCACCCGAGTTTCTAACTCGTAAAGCAGGCCTCGAATCTATACCTCTAAATTTCTTTTCTAGGAATGACGAGGTATACAACCTGCTTTTCTCTCGTGAAGAGCTAGATAGCGCGATGTCAAAGTGTAAGGATAGCTCTCCTGGTCCAGATGCGATACATTATCGTATGATCCGAAATCTTCCGGAATCATCTAAGTCTAGGCTTTTGAATGTCTATAACAGGATATGGACTGAGGGCAAGTGCCCGACCAAGTGGAAGGAATCTCATATAATTCCTATCCCCAAAGTCGGGAAAGATAAACAATTGCCCTCTAGCTATAGACCAATATCACTGACCAGTTGTCTCTGCAAGCTCATGGAGCGAATGATCAGCAAGCGTCTGATTTGGTTTTTAGAATCAAACGACTTGCTGGCCAACACACAGTGCGGCTTTCGCCGTCACCGCTCAACAGCAGATCATCTGGTCAGACTAGAGACAGCTATCAGAAATGCTTTCGTTGAAAACAAACACCTGGTAGCTGTGTTTTTCGATATTGAGAAAGCCTATGACACTGCATGGATTTATGGTATTCTCCGTACTCTGCATTCCTGGGGTCTCCGGGGACGCTTGATGTTCTTTATAAAAGACTTCATGTCGAATCGGCGCTTCAGGGTGCGGATCGGAAATACCTTGTCACAAATGTTCGCACTGGACAATGGGGTCCCACAGGGCTCCATACTGAGCGTTACGCTATTTTTAATTGCCATTAACGGTGCAGCTTCATGTATTCGATTACCTGTACAGAGTTCGATATTTGTCGACGACATTGGTATCTTTGTCGCCGGACAAAAGACTAGTACAATCGAACGTCAGCTTCAGCTGACTATCAATCGTCTCGATACATGGGCAACCGAAAATGGCTTTAAATTCTCGACCAGCAAAACTGTATGTGTCCATTTTAGTAGGAAAAGGGGTGTACATCCCAATCCTACACTCACACTAAATGGAGCACAGTTACCATTTGCCGATACTGCCAGATTTCTGGGTCTCGTGTTCGATAGCCGTCTATCTTGGCGGGCACATTTTTTGTCCGTCAAGAAAAAATGCCAAAAGTCGCTCAATTTGTTGCGGGTCCTCAGTCACAAGACATGGGGTGCAGACCGCACTGTCATGTTGCGTTTATATCGTTCTCTAGTGCGCTCTAAGCTGGACTATGGATGTCTAGCTTATGGGTCAGCTAAACACCAAGAGATAAGAATTCTTGACACTGTACATCACACTGGGGTTAGATTGGCCACAGGTGCATTTCGCACCAGTCCAATACTAAGCCTGCTGTGTGAAGCAGGCGAACCGTCACTGTACAATCGTCGTAAAATTCTATACTTGCGGTATATGGCTGCACTCAGTGCCAAGCCAGATCATCCCGCGTATGACCCTATTCTACAAAATAGGCATACAGAAATATATGACAGAAAACCAAGAGCCAATAGGCCTTTTGGTCTGAGGACTTTCGACATTTTGGGCGATATTGATTTTAATATGCCTGAAATGGCAAGTTTCGTTTTGTGTGCTGTTCCACCATGGACGCTACCGCGTCCACTTGTGAACCTCACATTAACTAGGTTTGATAAAGATACTACGTTGCCTATCGAATACCAACATGAGTTACAAAGAACACTGGTCCCTAGGTTCGAGGATACTGTCATTTTTACTGACGGATCAAAATCCGGAACCAGGGTTGGGTGTGCGTTCGTTGTTTTGAATCCACGCCAACAGTTTCAGTACCGTCTGCACTCCATAACGAGTGTGTACACTGCTGAGCTGTACGCTATTTTCAAGGCCCTGTGTTTTGTTTCGTCAGAGCAAAGTCGGTCAAGTGTTATCTTGACGGACTCGCTGAGCTCTCTGAACAGTATCCAAGATCCAGATCCAGTGCATCCTCTTGTACTAAAGATCCGGTTGCTACTCCACAACCTGAATGCTCAGAATGTGAGGGTAGAGCTGTTTTGGATACCGGGACATGTTGGTATTAAAGGCAACGAAGCGGCAGATGCAGCTGCAAAAGCCGCCTCTCGCAGACCTATGATTGATGTGAGTTTCGTTTTTCCAGATGACGCAAAGAGTCATCTGACACATCTGGTTTTAGACATGTGGCAACATGAGTGGAGCCGCACACAGAACGTTAAGTTACGACAGATTAAGGGAGACGTTAAACCATGGGGTTCTTCCTGCAGGATTAACCGCAGGGAGGAAACCGCCATCACACGCCTTCGTATAGGTCACTGTTGGTGGACCCATGGACACCTCCTTCGAGGTGAAGAGTCCCCTGTCTGTGAGACGTGTAACACAGATTTGTCTGTGTTACACATTTTAACCGAATGTGTACAGTTCGAGGATGTCAGGGAGAGGTTAGGCCTGTGCTATGACCTGTCAGTTGCTTTAGGTGACGACAGGGTACTCATGGACAGGCTGATACTCTTCCTGAGAGAATCGAACTTACTGTTTTATGTGTGAAGTCTTGCACCTTATTTTAATGTGTTTCTAGTTATTGACTGTGATATACGATGGTAATTGGCCCCTTTACAGCCTCTTACCATCACCCTGAGTCTGTTCAAATTTTCGAACAGACTTTTTATATTATTTATTTGTGTTTGTCAGTGCAAGACTTCTTTTATTGAGTATGCGTATTTTTAATGATTTTATTTATTTATTTATTTATTTATTGTCTAAATTTTTATTTTTTAATATATAGTCTAGTCATTTAGATGGGCTGCGTTAGGCGCAAATAGCCTTTGTTGCTGTGCGCCAAAAATTTCAACTAACTAACTAACTTAAATGGCTTACATTTCACATTAGGCCTAGTAGCACAGTCCTTAGTAATATAAGATGACTGGCTTCCAGTGTCTAAGAGACACCGTATAAGAACGAACTCAATAGAGCCATTTTTTTTATAAACGCAGTTGCGGTAGGAAGGACAACCGTAAATTTATCCATACAAGTGTTGTGAACGATTGTTTGAAAACTATTTTCTACTTCAGGAATAGGTTTGTCTTTTGGCTTCCTGGTTGCATCAGGCGACGCAGTCGCCGTAGATTTTTTTTTATCATAATGTAATAATCCATAATGCAGACGGTGACATATTTGACATGTCGTTGGTTTAGGGCACTAAACCAACGCTTAAACTAAAATTTGCTTAATGTACTGATAAGCATTAGAAACAAGCGCCCAATAGTTTTATCAGCTGGTATCGTTCAAATTGGCTTTTGTTTTGAAACTGAACACACTGGCTTAGAGGATATTTTGCCTTGCAGACAGTGCATTGGTGTATTAATTTATTGACAGACAAATCTGTGTTACACGTCTCACAGATAGGGGCCTCTTCAGCTCGAAGGAGGTGTCCATGGGTTCACCAACAGTGGCCTATACGGAGGCGTGTGATGGCGGTTTCCTCCATGCGGTTAATCCTGCAGGAAGAACCCCATGGTTTTTTATTATAATTACGAAACAGGCTTACTTATCATTTAAATGTCACAAATATACCCTTTTGAGGTACTGCCAGCAGTACATTTCTCATGTGCTCATTTGAAGCACATGCTGCACATTATCCAGTCCTCTCTAGGAGGAAAAACATACTTTTCGCCACAAAAAATGCAAAAATATTCATCTTTCTCCCCATCATTTTCTACAAATCCTTTCAAATTACTCACACCCTTCGTTCTCTTATCGTTATCTTATATAATCTTCAGTTTCTCTTTTATTGCTTTATTATCTTTCACTTTTTCTTGTTTTGACATTCGTTTTTGTTTCTTTTCTTCTATTTTTTTTTTTTTTTAGAGGTAAGCTATTTATGTTGTCTGAAGGACTCCTTCTTTTAGATGTTTTGTTATTTAAATTGATCTCATGTTAACATCTATTGCAACTTCTGCTATGTTATTATGAATGTTGGAATTATTTGGAGAAGAAGTGACTGCTGGATTGAAACCAGTAACCGTTTATTCTGCTTGTATTGAGTCGGCAAATAGCTCATTAAATTTGTCAGCATCAAATGGATATATGCCTGCAGTTCTGGATCCAGTAGTTGCTTATCCGATGTTGGCAGTCCTGTTAAAAGCTTTGGTAAAAAGTCCAACAATTTAATATGTTGTGATCCCATGGCCAGGATTATTCATCAAATACGACGCACACTCTTTGTTATAATTCGATTTGACGTATGTATGTGTTGGCAGTGTTAGAAGATGAATGCAATTATTTCTACACAACTCAAACGCTTATAGACTTACATGACTTTCGTGATTGTCTGAGATGGCACAGGAGAGTCAATAGATGATATCACAAATGATTTGAAGTTATTCAGCCACGAAAAGTTCTTCAGTGATCCATCGTAAATCAGAAATTGAAGCAACCATGTCACAATTAACACCCTTCATGCATTGTAGGTTCATCCTCTTTCGCATTAAATGCATTAATTACAGTTGTTATACAACCCCGTCACCACTTGTACATTTTGCGACTTGCTTTTGTCTCATGGGAGCAGATTTTAGGGTTTTTTTGCAGATTCGATGTAACCGTCTCATCAACATTGAAGATAGAAACTGGACTGAATTTGTGCTTTAACATAAGTCCCTGAAGATTAGTGAAATCGTTCTATCTCTTTTTTATTAAAAGCTGTGACACGGTTCAAGGAAGTAGCTTCAATCCATTTCTGCCGTTTTATTTTCATTGTTGATATTGTTCTTTAAACCATTAGCCGCAGTAAAATCAAAAGCAAGTTATCTTATCTAAGTATGATGAGCCCATAAATTACGCGACAACACTCTAATATATAGTTCTCTAATTCTTTTTCTAGGTTTGAATTAAAGACTGATTTTGCCCCTTGTTTCGGTTCCGTAATTGTCTTCAAAGTGTTGTCTTATATATATATATATATATATATATATATATATATATATATATCAGCATCTAGCCTTCCACGAAGCCTTGTTACGTCACCATAAAATGTTATCTAGATGCAATCCTAATGATGACGACTCATTAACGATAATGATGACGGCTCATTACACTAATTGGTTTTTATAAAACACACGTAGAATTTGATAGAGAGATCAGATGTTTTCTTACGTTGTAAGAGTGAATACTTAGAATAAAATAGTCTGTGAACAACATGAGTTTTATTTAAACAATAAATCCCTTATTTGTTTACATCAGAAGTGGGATCGAGTCAACGTCTTAATAATATTTTGTTATTTTATTGGGATCTTGCTTTGTTGCATTTTTGCAGTGTTTTGTTTAAATTATTAATTTGATGATTAAGTGACAAATAGTGATGTGATAAATTATTACCTGTCTGCGTTGTTTCGGATATTATTGAATTTAAGTTTGTGTGCTTGAACAGTTACAAAAGTTAATTATGCAATTTTGTTCATGAAATACTTATTTAATCAATTTGCGAAGGCGAACGTTCGAATACGTTTCTGGTTGTGAATGGGAAAAATGAAACAAATGGGTATGAAAATACTGTTTGTCTAAGATAGTAGTTTGAAAGTGAAAAACGCAAGTGATACGTTTCAATTATTGCAAATAATAAGTGATTATGGTGAAATACATTGGTGGAACTTCCAACGTGGAAGGAAAATGAAACGCTGGAAAACGTTTTTCGACTGTTTTCAGTTGAACTCTCGAATGTGGTGTGGATCATAAATGGTCAATGGTGTGGATCTTAAATGGTCAATGGTGTGGATCTTAAATGGTCAATGGTGTGATCTTAAATGGTCAATGGTGTGGATCTTAAATGATCAGGGATCTTAAATGGTCAGGGACCTTAAAATGTCAATGATATTGGACCTTAAATCTTTTCTTTTTCCTTAAATCTTTTTGAAGACTTTCAGACTATTCTAAGGCCTATATGATCATCCCCTGATGACATCTACCACATCATCATTTACCAGATATTCGTCTACAGAAAGGACGTGAGGACACGCTAGGAGCAGGACGGCCGTGTTAGCATCTAGCCTTCCACGAAGCCCTGTTACGTCACCATAAAATGTTAACTAGATGCAATCCTAATGATGACGACTCATTAACGATAATGATGACGGCTCATTACACTAATTGGTTTGAATAAAACACACGTAGAATTTGATAGAGAGATCAGATGTTTTCTTACGTTGTAAGAGTGAATACTTAGAATAAAATAGTCTGAGAACAACATGAGTTTTATTTAAACAATAAATCCCTTATTTGTTTACATATATATATATATATATATTCACACAGTTTTTAACTTCGAGTTGACTACGTGGTGATTTTATTTTATCTGATTGACTGACTGAAGATGTGCATACTACCCATGCACGAAACGTTTCATATTTTATAAATCGACAAGAACATTTTAATAAACTGACGAATAAAAGAGAACCTGCGTTTTATTTTATATATATATATATATATATATATATATATATATATATATATATATATATATATATATATATATATATATATATATATAAATGTTTTAAGTTATGAAATAGTTTTGTCGGATCTGCGGTGGCAGATTCAATATATTTATTGTACTTTTTTGTACTTCCTCAACAAATGAATATAGAAATATAAAAAGTTAGATAAATTTTATTTTTTTTATCTTTAAATATTGCACTAAGCATTTCTGCAGTATAACATTTTTCTGAATTTCTTACAATATTAAAGTGTGTTTCAAGTTTCAACCACTATTCAAAATCGAAAATCTCAAAAAAGTCCCTTCATAACCGAGAAATTAACAATTGTAACAGATTTATTAATTATTGAAAATTTTATTAGGGTAATTCCGGGGGAGATGGTCCTAGTAACTTTAAGACTCTATTGTGAAGGAATTATGATGAATAAAACATTGAATTATTATAGAACATAATCTTTATTTATTACTCTTATCAAACATTAACGATAAATCGCTTTAAACAACGCAACCAATGTAATTTAAAACTTAAAAAAAAAAAAAAAAAAAACTAGGACTGGCCATCTGTCCCAGAGTGTCCGGGGGTGATGGCCATAGTGGTCGGGGGGAGATGGCCAGTACTTTTTTTGCCTTTCCCTTTGCCCTTGAGATCGTTTAACTCCTTTTTTTGTTCTTATTACCGCAATAAGAACACATGTCCTCAAACTCGGTGCAATTTTCATGCACCCAGAGCATGCAAATATTGCGTCGTATCCAATCTTCAGATAATTGTGTCCTGTAATAATTATCACCACAACCTGTGCAGTTATCTGTCTCTCTATCTTCAGATTCACTTTCAGAGGTATCATTGAAAACGATGGGAATTTCTTCGCAACTGCTATCAGACAACCTACAAATTGCCTTTCGTTTCTTAACAGTATCTTGTTTCTTAGGTCTATCAGTCTTAGTTTCCTTTTTTATTATTTTTGGTTTTTTTGACTTTTCTTCCTTTTTTTCTTTTTCATTTTCTTTCATTTTTCGTTTTTCAATATGCTCTTCAGATGTCAAAAGAATGCTTACTTGTTTGGCTCGTTTCCGAACCTCGTTTAGTTTTACAGGTAGTGGAGATACTTCGTTCAGTAATCTAGTCGGTGTTGGTTGGTCCACCGTCTGAAAGGATGTACTTGGGCCTGAATCTGAAACCGATGTTTGTTTCAATAGGTTTGTAAAGTGTGGTAATAAATATGCTCTTTTCTCGTTGATTCAAAAAACAATTTGATTTATTGTAGAAAAATACATTTCACAACTGCTTGCTTTAACTTGCACATTACGACTCTCTTATCACAATAGTGGCGCATGCGCTTGAATACTTAAGTACATTTTATTTTGTATAAAATTTCAAATCTAAACTCTAACATTCCGCCCGCCTTGAAATGACTTGCGGTCTTTCAAATTATGATAATACATACAAAGATAAACAATTATAAAATTAAACATTGTATGGTCATGTCATCAGTTTTGAACTTAGTGTCCTTATATGTCTATTGGTAGCACAGCTACTTTGCGCACTGCACGTTTGTAAACACCTGTGGCAGTTTTTACACTAACACACCGCACTATGTTATCGTCACCAGGAAAAAGTTCGATTATTCTTCCCACTGGCCATCGTTGGGGTGGTGTGCTGTCCTCGATGAGTAGTACGAGTGATCCAATTTTGACATTGCTGTATTCTCTTGACCATTTGGTACGTTGCTGTAGTTGATGCAAGTATTCACGGGACCATCGTTGCCAAAAATGCTGTTTGAGTCTTTGAATATGTTGCCATTTCACTGACAATCGGGATGAGGTGTCTTCGTCGATCGGTTCCATTGGAGCTAAAAGTGAATCTCCGATAAGGAAATGGGCAGGAGTAAGGACATTGAGATCATTTGGGTCTTCGGACAATGGGGTTAGTGGTCTCGAATTTAAGACTGCTTCGATTTGAATTATTAATGTATTAAATTCTTCGTATGTTAAATTTATGTTTTTAGCTACACGATTAAAATGATATTTAGTAGATTTGACGGCAGCTTTCCAAAGACCACCGAAATGAGGTGACCTTGGTGGTATGAAATGCCATTTTATTTGTTGTTTAGCTAATTCAACTGTTATATGATCATGATTTTCAGAGAGTATTGTGAAAAGTTCTTGTAGTTCTCGATTGGCCGTTACAAAATTGGTTCCATTGTCTGAATATATATCTGACGGTAAGCCTCGTCGGGATGTGAATCTTCTGAGTACAGCTAGAAATGCTTCTGCTGTAAGATCTGTTACCAACTCCAAATGGACGGCCTTTGATGCAAAACAAATAAATATTGCTATATAACCCTTGGTTGATTTGATGCGTCCTCGCCCTCGGTGCTGAAGAATTTGGAAAGGTCCACAGTAATCAACTCCACATTTGTGGAATGGTTTTATCGGAATGCTTGTTCTTGCTGACGGTAAATGTCCCATCATGTGTTCTGTTGAATGTGGTTTGCATTTAAAGCAAGTAATACATGTTCTCACTAATTTCTTGGCTAGGTTTTTGCCAGAAATTGGCCAGTATTTTAATCGGACATAAGAAATTAGTGCTTGTGCTCCGCAATGAAGTCTGACAATGTGTACTTCATGCATTATTAGAGTTGTTACGTGATGCTTTTCTGGAAGTACAACTGGATGCTTTTGATCCGTTGACAGCCATGATTGTCCCAATCTGCCTCCAACACGAATTAGACCGTTTGTGTCTAAAAACGGATTTAAGGCATGAAGTTTACTCTTTGTAGAAACCAATCCTTTTCCTCTTAATTCCTTGATTTCCTGGTTAAAATGTTTTTGTTGAATTATAAGTAGGATTTTATTTGTTGCGTTTTTTAGCTCACTTACAGTCAAGTGTTTATTTGTTGGTTTTTTCTTCGATTTGATTCGTTCAATGAAACGTAGACAAAATGCCATAATTCGTTGTAGTTTACTGAATGATGAATATCTTGTCAAAAATTCAGGTTCATCTGTTAGTGCTGTGACGAAAGATATTGTTTTAGTTTCCAAATCAATGGTTTCTTGATCTTCCTTGGTCATGATACTTGTCCTTGGCCATTCGGTTTCTGGTTCTAATAGCCACTGTGGTCCTGACCACCATATTGAACAGTTTATTAACTCTCCTGGCGTCATTCCACGGGATATGATGTCTGCAGGGTTGGAAGTTGTTGGTACGTGTTTCCAAATTGCATTAGGAAGTAGACCTTGGATTTCTGAGATCCTGTTTGCAACGTATGTTTTGAAATGGCATGGCTCTTTGACAATCCATGACAAGACTATTGTCGAATCGGTCCAACAATAAATATTTGCTATCTTGATCCGAATGATTTGTAAAACCTTAGACATTAATTCTGTTAATAACAAAGCTCCACAGAGTTCAAGTCTTGGTAGGTTTACTGTTTTTAGTGGCGCGACTCTTGCCTTTGAGCAAAGTAGTGCTACTGTTCCGTGTCCTTGATGATAATATCTTACGTAGACACACGCTCCATATGCCTTCTCGGACGCATTGGAAAATCCGTGCAAGTCACATGGATTATTAATATTATCAGGATTGATGTATCTCGGAATTTTTAGTTGATTCAGTTGATCTAGATTGTTGTAAACTTCTGACCACAATGTGTGAATTGACAATGGTACTGATTCATCCCAAATCAAATTGACTTGCCATAGTTTCTGCATTACTAATTTTGCAAGAATTAATATTGGGCCAATTAAACCTAGTGGATCATAAATTTGTGCAATGGCTGATAATATGGTGCGTTTTGTTGCAGTTACAATTTCCTTAGCTTTAACAGAATACGAAAATTCATCTGTAGACGAGTTCCAGTATAGACCTAATGTTTTCTGAACATTCCGTTTATCAATACTGAAGACATCTTGTATATCTTGTTGTTCAACGGCATTTAGAATTTCTTGACTGTTGGAATTCCATTTTCTAATATTCATCTTACCCTTTGCTAAGATGTTTGTTATGCTTTTTTGTAATTGAATAGCTGTTTCTATTGTAGAAGCTCCTGTAATTAAATCATCTACGTAGAAATCTGATTGAATTATGTTGGATGCTTCTTGGTACTCATTAATACCTTCATCAATAGCTAGTTGGTTTAAAGTTCTGACGGCAAGAAACGGTGCAGATGATGTGCCATATGTGACGGTTTTTAACGAAAATATTTGAATGGGTTCTTGGGGTTCGCTTCGCCACAAGATTTTTTGTAATTGTTGATCTGCAACCTTGACATTTATTTGCCGATACATTTTTTCGATATCTGCTGTGAGAGCAAACCTGTGAGTACGAAATCTGATAATAATGGAGATGAGGTCATCTTGAATTGTAGGACCCACTAACAGGATGTCGTTTAAAGATTTCCCATTAGTTGTTTTGGCAGAGCCATCAAATACAACTCTTACCTTTGTTGTAGTACTCGTCTCTTTGATGACTGCGTGGTGTGGAAGAAAATATGACGAAGCTGCGTTTGTTGCTTCATCTCGTGACATGTGACCCAGCTGCTCATATTCATTCATAAACTCATTATAGTTTCTGCGCAAATGTGGGTTACGTTGAAGGCTTCGTTCAAGAGATAGTAATCGTTTATGTGCCATCTCGTACGAATCGCCTAATTCAGTGTTGACTTTGGTAGGCAAACTTACGACATATCGTCCATCTGATTCTCGTGTGAATGTATTTTTAAAGTGACTCTCACACTCTTGCTCTTCTTTTGTATAATGTGTCTTGCTTTGTGTTTCTTCTTGTTTCCAGAAACGTTCGATTTCATTGTTAAGAGAACCTTCGTTTGGTGTATGGAAGCAACAGAGAGATTGCTCTTGTACTGTATGCTGACCTGTTACTGGACCAGATACTATCCATCCAAGTTTGGTCTTCTGTAAGATAGTGTTTTTGTTTGAAATTTTGATTTGACCTACACATAGTAGTGAGTAGAACCATTCTGCTCCAATTAGTAAATCAATCGGTTTGGGCTCATGAAATAATGGATCAGCCAATTTGATTGATTTTGGTATTTCAAAAGATGCTGTGTTGATTTTGAAAGTCGGAGTTGACTCTATTATCCTGGGTAATACTAGACAACTCATTGTTGCTTGAAATCCGTTAAAAATTGATTTTATTTTTAACTCAGTTTGTTCTGTGATGGTTGTGAGTTTTTCACCAATGCCTGAAACTGGCATGTCGATCTTTTTGCATTGCAATCCTAACCTTTTGCACAAGCTTGATGTGACAAATTGTGATTGACCCAGAATCTAGAAGTGCCCTGCATTGCTGGAAACTTCCCTTTGAGTCTTAAACTAGTACATTTGCTGTTGATAGCATAACATAAGTGTTGTGATTGGCTGTGAGCGAGGTCACAGCACTGGGTGCTTGTGTTGCCGCTGTTTCTGGACTTTGCTCACCTTTTTGTGCTTGGGACTTGTCTTGATGTAACAGAGTGTTGTGTCTGCCAGCACAATGTTTGCATGTTGACGATCTACATAGATTTTGTAAATGATTTGGTTTAAGGCAATTTAAACATAGTTTTAAACGCTTTGTGTGTTGTAACCGTTCTGCAGTTGAATACTTTAGAAAGGTTGGACATCTATAAATGAAGTGCTCATCCTTGCATACCGGGCATGCTGATGGTTGAAATGTAGAAACATTAGCTTGAAGTTTGTTAGACTTTATTGGTGTAACAACTGAAGACTTTGTCTTTCTGGACTCTAAAGATTCTAACCATTGACAACGTTGGGCTAAAAAATCTGTGAGTTCTTGTATCGTTTGTGGTTGATCTGACTTGTTTGAAGCCTCCCATTCTCTGTTTGTTATTGGGTCTAATTTTGAACTTAATAAATGTATCATTATTGCGTTTACGGTGTTTTCGGGTTTGATTAGAGCATCTAGTGCTCGCATGTGTTTTAGTACACTGTCACATAACTGTCGCAGTTTTGCGGATGATTCTTTTTGAACAGGGTTTAATTCAAACAATGCTTGCACGTGACCTTGCACAATCAACCTCTTATTTTCAAAACGTTCCTTTAATAACGTCCATGCATTTTCATAGTTTTCACTGGAAACCTCTAATGATTCTATCACTTGACTTGCACCTGAACGTAGTGCCGATTTTAAATAATGAAACTTTTGAATGCTTGAAAGTTTATTATTTTTATGTATAATGGACGTGAATGTGTCTCTGAACGTGATCCACTGATCATAAACGCCATGAAATATAGGTTAATTGATTTTTGGCAGTTTAATGTCTGTTAAATCAGCATCTGAGTCTTGATTATCTAGCTTTTTATTCTGTTTTATTATGAACCGTGCTGCGGAAGTAACTTTGAAATAATTATCTTCAAAGGCTAGACCTTCAAGGTGATGCCCTTCTAATTCTCCCTCTGCCGCTGATATTTCTATTTCCATCTGAATATCGTTGTACTGAGCCTTTAATTCAATTGCAGATTGCAATCGTTGTTCTAACTCTATTAATTCAGTATCTTTTAATTCTGAAGTTATATTTTTAATATCGTCAAGATATTTTTTAAAATATGTTAATTTAGCCTTAAGAGCTCCGCGTTTTCTAATTAATGTTTTTAACTCGGCCATGTTATTTTTAATTTTTTAAATTTAATCTAATTATGGAAATATTACGTTTTAAATCCTTTGTTTTAAAATATTTTGTTATTATTTGAATATTATGTTAATTGTAATTAGTTTTGATGTCTTAAATTATTTATTTATTATTTACTATGCAATATTGTTATGGAAAAAAAGGAATAGAAAATAGAATATCGGAGAGTTCACTAACCTGTTGACAGTTGCTGAATGTATTCCTACGCCTGTGATGTATGTAATCTCTACGCTGTGATGTATCCCTACGCTGGGACGTCACGAAGCCATGTTGGATCGCCTTGTGATTTTGTTTTGTTTATGATTCTTGAATGCACTTTCACACTGTTTAATTATGATTAAACACTATGATTTTTACTGAAATATATCCGGCTCGAAGGACCATGTAAAGTGTGGTAATAAATATGCTCTTTTCTCGTTGATTCAAAAAACAATTTGATTTATTGTAGAAAAATACATTTCACAACTGCTTGCTTTAACTTGCACATTACGACTCTCTTATCACAATAGTGGCGCATGCGCTTGAATACTTAAGTACATTTTATTTTGTATAAAATTTCAAATCTAAACTCTAACAAGGTTGCTCAATGTTCTCACTAAAGGCGTACTCCGGAATGGCTCCTGGATTTAGTGGGAAAACTCCTGCTGCCCTGAATTCTGATATTGCATTTCCAATTGTCGCTGATTTTCCCCAGGCTTAGTTTAATAAGAAGCCAAATTGTTGTCTTGTTAGACGGCGTCCAGCGTGCTGTTTCATCCATAACCTGCAGGATTCATAGAAGAAAGTTTTAAGAGATTTGAAAACAGCAACATCCAGCGGCTGTAGATAGTGGGATATGTGTGATGGCATCGACAGTAAGATGATGTCATTATCATTAGCAAACTCCAGCATTTTAACTGAAGTGCAGTGTGTAGAATGACCGTTCAGCAAAAGAAGCACTTTGCCATCTGGTTTTCGAGGCAAGAAATGCGATTTCATCCATTCTAGAAATATGTCAGAGGTTATATAGGCGGATTTTTGTGACATATAAACCACTGAACCTGGAGGTAGTCCATCTTCAAATTCAGGTTTCTTCCTTTGCCCTTTCATAATGCATGCAGGAGGCATAAAATTACCTTCAGCATTGCAGCAACCAATGAACGTCATCGTGTCTCCTTTTTCTGTAGACGTTGCAATAGCTACAGCTTTGGAACCTTTTTCATCCAAAACATGACCTGGTCGATTATTCAATTGCAATCCAGACTCGTCCATGTTGTAAATATGGCCAGGTTTATTTATTAGGTCATTATCACTGAGAATCCTCTCAAGCATTTCAAAATAGGCGTTTACTTCTGCTTTATTCATCCCTTGACTTCTAGCATATGACACCCCTTCTGATTTCCTTAATGAAATATCGGAATTCCTTTTCGAAAACATTTGCACCCAATCATAGCCCGCCTTCTCAGATTTCATATTGAATCTGTGTTTAATTCCTAATTGCTCAGCATACTTGAATGAAATTTTTCTTAAATCATCGGTAGTCAATGGAAAGCCTCTCGACTGCATGTCTTTTATATGCTTGCTCAGTCTTTTTTCGTTGTCTGCACCAAAGGTTGATGATGGTCCCATATGTCCCTTTGTGTAGTTGTTTTGTTTTAACCTTCTTTCTAGTGTTTTTCTTGGAATATGGTAGATAAAAGAGGCCCTATAAACCGTCATCCCTCCACTTTGTACTTCAGCCATAGCATTTTTTAAATCTTCTTCGCTCCAGGCACCTCGTCCAGCAGCCGCCTTCCGTAGGTATTGGTTAGGCATCTGTAGAAAATATTGAATATTAAAAATAAATTTAAATTAGGACATTAAATTTTATGACTATCTCTCCCTTGAATACTATGGCCATCTTTCCCGGTTGTCCGGGTGAGATGGCCACATTACATAATAAAAGCAACTTCTCAATTTTGTAGTTAATTTTGAGGTTAGAACGGGAGAAAGTTTTTTACTTCACAAAGAAAGCACGAAAACGGACAAAACTATTTTTGTGACCACTTAATATGTCAATCCCTTAGTTTAAATCGAACGTGTTATTTAAAAACAAAAAACAATTTTTTCGCAAAAAAGTCCACTAACACTTGTTGCCCGTGCCAAAACGAATCGTACTAAATTAAAAGTAGTGCCATCTATGAATTATTACTTGAACTTTTTGGGTGTTCGTTCGTTGTTTTGAATCCACGCCAACAGTTTCAGTACCGTCTGCACTCCATAACGAGTGTGTACACTGCTGAGCTGTACGCTATTTTCAAGGCCCTGTGTTTTGTTTCGTCAGAGCAAAGTCGGTCAAGTGTTATCTTGACGGACTCGCTGAGCGCTCTGAACAGTATCCAAGATCCAGATCCAGTGCATCCTCTTGTACTAAAGATCCGGTTGCTACTCTACAATCTGAATGCTCAGAATGTGAGGGTAGAGCTGTTTTGGATACCGCGACATGTTGGTATTAAAGGTTAGTTAGTTAGTTAAAATTTTTGGCGCACAGCAACAAAGGCTATTTGCGCCTAACGCAGCCCATTTAAATGACTAGACCAAATAATAAAAACAATATATTCGACAATAAATAAATAGATAAAATCATTAAAAAATACGCATACTCAATAAAAGAAATCTTGCACTGACAAACACAAATAAATAATATAAAAAGTCTGTTCGAAAATATGAACAGACTCAGGGTGATGGTAAGAGGCTGTAAAGGGGCCAATTACCATCGAATATCACAGTCAATAACTAGAAACACATTAAAATAAGGTGCAAGACTTCACACATAAAACAATAAGTTCGATTCTCTCAGGAAGAGTATCAGCCTGTCCATGAGTACCCTGTCGTCACCTAAAGCAACTGACAGGTCATAGCACAGGCCTAACCTCTCCCTGACATCCTCGAACTGTACACACTCAGTTAAAAAGTGTAACACAGACAAATCTGTGTTACACGTCTCACAGATAGGAGACTCTTCACCTCGAAGGAGGTACCCATGGGTCCACCAACAGTGACCTATACGGAGGCGTGTGATGGCGGTTTCCTCCCTGCGGTTAATTCTGCAGGAAGAACCCCATGGTTTAACGTCTCCCTTAATCTGTCGTAACTTAACGTTCTGTGTGCGGCTCCACTCATGTTGCCACATGTCTAAAACCAGATGTTTCAGATGACTCTTTGCGTCATCTGGAAAAACGAAACTCACATCAATCATAGGTCTGTGAGAGGCGGCTTTTGCAGCTGCATCTGCCGCTTCGTTGCCTTTAATACCAACATGTCCCGGTATCCAAAACAGCTCTACCCTCACATTCTGAGCATTCAGATTGTAGAGTAGCAACCGGATCTTTAGTACAAGAGGATGCACTGGATCTGGATCTTGGATACTGTTCAGAGCGCTCAGCGAGTCCGTCAAGATAACACTTGACCGACTTTGCTCTGACGAAACAAAACACAGGGCCTTGAAAATAGCGTACAGCTCAGCAGTGTACACACTCGTTATGGAGTGCAGACGGTACTGAAACTGTTGGCGTGGATTCAAAACAACGAACGCACACCCAACCCTGGTTCCGGATTTTGATCCGTCAGTAAAAATGACAGTATCCTCGAACCTAGGGACCAGTGTTCTTTGTAACTCATGTTGGTATTCGATAGGCAACGTAGTATCTTTATCAAACCTAGTTAATGTGAGGTTCACAAGTGGACGTGGTAGCGTCCATGGTGGAACAGCACACAAAACGAAACTTGCCATTTCAGGCATATTAAAATCAATATCGCCCAAAATGTCGAAAGTCCTCAGACCAAAAGGCCTATTGGCTCTTGGTTTTCTGTCATAAATCTCTGTATGCCTATTTTGTAGAATAGGGTCATACGCGGGATGATCTGGCTTGGCACTAAGTGCAGCCATATATCGCAGAGATAGAATTTTACGATGATTGTACAGTGACGGTTCGCCTGCTTCACACAGCAGGCTTAGTATTGGGCTGGTGCGAAATGCACCAGTGGCCAATCTAACCCCAGTGTGATGTACAGTGTCAAGAATTCGTATCTCTTGGTGTTTTGCTGACCCATAAGCTAGACATCCATAGTCCAGCTTAGAGCGCACTAGAGAACGATATAAACGCAACATGACAGTGCGGTCTGCCCCCCATGTCTTATGACTGAGGACCCGCAACAAATTGAGCGACTTTTGGCATTTTTTCTTGACGGACAAAAAATGTGCCCGCCAAGTTAGACGACTATCGAACACGAGACCCAGAAATCTGGCAGTATCGGCAAATGGTAACTGTGCTCCAATTAGTGTGAGTGTAGGATTGGGATGTACACCCCTTTTCCTACTAAAATGGACACATACAGTTTTGTTGGTCGAGAATTTAAAGCCATTTTCGGTTGCCCATGTATCGAGACGATTGATAGTCAGCTGAAGCTGACGTTCGATTGTACTAGTCTTTTGTCCGGCGACAAAGATACCAATGTCGTCGACAAATATCGAACTCTGTACAGGTAATCGAATACATGAAGCTGCACCGTTAATGGCAATTAAAAATAGCGTAACGCTCAGTATGGAGCCCTGTGGGACCCCATTGTCCAGTGCGAACATTTGTGACAAGGTATTTCCGATCCGCACCCTGAAGCGCCGGTTCGACATGAAGTCTTTTATAAAGAACATCAAGCGTCCCCGGAGACCCCAGGAATGTAGAGTACGGAGAATCCCATAAATCCATGCAGTGTCATAGGCTTTCTCAATATCAAAAAACACAGCTATCAGGTGTTTGTTTTCAACGAAAGCATTCCTGATAGCTGTCTCTAGTCTGACCCCCCGCAGGGGAAGTTCATAATGGCCATAACACCTGGCCATTTGTCGAGCTTTCGGGCCTGATGATCCCGCGTACCCTCAATCACGCAAGGGAAGTTCATAATGGTCGCATCACCTGACCATAAAGAGCTTTTGGGCCTAATGATCCCACGTACCCTGAATCACATATCATTTGGGAGGAGACCGTTCAGAGAAGCCGATTGTGGGAATAGGCTTATCTGTTGTCTCTTTGATCTCCCACTTAAATTCCTACCCACGTGTTTGCCGTGCGTGGAGACCCGTAACGCCGGAGAAGAGGGTCCTGGTCGGTTGAGGGAGACTGCTGCCCGCGGACAGTACGATCCCAACACGCCTTCTTTGGCCTCGGATTCGGTAAAACGGGAGGCTGAGTCTGGTCAGCTCAGTCAATCGGCTGGTGTCACGGTTCATGAATAGAGTGGCTCCACTACTGGATCGTGGATGCCGGGGTAATGCCGTGCCACTAGACAAGTATTCGGGGGTCTGTGGGAGCGGATGCAGCTCGCCCGGTTCCAGAGTTGGCGACTACTGGTTCTCGAGCGGGTCGAGCAGCCCGTGATTACTTCCCCCGATGCTATATCATCCTGACATGCCTGGCGCAATGAGCCGGTTTGCGGCCAACGTCCCCTGTGTGGGGCTCCCTGGTGGGTGGGCATGGCAGGGTGATGAAACTTAGTATACGGGTATGGCGACTACCCGGAGGGATAAAAATTTCTTAAATTCCGCCACTAGTGAGAGTAAACTCCGTAAAAAATCAAACAAGAGACCTCGTCGTGATGCTCAGTCATCCGACGAGGGATGTGTTAGGCCAGCTGCCAAGAAGGCAGAAGGTAAAAGGCAAGTTGAGTATTGTGCGCCAGTACCACGATTTCTCGTCGTGAAGGTACAAGAAGAGGGTAAGTCTTTTAAGGAGATGTCCCCTTTCTTCGTTGCCCGAACGTTGAGAAATACGTGCTCTACTGGTATAAAGTCGGTGCGTAAGTTGTCGGACGGTACACTGCTAATAGAAGCAGAGACTGAAGCGTCGTCAACGCTGCAAAAATTAGTGAAGTTTTCTGAGTTTGGCATTTCAGTACAGCCGCATAAGGCACTGAATTGTTCGAAAGGCGTCGTAACGGATCGTGACCTGGCGTATGTTACGGAGGAAGAGTTCGTGCAGGAAATGGCATCGCAAGGTGTCATTGAATGCAGGAAGCTCAACCCTCGTAACGGCAAGCCTTCGATCTCCATGGTGGTGTCCTTCGCTGGTACCAAGTGTCCAACATCGGTAAGGGTGGGGTATAACGTTTGTAGCGTTCGCCCCTACTATCCCAACCCGATGCGATGCTACAAGTGTCAGTGTTATGGGCACACCTCAAGTCGTTGTGGTAAGCACACCATCTGTGCCAACTGCGGACAGGATCAACATGAAGTTGAAACTTGTCCAAACGCGGCACACTGCGTGAACTGCAAAGGGGCGCATGCCTCTACTTCACGCCACTGCCCAACGTACTTGGAGGAGAAGGCAATACAGGTCATTAGAACGCAGGACAGGATACCGTATTTCGACGCCAAGAGGAAATACAAAGAGAGCGCGCCGGTTACTTTCGCGAAATCTTTCGCGCAAGTAGCTGCAAAGCGAACTGCAAGTGTCCAAACTCAGACAGAGTTAGTGCCTCGTCCGACAACTGCAGCAGCAGTAACAGTTGCCACAAATACTGCGAAGGAAAAGGTGGAATTGGTCCCAGAGACCAAAATTCAGACCCCACAACCTGGGGGATCGGGTCTGAATAAATCCCCCTCCCCTAAAAGAGAACGCACTCAACCCCAGTTCTCCCAACCACCTAAGGAGAAGACACCACAGTCTTCTCCACAAACGAGAAGCGACCAGAGAATGGTCGCTTCTACTAAACCCTCATCAGTTACTCCTGAAAAGGAAACTGATAAGGGATCCGTTGGTTCTCACTGGATACCAGTGAGAGCCAAACAATCAAAAAAGGAGTCCAGTGTGTCCATCAAAACACCTGGACTACCAAATGAAAGTGTAGCCGAGAAAATGGCTGTAGACCCGCAACCTAAGGGTAAACCAAAAATCATTAGGTTGCGGGGTAACTCCCCTAAACAGAAATGAATGGTCCACTAATCCAGTGGAACTGTAACGGTGTATATCAGCGCTACGAAGAACTGCGACTTTTATTGTCAGATTTTGCGCCTTCGTGTGTTTGTCTGCAGGAAACAAACTTCAACGAAACCGACACATTCTCTCCTCGGGGATACTCCGTGTTTCGCACGGATTTCCTTACGGGGTTAAGAGCATGTGACGGCGTGGCAATTCTCGTTAGAGACACATTGTACCACGATCCTGTAGACATTGACACTGAGTTGCAGGTCGTAGCAGTTCGTGTTGCACTTCCCCTCCAGGTGACGATTTGTTCTATCTACCTTCCGCCTGGTGTTCGAACTGACATCCGAGATGTCGTGAACATCATCGATCAGCTCCCACCACCCTTCATACTACTAGGCGATTTTAACGCCTACAATGTGTGTTGGGGATCGGTGCGGAGCGATCGACGGGGACGTCACCTGGAAAATATGTTGAACGAATTGAATTTGAGCTTTCTGAACGACGGCAGACCCACGCACTTTTGTGCAGCAACGGGTACATTTAGTGCCATAGATCTTAGCGTCGTTTCAGGAGCCATCGCTCCGTTGTTCAAATGGGACGTGCATCACGACCTGTGCGGAAGTGATCACTTTCCAATCCTCTTAAGGCCTCTGTTCAATACTGTTACCGAATCCCGCTGGCCACAGTGGGTTCTTCGGAAAGCAGATTGGACCAAGTTCGCAGAATCATTCTCTCACGAGGATATTCCGAACTTGAGCGTAGACGAGGAGGTGAATCATTTCACGGATTCCATCACGAGCGCGGCTGAAAGCAGCATACCGCTGTCATCCACTCAGCCCCGTCGAGTTCCCGTTCCTTGGTGGAACGAGGAATGCGACTTGGCGCTACGTGAAAGGAGACACCTCTTCAATACATTCCGTCGTTGTCCAACAGAGGAAAACATGATAGCCTTCCAACGAGCGAAAGCTCATGCTAAGAGGATTGTGAAAGAAAGCAAGCGCGAATCATGGCGCAAATACGTATGCACCGTTACAGTTGCCACTCCAGTGGCCAAAGTTTGGGAGAAGGTCCGGAAAATCTCCGGTCTAAATACAGCTACAACCATTGCTGGTCTATCGGTAAATGGTAACGTAGTTACCTCAGCGGTCGAAATTGCTAACACTTTGGCATCTAATTTTGCGTTCAATTCTAGCTCTGAACATTATTCACCCGAGTTTTTAACTCGTAAAGCAGGCCTCGAATCTATACCTCTAAATTTCTTTTCTAGGAATGACGAGGTATACAATCTGCTTTTCTCTCGTGAAGAGCTAGATAGCGCGATGTCAAAGTGTAAGGATAGCTCTCCTGGTCCAGATGCGATACATTATCGTATGATTCGAAATCTTCCGGAATCATCAAAGTCTAGGCTTTTGAATGTCTATAATAGGATATGGACTGAGGGCAAGTGCCCGACCAAGTGGAAGGAATCTCATATAATTCCTATCCCCAAAGTCGGGAAAGATAAACACTTGCCCTCTAGCTATAGACCAATATCACTGACCAGTTGTCTCTGCAAGCTTATGGAGCGAATGATCAGCAAGCGTCTGATTTGGTTTTTAGAATCAAACGACTTGCTGGCCAACACACAGTGCGGCTTTCGCCGTCACCGCTCAACAGCAGATCATCTGGTCAGACTAGAGACAGCTATCAGGAATGCTTTCGTTGAAAACAAACACCTGGTAGCTGTGTTTTTCGATATTGAGAAAGCCTATGACACTGCATGGATTTATGGGATTCTCCGTACTCTGCATTCCTGGGGTCTCCGGGGACGCTTGATGTTCTTTATAAAAGACTTTATGTCGAACCGGCGCTTCAGGGTGCGGATCGGAAATACCTTGTCACAAATGTTCGCACTGGACAATGGGGTCCCACAGGGCTCCATACTGAGCGTTACGCTATTTTTAATTGCCATTAACGGTGCAGCTTCATGTATTCGATTACCTGTACAGAGTTCGATATTTGTCGACGACATTGGTATCTTTGTCGCCGGACAAAAGACTAGTACAATCGAACGTCAGCTTCAGCTGACTATCAATCGTCTCGATACATGGGCAACCGAAAATGGCTTTAAATTCTCGACCAGCAAAACTGTATGTGTCCATTTTAGTAGGAAAAGGGGTGTACATCCCAATCCTACACTCACACTAAATGGAGCACAGTTACCATTTGCCGATACTGCCAGATTTCTGGGTCTCGTTTTTGACAGTCGTCTAACTTGGCGGGCACATTTTTTGTCCGTCAAGAAAAAATGCCAAAAGTCGCTCAATTTGTTGCGGGTCCTCAGTCACAAGACATGGGGTGCAGACCGCACTGTCATGTTGCGTTTATATCGTTCTTTAGTGCGCTCTAAGCTGGACTATGGATGTCTAGCTTATGGGTCAGCTAAACACCAAGAGATACGAATTCTTGACACTGTACATCACACTGGGGTTAGATTGGCCACTGGTGCATTTCGCACCAGCCCAATACTAAGCCTGCTGTGTGAAGCAGGCGAACCGTCACTGTACAATCGTCGTAAAATTCTATCTCTGCGATATATGGCTGCACTTAGTGCCAAGCCAGATCATCCCGCGTATGACCCTATTCTACAAAATAGGCATACAGAGATTTATGACAGAAAACCAAGAGCCAATAGGCCTTTTGGTCTGAGGACTTTCGACATTTTGGGCGATATTGATTTTAATATGCCTGAAATGGCAAGTTTCGTTTTGTGTGCCGTTCCACCATGGACGCTGCCGCGTCCACTTGTGAACCTCACATTAACTAGGTTTGATAAAGATACTACGTTGCCTATCGAATACCAACATGAGTTACAAAGAACACTGGTCCCTAGGTTCGAGGATACTGTCATTTTTACTGACGGATCAAAATCCGGAACCAGGGTTGGGTGTGCGTTCGTTGTTTTGAATCCACGCCAACAGTTTCAGTACCGTCTGCACTCCATAACGAGTGTGTACACTGCTGAGCTGTACGCTATTTTCAAGGCCCTGTGTTTTGTTTCGTCAGAGCAAAGTCGGTCAAGTGTTATCTTGACGGACTCGCTGAGCGCTCTGAACAGTATCCAAGATCCAGATCCAGTGCATCCTCTTGTACTAAAGATCCGGTTGCTACTCCACAACCTGAATGCTCAGAATGTGAGGGTAGAGCTGTTTTGGATACCGGGACATGTTGGTATTAAAGGCAACGAAGCGGCAGATGCAGCTGCAAAAGCCGCCTCTCACAGACCTATGATTGATGTGAGTTTCGTTTTTCCAGATGACGCAAAGAGTCATCTGACACATCTGGTTTTAGACATGTGGCAACATGAGTGGAGCCGCACACAGAACGTTAAGTTACGACAGATTAAGGGAGACGTTAAACCATGGGGTTCTTCCTGCAGGATTAACCGCAGGGAGGAAACCGCCATCACACGCCTCCGTATAGGTCACTGTTGGTGGACCCATGGACACCTCCTTCGAGGTGAAGAGTCCCCTGTCTGTGAGACGTGTAACACAGATTTGTCTGTGTTACACATTTTAACCGAATGTGTACAGTTCGAGGATGTCAGGGAGAGGTTAGGCCTGTGCTATGACCTGTCAGTTGCCTTAGGTGACGACAGAGTACTCATGGACAGGCTGATACTCTTCCTGAGAGAATCGAACTTACTATTTTATGTGTGAAGTCTTGCACCTTTTTTTTTTAATGTGTTTCTATTTATTGACTGTGATATTCGATGGTAATTGGCCCCTTTACAGCCTCTTACCATCACCCTGAGTCTGTTCAAATTTTCGAACAGACTTTTTATATTATTTATTTGTGTTTGTCAGTGCAAGACTTCTTTTATTGAGTATGCGTATTTTTAATGATTTTATTTATTTATTTATTTATTTATTGTCTAAATTTTTATTTTTAATATATAGTCTAGTTATTTAGATGGGCTGCGTTAGGCGCAAATAGCCTTTGTTGCTGTGCGCCAAAAATTTCAACTAACTAACTAACTAACTCTCTAGTCTGACCAGATGATCTGCTGTTGAGCGGTGACGGCGAAAGCCGCACTGTGTGTTGGCCAGCAAGTCGTTTGATTCTAAAAACCAAATCAGACGCTTGCTGATTATTCGCTCCATGAGCTTGCAGAGACAACTGGTCAGTGATATTGGTCTATAGCTAGAGGGCAAGTGTTTATCTTTCCCGACTTTGGGGATAGGAATTATATGCGATTCCTTCCACTTGGTCGGGCACTTGCCCTCAGTCCATATCCTATTATAGACATTCAAAAGCCTAGACTTAGATGATTCCGGAAGATTTCGGATCATACGATAATGTATCGCATCTGGACCAGGAGAGCTATCCTTACACTTTGACATCGCGCTATCTAGCTCTTCACGAGAGAAAAGCAGGTTGTATACCTCGTCATTCCTAGAAAAGAAATTTAGAGGTATAGATTCGAGGCCTGCTTTACGAGTTAAAAACTCGGGTGAATAATGTTCAGAGCTAGAATTGAACGCAAAATTAGATGCCAAAGTGTTAGCAATTTCGACCGCTGAGGTAACTACGTTACCATTTACCGACAGACCAGCAATGGCTGTAGCTGTATTTAGACCGGATATTTTCCGGACCTTCTCCCAAACTTTGGCCACTGGAGTGGCAACTGTAACGGTGGACACGTATTTACGCCATGATTCGCGCTTGCTTTCTTTCACAATCCTCTTAGCACGAGCTTTCGCTCGTTGGAAAGCTATCATGTTTTCCTCTGTTGGACAACGACGGAATGTATTGAAGAGGTGTCTCCTTTCACGTAGCGCCAAGTCGCATTCCTCGTTCCACCAGGGAACTGAAACTCTACGGGGCTGAGTGGATGACAGCGGTATGCTGTTTTTAGCCGCGCTTGTGATGGAGTCCGTGAAATGATTCACCTCTTCGTCTACGGTCAAGCTCGGAATATCCTCATGCGAGAATGATTCCGCAAACTTGGTCCAATCTGCTTTCCGAAGAACCCACTGTGGCCAGCGGGATTCTGTAACAGTATTAAACAGAGGCTTTAAGAGGATTGGAAAGTGATCACTACCGCACAGGTCGTGATGCACATCCCATTTGAACAACGGAGCGATGGCTCCTGAAACAACGCTAAGATCTATAGCACTAAATGTACCCGTTGCTGCACAAAAGTGCATGGGTCTGCCGTCGTTCAGAAAGCTCAAATTCAATTCGTTCAACATATTTTCCAGGTGACGTCCCCGTCGATCGTTCCGCACCGATCCCCAACACACATTATAGGCGTTAAAATCGCCTAGTAGTATGAAGGGTGGTGGGAGTTGATCGATGATGTTCACGACATCTCGGATGTCAGTTCGAACACCAGGGGGAAGGTAGATAGAACAAATCGTCACCTGGAGGGGAAGTGCAACACGAACTGCTACGACCTGCAACTCAGTGTCAATGTCTACAGGATCGTGGTACAATGTGTCTCTAACGAGAATTGCCACGCCGTCACATGCTCTTAACCCCGTAAGGAAATCCGTGCGAAACACGGAGTATCCCCGAGGAGAGAATGTGTCGGTTTCGTTGAAGTTTGTTTCCTGCAGACAAACACACGAAGGCGCAAAATCTGACAATAAAAGTATTGGTATTAAAGGCAACGAAGCGGCAGATGCAGCTGCAAAAGCCGCCTCTCACAGACCTATGATTGATGTGAGTTTCGTTTTTCCAGATGACGCAAAGAGTCATCTGAAACAACTGGTTTTAGACATGTGGCAACATGACTGGAGCCGCACACAGAACGTTAAGTTACGACAGATTAAGGGAGACGTTAAACCATGGGGTTCTTCCTGCAGGATTAACCGCAGGGAGGAAACCGCCATCACACGCCTCCGTATAGGTCACTGTTGGTGGACCCATGGGCACCTCCTTCGAGGTGAAGAGTCCCCTATCTGTGAGACGTGTAACACAGATTTGTCTGTGTTACACTTTTTAACTGAGTGTGTACAGTTCGAGGATGTCAGGGAGAGGTTAGGCCTGTGCTATGACCTGTCAGTTGCTTTAGGTGACGACAGGGTACTCATGGACAGGCTGATACTCTTCCTGAGAGAATCGAACTTATTGTTTTATGTGTGAAGTCTTGCACCTTATTTTAATGTGTTTCTAGTTATTGACTGTGATATTCGATGGTAATTGGCCCCTTTACAGCCTCTTACCATCACCCTGAGTCTGTTCATATTTTCGAACAGACTTTTTATATTATTTATTTGTGTTTGTCAGTGCAAGATTTCTTTTATTGAGTATGCGTATTTTTTAATGATTTTTTCTATTTATTTATTGTCGAATATATTGTTTTTAATATTTGGTCTAGTCATTTAAATGGGCTGCGTTAGGCGCAAATATGTTTTGTTGCTGTGCGCCAAAAATTTTAACTAACTAACTAACTAACTTACTTGAACTTTTTTCTATTGGCCATCTCTCCCGTACGGCCATCTTCCCTGGAATTACCCTATAAAATTCTACAACCAGAAACAAAATACTATACACAATAACCGTGTTGGTTGCTAGGCTCATGACATCTTCTTTTCCCGGCGGAACGGGCCGAAAAAGTGTATGTCACAAGTGGGAAAATTATTTAAATATAAAATAATATTTAATATTTTTTAGTTTATGACAAATATACAAAGAATCTTTTATTTCCTTCAAATATATAATAAAAATACTGTGCATGGTGTTAGGATTGGGAAATGGAATAATTAAATGAAGTTGCATATACATTTTATTATTTTTTATAATAATACTAATAATAAATTAAATTAACGGCTCAAGAGCCAAAAACACATATTTACAAAAAAAAAAAAAAAAATCCACAAAATACATATCGGAAACAGAAATACAGTTAACAAAGATCAAGAAATTACAAATATAACCAACATGGTTGGAGATTGTAGTTTAGAAATATGATCACAACCAGTAGGAGAGACCATTCATTCATAAAGAGCTACTGAATGAGTTGTAGTGCCCAGTGCGTAAACAAAATCTTATCGCAAGTAGAATATGTAATTCAGAGTGGGCGTGGATGATATGATTCCCTCTTGTCCATCAGCGTCTGCAGCTTTGCCACATTTCTGACTTTTCACAGTTTCCTTCACACTGGCACAAGTAATAAAACAGTTATTTGGGCATACTGTGTCGAAAAAATCGACAGATTGAGTAAAGTTACCCTTACAGAGTCCTCCAAAAGTATTTCGCGCCAATGTTCTGCGATGTCGAGGTTGTCTTTCAGGTCGTCGATGTGACTGGGTCAGCTCGTATTTTAGTACCAGTGTGCTTTCAGAATGTGGTGAAATCACGTGACCGGTACATAGTTACGAGTTGGTTAACTTTTCGTTGGTCTAAAGTCCTCAAATGTTTCTTCATTGCATTTTAAAGTGCTATAGTGAAAATACGGTGTTCGTTCACGTGGACGAGACGGGGTCTGCCAGATTTAATCCAGTTACATAATGCCAGTTTGGCCTCCTTTTTCGTTGACATTAGCCCCTCATTCTCACTCCAGCCGTATATTCGCCGTCCTTTCGCTTCTTTTTGATTTTTCTTGCTGAAGAAATAGTCGCGCTACTTAGAGCTTTGACTATTCAACCGTAAAAGTCATTAATCAGTTGCATATATCGGGGATCAACACAGTCAGTTCTTTCACACGCTACCAGATCACGCGGTATCCCCAATCTCTTTAATTCGTTCACACATACTCTGCTAAAACACGCTCGCAC
Organism: Liopterus haemorrhoidalis; assembly: GCA_963971575.1. Taxonomy (NCBI): domain Eukaryota; kingdom Metazoa; phylum Arthropoda; class Insecta; order Coleoptera; family Dytiscidae; genus Liopterus; species Liopterus haemorrhoidalis. The sequence goes on along the minus strand of OZ020622.1, from coordinate 34,292,353 downwards.
GTTTTTACACCAAGGTACAGTGTCGAAGGTGTTTTTATCCTGAGGAGAAGGCGATGAATGTGTTACAGATGTCTCGATCTCGGAAAAGAGTGGAAAATGACTCGGGATGGTAGACATGTACTCAATTCTCACATTCACAAATTTGACAATATGATTAATTTTCTTTTTTTATTAGTCTGAACTAAAAAGTTTATGTTAACTCTTTTTAAAGAGTAAAAAATCCTTAATCTCAAATATAGCTTAATTATGGGGAAAATTTGAACAAACACCTTCCACATATACATGACGAACATAATTTGTATAAACTTCTTCCTACACATCGTCTTGGGCTGTACAACGGAAAACTGTGTAAAAATATTTGGTCCGAATTGTCCACATAATTTAAAAAATGTCTTGCTGAATTAATTAATTTTCCAAAAAGTTCTTCTTCTCTTGTAGTCACAGTTTTAAAATATATATATATATATATATATACATTCCACTGGTCTAATTTCTGTGCACCCAACAATACAATACATTTCTGCAGATATCACAGTTGTGACGATTTATAACTTTTTTATTAAATAGTTAGCAACATAATATGCCAAACCATTTTGTTCGGGCAAGGAGAATTCTCTATAATCTACGGTGTCCAAATGTAGATCCAAAGATGCTGTGACGCAAGGGTTTCTTTCTGGAAATGTTATCAATTTATCCTCTTCAACTATGTTTTCCAACTCTGGCAGATGCTGAAAAACTTCATCAAAATCCTCAATGCAGATACCACCCCCATGTGTAAAATATCCCACGCAAAATAATTTTTTAAATGCTCGGGCTAACTGTATTGGGGTTAGATTATAGCAGTTCCGATTTGTTGTCGGACGGGGGAAAAAAAAATCCAAGCAATCTGGATTAATTAGACGCGTATTTAGCCGGTACCCCAATATTTCTTATATTTTTATGATAGAATTTATAGTGATTTGCCAACCATGGAAAAATTATGTATTTTTTGTTATATTTTTATTATTTTATCTAGAATGCTGCACTGCGCAAAAACATTTTCCATTTTTAGTAAAAAAAATATTTGCTCATCTTCGCCTGTAAATGGTGCTCTGCTAGTTTTAAATCCTATCGTTTCCCTACTTGAATTGAGCATGTCAAATAATTTATCCTTGTCTTTTATAAATTGTATGGTCGGTAGTGTTTCTGCTGACATAACCCCTTAAGACACATAAGTTGTCATAGCCGCGGTTGCACTAAACAATTGTGCTGCATACTTAACTTTCATCTTTTAAGAGTTATTCGGGAACATGTGCGTATCAGTCAATAATCAGTCATTGTGCAATTTTTTATCATTGGCATAAAAATCAAGTAACCACTTTTTCTTTATTTCATTACTATCAGATAAAATGCAGTTTTTAAAGAAATTATTTCACGTGGCCTTTAAAAGATGTGGCGTATCAAAAATATAAATAATTTTGTACTCATCCACCATGAAGTACGGCCTGTCAGGTTTAACGCCCATTTCATTTGCGAACTGTATGAAGTTTGAGCCACAGTCAGTTACAAGACTAAAAACTTTGAGCCCTAACGTGGTCAATTTTCTAATGCCATTATAAAGTATACTTATTAACTCGTTTCCTTTACATGTGGAATGTACAAAAAAGTAACCTATTGGTTGTTTCCAGTTTTCTTGGATTGCACGTGCCATCAGCACTAAAACTGACCTAGCAGGTTCATAGGTTTGGGTACCATTGGTCTGATGATAAACCAGTGCTGGACAAGTACTAGTAAAAGTACATATTTAAAATAATTTTCCGATGTATTCGTAGCGTGTGTGTTTGTAGTTTTGAAATACATTTATAAATACTTGTTCCTGAAAATACAAAAAAGGTTTTTTTTAATCAAGTATTCAATATAATATTTTATAATACTACCCAGCTCTATATATATATATATATATTAATAAAAAAATTATTAATAAAAAAATTATCGTCAAGTATCTAAAAAAGTTTGCGAATAAAAACACGTACATAAATGCTTTAATATATAAACTTTATTGATTACAAAATATAATTGTTTTTGTTAATTTTATTCCTATTCTTTCTTTTTCTTCATTAAAATAATGCTTACAGATTAATTTCGTAAGTTGTAACGCATGACTATCTGATGGATATTTTTCTACCAAATGTTCCATACTAAAATCGTAAAATACTCCCCTGGGAAGTACAGAAAGTACTTGAGTAATTAAATATTCTATTATGTTATTACGCCTCATATTGGAAATTTTTTCCTGCAGCCTGTAACACTTCTCAGCTGTTCGACAAACTACTGTGAATGCTGAAGCATTTGTTAACTTCCCATAAGTTTTTCTTTTTTGCAGTAACGATGCAGATTCTTCACTTATCAAAATATCGAGACACTGACTGCAAGTAATTATTTGTGCAATACGTTTCACTACAAATCCTGTTATATACGCAACAACATCATTTTGGTATAGAGTCAAATGCCATGCTTGGGATGGGATATAGTCATGATCTGACGATTAATTCTTAATAATAATTTGACGAAATTCTTCAGATTCAGAAAGGTCTTCTCCCAATTGATTTTTATGTAACGTGCTGGCTACTGACAAATAATATTTTGGTGTCATCAATAATTGCACAATTCGAATATTTTGACGATATGATTTCGGAATGTACAATTAATCGTTTGTATGCAGCTTCAAATTGTACCGCATTGGGGTTATTATTAAGACCAATTTTGGTTCTAATAGAACTAAAAAATAGCTCAAGATGGTCTTGACTAAATTCGTATAATAACAAAAAGTTTAATTTTTTATTTTCACACAAATTAAGTTGACGAAATATATTTCTGATACTAACTATATTTATTAAAAAACCTATAAATCCCGTCTTTCGTCGTGACTCCAACACTGGGATAACATTAAATTTTAATTTCGATATATATTTTGAATAATCATCCAACCTTTGAAACATGACTTGCTATGTATTAACGTCCAGAGGAAGATAATTTTTGCTATTAAAAATATAAAATGTGTCATTTATAATTTTACAGAATTTAATTGTCTCTTCACAGCCTTTAAATAATTCCAGCTTCAAATCGGAATTTAAATACTCCATAGCATCAGCCACACCCCTACTGAATGTTTGGACAACTGTTTTTGTTGGGTTTTGCACAGTGGAACACATATACTCTATAATTACTTTATTATTTCTATAAGAATCACTATACACCTACGCATTTTGATATCAGCCATTTTATTCTTACTTCTATATCTAACGACGCACACAGACTTATATTATGTCTCACAAACATTGTCAAGTACTACTCAATGTGCAAACATTGTTCATTTAATATGAAGTAAATATAAAGTAAAAAAAACGTAAATTCTTATTTAATATTAAATTTAATATTTCAACAGTTTTCACTGTTTTGATTTTAACCCTTAAACAGGCAAATATTTATTTGTAATGAAAAACAGGAAATATCATAATTTCTTTATTTAATATGTATTAAAGGTTACAAAAAAAAGAAATTTATATTTTTTTCTCATTTAGTAAAAAAAAAAAAAAACGTATCTCAGAAGATACAGTGCTCGTTAGAAATTCTTCATGTGATAAATTGTGAAACAATTTCTTGAGCTACTTCCTGTTACAATACACAACCGTAGATTGCATTTGTTACAAAACACTGTTGTTTGACCATCTGTGCAAAGTTTGCACCTTCCCTTCTTGAAAAATGTCCTAATTGGTCATATCTGATGTCATCAGTGGGTCTGGCACTTGTAGGAACTCTGGACTTTTTTGGCTGGCTGCTCTGTTGCAAAATCGGATTTTCTGGTCTTTGTAACATTTTCAGCTTTTATAAGCGACAAAGCTAAATGTGTCCGAAATGTTTTCAAGTTTTCATGATTTCTATTTCCGAAAGCTTCCATGTCTCTTCTGTATAGTAGCCAAGCATTATTCACGCCAATGTCAATGAGTTGGCTAAATATCCCCAAATACCATTTCTTTGATTTGTAAGGAATTTTATATAGGGCAATTAGCATATCTGCTAAGTCAACTCCCCCCATGTGGGTGTTGTACTGTTTTATACATAGCTTCTATTTTGGGCGATGTATACTTGGAGATACAAACAAGTCAGAACAGGTATCGGTTGTGTATGAAACGAATAAATGTTGAATCTTGAAGTAGTATTCATGATTTGAAACGTCTAGTTACATTGGAGAACGCGGTTGGGACGAAATTTTAAAAACTGTAGTATTTTACCACTTTAGAACTTACCTCGTCTGCATATGTAGACACTGCCATTGCGCACAATAAGTAAATACCCGTTCTATAACTTCCCACACCGATAAAAGCGTCGCCACTAGTACACCACGCTTCTATGCTTATGTATTTTGCAGGATACGTAGCCCACTTTCATTTAACTTGCACCGGATTTGTATAAAAAATTTCAAATGTTGATGTATCTCACGAGATACGTTAGCCGATTAAGGGTTAATATAATTAGTTTATTCAAATATAAAATTACAGAGCACTACTACATTGCTGTCAACACTTTTTTTCGAATACATTACATACATGTTCAACTGTCATTACATACATAACCTCACTTCTCAAATTCCAGTGGTTCTCTAACAAATTGCTGTCAACACTTTTTTTCGAATACATTACATACATGTTCAACTGTCATTACATACATAACCTCACTTCTCAAATTCATGGGTGTGGAAAATGTGGACTTAGATTATTTTCTTTTAAGTTAGCAACAAGATGTGCCGACATTGTTAAATTAGCCGGACAACCATCAAATGTGTGGTGTCCATGACATTTGATGGTTGTCCGGCTAATTTAACAATGTCAATTACCATTCTCAACACCATTCTCATGCACAAATACCAGGCAACGGTTTACTAGATTAGCCTTTTCATATGCCTGAAGGCCATTTATTAAAAAATAGCCGACTGGTATCTTCCAATTACTATTAACAAAAACTAGCATGAACACCAAGGCTTGTGTAGCTAACTCCGATTGTTTGCTTGGTAATTTCGTGCCAACATTTACATGGCCTTTTAATTCCTTCCCATTCCAAACAGCTTGCACCTTAATATGCATCTCATCCAAAACCAAATTGCATAATACGGTCCCTTCTCTGGAAACAGCTTCATCTACTTTAATTTTCAGAGCATTTATGGATTCTTGAGTGAAGCCTGGTTCCCCATTAATTGATTGAAACCATTTTGTAATGGTGATGGGTGAGGTAATGATTTATTAAACGTATCCCGTACAAAGCAGTATGCTTTCGAAGAATAAAAGTTCAACGTAAAGGCAAAACTTCTTAACTCCGGTGTGTATTGTTGCCTTGTAGGTCCGCATAACATTTTTTATATTATTGCTTTTGGCGAATCTGGTAGTGATACCTAGTAATTAAAAAATAATAAAAAAATAAAAAAATACAATTATATATTTCATAATTAAATAGTAATATGCTGTACCAAAATTGCCGCTTCTGCATTCTCCGAAAGATTGTATTTTTCTTTAATCTCTTTCATTAAACTTGCCAAATGACGGATCCTAGATGTCTGTCGTCTTGACCGCTGTTGCAGAAATTTCACTTTCTTCTTTTGACTTTCACAACGTTTTGCCAAGCGCAAATTTCTTCGTGCCTTTCTAGTAGATTCCATTTGATCTGATGTGCAATCTACTAAATATAATGGATCGGTGGCGCGTGTGTTTCTAATAATAAATAACAATTAGTATGTACATTTTTTAAATATCTTATTCTTGTGTTTATATTTTAAGCATTACTTACAGTTTTCTCTTTTTATTCAGATTTCTACTTTTTTCTCCCTCTGCTTCAGATGCTGTCAATGTAAGCCTTTCGCGGACCACCAAAATTTTGCCAAGGACCACCGGTTGAGAAACACTGGTATAGAGCGTACTGTGTCTATATTATATGACATCAATGACAGTATGCCTAAAAGGGTACGTGCGGTAATTTAAGCACGAGGAGGTATCACAAAATATTAATAATTTTGATTAAAGTTGTCATTAAAAGCTGTATGTATTATTTTATTTACCATTTTTCCTGTGATAATCCTAAAATTCAATAAAACGTAGGGTGCTCCATACACTTGTCCAAGGCTGTATTAAAGAAGTTAAATTTTCTTACACAGTTTATATTTCCTGTGTTTAATATAAAATTGATGGGCTTTTGCTTTCACTGGGTCCATGTAAACATTTTGAATTTTACTATATTTGTTATAAAATTGTTTATATCTCTTCCTTTCAATATTAGGTTAACGTGCTAAGTACAAGCAAATATAAACAATTTAACTATATTATTTACAAAAGTTGTTACTTGGGGATGCTGTGGACAACGTACTGGAGTAAAATCCATATGAGAATAAATGGAGTTTTTAATAATTTGCCCAACATTTTTTAAAAAGAAAATTTTCGGTAAAGCGAATCTGATTATTTCTATAGCTCTGGTGCTTAGAAAAAAAAAAAAAAAACTATTCGGGCGAAATAATGCACGGGGTCGATATTCCCTGGCATCAATGAAGTCAGCATCTCGGCTCTCCAATGTATTACAGGAATTAATTTGCCAATTGGTAAGGCAACATGGACAATCTTTTATAAACTTCTTCATTTTTTTACCCAAAAACCCAGTAATATAGGCTCTGGTGCATCTTGATATTTTGTTTTTTTTTTTTTTTTTATCATAGGAATGAAGTTAGGCACTTCATCGACGGTGGAACATGGGCTCAAAGTTATTATTTCCGGACCATCTTCTACAACTATAAGACGAAGATCGTCCAATGCTCCTACGGCGTCGTCCTTCCCACAGTTGAATCCAACCGTGTGTGAAGACACAGTTATTTAGAGTAAGGGCTTTGCAGGAACCAGCAAATGACAATGTAGTAGGATTTGTGTTCCGGACTCTGTGGCTCCTAATAGATCCGAAGAAGTTTTCTATAGGGTCTTGATTAAATTTTCTTGAAGCAAAAGATTTTATCCCTTCTTTGAAAAAATTCTCTTATGTAAAGAAAACTTCTTACGGTATAAATCCAATTTTGAACTGAAGGGACGGAAACAAAACTTTTCTTTCTAGCCGAGAAGTATCGCATTGAATCTAAGATGTTTAAGGCTTCGTGCCAAAACGCAAAATGCTCCGATGTGGCATTTACCATCTTGCGTAAATTCTTACCTGTGGAAGCGTACACAGTGTTTCCATTCACACTATCAAATAACCTGTCCATAAGAGAAGTAGATCAGCTGTATGATCTGCTGATGGCTCCAGTTTCCTTTGACCATTTGGTCCTGCACCTGCAAATGAAAGTAAAAAAAAAAAAATAGTCGTTATTTTACAATTGCGAATTGTATTTTATAATATCTAATTTTATAACTTTAAAAAGATGTAATAGCAGATAATTATATTATGAATTATATAGATTTTTTTACACAATATTATATTTTTACAACAGAATAACATTGGAACTAGATCTTGTATTGAAAACAACATCTGAGAGAAATTATGTTTTTAATTTCCATTTACTCACGTATAACTGAATTTAATAATAATTTTCTTAATGATATTATATAAGCTTAAGCTAATCTTAATGATATTATATATTATTTAAGCTTATGTAAGCTTAATATAAAATAAAACAAAACTCACCCCACAATGCTATATTCCTCATTATTGACGATACTCGCTGGCTGAAAATTTGTGTGCAACATGACACTTTCATTTTCTTTATTTTATCTGGTAGAACATGGGCATCTGTCAGCCTCGGGCGCATTCTTGCATCGTCATCAGCTTCATCCAAAATGTAAAAATCGACAATGTCTTGCCACTTTGCTACTTTTTCAGTGCCATCTTGCTTAAAATGCATAGGTTTTGTCAGTTGTTTCTTATGCCTTTGAGTAGATGAGGTGGATCATAAAAGTGAACAACGTTTTCATCATCTACCGTAAAGCCATGGTATTTATTATCTTTGCCCTGTTTTATACAGTCTTCTTGCGTTTCCTTTATTAACCTTGTAAATGCTGTAACATTAGTTGGACCTTGGTCACAAACAGTACTAAGAACGCTGAGTCCTGTATTCTTCACTGGTTGTACATCGAAGGCAAAATATCGATGTTTAACATCGATGTTAACATCGACGCCTTACTATCGATGTTGAAAAAACATCGAAGGAAAAACATCGATGTTTCCGATACATCGATGTTTTATTAATATTAAAAATAGGTATTTATTTATATTATATAGGTTTTATTTAATAATGTAAAGATAAAATACGAAAAAAGTAACTTATAATACGCTTAAAAAGCATTTATTAGATTTTTAAATAGAAATATTCGTTTTTAATAGTAATTAATTTCACATTAACATTACCCAATATAATAATCCTAATTTGTTCCTATTATTTTTACATTTCTAAAATGAAATATTGCATTTTATTATAATATTATAGTTTTATTAATAAATAAATTATAATTATATTTCCCAATATGGTAATTCCAGGGATTGGAGGAATAACAACTGGGAAAGTGTCAACAAGACTCAAAAAGCAACAAGTTTGTTGGCGTCGTTGGTCGTTGTTTTGTTTGCAAAATTTTCTCAGTTTTTCAAGTTTCTTCTTATTTTTTACTTATTCTGCTAACTGCTGAAAATAATAAGAACTAACACTATTCGTATTGTTATATCACAATAGATGGCGCTTATATTTTGTGTACCAATATTAATAAAAATTAAAATTTTAAGATTCCAGCGCTCTAGCAGTAGTTTCTGAATTTCAAAGTTTTAACATCGACATCGGTAGTAGACATCGATGTTTTATCGATACTATCGCCATCTGAACATCGATGGTAAAAACATCGATGTTTTTAAAGCAAACATCGATGTTTTCGATACATCGATGCCTTTTTCCCATTCCTAGGTTGTACTACATCTTTGATTAGTTTTACAAGCTTATCAGATGACGTAGTACTCCCAGGAAAAAAAAGCTACGGGTTGTTTCCACTTCTTAAAAATGCCCCGCACCATAAATAATAGAGCATGGCTGGCAAATTCACCTCTCCGGTTATCTTCTCCAAAATCTGCGGCACCTATATAATCTTCGGAAGATTTATGCAGTAGGCTGGTCTCTAAATAAATCTTATCAAACAATATAATGCAACATTTATGCTTAGGATTTCCTATTTTTTTTAACCCTCTTTGATAAATGTTCAAATAATTTTTCATTAATACCAACACTAAAGGCTACTTTTTTAAGAAGATTTGGAAGAGTTTTCTTGGCTGGCAAAGCAAAAAAAGTTGAAAGAAAACAGTAGCATTTAACATCGTGTTTCGTGAGTGACAGAGCCAACAACTTGTCCTCATATGAAAATTGTTGTCCTTTTGGCTTATTACGCTGCATTTTTATTTGCGTCATAATAAAATTTGCAGCGACTTTATTCACATTTTTCTGTAAAAACGACATGTTGGGTGATTTTGCAAATTTTTCAAAAAAATCCAACCTCTTCTTACTCGAAAAACACTTTTTCCTCAAATAACTTTGTTTTGATCGTAAGTTAGTCATTAAATGGTAAAGCTTTTTGCTTTTGGTGTCAGCTGGGTGTGGCGCGTCACTTGTAATTCACGCAGAATTTCATGTCGCATTTTCTTTCCTGTAAACAAAACAAAATATTGAACCAATTAAAATATATATATATTTGGTGCAAGGCAACGACAGCCGTTTGGGCTTTTGGGCATAAGTGATTACAATATATATATATATATATATATATATACCCAGCAATATATATATATATATATATATATATATATATATATATATATATATATATATATATATATTGTAATCACTTATGCCCAAAAGCCCAAACGGCTGTCGTTGCCTTGCACCAAAAATTTTAACTAACTAACAAACTAACTTATGCCTGAAATGTCTATTTGTAATATATCCTTTTCGTGTATGGTGTTATGGATTTTTTCACTTTTGAATATACTTCTAACGTTCCATGTGCAAAGTTTAATAATACAGCCAAATATTATTAGTAACCTCTAGCCATTTAAGGCCTGCCGGGGACTGGGGCCCTTGATTTGTAGTTTTAGTGCCATACTGATTATACTAGAGATATATTACATGATAGTTTCCATAAAAAGTAAACCATACTGGAATGCAATTATACATTCCAGGGGAAAATCTTCTGCCCCGTGAGCAATGTTGTGGAAGAGGCGGGCACTCTTAATTAGTGGGGTTAAATCCAACCCGACTACGTCTAACAGTTTCAATCTCCTAAAGCTTCCCTGAAGGAAAACAAAAGGTTGCTCAATGACCACCCTTCATTTAGATTTAAATTTCTATCACTACATTCTGATAACGAGTCAGGTATTTGACCCGTTTCGACCACAAAATATTATTGTTTTTATGATAGGTGCCAATTTTAAACGGTTTTCTTTTACCTTCGTTGCATATGCAGAATCAGCTAATTCAAACACAGAATGTTTCCTTCCTTTAACAATATCCTTTAAATTTTCAGCTCGCAATAAGGACACTTTGTGGTAATCTTTATTCTTATGAAGGTCAAACTTTTCTATGGCAATTAATAAATAGTTTGGAAACTACCTGCCGAAGTATTTGGTTATTTCTCCTAACACTATCGTTTGCAAATAAGAAGCGTTATTTGCAATATGCTCCATTTTGCTCTTTCGAATATAAGAGCCAAAGATATTTTATGAACTAGCTCTTGTTGAATTTTCTCATTTTATTTTCCATCGAGGTCAAAGGAAATTTAAAATCCTCTGGGGGATTCCAACATCTTTCTGGCTTTTTACCGACCGCCAACATATATAAGGGAGGTATTGTGATCATACCGATTTTGACAATTCGTTTTCGATGGATTTCGAAACATTTTTGTAAAATTTTTTCAAGTCTCAATTTTTTCATACTTATATGTAACGTTTCCATGGTCATGATAAATAATATCTCTGTTAGAAAATATTAGGCCAAGTTATTTCTACTCTGCTGCTAGAATGTATTTTATACAAGTACTTTATGATGGCGGTCGGTCCTGTGGTGAAAAAACATATTGTTCATCCAACTTTATGGACCACTATAGCAGCAGTAACAAAATTATATCAGGCGATTGGAGAAAAAATATTCCTCCAAATTCTGCCATGAAAAGTGTTCGATCACTGCGCAGTAAGAATGCGTAGAAAGGATCGGGGTAAGAAACACCCTTAGGTCAGTGGCAAATCTGCGAGATACCCCAAGCCAATATTTAAACAGCCCTGTTGGTTCGTTACTGTTGGGATAATTTGTAGGAATTGTATAGTCAAATTTAAAATAAAAAAGTATACAGAAATTAATTAATTTATTTTACAAAAATATTAAGTGTAATTCTATAGTCATTTTCAACGGTTTATTATCTTCAGATGCACAGTAATATTAACACATTGTTATAAACTGTCCGTTTGCATCTGATGATAATAAACCATTCAAAATGATTCTACGAACCGAAGTAATTATTACTATAAAATAAAAATAATACACCAATACACTAATAATAAACTAATTATTATTATTATTTAATAGAACTTATGTATAAACTTGTATATTAATAATAAAATTATTTTCTTAAAACTAATTCTAAATTTTTTTTTCCGCCCCACTTGACTTTTTTCGTTTAAAATTTCTGCTAAATAATCGCAGAACATTCTGACTCGTGGTCGAGTAGTTGTGCTACTTTTTTCATCATCCACATTAATATTGATTGCTTCTCTTAATATCTCGACCAAATCACCAAAATTTTGCACCTTTTTTTTTTTTTTAATTGGCCTCATGCTTAGAACTTCAACGTCATCAACATTGTAGGTTTTTGTTGATGGGGTAGATATTGCGAGTGGATCGGTAGGTGAGGAAAATCCTGGACTGAGAACAATAGGTTCTGTATCATCAAAATTGAAATAGTCTGCATTTTCAAACATTTCTAAGTTCTGCACAGGCTCTTAAATATTCTCCACATATTTGCTTCACACATGCGTCTCTCCACATACTACTCATTGTTCTGAAACAAGAAACAAAACAAAAAAAAAAAAAAGAATAAAATACTTATTATAATTCACATAAATTTGGCAGCCAGCAGAATATTAATACATTGTGAATTTATTATATCGTAACATACAGTTTCCATTTCCAAAACTTCTGTTGATTGACAGTGAAATGCGTTTCTTTTAAAATAGGGCATACTACACAGATTACTCGATTGTAGAGATAAATAAACGCATTTTTTTTAAAAGAAAGGTACCAGAATAACATTTAAAACATATCTATGAAACGAATAAAAAAATTATAACAACTATCCATATTTTTACCGTGTTACCTAATTTTTGTAAGTTATACCAGTCTCTGTTGTAGTTTATTTTAGTTAGTGTGGTAATTTTATTTGGTTTATTTTTAATACGAACGCTATACAATTCATCACACGCAGCTTATCTGTTACAAGACATTACTTCGACTCTGTTTCTACAGTGTTACCAACTGTCATATATTACATACAAAAAATATTACAAATTTATTGTTTCCCAACACCCACCTTCAATAAAATTGTTCTAGGACCTGTCAGTTGCCTTAGGTGACGACAGGGTACTCATGGACAGGCTGATTTACTGTTTTATGTGTAAAGTCTTGCACCTTATTTTAATGTGTTCTAGTTAATGAACTGTGATATTCGATGGTAATTGGCCCCTTTACAGCCTCTTACCATCACCCTGAGTCTGTTAAAATTTTCGAACAGACCTTTTTATCTTATTTATTTGTGTTTGTCTGTGCAAGATTTCTTTTATTGAGTATGCGGAATTTTATTGGTTTTATCTATTTATTGATTGTTTAATTTATTGTTTTTAATATGTAGTGTAGTCATTTAAATGGGCTGCGTTAGAGCAAATAACCTTTGTTGCTGTGCGCCAAAAAAATTTAACTAACTAACTAACTAATAAAATTGTTCTAAAAATTTAAAACCTTTTATTTATGGATCGTAATGACCAGACCCAATTTATCTCTTAGTCGGACAAAATTTTCTTTTACCAAAGGTGTGGTAAACATATCAGCAATTTGATCCTCGCTTTTAATATATTTTAAATATATGACACCTTCCTCTAATTTTTCTTTAATGAAGTAGTATTTGATGTCAATATGCTTAAGTCGTTTGTTATTTTCTAGGTTTTTAGTAACTTTAAGTGCGGTTTGGTTGTCTTCGTGACTTATTACAGAATTATTTAAAGAAAACGTTTGAAAATCATTTATGATATTTATCAACCAACACACTTTACTTACAGTCAGACTTAAAGCTACGTACTCTGCCTCTGACGATGATAGTGCAACATTTTGTTGCTTTCTTGAACACCGAGAAATAGTACAATTGAACATTTTTATAAGAAATCCTGTAGTAGATTTCACGCGATTAGCCTCGTTGCAGAAATAGGCCGATGTAAAATAAAATTTAAAAAAATGTAGCAGATTTCCGTTCATTTGGGTCACCTTCCCAGTCTGAGTCTACATAACCATCTAGCAAATTTTCGGATTTATTACTTTTATAAACTAACTTGAAGTCAATAGTTCCTTTAACATATCGTAAAACTCTTTTTATAGCTGTTAACAATTCTTCACTTGAACAATTTTGAAAACGACTTAAAAAGGTTACGCTACATTACAGCATACATTAATGCACCTATTAATTTTCTACAAATTGTTTCCATTTTTTTATCAGAAAAATCTTTCTCCAACGAGTTAAATGTAATGTTCCCGTCCATTGGAGTTGACATAGGTTTACAATCAGACATTTTAAATTTAGCAAGTATACTTTTCAACGAATTTGTTTGACTTAATTCAGTAATACCATTTTCCAAATCTTGTTTAATATTTATCCCTAGATATTGAGTTACAAGACCTAAATCTTTCATATAAAAGTTTTTATTCAAGGCTTTCTTTAATTTTGTAACTTCGTTATCTGTTCCAAATATGAGCTGATACTCTTCCTGAGAGAATCGAACGTATTGTATTCTGTGTGAAGTCTTGCACCTTATTTTAATGTGTTTCTAGTTATTGACTGTGATATTCGATGGTAATTGGACTCTTTACAGCCTCTTACCATCACCCTGAGTGTTAAAATTTTCGAACAGACTTTTTATATTATTTATTTGTGTTTGTCAGTGCAAGATTTCTTTTATTGAGTACGCGTATTTTCAATGACTTTATTTATTTATTTATTTATTTATTGTTTTTAATATATAGTCTAGTAATTTAGATGGGCTGCGTTAGGCGCAAATAGCCTTAGTTACTGGGCGCCAAAAATTTTAACTAGCTAACTAACTAACAGAATGCATTTCAAGTTAGTTCACTATTAGAATAGAATTTTATACCTTTGTCCATACTCCCTTTTAAGTATCTAAATATTCTTTTTATACGTAGTACATCTTCTTGGCTGGGGCTTTCTACCTTTCTGCTGCTATATGTCACAGCGTAAGCCACATCAGATCTTGATCTGTATAAAAGGTATAGAAGGCTTCCGATTGCTTCTCGATAGGGATATTTTACTTGTTGGTCGATATTTTCTTTGGTATCATTTTGGACCATTGGAGTCACAACTGGCTTTGATTCGTACATTTGGAATATTTCTAGTATATGCTTGGTGTAAAGAGATTGAGTTAGTTTGATATATTCTTTTGTTCTTTCTAATTTTATGCCTCAAAATGAATCAGGTTTATAAATTATTGTCATATCAAATACCTTTTTCATCTCTTCAAGCAGATACTGCATTTTATTTTTTATCATTTCCTATTAATATGCTGTCATCCACGTAAATTGTCAATATCAACGAACTATCATTATTTTTGAAGATGCATTGTTCTGTTCTAATTGGAATAAGATTTTTCTTTTTTAAGAAATTTGCAAACTTTTCATTTCATTTCATCGGTGCCTGTTTTAGACCGTATAATAACTTCTTCAGTTTGCATATTTTTATTTCCTATGTTATATCCTTCTGGTTGTTTCATGGTCAGTTTTTTCATGCTGGTTGTTTCATGGTCAAGATTTCATCGGTCAGTTCTGCATATAGGGAGGCCATTTTTATGTCTATTTGCATTATTTTATAATTTAACTTTCTTGCTAAGCCAAATAGGATTCTTAATGAGCTGATGTTTACCACCGGACTGAATGTCTTTTCATAGTCTATTCCATATCTTTGTTCACAGCCTCGAACTACAAGTAGTGCTCTGAATTTTCCATTTTCCTTAACCTTGAAGATCCATCTGTTGCTCAGAACTCTTTTGTTTTTAGCTGCGGATTCATCAACATATTCCCATGTTCCATTTTTCTCATGGGCTTCATTTTCTTCACGTATGGCTTCACACCATTTTTCTTTGTCTGCTCCTGTTGTAGCTTCTTCATATGTAAGTAAAACATAGTTTTCGAATTTTTTTGGTAATTTTATGGTTCTTTTTTCTTTAGGTTCTTCTTTTTTCTCAGTGTCCTCTATTTCTGTGCTTTCTTCTGCTTCTGCATCTTCATCATCAGTAGTATTTTCTCGTTCTTCTTCGCTATCACTTATTTCATCTTCTGTAGTGATGTCATACGTAGCTTTATTTTTTTCTATTTCATTATCACATATTATAACTCTAGACAAGTAAATTTCTCTTTTTTCAATGTCCCATAGTCTGTAGCAGTTATGCGAATAACCCACAAATATATATTTTTCACTACGATCATCCAGCTTTTTTAATTGACTTAATTTTTTAGCATAGGTGTTGTTTTAATGTTCTTTATTTTTATTAATAGTTTTACATCAAGCTGACATAATTCAGTTATTATATTATATATTTTTGGATCTGCTGCCTAGGATATGTTATTGTAGTAGTATCCTTATGCAACATCTTCCTCTTTCATTGAATATGCATAATAAGACATTGTTACATGTATAAGTACTTTGGTTTATTAAAGTTCTTTTTTTTTTTTAATTATTTTTTATTTTTCTTAAATGAATAATATTTCGTCTTAAATATTATATTTTCGTATGGTACATTTGAATTTCTTAGATATTAAATTACAAAGAAAATATGGTAACTGATACATTAAATATTTATATCTAAATTTGTAAGCCATTGGATCGCTTCATTGGTCAATTGTACTATAGATTGGAGACCACCCGGGAAAGCACGTTGAGGACATTCTTCTGCAATGTGTTTCATCGTCTGTAGAGGCGCGCCACAGTCACAAGCGGGAGAGTCGGCTAAGCCCCATTTATGGAGCATGTAGTTGCATCTACCGTGGCCGGTGACTAATCTATTTAATCTTACCCAAGCCGAGCGGGGTAGCGAGTAACCAATTGGCTGAACATTGGGATCTGAGATTAAAATTTTGTTGGGATGAGAGAAAGTGTCCCATTCTTTCGACCATTCATCTTTAGCGTTATAAGCAGTATTAAAGATGGGATCATTCCAAATAGGATTACGGGATTTAAGCCTGTGATTTGGAGGATTTAATAGGTCTTCATGTATTGGTAGTCTGTGGTTGCTTCCAAATTTTTGCCAGGTTGTGACGGCAGCTTTGTTTCTCCGAATAGTAGGAGGGCATATGCCAGACAGTACAGGTAACCATTCTGAGGGTGTGGAACGTGTGGCTCCAGTGATCGTTCGCATTGCTGTATTCAGCTGGATGTCAATTTTGTTTGTGTGAGCACTGTTCTTCCAGACTGGGGAGCAGTACTCTGCTGTGGAATAGAGCAGGGCAACTGCAGACGTTTTGAGGGTATGGGCATCGCAGCCCCACGACGTTCCTGCCAGCTTGTGGATTAGGTTATTTCTAGTTTTAAGTTTTAGACCTACATTTTCAATATGGTGTTTAAATGTCAATGAGCGATCTAGAGTAATTCCAAGGTAGCGTGGGGTGTGGTTGTGTTTGATTTTAGTGCCATTGAATAACACACACAGTTCTTCGTTTGCATATTTATTACTCAGATGGAAGAGTGTTACTTCAGTTTTTTGTGGGTTAGGTTTTAAACGCCAAAGTTTGTAGTAATTACTGAGTATCTCAAGATCTTCGGTAAGTAGATTCTCAGCTCCTTTTGCATGTGTGCACTGCACAGCAATGGCAAGATCATCGGCATACGCAAATTTTCGTCCTGTAGTAAGTGGCATATCGCTTATATATAAATTAAACAGAATCGGAGCCAGCACAGAACCTTGCGGAAGACCGTTCTTCAATGTTCTAAAATTACTCTTTTCCCCATTAAGATACACTTGAAACTGTCTGTTTTTCAGCATGGCTTCGATTAGATTGACCATTTTATTATTCGGTAGTATATTGTGCAGTTTCAAAACGAGACCGTCTGTCCACACGGTATCAAAAGCAGAGGAGAGGTCAACAAATGCAACTGCAGTTTTAAGTTTCCGTTGGAATCCTGCTTCAATGTGAGTAGCAAGTGCAGCCACTTGATCACAGCAGCTACGGTTTGCTCTAAAACCAGCTTGTTCTGATGGAATGTGTTCATCAATTGTGTCAGAAATGCGGTTGAAGATTAGCCTTTCAAGAATTTTATAATTGATGTTGAGTAGGGCAATAGGTCTGTAGCTAGCTGGTTCAGATTCTTCTTTGCCTGGCTTTAAAATACTTAGGATTTTTGATGAGCTGAAAGCCTTTGGGAGCCGTTCGGTGGAAAGAATGTCGTTGTAGAACCTAAGTAGCCAAGTTCTTGCAGCCGGTCCTAGGTTCTTTATTAACTCTGGAAATATTCCATCAAGGCCAGCAGCTTTTTTAATTTTTAGGGAGTTGATTGCTATATTAAGTTCTTCCAGCGTGAAGAGTGTAGGTTCTTCTCTACTTTTCAGTGCGAGAATGCGTTTTCTGTGTAGATCACGTCTAACCTGTTTGGCAAAAACTTTGTTGGTACTAATCTGATTTGAGGTCTTAATTATATGTGAGGAAACTTGATTAGGTTTAACTGTCCCTTTTATTGCCGGCGGTTTGCTAGCTGCGCCAAGCTTTCTTAGTAGATTCCAGCTTGTGCGGCTAGAGCGCGTGAAGTCCATGTTCTCAATCGTTTCACGCCATTTACTTCTTCTGGCTACATCCAGTGATTCTAAGAGTTTATCGGCGGTTTTTGGATCGTGTGTGGACTGATATTCGCGGAACATTTCTTCTGTCTTTTTAGACCAGCCTGGGATGTATTCCTTACGAAACCCTCTTGGGATCCAGTGCTTCGCAGAAGACTTAACAACAGCGACAAACCTGTCATAATTAGTTGCTAAAGGAGGAACCCAGCGGAGGACAGAATCAACTTGCAACGCATATTCTCTCCAGTTCGCCTTTAAGAAGTTCCAACGAGGCACTCTGAGGGTGGGAAGAAACTCTACACGTCTACCAATATTCAGAATGACTGGACGATGTTGGCTATGAGGGAAGCTATCCAGTATCCTTCTTGATATGTGCAAGGGCTGTTGGTAGTTGTCAAGCGAGGAGAAGCAGAGGTCTGGATTATAATCTGCTTTCCACCTTGCTGAGTGAAATGTTCCTTTGTCTTTGGCATCGAATACAAGATGGACGCTGTTTGTTTCTGCCCATTGCAGTAGAGACTCGCCATTTTGTTTGTTGTCCCTATATCCCCAGAAAGTGTGTTGACAATTAAAATCTCCAAGATAGATGGCAGGGTGGGAGTGAATAGATACTGCATTGTCAGGCCAATTTAAATTTGGTGGTTTGTATAGATTAGTGACGTTTATTCCAGCTATGTTAATGGCAATAAAAGATACATTCTGTTGGGTTGCTTTTGATAGTCGAGTGTGATTTTGAATATTTTCACGAACGTAAGTGGCTAAGCCATAATGCTTATGGCAGATATAGTCGACTAAGCTGTAACCAGGGATCAGTCCTCTAGTGTTATATTCGATTTCGTTTTCTATGTGTGTTTCCTGTAGAGCGATTAGATGGATTCGATTTTGCGTTGCTATTTTGGAGAGGTATTGGCATTTTGTGCTAGAAATTCCCTCGATGTTTAGCTGAAGGATTCGCAATGAAGGTTCAAGATCTCTTGTTAAATGTTGTTCGTTTGAAGTTGAAGTCATATGGTTGGTGGTTGTTTTCCGTGAGGTTTTGCAACAGTACGGAAAGTTTTGTACCATTTTTGTGGCTATTAGCAAGTGCAAGGATGGTATAGCACTTCCCGGGTGGGCCGTAGTGTTGTTCGTGTAGTTATGCAAATCGGAACACACACTTGGAGGCTGCCACAGACCACGAAGAGTAATGAGTCGGAGTGGGTTATGATGAGAGGTGAAACAAAGTGGGTAATTTGTCAAATATATAAAAATAGATAAATAAGTAGATAAAAATATACATAAATACATAAAATAAAATAAATAGTCAAAAAGACAGTTAATCAGAGACAAATAAAAATAATAAAAATAATAATAAATAAATAATGTAAATCTTTTTTTGTTTTAATTCATAATAACGAATATTCTTAAACTAACATATATGTCATAGACAGCTGATCATCTGTCAGAGTCGGTCTATCTGATATCAGTATCATAACCAACAATGTACTTTAGGTTGTCCTCTGTTGTCATCTACCTATTCCCTTCCGTGGTTCTCTTGTCTGTCTTTTTAAGACCTCTTGATGAACCGTAAGGGGTGAAGAACTGTGTCCCAGTTATTTTTCCTTTTATTAATTATATCAGTGACCACCAAAATTTTTCAAATTTTTAAAAAAAATTTAAATTCTTTTTAATACGTTATACTTTTAATTATTTTAATTATTAAATTTTATTTGTTGACTACAAGTTTTATTTTATTTATTTAACCATCTGACCTTCTGACTTCGCTTATTTTTCACTTTCAACATTAGATCAGTGACTACCTCTAATTTTTATTTTTATTTTTAAATTATAATTATTGACTACATGTTTTTTTATTATCATTATCATTATTATTATTTTATCTATTTATTTATTCGTCTTAAATGTTTGTTATCTTTAGTTTTAATTAAATATGACCTAGGTTGTGGTAATTTATTAATAACAACAGCTCTTTCCCATAGCTTATTGTTATTATTTTGTACTAATACTTCTTCTCCCTCTTTAAATTCAACCTCTTTTACAGAATTTTTATTATAATAAATTTTTTGCTTTTCCTGATTTCGAATCATATCTTGGTAAACATTTTGAGAAACTAGTTTGGGTTTCAAATTGTTTATTTGTACAGGTAATTTGGTACGCAACTGTCTGCTGTTTAAGAGTTGTGATGGAGAAAAATTTAATTTGGCTACTGGAGCATTTCTATAATTTAAAAGATATAATTCGATATCTTGTTTATTTTCACTAGCTTTCCTAAACATTCTTTTTACAAGTCCAATTTTTCCGCCATACCATTACTTTTAGGATAATGCGGGCTAGATGTATGAAATTCAAAATTCCATTCGTTTGCAAATTTTTTCATTTCAAATGAATTAAAGTCATATTATCAGCAACGATTAAATCTTATTGCACAAGTCATATCCTTCATTTATTACATGTAGATATTGTTACCACACGCTGAACTGTGTTCATTGTGGAGTACGGCCTACAAGGCTGTGTTTATTAATATTGTTTAGTAACATGTAAATAATTGTACAACTTACTTTTAATAAACTTTTTGAATTGAATTGAATTGGATTATGGCAAGAATGCCATAACGCGCAAATAGCTCTTTTAACTTTGTTTTAACGCATGCACTATTTTTACTACTTAATTTAAAAATTTCAATCCATCTGGAAAAATAATCGATAGCTGCAAGATAATTCTTTCCAGAATATTCTGCAATGTCTACTCCTATTTTATAGAATGGCATGTTTGGTATATCATGACTTAGTAATGTGTTTCTAGTTTTCGATTTTTGATATTTTTGGCAAACATTACAACTACTTACTAAATTATTGATATCGGATGACATAACTGGCCAATAGAAGAAATTATTTGCAATTTTATTTACTTTACTGGTACCCAAATGTGTTTCGTGTAATAACCCTAATGTGTATTTACGAATTTTTTTAGGAACCAGCAAACGATTATTAACATATAGCAATTCATTTTCGAGTCCAATATCATTTTTAAGTTTCCAATAATGTTTTAATTCATCACTTGAATCTAAAAATGTTGGCCAACCTTTTAAATAATAGCGTTTTACTTTAGACAATACTGTATCACTTGGAAAGCTCGTATTTGAATTTGTAAAGACACACAAAATATAAGGTGAGGTCAATTTAAATTGATCAGGTCGGAATACTCGGACAGGCGTCGTTAGTAGTGTAGATATCCGTGTTAATATAGCAAGAATGGGTTTTGTTAGAATCAGTTTTATGATCAATGTACCATGTTTATCAAGTGTTTTGCAATATGTATCAGCGATTCTATTTAATAGCTCGATAAAGGTTTCTTCCTCTTTGGATTCTATATCAATAATAAATAATTTTATATTCTTTCCTGAATCCTTAACTCCTGATTTTAATTATTGAGCAAATTCTGTTGTAGTGATATCTGTATCACCAGAATAGACCGGGAGCTCATGACAGTTTTTGGTCTCCGATTTCATACAGCATGCCTTTTGGAGGAGAGAATATTTACCCTGTGACAACAAAAAAGGGATGGTACTAAACCCCTGCACGTTTTCCGGTCATAGGGAAAATTGCATTTCCACTTAAACACAAAATTTTTGTGCTTTTTTCTGATTTAATATTGCTTGCCCTTTTGTCAAAAGAAAGTTATAACAAATTTAAAGTCTTTTAAATATATGCATGCGATTCGGAGGGTCCCAAACGGCTCAAACGGTCATGTGATCTTGTAATAAAAAAATATGATTTTCCGCGTTTTCATACAGCATGCCTATAATTCGTCAAAGACCGTTTGAGCCGTTTGGGACCCTCCGAATCGCATGCATATATTTAAAAGACTTTAAATTTGTTATAACTTTCTTTTGACAAAAGGGCAAGCAATATTAAATCAGAGAAAAGCACAAAAATTTTGTGTTTAAGTGGAAATGCAATTTTCCCTATGACCGGAAAGCGTGCAGGGGTTTAGTACCATCCCTTTTTTGTTGTCACAGGGTAAATATTCTCTCCTCCAAAAGGCATGCTGTATGAAATTGGAGACCAAAAATGTCATGAGCTCCCGGTCTAGAAGTGTATTTAAATCATCGAGATCTCAAATTCAAGCGACAAAGTCGCTCTTGATGGTTTTTATTATAAATACCAAGAATTATTTGAGCTTATAATAGTTTTTCTTCTTGATCTCCAAAATTACATTTTTTGATTAAATTTTTTAAGTCCGTATAATATTTATCAAAAGGTTCTTCTAATTCTTGTTTTCTACTAAAGAATTTAAAAATATCAATGGTTTCATTCTTTTTTGGAACACAATATTTTTCAAGTGTTTCCAAAATATAAGACACTGTTTCTGTATTGCCATCTAAATCTTTAAGTTTATTATATAATTTCAACGCCTCTGTCCCCAATAAATTTTTTAATCTTGCTACTTGTACCTTTTGTGGTTTTTTATAAGATTCGATTGCTTCAAAGTAAATTTCAATTTCCTCTTTAAAATTTAGAAAATTGTCACAAACATTACTATCCTAATTTAGGATATTTGGTTTGTTAAACTCCATTTTCATTTATTATTATTGTTATAAATATATTAATATACCGACTGCGCCATGTTTTAATGTTCTTTATTTTTATTAATAGTTTTACATCAAGCTGACATAATTCAGTCATTATATTATATATTTTTGGATCTGTTACCTAGGATATGTTATTGCAGTAGTATCCTTATGCAACAGGTGTTGCTTCCAAAGATTTGTAAGTTCTTTAAGTTTGGTCTTTTTTTATACCATTTTTCAGCTGGTGTTACGTCTAACGCTTCGGTCGGGCTTCTGTTCAGAATGTATGCTGCTGATTGAACAGCTTCACCCCACATCTCTTTATTCATGTTGCTATCTTTAATTAGCGCTCTGGCTTTCTCCATTAATGTACGGTTCAACCTTTCGGCTTTACCGTTTAATTGAGGTGTGTATGGAACTGTATTATCAACCATTATGCCTTTTTCTTTACACCACTTTTTAAAATTATTATTGATGTACTCTTTCCCGTTGTCGCAACTGATTTTTACTGTTTTTAAGTTCCATTTTGCTTCAGCTTGTTGAAGGAATTTTCTTATTGCGTCAAAGGCTTTACTTTTGTGTTCTAGTAGATAAACAGATGTAAAATGTGTATAATCATCAAGTAAAATATTTCTTATTATTCAAAGTATCAGGATCTATTGGGCCGCAAACATCAGTGTGAATGATCTCAAGAGGTCTGGTAGCTTTAACTCGATCTTTATTAAAAGGTTTTCTCATCTGTTTGGCTTTCAGGCATACATCGCATATTCTTCCGAGTTTATCTATGTCTTTTGCAGTAATTTCCATGCCTGATGTTATGTTTATTAATTTTTTCATGTTGTCAATGCTTAAATGGGCTAATTTACGATGCCACTCAGCAGCGGTATTTTGTTTGTTTGTAAGGAAAGCTTCATTTACTTCTTTTTCTAATTTCACAGCGTACAGTCCATTTATTTGTTTTATATCCTTCAATTATTTTATTGTTTTTGGCCATTATTTGGACATCATTGTCGGTAAACTTAACCTTTCCGTTATTCTTCGTTATTGCATTGACGGACAGTAAATTTTTACTAAGCTCTAGTGTCATACCAATCATACCTGTGCCATTAGCCATCATTGATTCAGGTTCTTTTGCTACTGTAATTTCTTTATTTATTGGTTGGAGCTCAATAAATAAATTTTTGTTATTTGTCATGTGGGACGATGACCCGGAGACGACTATCCAAAGATCTTCTGTTATAAGATGAGGAAGTAATGGGATTCGGACTGGTCAGAAATTAAAATTAAAACAATATTTTAACTTCGCTAACGTTTCGATTTAATATTAAATCTTCATCAGAGCTAGAATGAAAATATAGCTATAATTTAAGATGATACAATTTGTTTTACAATATAAAGTATAAGAAATTAATTTTACAATATCAATTTATCAATATCTAACTACAACTAAATGTGAAAATTATGGTAATATTAAAAGATGAAAATAAATAAATAAATAGATAAATAAAATAATAATACAATAAATCACAAATTAAGATTTTTACATACCTAGGTTAAAAAGTCACAAAATAAAATAAATTGGTCAGATAAATAAAATATAACGTCCACATAATGTGAGAAGTCATTGAACTTAGAGAAAAAATAATCCGTAGACTAATCAAGTTTGAATAGGAAAATTAATAAGTTAAAATCAAACAACTAGTGTAATCTATGAGAATATAAGAAAAAATGGTTAGAACTGTTTAAAAATATTGCAATAGATAACGCTCATGTTGTCGCAATCGGTTTTAAAATTAACTACCTTATTATTCCTTTGTATATTAATACTTTCACTAATAAGTCTTTTACTCAAGTTATTGACTGTTTCTAATATTCTAGTTTCTTCAAAATTAAATGTATATCCTGTTTGGAATGTATGGGTGCTAAGAGCTGTATTTTCCTTCTTATTTTTAAATTTATCTTGACAACTATTTTTGTGCTGATATAACCGCTGTTTAAGATATTGTTTGGTTTGCCCTATGTAACCCAAATCACACCCCTTACAAGGGATGTAATATACTACTGATGATAATTTTAACTTGTCGGTAGGGTCTTTAAGTCTGGAGTGAAGCTCATTAACAGTCTTAAGATTATATAATGCTAGTTGTATATTAAATGGTCTAAAAAGTTTTGCAATTTTAAAAGAAATGTTTTGAATGTTGGGGAATTTAAAGTATAAGAAGTTACTGTTGTTGTTGGAAAGGGTGTTGTTAAGTGTGGCGTTACTAGGATTATTATAAAATATTCTATTGATGATACTTCTGGGAAAATTATTCGTGAGTAACATGTTAGTAGCTTTTTTAAAGTTTTCTTTATGGAATTTAGGGTCGTTTAAATTTAATATTTTGTGTTTAAATGATTTGACTAGAGCAATTTTATTTTTATATGGGTGATCTGATAGAAAATTTAAAATACGGCCTGAACTAGTGGGTTTGGAGTACCAATTAGTGGATAATGTATTTATCTGACCAATTTATTTTATTTTGCGACTTTTTAACCTAGGTATTTAAAAATCTTAATTTGTGATTTATTGTATTATTATTTTATTTATCTATTTATTTATTTATTTTCATCTTTTAATATTACCATAATTTTCACATTTAGTTGTAGTTGGATATTGATAAATTGATATTGTAAAATTAATTTCTTATACTTTGTATTGTAAAACAAATTGTATCATCTTAAATTATAGCTATATTTTCATTCTAGCTCTGATGAAGATTTAATATTAAATCGAAACGTTAGCGAAGTTAAAATATTGTTTTAATTTTAATTTCTGACCAGTCCGAATCCCATTACTTCCTCATCTTATTATATTTTACGGACGTAACCATCTAATTCAAAAAAAAATCTTCTGTTATATTTTTGGCATCCTTTACAAAGGATACTTTTTTGTTGTCTTCACATCTTCTATCTTCACCTGGAACTTCATTCTTGTCTTTTTTTCGAAAGAAACAATTTTTATCGCTGTGATTATTCTTTTTGCATATGCTACAGCTAGTTCGATTTCTATTTTTATTTTTGCAAAATTTGACCAAGTGATTCCCTTGACAGATAAAGCATTTTTTTCATTTGTTTTAAAGGCTACAGGGTTTTCTTTTTCTTTGTTTTTTATACGCGTTTCTTCGTTCTGCAGTCTTTCTGCAAGATTTTCTAGCGTTTTTTCAGATTGCTGTGTAGATTGCCAAGCGCTAATGAAATGACGATATTCTTCTGGCAGCGTGGCCAGTATTTTGCACATGAGCATTGTATCGCTGATTTCATTGTTTAGACCTTTTAGCCTAAAGGCTATACTTTCAATTTTACTTATGTACGTCGCCATATCTTAGCCTTTCACATACGAACAATTCAAAAATTCTTGAAGAAGTAGACATTTTTGCTGTTCGTTATCTCGTTCATATATTGAACATAATTTTTTAAACATTTCACATGAAGTTTTACAGTTAAGTAGGAGCACCATAGATTTTTTTTCAATTTTTGTAATTATTATTTTTTGTCCACATGCGTCTTTTTTTATCCATGTACCTCTCAACGTTTTATCAATAGGTTGAGTTTCGCCACTAACTACATCGTACAGTTCATAGGATTTTAGCACAAACACAACTTGAAACTTCCACATTTGAAAGTTATCACTGTCTTTTAACTTTTCAATTTGATTTAATTCGTCAATTGCTATAGATGCCATTTAAATTTTTTTTTTATTGTTTTTACTCACTGGCTATATACTGGGCCCATAACCAGTTGGGAATATTATTTTAGAGTAAAATAGCCAGCAAACTGTTGTAAAGATATATTTAATAGTTAATACAAAGAATCACACACAACATACATATCTGACATTTTAGTTACACATGTTCTAGGTTGGTAGTGCTACCAACATACTACCGTACATAAAGTGCAGCTTAAAGTGCGGCGCTAAAGTGCGGCTAAATTTTTATGTTCAACGCCGAAATAACACGATTTTCTTTGAAGTTGGGCACGTCTGTCCTTTTGATTTGCGAATAATTCAATAACTCTATTGTTGAAGTTGGGTATTTCTGTAATAACGTTTTTGTCAACAGAACACACAGCCAAATAATTTAGACGATCTTGTCCTATACAGTTGCTCCAAAATGTTTTAATTCTTTTCAGCGTGCTGAAACACCTCTCTAACTCAGCTGTCGTAGCGGGTGTGGTGATGGTTATTTTAAGAGCTTTTGAGATTTCCGAAAAACTGTCACTAATATCATTCTCCACAAAAAAATTGAACAGTTTGCTTGCATCTTTAATGTCATTAAATCATTCCGATAGAGTACTGAAAGTTCATTAATTCATTTTTCTTTGAAAATATGTTTGTTGTAGTTTGATGCAAAAGTATTTACTAGTAAAACTGGAAAATTATTTCTGTAAGACGAAAACATTTTTGGATCCACTATGGAAAAGCTGCCAAATATTTCATATTTTTGAAAACGGTCTTTAAGCTGGTTTACAATAATATCACATACTTTTTTTGCACTGACAGATAGTTTTTCATGAAGTTGTTGCTTTTGACGTTTTACCGGGGGAGGGGAAGAATTTCTATTATACTTCTGTGTCCTTTCGAATCTCAGACATTGCGTCCTCAAAATGCTTGAATGCATTTGCCACATGAACGCTGTTTGAAGTTTGCTTTTGGATCGTGTTATACGTAATGTCAACATATTTTAAGATATCAGAGAAAAAATTCAAAAAGTTCCGGAAATCAACTTTCCTTGCCTTAAACTATCAAAAGAAACTTTTAATAAACTGTCGACTTCATTCATTTTGTAAACTATATAATACTAATGTTAAAACAAAACTAAACACTAATTTTAGACAAACATAAACATTTATGAAATTTCAAATGAAATTTCAAATAACGCAAAACGTTTCATTTACAATATGCAATTAAAAATACGGTTGCCGGCAAGATTGATTTTTTGAACACGATTTTTCTCAAAAACGCAATGTGTAGGTTGGTAAAAAAATGTAATGACCTAAGTTGACCATAATAACATTAAAAATTATTAAAAATATTTCGCTTTCAAATTTTGTTTCCAAGTACAACTTGAAAGCGAATAATTTTTTATTATATATATACAGGGTGTTTGTTTGAAACGGGGCACCCCGAAAATCTCCTTTATTTGTAAAGATACAAAAATCTTCAGAACAAAAGTTAAACTAGACAAAAAGGTCCATCTAAAGGTTACAATAAGAATTCTGACGCACTTCCGGTTTCACCGGAAATGATGTCAACTTTTGATCTAGCATAGGGAATCGATAATTTTATATTTTTAATTACATTTTTTTAAGTACATTAAATTAGCTTTACAATGACACCAAAAAGTCATATTTTTATGTTAACCATTTCAAAATGGCGACCATTTATTTACAAAATAATAATCAACATAAGTTTTACAAAGTTGAACGTAGCAAGCTTTGAAAATAATTAAAAAAAGAAACAAAATATCTGTAAAATAAACTATTTGACTATTTAGAAAAAAAAAACTATTACTTTTTACAATTATTTTACAAAAAAAAAAAATACAAATGTTCGATCAAACCACCAATTATTGTTTTCACACATTTTCTCATTCTTAATAAAAACTCTTCCATCGCCCTTATAACAGTACACTCTTGGATATCCCGGATTGCACTTTTAACCCTTTCTTCTAAATCTTCTATCGTCGTTGGTGTTGTCCGATACACTCTATCTTTGAAATACCTCCAAACGAAAAAATCCAATGGCGTGAGATCCGGCGATCGTGCAGGCCAGGGATTAAGTGAATGTGTTCCAATCCATTTATCTGGGTATTGGCCATTTAAATAGGCACACACGTTTCTAGCGTTATGAGCTGGTGCTCCAGCTTGTTGGAACCACATTCCTATCCTATCAGCAAGTGGTAAATCATCCAACAAATCCGCCACTTCATTTTGTAAAAAATTTAAATTCCTATTTAAGTTATTTCATATAATAACTAGTTATAACAGTTTATTTTAGAGATATTTTGTTTCTTTTTTTATTGTTTTCAAAGCTTGCTACGTTCAACTTTGTAAAACTTATGTAGTAGTAGTAGTAAAGATTTATTTTTCACCATGCGGTGTTAAAATTTTCATACATTTACATTTTCTAGTAGCAAACAGTGTGCAATTGTAAAACTTATGTTGATTATTATTTTGTAAATAAATGGTCGCCATTTTGAAATGGTTAACATAAAAATATGACTTTTTGGTGTCATTGTAAAGCTAATTTAATGTACTTTTACTTAAAATATAAAATTATCGATTCCCTATGCTAGATCAAAAGTTGACATCATTTCCGGTGAAACCGGAAGTGCCTCAGAATTCTTATAGTAACCTTTAGATGGGCCTTTTTGTCTAGTTTAACTTTTCTATATATATATATATATATTTAAGCCTCGAGTCGGTCGTTAAAAAATTGTAGCCTTGGGTGCACCATTCTAAAACATTACCATTGTTTTTTACTGAATCCTCTATTAATATTCTATTTCCATTTTTGTTCGATTGTGAAATATTCAATTTTGGCCAATGAGGACCAATACTTTTTATTAATAATATAGTTTCATAGTTACCAGTTTCACGTCTGATTACTTATCACAAATCAAAACAGACTAATCTAAGGCCGCCGGCCTAAATTCACTAGCACATATACATTAAAACTCGCCGCTGTTGCTCTTTCCAGTTCATTTTTATTACTTGCGTAGATAAATACTTTAGTAATCGCATGTGGCAACGCTGTGTCGCGGGACACTCCGAAGCAGTGTCCACAGCATTGTTTTCTAAATCTAAATTTTAAAAATCTAACAATTATATGAAAAATATTTGAATATTTAGTTAGTTTAATGCAATTTTTAAGTATAAATGATATTTTAAAGATAGTTTTTCTTATTAAAATTTTTTAGGAGGACACTGTCCCAGCGCCACTGTTTCTTAGCCGCCACTGGAGTCGGAATCGGGAGTCGAGGAGTCGGGAGTTGGAAAACTTATCGAGTTGGCAAACGTTTCTTTAAATAACTTTTTATCAAGGATGAGAACAAACCGAAAACAAAAGCAAAATAACCATACATAAATTCTTTATTTCCCATAAGCCTGCGGCGTTTAGGGTTTTAGCTAATACATTAAAAAATAATCATAATAATAGTAATATAATTTAGGACATTCTTCTACATTCTTCCTCCGGTGTCCCTCTCTTTTTTCCTATTCTCTTTTCGGCTTCCGTCTCCGGTCTCCTTCCTTCTTGACTCCAATTCTTCCTCCCCTCTTTCGTCTCTTCTTCGCTTCTCTTCCCTCTCTTCTTTCCTCCTCCTTTGCCTCTCTCTCTTCCTTCCTGTTCCGTTTTGCCTTACCTCTCCGCATTCCTTCCTTCTTTACTCGAGGATTCTCACCCATCTTTCTCCCTTTCTTTCTTCACTCAACAACTCCTTTATCTCTTCCTACCATTTTATTATCTTTCCACACCTGTTTGATAGATGTTCCAAGGATTCCTTCTCCTCCCTACACATTCTGCATAGCCTATTCTCTGGTTTTGCCCAATACATGTTGCTCCGTTCTTCATTTCCACATCTTAATCTGGCAATCCTCCTAACTCTGCCCCCTGCTTTTCCTCTGCTCCCTTTCAAGTATTTAGGTATTCATACCGTCCTTATCTTTCTATATATTTTCACATTCCTTGAATTGTCTATTCTTACTGTTCTTTCCTGCTCCTGTACCTTCTTGTCTCTTCTCCTCAATTCTTCCTAAAATATTACCAAATATTATAAATACGGAAACAGGAACGACATTTTTGTTTCTGTTCAAGAACTAAATTAAAAATATTCAATACCGGTTTTACCCGGTTTCCTTCATGCTTTCCAGTTAAAAAATTATTATTATCACTAGTATTAACAGATTAATACGATGGGGCAGTAAAGATTTTTGTTTTTAGTCATATCCATTTTACCTATTTCTGTATACTCTGTTTATTATGTTTAAGCGGAACTAAATCGGATTTTTATTTTCTCAAAAAAGCTTCGTATTAATTCATGTTTTATGTTGGCAGCCAAAATCTAAATGTTAAAAGGAAAAAGTGAAAAATAAAGTATCTATATAAAATACAATAAAAAAATTTTTAAATTAATATATTCGAAAATTTGTATTAAAAATTCAAGATGAAATGAAACTGACATTTTATAAAAACAACTCAGCCCAACCCAAGATATTTAATGTATGTATAGTCTGTTTCATTGGTTTAAGCGGAACTAGATATCGAAATCTAATAACTTTTAGGGATTGAATGAGGCTTTTTATCATTTTGTTTAACAAAAGCCCACTTCGATCGTTAAAAAGTGAACTCATAATAGCTTAAGAAAATAAAAGTTCTATTTAGTTCCGCTTAAACATTTGAAAAAGACTTTTCACAATTTACGAGTGAAATGTGTCGCCCATGAGTCGGTTTTAAAAATACCGACTGGGGAGTCGGTAATTTTTCTGCCGACTCCTCATCCCTGGTTGTATGCACTCATCACACGGCTCCCATTTATTAGTTAAAAAAGAGTGAAAACAAAATAAAATAAATAAATGTAAAAATCCTATGTATGTTGTTTGGAATTATTAAATAATTAATTTAAAAAAAAGAAATTATCAGTGAATACCAGGTCTACAAGTATGAAATGCGGATTTTTTTTCAAACTTGCCGCGCAAACAGAGTGTATAGTTCAAAGTTTCAACACATATGACGTTTTGTTAAGTTATCATTAAGTGTCAAATGCGTATAGGTTATAATTTGAAAAGTGATCATATAGTTTTGTTTTACTGTGTTAAAAATGACAAAATTTGTGCCAAATAAAGAGCATTCGCGGACAGTACTACTGTTTTGTTTTCATTTGAAAAAAAAAACTGCTGCTGAATCATACCGACTGCTTCGAGAAGCTTATGGTGAATATGCTCCATCGCAAGATACGTGTCAACGATGGTTTCGGCGTATCAAAAGTGGTGACTTTGATCTTACAGACAAAAAATATGGAAAACCTCCAAAAAAATATGAAGATACAAAATTGGAAACATTGCTAGAGGAAGACGATAGTCAATCATAAAAACAACTAGCAAAGCAGTTAGGCGTTAGTCAACAAGCTGTTTCCAATCGCCTACGAGAGATGGGTAAGATCCAGAAAGTCGGCAGATGGGTTCCACATGCATTGAATGAGAGGCAGATGGAAAAACGCAAAAACAGTTGTGAAATTTTGCTTGCACGATACAAAAGAAAGTCTTTTTTGCATCGTATCATTACTGGCGATGAAAAATGGATTATTTTGAAAATCCCAAACGCAAAAAATCATGGGTGAACCCAGGCTCACCATCCACATCAACTGCAAGACCGAATCGCTTTGGCAAAAAGACAATGCTCTGTACTTGGTGGGACCAAAAGGGTGTGGTCTATTATGAATTGTTAAAACCTGGTGAAACAGTTAATACCCAACGATACCAACAACAACTGATCGAATTGAACCATTCGCTGCTCATAAAACGACCACAATACGAAAGAAGACAGCACAAGGTAATCTTTCTTCACGATAACGCTCCATCACATAAGGCAAAAGCAGTTTGCAACACATTGGAGACACTGGGAAGTGCTACCCCATGCCGCTTACTCATCAGATTTGGCCCCTTCAAATTACCACTTGTTCGCATCGATGGGTCACGCACTTGCCGAGCAGCACTTTTGTTCATATGAAAATGTGAAAGAATGGCTAGTTGAATGGTTTGCGGCGAAAGGGGAAGAGTTCTACTGGCGAGGTATTCACAAATTGCCTGAAAGATGGGAAAAATGTATAATTTCTAATGCAGCATACTTTAAATAAATAAACTGTTACTGTTCTTTTGAGTTTAATGTGTTTTATTTAAAAAAAATCCGCATTTCATACTTGTAGACTTGGTAAATTAAAAAGTTTTTCTGTTCTAGAAATATTAAAATCTAGATTTTATATTAATGAAACATACTATTAATATAAGGCTGGATCAATTAATTTATCTCTAAATATAGAGTATAGGGCAAATGCAATTCTGCCTCCTGTATCAGCAGCTGCCAGGAGCAGGGATGTCCAGAGGATGACGTGCTGCGGCCCATGGGCCGCTGTGGCCCACAGTGTCAGCAGATACACGTCCTCCAGTAGGGAGGTAAGTCCGAGTATCAGTGCCCTGTGGACTGCACGATGCTGGAGCGTCTCAATGAGCCACGTCAATCCTCCCAGCGCCGCACCGCCCACAATGCGCTCCCGGCCGTACTGCGGCCTGACATTCCAGTCCCAGACCGCCCCTATGGCCATGTGGAGGCCAAGGCGGGCGCCACGCCCGCCGCCCGACATTCTGCAACACACACAAAGACAACATTAGTAACGTCCTCTCATTTATCAGAGTAATCTTGGCAGCGCCTCAACCACAAAAATTCAAGATGAAATGAAACTGACATTTTATAAAAACAGCTCACCCCAACCCAAGATATTTAATGTATGAATAGTCTGTTTCTTTGGTTTAAGTGGAACTAGATATCGAAATCTAATAACTTTTAACGATTGAGTGAGGCTTTTTATCATTTTGTTCAACAAAATCCCACTTCGATCGTTAAAAAGTTAACTCGTGATAGCTTAACCCTTTGAACCCTATAGGCCGGTTTACCGGCCTTTACCGGCCTGATTCCTGATTTGGCGAGGCATATACCCTAATGGCCAATTTACCGGCCTTGACATCTATCTTCATTTCCCTACGGCCCGGAATACCGCCTTAGGGTTCAAAGGGTTAAGAAAATAAAAGTTCCATTTAATTCCACTTAAACATTTGTAAAAGACTTTTTACGATTTACGAGTGAAAGGTGTCGCGAGTCGGAGTCGGTTTTAAAAATACCGACTGGGTAGTCGGTAATTTTTCTGTCGACTCCCCATCCCTGGTTGTATGCACTCATCATTTAATAATTAAAAAAGAGTGAAAACAAAATGAAATAAATAAATGTAAAAATCCTAGGTATTTTGTTTTGAATAAAATTATTAAATTAAATAAAGAATTTAATAGTGAATAAATTAAAAAGTTTTTCTATTCTAGAAATATTAAAATGTTAATTTTATAACAATGAAACATACTATTAATATACGGCTGGTTCAATTAATTTATCTCTAAATATAGAAAATGCGGCAAATGCTATTCTGCCTGCTGTATCAGTGACCAGGAGCAGGGATGTCCAGAGGATGATGTGGTGTGGCCCATTGGCCGCTGTGGCCCACAGGGTCAGAAGGTACACGTCCTCGAGTAGGAAGGTGAGTCCGTATATCAGTGCCTTGTGGACTGCAGGAACCTGGAGCGGCTCAATGAGCGACGTCAATCCTCCCAGCGCCGCACGGCTCACACTGCGCTCCCCGCCGTACTCCGGCAAGACATACCAGTCCCAGGCCGCCCCCAGCAGGTAATGACATATCAGCGGGAGGACGGTCCAGGACCATGACCATGTGGAGGACAAGGCGAGCGCCACGGCCGCCGCCCGACATCCTGTAACACACACAGAGAACATTGGCAACGTCCTCACAGAGACCCCCCCCCCTCACCCAACACTCCCTTCACAAACCGTCTCATTGTACAAGTTCAGTTACAATAATATCAAACAAACAAGTAACTAAATGCTTAATTCTATTATGTTTGTAAGTGCGCATTGGATCGACATTTTCTTGTTCCAAAACATGGTAGAGTAAGTCCTATTGTACTGTACGTGTGATTGCGTCACACGCCTCCGTATAGACTACTCTTGGTGGACCCATGGACACCTCCTTCGAGGTGAAGAGTCCCCTATCTGTGAGACGTGTAACACAGATTTGTCTGTTACACATTTTAACTGAATGTGTACTGTTCGAGGATGTGAGGTAGAGTTTAGGCCTGTGCTATGAGCTGTCAGTTGCTTTAGGTGACGACAGGGTACTCATGGACAGGCTGATACTCTTCCTGAGAGAATCGAACTTATTGTTTTATGTGTGAAGTCTTGCACCTTATTTTAATGTGTTTCTAGTTATTGACTGTGATATTCGATGGTAATTGGCCCCTTTACAGCCTCTTACCATCACCCTGAGTCTGTTCAAATTTTCGAACAGACTTTTTAAATTATTTATTTGTGTTTGTGTGCGCAAGATTTCTTTTATTGAGTATACGTAATTTTATTGATTTTATCTTTTTATTGATTTTAATATGTAGTGTAGTCATTTAAATGGGCTGCGTTAGGAGCAAATAGCCTTTGTTGCTGTGCGCCAAAAAAAAATTTAACTAACTGACACCGACCTGCCATATCACTGTACATACATATATCCGACTGATAACATCTACATCAGTGCGGAACAAGATTCTCTCTCATAATATAACACTTGACATCAGTTATCGTATACAGTACCTAGACAAAATATTATAACCAATTACAAAAACAACTGTTTATTAAAAATGCCAACACATAATCATATACTACTTTATTTATTTCTTTAACATATCGTGTATTTATTAAAAGATAATCTATTTTAAACATCTTCAACTCTGTATTTTTATTCTGAGACTGATTTGCAAGAACAAAAAGTACCGATTTTGTCCTGGACAGGTAACTCGCAGGATGTCAATCCTATCGAAAATGTTTGGAACCTCCTGAAAAGACTTGTTTATGATTTAAATAATACTAATAAACAAGTTAATAGATAATTTTAAAAAAGTATGGCATGGCTCTCCAGAAATTGAAAATTGTATTAGGGCATATATTGAGAGTATGCCTCCAAGAATTGCGGCAGTAATAAAAGCAAAGGGGGGCAACACAAAATATTAAAAAACATTTTATAAATGTACTAAAATAATTTGAAATAATAAAAATAAAATTGGTGTATTACTATT
The DNA here is from genome assembly GCA_963971575.1 of Liopterus haemorrhoidalis. NCBI lineage: Eukaryota > Metazoa > Arthropoda > Insecta > Coleoptera > Dytiscidae > Liopterus > Liopterus haemorrhoidalis. The sequence goes on along the minus strand of OZ020622.1, from coordinate 34,256,724 downwards.
TTGTTGATTTGTTGATTTTGTGTAAAACAATGATTTTTTAAAACATCATAAGTGGTTATAATATTTTGTCTAGGTACTGTATATCAGTGGCGGAATTATGGGGGGGGGGCACGTCATTATGGCGACCATCAAACCTCTAAATGACGTTCTTCTTTATCGCCTCGTCTCTCTGTACAAAGCCGACATACTTAGTAGAAGACCAAAAAATAAATAAAAAATACGGGGGGGGGGTTCAAAAAATTAAGTTACGCCACTGGTATTAATGCAACCGGTATTTTGCAAGGTACTGTTAACCCTTCTATCTCAACAAAACAGTAATTTGTGATAAAATTAAATATTGTATTTGAGTTGGTTAATTACTGGGCCTATTGTTTATGCAAGGTGTTGATTGAACATATTTACCTGCTGGCAGTGTTCGTGCAGCGGCATACAGGAGGCTGCCGCCGGTGGAGAGACGCATCTTGTAGTATATGTTGGCTGACTTACACCAGGTGTACTGGGTGGCCGCATAACCGGCGAGTGACGTCACCACCGCCGCCCACTGGTACCAACCTGGAACAACACACTGTCACCACCACTGCCCGGACACCCGGCACTGCTCACTGCACTGCCTGCCGGTCTGTCTACCTTCATATGTCAGCTATATGATGTTCGTATGGGGGGGGGGGGATATACACCGCATTGGGGCGCTCCATGTGGTGATTCCGATTAATGTGGGCTTTTTAAACTCGAGGTTGATTTATGACAGAAATGCCAACACAGTATATTTTTTGTTAGAATTAGAATTGAAAGGATAGCTGCCTGCATGACGATCTTTGCGCATCATCAACAGAAAATAATTTTCAATATATTTGCACTGTTGCAAGGAGTCATTTTTGTTCCATATTTATTGTAATTCTGATTTTAAACGTCATTTAAAAAATCCGTTACACTGTAAAACGCGCTTCAGATTTTATTTTATTTTTGTTATCTAAGGTTATCATCAAATATTTTATAAATAATTAAGATGTTAGGCTGCATTCAGAGCTCAGTAAATTAACACGCTGTGCGTTATGGATAGTTTTTAAACGAGTGCAATTGGTATGATCGGACAAGCTCGTACTATATCGCTCAACAGTAGTATAGCAACGACAAAGCACGAGCATGTCCGATCATACCAAATGACCTCGTTTAAAATTTATCCATAGCGTACAACGTGTTGATTTACAGAGCTCTGAATGCAGCTTTACTTTTCAACATGACATATGTCAATTGATAGAGTGACCATCCGTCCCGGTTTTTACATAATTCTGCATTTGTAAGAAGGAGGACCTTTTTTTTTGCTCTTCACTTGGATTTGGGAGGCGAGGACCTTTTTTTTGCTCTTCACTTGGATCTGGAGAGTGAGGACCTTCTTTTTTTCCTGTGTCCCGGTTACGCTTCACTGAAATCTGGTCACCCTATTAATTGATATGACATGTTTATAATGATATGACATTTTTAATTATTTTTGTAATACCAACATGACATACAGTTTCAACGGTGCAACCTATTGAAATTAAAATTTCTAGTGACTTGATTAAATGATTGAGTGAGACTTTGAGATCGATTGTTTTTAGCACAGTAAACCGGACCTATATAAGAAATTTGAAATGATACATTATATTCGGCAACTCCGTAACCAAAAGAAAATATGTTTCATAATTATTATTACAATACAAATTACAATTTGGCTTTTGATATTTAAACTATCATATTTTAGACAGATTAGCCAACATTAAAAACCATCACTTAATATGTGAGATGCAGACCGGTAATATTGAAAGAGTAATAAGTATCTAGTTCCGCATAAGCCTGAGAAATGTACTTTAATTTATATTTGCAATAGTAAAAATACTATATATAATTAACACAAAAATAAATGTGTGTAATAAAAAATAAAGCGTTCAAATTTGTTGAAAATAAAATTGTTTAGAACAATTTAATATATTTAAAAAAGTCTGATTTTTTTGGTTATGTATTGTACGTGTATCAAGTAATTGTAATAAAAGATAATTTCTTGTTACGTTCTATAATGTATTGCCATTTAGAGTGGAAGTGGGGGGTGTCTTGAATGGGGGGCACTACAGCTACCAGGGCTGCCCCTGAATGTCTGTCAGCTGTAACTTGCAGCTTGCTCTGTGGTGTCTGTTCACCGGTCAGCATTTGTAGTGCAATTACACTTTAACTCTGTGAATCTCTCTCATGGACAGAAGGTTGTTAAGTGACACAGGGCTGTTGTGTCTCTTCTTATTTCTTGCAGCGCTGCTCCAGCCACATATTAACACATGCGATCTTCAGTTTTACCAGTGACTGGTAATAGGTAGAGGTCGACACGAACTGCGCCACTTGCTTCTTTAATACACTGGAATGTTGACAATTTTACTTTTTTTATGGACAGAAAGTTATGCACTATCTTCTTCTTATTTGGGCACTGTCAGACGGGCTGACTTTTGGCCTCACTCACATAAGTTCTCCATCTTGATTTATTAATTATCAGATTTTGGCATGTATCCCATATACCAATACTGGTTAGATCATCGGTTAGTTGATCTCTCTCTTTCTTGCGAGGTCTTTCCACTGATCGACGGGTGTGCAATTTTCTTTCCTATGTTTATCTTTTTTACCATTCTATTCTTCTTCATCCTCATCACATGTCGTATCCACTGCATTCGTCTATCTCTCAGTTCTTATGTGATACACGGCTTCGAGTACAGCTCTCAGACATTTTTGTTCTTGCGGATTCTCCATTCATACACTGTAACTCTGAGCATGTCGAGAGCCGAAACTGCAGTCAGTGAAATAAATAAATCTGTGAAAGTCAACAGAATGGTGTCATTTAACAACCTCCTGTCCAACATTCTCCACCTTCACATATTAATCTAAACAACTCGCCTCTTGTATCCGCTCACTTCAGAATTATTTAAGATCAACAGTAGTATGTTATTGGCTCTAATTTTTAAGACATTGCTAATTTAGTCTATTCTAAAACCGAGATTCAAATCCGGCCCTTCTAAGGAAAATCATGTGACACCTCTACGGTAAGCCAGTGAACTTGAGCTTTTCTTCAAATGGCAAATAAAATAATAACAATACAATTTGTAGTAATAATCACCCGCTCGTGAGTTCAGCCAGTTTGTCACAGTCCTTGTCAATGCGTCCACATTCTACATTCGTCCACCACCAAGAAAGTCCTTGAAATGGGAAATATATAATAACCCTTTGGCGCAATGTCGGGTCTGTCTGCTGGATGCGGAAATACGTCCCAGGAAAATTCGTCAACCAGAGCTTGAGCCAAGGGAGCAACACGCGGGCGAGCATTGTCGTGCAGCAAAACCCTCGATACCGGTATTTGAATCTGAATTTTAATTGGCCGAACATTTCGTGCGTTAAAAACACGAATTACTGCACTGCGCATGCAGCGGGATTTTCAATGAGATTGTCCATGATAAATATCAATGAATATGTACTAGCAGTACCGAGCGCCCTGTGAAACTCAGTCAGTGCCAGGCAAGGCCACACTGAAGCTGACTAGACACGATATGTTGCAAATGTTTTTTATTGTGTGCACGACTCTCCTAGTAGTCTTAGTTTCATATTAAATAATCTGTTTACTTTAACAGAATGACTAACAATAATTGTACTTTATAAGATTTTTTATTCCTAGGAAACGGGTACAATTATTATTTTTAAGAAATATGCCAAACACTTCCATATCAAGCGGCAAATACATTCTAATGTGTTTAATTATACTCTATCTCAGAAAGACTGATAGTAATAAATCATTTTGTCAGGCAGTTACCAGTGGTGTGCACATTTTAAACACGTTTAAATTGGTTTTGTGTATTTCTATATTACTATTTATCATTTTATTAAACGCACGCCTGTGGCCATATTTATCATATCATTAAACACACCCTGTGACCATATTTTTCCTCAAAATTTTAGGGTCAAATTTTTATGATCTGTTGTGTTTAACCTTAGTTCGTATTCCCATATAAGATGTGCGGCACACTCGGTTGTTTTTAACAATATTTCGTTTCGAACTATTGTCGCTATTTTGTCGCTTTTATTTTGCCGCTTCTGTGTGAAAAAACAATAACTTTTTACAAATAATAAATTTTATTACTATCAGTCTTTCTGAGATAGAGTATAAGTATTTTGTGTGATTCGCTTCCTTAAAATTGTGAGGCATATTGTGGTGCAATCGTCCAAACAAATACTATGTTTATACATATCGAAGTCGAAAGCTTCACTAATTGGGTAGACCTATGTAAAAGTTAAAATTTGACTGAGATGGATTGTTTTTATTAATGCAATTATTTTTAGTCATTACCGTTGATATTAATTTTTATTTAGGTTTATTTAAATTTGGAAGAATGTAAAACAGGCGTGCAGTCAGTGAGTGTTCACGGGCATGAGCCCCTCTCTCCATTCTAAAAAAAAAAAACGTTTTTCAGGGACAAATTTGTCTTAAAAAGTCTACTAAGAAAATTAAATTATTTCTAAGCCTGCCCCCAAGAAATTACGTGTGCGCGCCCAGTGTTAAAGATGCCATAATTATATTTTAAAAAAGTACGCCTATGAAACCATATTAACCCTATTAGAGCGTCCGAACTGTATTTATTATGTAAATATATTTTGATCGCATAATTGTACATTCTTTTATGATACAATTCAGCAGTGCGATACAAGTTTTTGCTAATGCGATTTATTGTTTGAAGCAATTAAATATGTAGTGTTTATTACTTACTGGCTCCTTGTTCCTCTGCCATAATGTAGATCTGGAGGGCGAGCTGCGGCCAGGCCTCCAGCTGGGCTTCCCAAGCTCTTGTACGCGTTATCAGTCTATACTTATCTTGGAATGACTCCAGATGCCGTACCTTGTCCTGTAGAGGTAGGGTGTCCGGGGCGGGAGTTCTGCAGGGCGGCCACACACATCCACCCAGGTAGGCGCGCGCAATCCACCAGTTCTGCCAATACATGACTGGTACCTCCAGGCTCAGCGCCAGGTAGACTGGCAGCCAGAGCCAGTGGTACCACCTGCCTGTGTACTGTCTCCTGCAAATATAACATGCTGCTCATTTGACTGTTGGCGGTTTGACATACACATTCAGTGCTGGACTGGCCCGCCGGGATACCGGGAATCTCCCGGAGGCCCGTCACCTCAAATTAGGATATCAATATAGTCTTGGCCCTGTTAAGCAGTAGCCCGGCCCGATTAATCACTGGCTTGGCTCGATTCCACCATGATTCCCCTTAATAAATATGTTCCCAGTTTTGCCCTGCCCGTATCCATAGTAAACCTTATAATTATATCGCTTTTTTAATTATATTTTATATTGTTTTTTATTTTACTAGCACTATAATTTTCCAGGATACTGAAAAAATTAGATATTTCGAAAATATCGATACTTTTATATCGATAATTGAAATGCGATATATCGCGCAAAATATCGGTATTCTTGTATATTTTTTACATTTAAATATATGCTGTTCACTTTTGTAAAAACAAACTATAGGCAGTTCCAAACGTTTAGGAAGAACTAGATTTTGAAATCTAGTAATTGTTATCTATTAATTCGGACTTATGATACCCTACCGACGGCGTACCTAACACAAAAATCCGTGGACTCAACTCACTGGAGTAAAGTACACCTGGCAAGATATGGTGCTATGTAAAAATGAGCAGTGTACTTGGTCAGACACAATACAATAACATTTCAGTACAAATCTTATAACTAACACTGGAAATTTGAACATTAAAAGTGTAGAAGTGTAAACCAACCTTTAGCGCAATATTAATTAAAAACTAGTAGTTAATATTGAACAAATAAATGGTAATATTGCACTAACAATCAAAGAAAAAATCAGCTGATGGCACATGTACCATAAATACAACTACAATAATATTCAAAATTATTGTTATTAAATTATATTAGCAGAAGGCTAGACTAAAGAATAAATCAACAAAAATTACTGTAAATGAAGTTCGGAAGGAACTTACTCTGGAATAAATAATATTCTCATAAAAACATAAAATTCTAAACAGAATGTTTTCAGATAATATAAGCAGAATAAAACAACAGCGTTTGACGCTGGATTCTGGATCTTCTGAGGAGACGGATATCTCTTCGGTTGAAGATATCAGCTGATCTGGTTGGTTGTTTGCAAAGGTTCTCGTAGGTATGGTGCCGATGCGAGGTTTTCACACAAAATGTATAAGTTTGCACTGAATTTATTTGTCAGGTTGTAAGGCTGACAAACGCGGGTTAAATAACTCAGTAATTTCAGGTCGTAAATCCGAAAGAGCATGGAAAATTAGCCGAGAAGAAAAAACACTGTTTTTAAGTTAAACAAACATGTGGTTTATTCTCGCACTCAAAAACGTTATCTCTGGTAACTGGTTAATTAATAAATAGACAATTAGCGACATGTCGAATGCAGTCAACTATTGTTTTAACATAAAAATTCAATAAACAAGTTATAGATGGCCCTAGCTGGACTAAAACATAAAGAAATACACAGAAACTGTGTTCTGTCACTTAAATTAAATAAAATTACAGAATTGGAAGCTTGGGTGTCTACGCCGGCCCAACACACATAATGGAGCCAATATTTAGGTTTTAACCATCAGTTTTGTTAAGTAATATATTTTATGAGCATTTCCAATGAAATTATATTTTATTCTGTTGTCTCTAATTTATTAACATTTTTTTTGAACAATATAACTGGTACGATTCAGATGACGAACCGGTTCAAATTTTAAAATTTTTGAACCGGAACAACAAACCAAACCATCGAATTTAAGAAAATCGTTAACCGAAACAGAACCATATTTTATACTGGTTCGTACCCTTGGTATAAGAGCATGTGGCATGAATTATGTTTCTATGTTTATTTTTTAATTAATATAGATGTGTACTTACCATGGTTTTTTATTTTTATAGATAACATCATTGCATAAGTTGGTAATGGTTGCTGCGAACACCACAGCGAGTGTGAGTCCCCCATACCACCACTGCTGACTGAGGAAGAACTGCACACCAACAACAATGTCAGACAATATGTCCGCCATGAACAGCAGCAGTGCCATGGGTATGACGTACAGGTCCCGCCACGTTATGTCATACAAGTGGCGCATGTCCTTCAGTGTCTTCCTCTCCCCTGAAACACCCAGGGCTGTCAGACAACCACCTGACACACAGCACCACCACCACTGGTCCACATGTACACTCTCATGTAAGGTGTAACCAGTAGAGATGAGCGATATTTCACTGACGGTGATTTTTTCACCGTGATTTATAAATCACTGTTTGTAACGGTGATAGAAAACATAAAATCTCGGTGACAGTGATTTTACAGATGGCAATCTTTATACAAATTTAATAATATTGTAATTATCGTAATATTTGATATGTCATATTGTTTATTTAATATTTTTGTGACATAGATACAAATAGCTTTGTTAAGTATATGAAAAATAGCGAAAGATCACATATAAAATTATTTTTGACATAATTTTTAATAAATTTTATATAAATAGGTATTAGGTATGTACTTTTTAAACCAGTAAGTATGGTAAATATTTATTGACTTAATTACTTAATAATAAAATAACTTGGACGAGTTACAGTGGATTAGATTTGGATTAGCACAGGAGAATTTCACAGGTTAAAAATCACCCATAGTCAAACAATGACGTCACCGTAGTAAGTTTGTCTAGATACTAGTTCTGAAGTCTGAAAAGTGACATCGGTCACCGTTTAAAATCACCGTGATTGAAAAAGAATGGTCACTGAATACGCTATACCAGGGGCGCTCAGACTTAAACCATCGGCGATCGACCATAAAAGCATTAGGCGGCAAGCGATCGACTAGGTAAAAATAAAATACAAAGGTTAGAAATGGTTATATTTATTAATTGCAAAGATACAACAACTAATGTCATTTTGATGTTGACGAATAGCACTGCATGTCATCTGCATACTTTTCATAAGACGGCACATAATTACAAAGTGCCAAACGCAAGTATGAATTAAGATGTTGGTCACTGAGCCGATTACGATATTTAGATTTAATTATTTTCATTTCGGAAAATGCAGACTCGCACAAATAAGCAGAGCCACAGTAAGGGGGGGCAGAGGGGGGACGGCCCGGGGCGCACTAAGGAAAAGGGCGCTGACGAGCTTGACTAAGGAGTGCCATTGCGAAGGCGAGGACCTTTTTTTTTGCTCATCACTTAGATTTTGGGAAGTGAGGCCTATTTTTTTTTGCTCGTCACATGGATTTTGGGAGGTGAGGATCTTTTGTTTTCTCGTCACTTGGATTTTGAGAGGTGAGGACCTCCTTTTTTTTGCCCGTTACTTGGATTTTGGGAGGTGAGGACCTTTTTTTTTTGCTCGTCACTTGGATTTTGGGAGGTGAGGACCTTTTTTTTGCACATCACTTACATTTTGAGATGTGATAACCTTGTTTTTATTTGCCAAGGGCGCCAAAACGCGGCTTTGCCCCTAGCGCACGTTTTCCTTACTGCGGCTCTGCAAAGAAATTGACCCAAATAATGCTGTTAACTGAAGGGCTATTTGTTTCAAACATGGATATTTTTTATGTTTGTGTCTCGGCAGGTTGAAACGCGTTTGTTATTTGGAATGAGATATAATCTACCTCATTCCAAATAATATCTATTAAATGTTAAATCTTAAATTATCATCTATTATTCTATCAGATAGTTTAACATTTAACGTTCGTTACTAAATTAATAACTATTAAATTACAATAACTGTAAAAAAATATTTAGAATTTAGGAACTTTTTATAAATATGTACGCGATCGACTTAAAAACCTCTCGCGATCGACTGTTTGAGCGCCCCTGCGCTATACGTAGTAAGTAAGTATATCCATATATTTAGTGGCCATCAACAATAATGTCAGCCTAGCATGGCCTACTGACATGTGGAAACAATATATGTATGTGGATTATACAGTACGTGTGTTATTACAAAAGCTAAAGTTGTTCTACTTACGTTCATGTTGAAGAAATTCCTCTATTATGTCATCAGTATCCCTTCCTGGCGCAGCAGGCCCAAGTGACTCTGCAAAACAAAGAAGCCAATATCATTCATTAGTACTTTAGTTTTATAGGGATTCGTATAGGCATAACCAAGAATCTTCTGTACCGTCACTATTATGGCTGCCTGTCTCTATTTTTGTCTGTACGGAAGCATTTGTGGCCAAACGGCATTTACGTAGAGAGTTGAAATTTGGCTTGCAAATACCATTTGACTCGTAAATAGGAAAAATATGGAGACTACGAAAAAATATATCGCGCCAAGAATATAAACAAATATGTACAGAGCGGTTATAATTTCTTGTCAGTTGTGCAATAGTTGACAGAAACATTTTGTTATCAAATTTATTTCCAAGGACATGGACACATAGACGTAGATTCGATTTTTATATTGGGTTATGTATGTTCAATATTTCACTTACCTCTAAGAACTAACCTCGATCAACAATCGTCTTCCAATTACAATCTTAATAACAATAATATCAACAACAACAATAATAACAAAAAAAAAACAATAATATATCTTAACAAAAACCAATTAATTATGAAATGAACACTACTTTTCCTCTACACACCAATGAGTTAACGAACAACATGAAGTTATCAATACAATATCGTTATTGCTCGGGTGAGATCGGACAAACGAAGAAATCTGATTGGTTCTTTGTTAAATTGGAATTTTTAGATATTAGATAGAATACAGTTTTGATATTTTTAAACTCATTGTTTACTGTTATGTAACTGACAAGAAATTATGATCACACGGTATATTTGAAAATGAAAATTTTTTTGGATGGGGTATCAATTTAAAATCCTTGATATGGGAACAAAAGTAATAAAAATAAGAAAATGTGAAAAATAAAATTTGATGTGATTTTCGCCAGATTTGTGTAAATAATAGCAACGGAGCGACTGTACGAGTTCTGGTTTCTGCACCTGTGACGTCACTGGCCTGATCCCAAGAGCAGAGCACTCTACGAGATGCGCTCACATCAAGGTACCCTAGGTTATAGTGTGTGGGAGATTTTTTTGGCACATTTTTGGTAAAAATCGTGTTAAAATAAAGACATTTTAATAAACCACTTTTCTTACCTGTCTCTGTCTTAAGAACTTTATTTTGATACCGTACAATAATTTTTTCTAAATAATAATTTAATCAAAAATTCCTGTTGAACTATTCCGGTCCATCAATGTACATTATTGAGAATTATTTCAGATTTTTAAACCAACCCCTCTGGGAAATAAGATGAGAGAATAAGTTTTTATGATATATTTTTGCCAAAAAAGTTAGTAAAAAAATTGATCGTTCTGAAATATGATTTTGTTGCTATATATAATTCATAATTTCAACTTTCTATGTTAAGCCATTCAGCTACAATTTCTACCGTACAGATAGACAGACAGACAGATAGAGACATGAGTACCGTTACAAGGGTTTTTTGGTCATACCTACAAAATCCTAAAAATTAGTCGCCCATTAATGTGAACAGGAATAGTGTTGGCGCCAATATTCATAGCGCTGACGAGTGGCCTGTTAGTGCGGTGAAGTGTGAACGTGTGTAGTGTAGCGCCATGCAGGACGTATGGTGCAACTGTGAAGTAGTAAAAAAATGGACGTTTGAGTATGTAACGGTTGGCATGTTGCCATGTGCTCCTAAAAATTGTTGAATCATAGCTATTGTAATGAGTTAAGTGTTTGGTTAATAAAGTAAGTTAATAATACGAATAATGAGCATAAATTAATGCAACAAATAGTATGATTTTTTTTTTCGTTTTGTGTATTTATTAACAAACCGAAATAAAAACTTCAATTTTAATATGTGTAGTGTATTAGGTAATTCTTAGTGCTTAGGTTAATGGACAAAATACTAGTGGCCAAACAATAAAACAGAAATATATATTCAAATTAATTATTCGGTGAGCAGAATATCTGCCAAATTAATTTTTAAAATTTGTTCGTTATATTGCTTTTGCGGCACACCAGGGGGTCGCGCCTCCCCAGTTGAGTAACACTGATTTAGTCTGTAACACTCAGGAAGGTCTGGCTATACACCACCCAAAGAATTTTTCAAATTGGTTCGATGGTTTCTGCGATTACCCCGAAAATACAAACAAATTAGCTGCTTTATATTATGAAAAGAAAATAAGAAATAATTATAAGGTAATACATAAGTGAGATATTTCAATTTTAAATATAGGTAGCGACTCTATAGCCCAGGGGTGGCCAACCCCGCGCCCACGGTCGATCTGTTATGCGCCCGCGATACGATTCCCGGTAAATTAAAATAATTTTAAAAATTTTATTTTCAATCAATTTCATTCTCCAACTTTTAAGCAAAATTTTCTTGGAATTAAATTGTTATTTATTAATTGAAATTTTCAAGTGATTTTTTATTATGCCATATTAAATACCTCCCTATATAATACAATATAAGTAGTTCTAGTACAAAAAATATTATTTTAGCGAATTCTATCGAATTTTAGCGTCATTTTTTATGTTTAATTTTATTAAAACTGATCATTGAATGACAGTTTAAGAGTAGCAGTATCAAATTACTGTCCTGATTTTGAAAAATTATGTCAAGAAACAGTCTCAACCCTCTCATTAACGAATAATAATTTATCATATATTATGTAATTATATGTAATAAATGTCGTTCAATAAAATTATTATTACAAATTATTAATATTCTTTTGTTGTATTATGTTGTGTTAAAAATGTAGAAGAGGATTTTTTCAAAAAATAGTGGGATTTTAACCTATAAGTAAAATCAATAAAAAGATTCAAAATTAAAAATGACAAAAATTAACAAAAACAATTTTTTTGTAAGAAATTAAAATTAAGAAATGAAAAAAATAAATAAATAAAATTAACTTTAACAATAAAAAACAAAACATATATGATGTTATTACATATCATTGCGCCCGCAACGTCTCTGAAAATTCTTAATTCCGCCCGCAACGTCAAATATTCATTTTATTAAGAACTGCACTACCCAACAAAATATTCATTTTTTCATTTTTACACTTGTTAGTATATACATTTTTGAGGTAAAATAAATAATAAGTGAGTCATTTCAAGATTTTAGTCTAGAGTGTCTCCTCATAACTCCATAAATATGCATCCAATGGAAAAAAATCATAAAATAATAGCATAAGATCGCAAGTGTGCACATTCAGACAAGAAATAATGTAGACACATTAAGTTTTACTTGCGGGAGGTTCTATATATGATGTTAAATAAAATTATATTGTGTTTCTTACAATTTATTATTTAATTGTCCCATTTGGTTTAAAAATATTTTAGTTGTCTCCGCCACTGGCGTTATCTTGTTTGCGCAGTTTTGTAACGGTCGTGTATCCTTCTCTATTTGAATTACGTCTATTCACCATTGAGAACCTTTAATCTCCATTCCACATATGAATTTTTGAACAGAAAACATTTTCCGCAGAAAACACCATGCGATGCAAGAGGTCTCTCTTCTGACCCTGACTAGTTAATATTTTCACTTACCTCCTTGTTGTGCGGAAGCCAGCAGGGGAACTTCATTGTCCGGCTCAGCGGCTCGTGTAGCGGAGGCGACAGGCCCTGGAACACAACACACTCAGTATCAGGCACATTCATTGCGAGACATCAGCCCAAGTTATCGCCCGCATCTACACTCACCCAGCTCAATCTGCTCTCCTCCCTCACATGCATGACTCTTTTGTAGCGATTCCATTATAATTCTGAAAATAATAACACTAAGTAGTCGCACAAAGTAGACTGTAGCTGGTTACCGCCAACAAACGCTTCTATAGCCAGCCTCTTATCGTTTCTTATCAGTGCTGATACCTCTACTTCCTCTACTGATAGCAGCGAAATATCCCACTAAACCAATAAAATAAATGTTTAAATTAAGAACATCAAGCTAAAGCCTTAATCCACTGATATCTTCAACAGTTTTACGAAACATAGAAAATATCAGTATATTAATAAATTTCTACCACCTCTACTTCCAACCACCAGCGAAATATCCCCCAAAACCTATCAAGTAAATGTTTAAGCAAGGAATTTTAAGCTAACTTAAGTTACTTAACGTTGTTTAACGTTGAGTTATAGATAGGGTGACCATCCGTCCCGGTTTCCGGGATTGTCCCGGTTTTAGGTCAATTGTCCCGGTGTCCTGAAAAATGTTTTCGGGACGGTCGATTGTCCCGGGTTTTACATAATTCTGCATTTGTAAGAAAAGAAATATTACAACTAGTTAATCTGAAAGGTGAGGACCTTTTTTTTGCTCTTCACTTGGATCTGGGAGGTGAGGACTTCTTTTTTTTTCCTGTGTCCCGGTTTCCCTTCACTGAAATCTGGTCACCCTAGTTATAGAGCGCGCTAGTCAGTAGCGGAACTACAAATTTTGCCCTCCCCCCCCGCAAAAAAATTAGATCGGCCCCCCAACCTTATGTGATTTTTTTCTTTTCGTATCTAGCGTCCTATAATTTTGAAGAAATTTAACCTTGGATTCTTCTTACACAAAGAATAATTTCACTTTATAATACATATTTTATTATGAATATAAAAGAAAAGCAATAATATCAAAAAAAGACAAAACATAACAAAACTATATATAAATAAATAAATCAATTTAAAATGTTAAATCTTTCTTTCTGGATTTTAAATTAGCAAAATCTGTAAGTCTTTAATGTCCATTTCTTAAGCAATTTCAGCCTCAATGCTCAACAACGATAAATTATGTAAGCATTCTTCTCCAGTAGAATTTCGTAGATAGTTTTTTATTATTTTTAATTTGGAAAAAGAACGCTCTGCCGTCGCCACAGTGATAGGAAGTGTTAAAAGTAATAAAATTGCAGTAACTACGTCTGGAAAATTGATCGACAGGGAAGTATATTTAATTATTAAAAGTTCGGAAAATTCTTTCATTGTTCATATTTTAAAGATTTCCTCATTAAGCATCGAAGCTAACATTACAATTTGTAACGGAAAATTGGACGAAATATCACCTTTGTTTTTTTTTTTATAAAATTTCGGCAGAACTCAAAATTTCTGTTTCATCCAAATTGATTAAATTTCGAGGTGACATCGATAATTTACAACGTCGTTCATCCCTCTGAATCTATTATCAATTTGATTGATAACAATATCGAGAACTGCATTAAATACAGTTTCTCTAAAAAAATTGTCCCCGTTATGAAACCGATGATCTGTTTTTTTACAATTTCAAAGTGCTTTTTTACAATTTTTTGTCTTTTTCAAACCAAAGTGGAGCTGGTATTCCACTTGGCTGTCATTTGAATTGCGTCAGCTTTCGCAGAAAAGTACATATTTCGGTATTTTTTCAGATTTTTACTGGTTGTTTCTAAGGAAGTTGTTGCAATTCTCAAATCTATATTTTTAGTTTGTAATAATTTTGAAGATTAATTTATTTCTCCTAATATTTTTGATAAAATTACACATAAAAATACAAATTCAAAATAATTCATACTTTGAGCTCTAAAACGAAGAAAGAGACAATGCTTCAAGATTTGAAGTATTGTCTCATTCTTCTTTTTTTAAAAGCTTTTTCAGCTTAATTCAGAAAGAGCCTTCATTATATCTAAAAACCTCAATTTAATGGCTGTAAGTGAAATATATCTTCCAGCCCAACGTGTAGGGTTTAACCTTTTCAAAGTAATATCTGACTCGCCTGTAAATTTGGATAGAAGGTCCCATCTTTTTACACTGTGACAAAAAATTTTATAAATACCTTCTAAAGTTAAAACCAGTGGCGAAGGAAGACCTCCGCTAGACTTGCCCTCCCATAAAAAAAATAATAATAAAAAAAAAAATACATAATTTTTTTTTTATTTAAAAAAACATTTAGGTAAATCTTCAAAAATACATCAAATTATGTCCAATACAATTTTTTGTCCAAGGCTTGGTTTACTAGTTACGAATTTTTTTAAATTTTAATGTTTAACTTCCGTTTCCGGTTTCGGATTTTAATAAAAAACAATAGGGTTCTTCCCAGTTAATAGGAGAATTTTTTAGTACCAGAACGAATTCTTTAAGTTAAACCGTTTTTGAGTTATCGTGTATACACACAGAAAAACACACACAGACACACACACATACGGAAGGCACTTCGGTTTTTTGGATTCCCTGGACCATGGTCCAGGGAAATTGGGTTTCATGAAACGTGGTCATCAGTCAAAATCTCGACATAGAAAATTTTCGCGATTACAATACTTGCCCCTTATATATTAAGGTCGGGCAAGTAAAAAGGTTCGAAACATTCGCCATTCTCGCATTCTTTCTTTAATCGCGTTATAATATTTATTTTAAATGTTAATTTTTGAATTGAATTACTATTTTGAATATGGATAAACAATCTCGCTATTGTTTTGCTGAGGTCTTACTAAACGTAAGATAAAAAAAAAATGTTTATTTTTTGTATTATTATTTTTTTATGTATGTGTTTTATAGTGAAAAGTAAATTCTTTATTTTTCAGTATAAAACACGACTAATTTTCTCAAAATTTTCGGGCCCCCCAAAGCTTTGCCCTCCCCTCGCGTTGCGGGGTCGGCGGTATGATAGTTCCGTCCCTGGCGCTAGTCTGATATACATTTAAATTACTGTTAAAAGAAATCGTGAAAAATCCAGAGTAAAACTGAAAAATATTGTACTTATTTACCAGGAAAAGGAAGATAAAAAAAAACAGCACTTACTTTAAAATTAAAAAGAGATACTGCACCAGTCACATTAACGACAAAAACATTAGGCAAAACATATACCGCATGGGCGAATCAGCTGATAAGGTGGACACTCTCAGACTAGGCCGATAAAATTAACATCTACAGTACCGAGCACAGCAGAGCCAGAGCTACGCGCTCGGCCCCAGCGAGTGGGCAAGCAACATCGCATCAGCGTAACACACGCAATCACAGTCAAGAAAAAAGCCAATGACAGATGGGCGTCCAAGTATAACTTCCTACTACAAAAGAAAATGCAGGACACATCATTCGAAGAAAACCCATTCGAGCCAAGCAAAAAAGTAGGGAGATCGCCAATAAAAAGTAATAACAAGGAAAACAACAAAGAAATGGAAGAACTAAAAGACATGATGCGCGAACAGTTGAAAGAAATTAAAGAAATAAGAGCAGAAAACGATTAAAGCAGAAGTAAGTGAGTTAAAGGAAAGGTTAATAAGAATAGAAGAACTCTGGCAAGAACAGCAAGTGCAGGTTCAAGAACTAAATCGGAAAGTAGAACTTCTGGAAAAAATAAAAAAAACTAGAAAAGAAAGAGAGACGAGAAAAAAGGAACAATATTGTAATACAAGGGATGATGATAGAGGAAAATAATAAGGAAGAAAATGTGGAACAACTCATAAAGAAAGAGATAAATATTGATGTCATACCAAGAGATATCAGAATAATTGGAAGAGAAAAAAAGGTTGTTATAATCACAATGAACTCGTGGGAAAACAAAAAAAAAAAAAAAAAGCAAACTAAAGGAGAAGAAAGAAACAGAAAAAATATTCATGCAACACGACCTAACGGAAGAGGAAAGAAAATTCCAAAAAGCAATTGGGGAAACAGCAACGGCGCACAGAAAAGAAGAAAGAATTGCAAAAACCGGATATAGAAAACTACTGGCATAACGAGTGCGGAAAGTTAACAGATTCAAAAAAGCAGAAGAAGCAGAGAAAAACGACATATTTTCGTAACGACAATAAGAAATGGATGCGGAATAAAACGAAACAAGATCTTATAATAACACAAAAAAAGAGGCTACACTTTTCTTCACAAATTTTTATTGATAAATTAGATGTACATTTCAGCAGCTAGGCTGCCATCCTCAGTATACAAAATTAAAAATAAAATCAAGATCTTATAAGTAAAAGCGGAAACAAAAAAGTCATGAAAAATATTAAAATAAAATAAAAAAAACGATAATAAAAACAAACCTTGATTTGGCCTAGTCTTCTGGCTTGACCTTTTAGCCACTAAACACTATATTTTATGTAAAGTTATAAACACAACTCATAACTGTTATTATTAATTTTAAACACAGATTTATATACACTTAATTTTATTAAGTGTATTAAAGTATTTACACTTATTTGTTCTTAACACTTATAAATATTAATTTTCATGTTTATCAAATTAAATTAATGATTTTAAAATTTTAGGTCAAATAAACGTTAAATTAAATAAGCTGCACTATACTTAAATTTATGAGTACCATATGAGTTTTATTGTTAATTATGAATTAATAACAAAAATTACACGAACAAACACAAATTTAAAAAAAGTGAAATTTTCTGTTTTTAGCCTCACTGAATCTTTTCAAAATTGTGTCATAACTAACACCAGCGAAATAAGAAATGTAAAAATATCATAAGTCATAATTAATGTATAATATTTAAACTTTCAATAACTTTTTTGCGAGGCCCCCACAAGCGCGAGGCAGTCGCCGACCCCTAACGCCGCCACTGTTTATAGGATTGGTAGAGACATGGGTGGAAGAAAAAAACTGGAGAAATGTGGAACAGAAATTGCCTAAAGATTATACATGGAATGCTACTTTTGCAACTATGGAGAAGAAAAAAATTGATGTGAAGTGTGAATTTTCACACATTTCAGGGTTTTGCAGGTATTTAGTAAGTGAATGATGATTATTTGGGATGCCAAAACAAATTTTATATTAAAATATTTTTTTTGTTAATTTTAATTCGAACGCCTAATACCATTAGTTAGGTTTCTAAATATGTGCAGTATTTTTTTTTATATAGCCAGGTTCATTAAGAATTTTAAAAATTGCGCCTATGGCTTCCATTGGTTGTTATAAGTTCCGCCCCTCTGATTTCGTGCACATTGAAACAGAATTAAATTATAATTTAAACAATTTCCTTTGGTTATTAAATTTACGCTTTTAAAAATTAAATGCAACATTTGCCAAAATATAACTATAGTTTTGAAAAAATAATTTAAACAATATAAAAATTTAAAAAAATAAAATAAAAAATAATATTGTCTCTTCTCGCAGGGTTCGATCCCTTTCGGATCGAGTTACGTGGGTGAAACGCCAGCGCAAAACAAACCACTACACCAGCATACACGTTCCATTGTAGCATTTTACAAAGCTATAACTTGTGTACATTATTAGCAAAAAAACACAAAAATTACGTTTTTTGAAAAAAACGCAATTCCGGTTCACACTAATGTACATTACTTAGATTTTTTCAGATTTTTAGTTTAAACCATCTGGGCTACAGGTGTGGGACAAAATTTTTTTTGCACAATTTTGGCAAAATTCGCTTTAAAATAATTTATTTTGCAAAAATAAAAATTTGATCGTTAATCCACGTCCCAAGGGCTTTCGTTTGATACCCTACTCCTACTACGAATTATAAAAAAATATATATTTTTGTTTCGATGAGCACATTTGTTTATATTTTTAGGGGGATATGTTTTAGTATTTTTCCTATATGCGGGTCAAAGAGTTGTCTAACCATGCCAAATTTCAACTCTTTAGGTTTAGCCGTTTGGCTACAATTTTTACCGAACAGACAGACAGACGACAAAATGACGGTATAAAGGTTTTTTGGTCATACGTACAAAAGCCTAAAAAGGAGAGCAAAAGGAGGTGTAATTACAGGAATAAAAACTAGTATAAGAGAGGAAATTATCAAAAAACAATATACAAGAAAGACGAATCTTTCTAGAAGGAGAAAAACGGAGAATATCAATAACGAAATGGACAGTATAAAAGAGGCGTTAGAGCTGTGGTTCTTAACCTTTTAGTAGTCGCGGCCCCCTTAAAACCCTAAAATATTTTTTATTAGATAACATACTCGTAATAATCATTAATATTCATTTTAAAATAGTGGATTTATTTAGATATTATAGTGACAAAAAAAAAAACTCTCGTATGTAACAATAATTCATAAATAAATCAAAAAGCAGAACTTAACATAATATTTATAAATGCATAATCAGTGAGTAATATTAATTAAGTGATCGATCCACGCATATAAGTTTTTAAAAAACAATCTTTATTATATTACATTAATGTTAAATGTAAAAACTACAACTAAACATATCTCTAACATGTATATTAAGATTCTAAATTCATTCTCATCTGTTACATTGCAAAACATGGTCTTTTTATATGATAATGTTAGGTGCTGAGTCGACAAGGTGTCCGATGGCTGAGACGGTATGTAACATACTTATTTTGCAATTTGGCAATATTTTTTAATGTTGAGGGCGCAGCGAGCGCAGGCGAATAGCTAATTTCACACATATTTATATGAAGCCAAGTGGTGGCCACGTGGGTAAAAGCTGTCAACGTAGCGTATTACAAAAATCAAATGAAATTTTCCACAAAAAAATAAATACGAAGAGATGAGGATACGATCCTATTCCAAGATAAATTGTAAAAAAATACCAAAAACATAAAATAAATAGTTACAAGCAAGTCAAAACAAGCGAACACAAACATTATAATAATATTTAATACAATTTGTTATATACATACACCATTATAAACCAAATGCGCCAAAGTAATGAGACTTTTGTTGTTGAATACACTCCACTAATTTGTCTATTCGCACTTCAATTGCGTTACTTAAAGTTATTCGCATGCAAGAGTCTATTCGGAGTCAATTACGTTGCTTCGTTTAAATATTGACCATTGTGGAAAATCCCCTTTCGCACAGATATATGCAAGCAAAAGGCAATAAATGTTGTATGGCGACGGTGAACAGGTGCGGATATTCCTTCCGAATAGGTATCCAAAATTGTACCAAACTTTTTTTCTTGAAAAGTGAATTAAAATTTAAATCTTTTATCAATTCAATCAGAGTTTTATCGTGGGTTGGTGATAAATTAGTATTATTTACACGGTTTTATTTAACTTGTAATTTTGTCTGTCTGTCTGTTTGGGTCAAATTTACCTATGCGCTCCACGTTTTCATTTAGTTTAACCATGTTTAACCCTCTAATGTGACACTTTTTAGATTTTAGTTTTACCGTATGAAAAAAATATATTATAAGAAATTTGGTATAAATTAGGCAAAAGAACATAAATTTTGAAAAAAATACATTGAAATATTCTTTTTCTTTTAATAAAAACAGAATTGTCCACTTATGTGAACAAAGTGCATAAGGTTCAAAAAAAATCACATTATATTGGAACTAATTACTGAAATATAACACGTTTTACTTATTTTAGGTGTGATATGACTCAAAACATTTAGGGCACAGATATATTTCGCATCTTTTGCAAATATATCTCGTTCGCTTCGTACAACTCAAACTTTTACATCGTGCAGCATTTTTCAAAATTTTTTTTTTTTGGGAAATACGATATAGCTATTGCCATCTATGATCATTTATGGTAAACTTCAGTACACAAACGTGGACTGTGTTCACTTAGATACTCATTTCAAGTATAGATATTAGAATAATACTGAAAATTGTAAGTGTCCACGTACGTGTACGTGGCGCTTGAGAGGGTTAAGAATATTGTGATTAAATTTATCTGTCACTTACATATGTATCCCTTATAAAAACGTGTAAAATATTTTTTTTTGTTTTATTTTATTTATTTTTTTTTTTATTTGTAAAGATATAAAAACTTAAAAAGTTCTTATAATATTTTCGCGGCCCCCCTAAATACTTTCCACGGCCCACCTAAATACTTTTCACGGCCCCCCTGTTAAGATTCGCTGCGTTAGAGGATGCAATAAATGATAAACGAACAGCATTATCTTATTCTCGGAGGAGACTTCAATGCAAGGACAGGAGGAAAAGGAAAAATAGTGGGACCTAATGGAGAACAAATGGATAGAAACTCAAAAGATAAAACAATAAACAAAGAAGGAATTAAACTGATCGAATTAATTGAAGAATACGGCTGGAACATTCTAAACGAAAACATGTAGGGGGACGAGGCCGGAGAATACACATACTTGCGACCAAGAGGCAACTCTCATAGGCAACTGCTCTTTGCGGATGACATCAAAATATATAGGTATGTACAGAATGACACACACTGTTGTGATTTGGAAATGGATTTGCAACGGTTGTGCGACTGGAGTAAGTCACGTGGTTGCCCTTCAATGTAGCAAAGTGTAGGGTAATGTCCTATTCCAGAAAAAGGGATGTCATTCAACATAATTACAAAATGGACGGGAATACCGTTTAACGGACGGATACCATACGGGATCTTGGGGTATTATATGACGTGGGGCTGAATTTTCAACAACATGTCACATATATAATAAATAAAGCTTTTAAAAGTATGGGTTTTATTTTGCGCGTAACAAAATACTTTCGTCAAGTAGAATCATATGTAACGCTATTTAACTCACATGTACGTCCTGTTCTAGAATACGCGTGTGTGGTTTGGTCTCCTTTTCACGCACTTTATATAAAGCGCATAGAGATTATCCATACCAGGTATTTCCGTGTTGTTGAATTAAGATTAACAGGAACATATCCGAGACTTAAACCATCGTCTGAAATCCTAAGTTCAGATATGGCTTCGATGATCTTCCTCTATAAGTTATTTAATAATCTTGTCGATTGTTCTGATATCCTGTCTTGTATTTGTATCAATGTGCCATCCCGGGAATATAGAATTAGGGACAAACTTTTTGATTGTAAAAGAACGAACACTGAACACTGCAGAATGAGTTCACTGTACCGACTGCCTTGTTTGTATAATATGTTTCTTTCTAGAGACAGATCACTGGATATATTTGGACAAAGTTATTCACAGTTTCGTAGATTATTAGAGACGTTATTTTCTTAAACTATCTGCATTTCAATCTAAAAGTATTGATGAATATGATTATATGAGTGTTATTCGTAAGTTTATTTTATATTCTTAAATGTTAGTTTAGGTTAAGAGTATGCTAAATGTATGTTATTGTACAAATGACGTATGCATGTATATGTGCATGGGCACAAACAAGGACATATTGTCTGTGGTGTCCCTTAATAATAAATAATAAATAAATAAATAAATAGATTATATAATAACAAACAGAAGGACTCTAGACGAAGTAAAAAAGGTGAAAGTAGAAAGCAGAATAGAAACAGAACACCAACCGATTACAGTCCAACAAAAAGAAATAGCGCCACATTCGAGGACAAATGGACTTATGTCGAAGACTGGACAGAGGAAGGAACAGAAATGTTTAAAAACATAATAGAATTAGAAATAAATGTATTGGTTCTGGAACTAAGAAAAGTACCAGGGCGGCGCCCTGCAACTCAAAAAACCTCCCGGGGCGACGCCCTGGTGCGCCCTGGCACCTCCACACCCCTGGAGAGCACTTTGTATTCACTAGCATTGCCTCACTTGCACACCATACAGAATTAAGAAGTCAGCAGTTTTAACTCGCAATTAATATACATATGTACGCCAAAATAGTCTTTAAAAAATAACAGCATTTTAAATTAATATTGTTAGTAGTGGGATTAATGTGACTATTTTTGGACTAAAAATATTAACACAATGAGTACATTCGATTTGACGCTCCGAGTGCTCCGAGCACGTTCTGTGTACTCAAACTTGTTCGATTTAACGCGCGGAGTACACCCAATTACATTCGTTTTGTGATCGTGTATTTAGAGTGCGTTCTATGTGCTCGGAGTTTTAAGACCGAGCAAATGTTCCCCGTTCTGTTAACTTCGAAAGCTGTATTGTGTTTGTAAACACAGGAAAAAAATATATACATTAAAACACATCGTGCATAAAATTAAAATGGAAGAAATAGGGTTGTGTACTGATTGTAAATTTATAGGACCTCTACATGAAGTTCACGAACATTTCCTTCGTGAACATGAAAATAATGGTTTAGCCCATTTCTTTGATTTAAGCGGAACTAGATTACGAAAACTAGTAACTTATAACGTTAAAATGAGGCCTTTGATCATATAGTTAAACAAAAGCCAACTAAAATATTTACCATAAAAAGTCAGTTCGTCACGAGTAGACAAAATAAACTACTTACAAAAATAAAAATTCTATTAATTTCCATTTAAACGTTTGGAATAGCCTCTATGTGATATAAACCATAACGCCTTAGGTACCTACCTACATATACCTTATAATATGAATGGTAAAAATGCGTCTTATATTTTAAATGAAGCTGAAAACGTTCCGAATGAGACACCTTCAAAGGGCTCTGACGCAAATGAAGAAGACTGTACGAGATGTACGCTGTACGCTCCACAAGACGTTCTTTTATTAATACGTCTTGTTGAGGAAAATAAATTAATAGCATGACATGGAAAAATATTACACATGAGCAGGCAGGTAGCAAGTGGAAGGGTCTAAAAAGATATATAAAAAGATTAAAGACCAGAACAACAAATCTGGCAACGAAACTGTCAACCCTTTCGGGACCGGAACCGGATAAACACGCAAAACAAGACTTGTTCTCCAGACCGGACCTGTGTACACACGCACGCTGAGAGGCTTGATTCAGGACCGAAATTGAACGAACACGCGAATTGCATGTGACTTTTACGTCTATTTTGACCATGTCCATGCCATAATTTTAGTCGTCAGTAAATATTAAATATTAATTGTTGAGTTAACGTGAAGTTTAGGATAAGGTAAACTTAAAGAGATTCTTTACTTCACAAATTATTTTATTTTCACTATACGTACATTTCGGCTACGAAGTAGCCATCTTCAGTAGTTGAATAAAACTGTCAGTTTTATGCTTCAAAATAATTTTTACTTTTAGCTATTTTCTCATTTTGTGTTTTAAAATAAATATATACCTATATGATTTTAATATAGTATTGTTAAATCTAAACTTAAAATGTATTTACAATTCAATTATTCGTTCTAAAACATTACGTTCTAGAATATTTGCTTCAAATAAAAAGGTTTCTTATTCTAAATTTATTATTTAGATTATCCATTTAGGTGAAATATGTTCGTTATTTGTTCTACAACCATAGGACATAATCTCCATGTAAACGTCATTCCATGTTTACTTCAGGATCAAAATTGTCGTTTTCTTGCGCATCAATTCTAGTACTTCTAACCAGCCACCAACAAAACGCACCTATTGTCATTTGAAACCGGTCTGATCCTGAAAGGGTTAAGAGGGAGTTTTCTAATGCAATGGACAGTTTTATGGGCACAAAGCTTCAAGAGACTCCATTCGCGGTTTGCGACACAAACAGTGGATTGATAATTAATGCAGGTAGGTTGTAAAGTTTTATTTGTTCTAAAGGTAACTTAAAATTTTTGTTGTATTTTTTATGGTCCATGTTTCGGTTCCAACGCTGCAGAACGTTCTACATCCAGGTCACCCTCCATGGTCCGAGGACTAAAAAGAGCTACAAGAGCGGTTTGACGAATTTTTGAGCCTCTTCAGACAATCTGTTGAACATCAGATTTGTAAAAAATCTGAATAGACCCGGTTTTTTGTCAAACTGTTTTTTAAACGAAGCTACAAAAAATGTTTAATATAGCTACAAAAAAATTTAAATCTATCAATAATTTACATAGTACATTAAAAGATAGAGACAAGAAAGAATTAAAATCTAATATTGTATACTACATACCCTGTAAAAATTGTGAAGCCAAATATGTTGGTCAAAGTAAACGTTATTTAAAAACAAGATTAAAAGAACATGAGAACAACATTAGTAAAAATAAAATTGACAGTAACAAAAGTAATAACTCTATTGTAGAACATGCCAACAATCTAAAACATCAATTTGATTATTGTATTAGAATAATACTGAATGTTGAACAAAATCTAACTAAACGATTGTTATTAGAAATGACTTATATTAAAAAAGACAATCGTAATATTAATGCTAAAACTGACTGATAATTTAAGCAAAATTTATTATAATCTTATAAAAAAAATAATAGCTCCATCTATTACAAGTACAAGGTGTCTCAAAATAAATTTTATATTTATTTAGCTTACTGCGTGAACGCGTGAATCGGTAGCCTGGCTCTTGGGAATGCAGTCGCTATGGAGCGTTTCTCGGGAACAGACCGCGCGTTATGCGTGCGAGAGTTTTACAAAAACGGTGATTCGACGACTGTAGCGCGTAAAAAATTCTGCAGTATTCGAGGTTTTCGCCACTTAAATGATGCGCCAAGCATTCCTCTCATTCGACATTGAGTTAAAAAGTATGAAGAGACAGGTACAACGCTGGATAAATCAAAATCCGGGCGACCTAGGTCATCAAGAACGGTAGAAAACGTGGAGAATGTTAATCAGTCTGTTCGTGACGACCCGAACCTTTCAATTCGGAAGCGCGCAAGTGCTTTAAATGTGCATAGATCATCATTACATCGCATTATGCACAAAGACCTAAAGCTGCACCCCTACAAAATTCAATTGGTGCAAGAATTAAAGCCCCAAGATGCCAGTCAGAGGCTTAATTCTCAGGCAAATTGATCTCCCGGAGAGGTGACATAAATTGGCCTCCACGCAGTCCAGATTTAACCCCTATGGACTTTTTCCTATGGGGTTATCTTAAATCTAAAGTTTACGCCAGTAAACCGACTTCACTGGCGCATTTGAAAGAAAATATCCGTCACGAAATGGCAGCCATCCCTGAGTCCACCTGCCGAGACGTCATAAGTAATTTTACTGTTCGATTAAATGAGTGCCGAGAACGCGAAGGTCTACATTTAGACGATATTATTTTTAAGAAATAAATCCCCAAAAAGTGTATTTTAATAATTAATAAACATTTTTTCTATATACGGCCTACTTTTTTTTTAATCGATCCACTAAATATAAAATTTCTTTTGAGACACCTTGTATAACTAACTTCAATTAGAAATTACGGTACTCCTATTATTTAAACATGTTTTTAACTTAGTTGACGTGTAACTTAACGATGTTGCAACCTGTAGAAGATAAGTTTTTTTTTATCCGTTAAATAAAAAAAAAATAAATAAATAAATAAATAATAATAATAATATGTTTCAAATATTATTATAATAATTTTAATTCTGAATTTTTATAAATGTTTTTTACAAGTAAGTGTAATAATGTTTAATTTTATATTTATATTTATTATTAATTTTATATTTATTTTATGCAATTCATTATATCAAACATGTACTTATTTCTAGGCTTTGAGAATGGTTCAGATAGAACCGAAACTGGTTGTTAGTAAATAATAAAATCATTTTAAATATTTGACTAAGGCCCGGTCTTTCCACCTTCAGATAAAGTCCCAGGTAACTATCTGACAGATAAGGTTATTTGTAACTTCATCTGCTGAGTAAATGTCATCCCTTCTTTCTATACAAATGTATCTATCGGATAGTTATCTAACGGATAATGAGACTGACGTACTGGATTCACTGACTGGTATTGATATTTATTCAGCAGATGAAGTTACAAATAACCTTATCTGTCAGATAGTTACCTGGGACTTTAACTGAACGTGGAAAGACCGGGCCTAAATTTGCTTTTATTTATCGACCGAAACCCATTAAAATACCTATATATTTATCTTTAAAATATGGCCAAGAATTCTTTTTATTTAAATTTTTAAGGTTTATAAAATGTTTTTTTTTTTGTTACCTAAGAATTAGATTTAATTTTATAAATATATTTTTTGTTATGTTTATTTCCGATAATTTCAGTTCCGCGGTGGGGCTGAACGTGTTACATATATGTAGTTAAGGGTAAATCTCAAAATTAGATTTAATTTTATACATATGTGGGATTTTTATATATTCCCGCATATAGATCTTAACCAGAGCCACCTAAGACAGACGACTGAAAGAGACAAATGACGACCGTAACTAAGGACGCTATTTATTGTTGTTTTGTTATGGTTCATATAGAGTTTGTTGAGAGTGTATTCATTTCTGTCAATATATTTTGTATTTAACTGGTTTTCAATGTAATTTGTGTGATTAAGACGTGTAGTGTTTCAACTAAAGACGGAAATCCTACAGATTTATATATTTATTTTTTTTATTATGTTTATTTTTGATACTCATACATAGGTAGTTAATAAGTAATTTTATACTTAGTTTAAATAATAAAATTATTAATTCCATACTCTTAATATTAAAAAATTTGGTATATTATTTCTTTTTGCAACTGCCAGTGGGTTGTTGCTTAATTCCTCATTTAAACCATTCCCTGGATTCATAAGTCTCTCCTCTTCAATTTTAGCATTCAACTCCAAGTCGTGAAGAAAATCTTCTACCCCGTGAGCAATATTGTGGAAGAGGCAGGCACTCTTATTATTAGTGGGATTAAATCCAACCCGACTACTTCTAACAGTTTCAACCTCCTAAAGCTTCCCTTACGCAAAACGAAAGCTTGCTCAATGACCAACCTACATTTAGGTAATTTGGTGCTAAAATTTCGTTCAATAATAGTAAGATGTCAATTATTGTCAAGGGATAAGCTGAGTCTCCCAGTAAGTGACCATTTTGTGGAAATTCCATAGTGTGCAGTGTTCGCCTTGTTTGCGATCTTCGAAACATACAATCATGTATCGATTCTACTTCACCTGCATAACAATCAATAAATAGTTTTGTATCGTCACATATTCCTTGGAGCAAAACAGAATGAAAACTCTTCCGATTTACATAAAAAACGTGGTTTTGTTTTGGAGCAATAATGGGAATATGACTCCCGTCCATGGCACTAAAAAATCTTTAAATAGGATAAAATGGATTAGAAGTACTTATTAATAACCTGTTAATACTAAAAATATACCTGGAAAACCGCTTTTTGGTAAAACTGGTTAATGGTTGCATTTTGTTTATCTTCACTTCGTTATTATTTTATGAGTATTATTAATAACCAGAAGTTTTCTGCAAATTCGATACAAGCAGTGCCAAGCTGTTGAACTGCTGATACCAAATCGATCAGCTACACCTCTGAAATTGTATATTAATATGATTATGTTAAATTTCCTGAGAACAATATGTTGAGATAAATGCCGAAAGCTCTCTATGTTGTCAAGGTACCATAATGCTATTTTGAGCTTTTTCTCGATTATTCTTTCGGACTAACGTTTCGCATTTATTAGTTAATGCATCTTCAGCCTGTGATATGCAGTTATCAGCAGCGTAATGGATAGACTTGTTAAGTACGGTGGTCTTGTTTAATAAAAGTATAGGTTAAAAATAAAAGTTTATATTATTTTGCCAAACTTATATATAAAAAAAAAAAACAGTAAAATAACTTGTTTCCGCGTCGGTAGTTTATAATCAAAATGACCATTTTGGAATTGTAAGATTGAAATCGAATTCTCCATAATACAAGTTCAGATTTTAATGTTGTTGCTGACGTACCAATTTGCAGATCAGTGTCGTAAGTCCTCAAAAGTGATGTCACTTTTTCGTCTAAATTAATAGGCAATTGTTTATTGATACCGAGTTGCCAGTTACTGATACCGAGCTGATATAATAGTTTAATTATAAATTGTCATTTTAAATATTTTATTTTTACTGTAAACAAAATTCAGAAAACAATTGAAATTCTGACGTTTCCAAATTAAATTTATATGGAATGTCAAAAAAAAATCTCACTCGTTTATCGTAGCTTTTGAACTGCTGTAAAAATAGCAGGTATTTAAGTACAACATTTAAGGAAAGTGGGTCATTATTAATGAAAATTAAGTTTTGGAATAACTATATTGTTGCTATTTTGTTGGGCAATTTACTAAAAACATATGAAAAATAATATCTACACAAGTGGTTTGAGAGTGGACCGTGGTTTTGTGAAGCCTTGGGCAAGACAAATTAAGGCCCTTCAAAAGTATCCAATGATTGAAAATACATTTTGACAATTTTTTTGAGGCATTTCATCACTTGAGGCTTGACTAGTCCGCCCCAGATAAGGGGCCGGCCTTGCTATTGTGGATATTAAGTTCATTTCCTAATTGAAATCAGTAAGATAAGTACGTGTGTTTCCTAAAGGACGTAAAATTGAATAAATTATTAAACGTTCTTATAAATTTTATTTGTATGGAATGAGAAAAAAAAATCACATATCTTTATCAGTAATTTTTTATTATTGATAAAAACTGATCGTGAAACTACACGAATTCCACTTCAATTAGGGCTAAAATTTGATTGAAAGAAACATCCTCTTAACAAGAACATAGATGCATAGCTATAAGACTAATATTAATCTTATAGATACGCAGCTCATACGTTTGCACATATGGCTAATATAATACATACGTTATTTAGTACAAATTAATTCCGTAGAAGTGTTTTAACTTTAATTTAGTGGGCTTTTTCTGACGCCAAGGTCATTTTTGAACAGCCTGTATAATATTGATTAACATGCACTGTTTGTTTGGTAAAAAATATGGTATTTTCATTTTTAAGAGTTTTTTCAAAAGTATCTAGCTGTATCTAGATACAAACACATTTGGCATGTATCTGTATCTAGATATTTTTTATAATTCTCTATCTGTATCTGCATCTAGATAAATATTTCTTAAGTATCTGTATCTGTATCTAGATATTTTTTTAAATGTATCTATTACAACACTGGTCGTTTTTATACTCATTTTTTATGACCAGACATATTTGATGCGTTATCATAACTTTGACCACGACAATTTTTTAACTCCAGTCCATCTTCAGAATGTTTGTGTAAAATTTCTGAGTTGAGTCCCTCACCAGTTTTGTCTTTTGTAACAATAAAATCTATAAATCTTTCCTGTATGGAATATCCATCGTCATTCTTTTCCACGTAGCGAATTATATGACATATACGAGGTCTGTTTAAAAAGTATCGCGAAATTTGTGTTTTTTTCAAAAATTATTTATTTATTCATGAATATCTATTTTGTCCCCTTCAAAGTAATCCCCACCAGATATTATACACTTGTGCCAACGTTTTTTCCAATCCTAGAAGCACTTGAAAAAATCATTTTTTGTGATCTTGTTCAGCTCCTCCTTCGATGCCGTATTTATCTCCTCACTCGTAGCGTAGCGTCGTCCTTTCATGGGCCTCTTCAGTTTCGGGAACAAGAAAAAGTCACAGGGGGCCAGATCTGGGAAATACGGTGGCTGCGGCATTATTAGTGTGTTGTTTTTGGCCAAAAATTCGCGCACAAGCAACGATGTGTCCCGTCTCATGCCCAAATCATTGGTAAAAATCTAATGGCACGAGCCAATCGATAGTTTAGGTCCTCAGCAATTTCTCTAACGGTGATTCGACTATTTTCTTCACTTCATCAATGTTTTCGTCTGTTGTTGATATGCTCGGGTGTCCGGCACGCTCTTCGTCGTTCACATCTTCTCGGCCCTCTGAAAACATTTTGTACCACCGATAAACGTTGCTTCGGTCCAAGGTAGCTTCACCATATGCCACAGCCAATATTCGGAATGCGTCCGCGCACTTAATTTTGTTTTTCACACAAAATTTGATACAGATTCTTTGATCCATTTTTTGGTATAGGCAAAAATCGAAGACGAGCCAAAACACGTGCAAGCAAAGCAACTGTCAAAAATTAACTGAACATTCAAAAAAATCGAAAATCGAATATACGTAACCCGCGGAAATTCAAAATTCGCGATACTTTTTGAACAGACCTCGTATGTTCTTTATTTGAAATATCGGATGTACAATCGAATATAATTGAGTAATATTTAGCTGATTTGATTTTGGAAATAATATAGCTTTTCACATTTTTAGATTCTGGACGTTCTGAATGTCCTTAAAAAGATATTTAATTCTTTGGTCTCTTTCTAAGTGACTTTTTAATGCTGGATTATAACGGCTATAGTTCTATTAAATTCAAAAATATGCCGGAATTCTGACTCCCGTTTATCGCGAGTACCCCGTAAAATACAGTCTAAAACCACTTTTAAGACATATTTACATATTTTTGTTTCATTTCTTATTTCCTGGAGTAATTGTTTGTCGATTGTATTGATTCAATTTAATATTTCTTTCTAGATTTTTCCATTCGAGAAAATTCTTGCGTTGGTCAGCCAAGTTTTCATGTTCAGGAATTTTGGGATTTAAGTGTTTCCAGTTACTGAAGCTTTTTTTTTAATCTCAGAGACCGTTTAAAAATGCATTTTTCTTACAAAAAAACTAAATATTTTAACACTTTTTTGTTGGAAATCAACCAGGATCGTTCCATTTGCTCTCCATTGTTAACATTTTCTCATTTGAAAATCTTCTCGTGCCTGAATACTTTGAAAATTCAATTTCTTTTCCTTGTGACGGGCCATATTGTACCAAATAATCTCTAAGTTTATAGTTAATTGGGGGCCAGGTATTTGGATTATTTAAATCAAAATTGAAAACAGGTATTTCTTCCTGCGCTTTCTGAACTTAGTGCTCATCTGGCATTAGAGGATTCTTCTGAACATCATGAACTTGAATTTTCTTCTTCCCGTATGTCAGTATTTAGTGAATGATGGAGTTCTACATCAAATACTATCTTTTCCTCTTTAACAGAAGTTGAGGGTTCGCTTTCCTTGACGCTGGAGTATTGTTTGTGAGATTTTTTTATTAAAAAAGTTTGTGGTGCTTCATTTCACTTTTTTCCGTCTTTTTCTCGCTGTGTATTCAGTTTCCGACATTCGGAGCCCGACTTCTTGTTTTGGCTGCCGACCATAGTGGTGTTTTTGTGACGTGGCCCCTGTCATTTTTGATACATTTAAACCTTAATAATTTTCACTTCATATCGTTTATAAGGAAGTTATATCCCATAGTTTTTTTACAGTTGATTTGTTCCCTTTAGAAAAAGTTAATATTTTCAAGAACTTAAGTGTTTACTTTGGCAGTAATTAAAAGTTAGTACTACAGTATAAAAGTAACCAAAATAAACAGATCTGGTTTGACCTTACAAAAGTGAACGAAATATATTAAACGGGCAAACAATTAAATTTTACTGTGTAATAGTTTCTCACGATTTATTTAAAACTGATTTTAGATATAGCGTAAGTACGCTTTTTTCCGTATTTGCCTTTTTCCGTGTATGCATTTTTCCCTGTGTGTATTTTTCCATGTGCGTTTTTTTTTCGGTTGCTCCTTTTTTATGTGCGCTTTTTTCCGTATACGTATTTTTATATTATATAAATAATTGCAAAATTTATTTTATCAAATATATTTTAAATTTAACGTCTCAAATCATTTTTAGTTTTAACAATATAAATGTAATGCACTGAGTAAAAATGAATCGTTTTCCCATCTTAAAAAGTTTATGAATAAATAATTCGAAATAAATATTTGTCCAGTTTTTGATAATACAGTCTGTTCCAAACGGTTAAGCGGAACTAGATTTTGCAATCTAGTTACTTTCATCGTTTAAATCGTGCATTTCGGCCGTTTTGTTTAAGCTTTGTAAATCATACTTACAATAAACATTTTCTGGTTAAGGTTAATATCATTTTAAAATGTCATTTTCTTTATATTTTGATTTTTTGTGTCATTCTTGATACAAATTTCCCATTTATTTATTTTTTTGTCATTAAAATATCTAAAAAAAATATTTAATTTTGACATATGTCATTCGTTTCCATGGTTTCATTGTTGGAATTTTAAATTTTGACATCCCAACAGGAAAAATGAAATATCCCAAACAAGGTCCCTTCTCGTGACAACCTAAAAGAACTAAATTCCCATTTAGTTCCGCTTAACCGTTTGGAACAGACTGTAGGCGAAAAGTTGATTCAATTTGAATTGGATGTAGTAAGGCGTATGGCTAAAGAAAGAATCAGAAGCATGGAGAAAGTTCCGCATTAAGATAATGATGTGTTTACCA
Source organism: Liopterus haemorrhoidalis (assembly GCA_963971575.1). Taxonomy (NCBI): domain Eukaryota; kingdom Metazoa; phylum Arthropoda; class Insecta; order Coleoptera; family Dytiscidae; genus Liopterus; species Liopterus haemorrhoidalis. The sequence goes on along the minus strand of OZ020622.1, from coordinate 34,223,875 downwards.
ACACAGTTGGCAACGGGTGCACTAGCTGTTTTATAATAAAGCTAGGTATCTCGTCGAAATCTGCCGAGTATTTAGATTTCAATTTATCCTTTAGTAACTTAATGAATTCTGTTTCAATAAAAGGCTCTAAAAATAGACTGTTGTTAATATTATTGATTAAAAAGATGTAATTCTGATTTATTGTATAATGTTGACATTTTGGTATTTTCTTTTGGTTAAGTCATGCAGGTCTCTAAAAAAAATATTGAAGTTTTCTGCAACTAATTTCGGATCACCACAACATAGTCTCCAGCTTTTAATTTAGTAATGAATATGTTGACGACCTCGAATATATGTAGTATTGCTGGAGTTGGTTTGTTTTTCCGGGATTATAGGTCATGAAACTAAAACATCAAATTTATTGAAAATTCTAAACCAGTTTCGATACATTTATTTATCTTCATCAGTTTGATTTAATATTTTCTATTCCTTTTTTAGAACGTCAACTATTTAGTGTCAAGTGATAAAAAGTGTTTTTTTTTTTAGTGGTAAAGATGTATAAACTGGAAATGATACGCAGGTATCAGTGAAAAGTGTAGTTATTAAGTTGATAAGAGTAAATTGCTTCCGAGCTGTTGAAGCGAGCGTGCTCTTTCCACAACTGTCAGATTCTTGTCAACTATCAGCTGTCAACTTTGGGAAGTTGATATAAATTTTTTAATTTCTACTGTTTAATTAGCATATAGAAATATGAACGTAGACAGTGGGGGTTCAAAACCGCCACCAAATTCTTCTAGTTTAACGCAAACTAGAGTTTCATTTATGGAGGGTATGGATACTTAATAATAAAAATATAATTTGCCCAAACAATTTCGTAGAAAATTCCACATTGAAAATCTCTAACACCAGCAGCGAAAATTATCTTATTAATAATGGAGCATGTAGCAATACCTCTGAAAATAATGTAGTTAACAGTAATAATAAAATAACTAATAAAAGACCAAATTGTCCTGGTTAATTGCCACAGCAGCAAAGGTCATTAAATTTAAAAAAAAGACCAAATTTGGATATTGCACAAGCTAAAAAGTCACACAACTTAAGTGATGGCACTAATGATTTCATTAGAGCGTCAAAAAGTATGTACCATATGCATGACTTTACGAAAAAACATTGTCCTGTGTATTCTCGAGCACCAATCCAGGCGTCATCCTCTACAGCCCAAAGCACAACGTCACCTTCTCAAAAGGAAAAAACCAAACAGAGATACAGTGAAACAGTTGACAGTGATCCATACTATCTAATTGTTGAGAGCACAAATACGAACAACATTGGACGCCTGCGTCGGATGAGTGCAGGTAAGATCTTGTTTTCTCATCCATTTCTCAACAAAGGCGATATAATCAACATCATGACAAACGGTGTCAATCAGGTAAAATTACACATTTCCAATATAATAGCTGCCAACCATATTTTAAACTCCAGTTATCTGTCATCAAAAAATCTACGAGCTTACATACCCGAATCACTTTTATTTCGAAAAGGTCTAATGTCGATACAAGCATCGATACCTATGAGCTACAACAATATACCAAATCAAAAAATGTAGATATCAATAAAGAACTTATTATTATTATTATTATTATTATCTAATATTCCTATTAGCGAAATACGCCGCATTATGAAAAAGGTTGACGATTCTTACATTAATACACCACTAGTAGTACTAACTTTTAGAGGCCAGACTTTACCAGATATTGTGTCAATATATGGCGCATTATGTAGAGTCAGTCCATACATCTACCGTGTTAGACAATGTCAAAAATGCCTCAGATATGGTCATATTTCCACTACACGCTGCGCCAATTGTGGTCAAGAACACAATACAACTGAATGCAAAGACCACACTGCTAAAATATCGTGTCTCACCTATAAAGGCAACCACAGCATCACTGACATTAAAAGCTGTCCCGTATATGACAATCAATGCCTCATAAAAAAGTACATGGCATACAACAATGATGGATTCAAAGAGGCAAAAAACAAATACAGACAATATTCCGATGTCACTTCTGAACGTCTTAACTTGGACAATTTTCCTCCACTTTTTAATTCCAATAAGTTCCAAATTCTAGATAATGTTTCCACTGAAGAAACCATTAATTCTCCGTATGTAGTTCCGAATAGACCTCATAGACCAGTACCTGAACGAAAACCTCAAAAGCAATTTGCTCAAAGAGAAACATCCCAAACCAGGGACAAACAACAATATTCGCAAACAAATTCCAACCCAATTCGTAACCCTTACCCTCCTCAGCCACATCTGGCTAACAGTTCAAGAACCTCTGCAGGCTCTCTGAATGAGTCTATTCTTACGTTATCTATAGCTATAATAAAATTCGTTACAGAAACCCTCACTCAAGGAAACAACATAAACGAATCGCACATAAAAAAAATATTCAACTCTACGCTTTCTTCTTTTCCTAAATAAATCATGGACGAAATAAATATTCTACAATGGAACGCCCGATCCATTAAGAGCAATAAAGCTTCTTTAGAATCAATGCTATATACTTATAAGATCAGTTTTGCCCTGATCTCAGAAACTTGGCTCCTACCTACAGAAATATTCCTCCTTTCTGGCTACAACGTAATACGAGCAGACCGCGCAGATTGTAGAGGTGGTTCTTGTATATTACTAAAAGACGGAACTCCGTTTTTGTCAAATCACAATATCAGCTCCATTTCAAACTTCACTTGTCAAATATGCAGTATCACCGTTCATCTCAAAAACTCAAATATTAATCTAATATCAGTATATGCGAGCCCGAAACACAAAATATGTTGAAACGATTGGGATAACATCTTAGCTACTCTCTCACCCTTTTATCTTTGGCGGAGACCTAAATGCTCATCACTGCGCATGGGGATCCGAAATGACAGACAATGAAGGTAAATTCTTATTGGAAGCTATAAACAACAAATGTTTAACCAAACTGAACGACGGATCACCCACACTTCTCACAATCCCAAACCAGCGAAAATCGGCCATAGACATTACACTCTGCTCTCCATCACAGGTGCAACTTGGGAAACGATTAAAAAAACTATGGGTTCGAATAATTTTCCAATAATTATAGAACTAAACTCTTCAATTAGTAACAAATTTATCCTGCATACAAATTCAAAATGGAACTTGAGAAAGGATGATTGGGACAAATACTTTAATACATCCGTCATATTGGCTGGAAATATTCCAAAGAAAAACTTCTCCAAACTTTCAACTCCTAACAAGTATAAAACAATCATTGATTTAATCAACTCTTGCTCTGAAATTTCTATACCAAAAACCGAAATAAATGAAGTTAGCAGATTCCGAAGAAAACCTTGGTGGGATGCGGAATGCAAGGCTCAAATAAAATCCTCCAACCGAATTTTCGATACGTACAAGTCCAACTCTAATTTCGACAATTTATAGAATGTAAAAGAATCATAGCTCAAACCAAACGTCTATTTAAGAAAAAGAAACAAGAAAAATGGCGATCCTTTTGTTTTTCAATAAATATAAATACAAATCTTACAGAAGTTTGGAATAAAATAAAAATCATGAAAAATTACAATAGCAGGCAAAATCATGACAATGTTCGCTTAGTTAACAATAACTGGATAGAAAATTTCTTTAACGACCTCACACCATGCTCATGCCGTTAATCCTACGAAGTAACACAAGACGTCACTGATCAATCCCAGACGAGGGCATTAGAAGAATTTACTCTGGTGGAACTAGATTATTGCATCAATTAAACCACAAACACAGCACCGAGACACGATCACATCCACTATCCCATGGTAAAAAATTTATGCAGTTCTGCCAGACGACTCCTTCTCAACTTAGACAACGAAGTTTGGATGCAGTCTCGTTTCAAATCGGAATGGTCCATTCTAAACATAGTCCCTATACGGAAACCTAACAAAGATCCAAACAACCATTCTTCATATAGACCGATAGCCCTCTCCTCTTGCCTTGCCAAAACCTTTAAAAGACTTTTAAAACTAGGACTTGAATGGTGGTTAGAGTCAAAACACCTCCTTCCTAACTTTCAACACGGATTTCGCAAGGGCCACAGTACGATCGATAACCTAGCTTCCTTCACATCAGACATGTATCTCAGCAATACAAAATATCACTATCTTACAGCTCTGTTTTTAGATTTGACAGGAGCATTTAATAAAGTCTCGTTAAAAGCACTATACAAGAAAATGTTATCCATTAGTATCCCTCTGCAAATAGCAAACTCCATCAACAACATGATTCAAAATAGATCAATTTTCATTAAACATCAAGGCAACATCATAGGATCAAGATTAACACACACTGGATTACCACAGGGTTCCGGTCTTAAGTCCATTCTTATTTAATATATATACTAGGGATATCAAACAGGTACTGAACCCAGATGTTAAGATAATTCAATATGCAGACGATATTTGCATTTATACTTCCAAACCAACTTTTTTAGACGCAAAACTAAATCTAAATATTGCTTTGTCTCATTTCAACAGATGGATTCAAGACCATGGATTCGACATATCCCTGAAAAAATCAGCTGCCAGTCTACACGGGACACCGAAAACCACCGATACCACAATCAATTCTCTTAGCTGGTCAAACTTTTACCATAAAACCAACCGTAAAATTCCTAGGTCTCAATATCGACAACAAGCTAACCTGGAAACCACATGTACTTGCAGTCACTAAAAAATGTGAAAACAGACTCAACATTCTCCGCTCTGTCTCACTACAACTGAGGTGCGGATCACAGAACCTGCTTGATTCTCTATAAAAGCCTTATATTATCTTTCATGGACTATGCTAGCATCATATATGGCTCTGCATCACAGAGTGTACTACGTCATCTCGACGTAATCCAGTCTAAGGCAGTAAAAATCTCCATTGGAGCGATGCAATGTTTTATTAGCAGAAGTGAAAATGATTCCTCTCTATCTACGGAGAAAACTTCTGAGTCTCCGATTTATGAACTAAAGGTTACGCACCGTCAATGATCTCCCCATAAGCCAACTAACTACCGACATTCTCACCACCCAATATTGGAGGAAAAAACCAACCCCACCACTCGTTGACAGCTTCACCACCCTCGTGAACGTCATGCCAACCGCTACTTCAACTATCTTACCTTGTTTCTCCGCTCCAATTGAATATTCTCTCCCAAACAACTACATTGTCCCAAATATTCCTTTACCAGCTAATCCAAATAATGAACAGTTTATAAATAAAATAGAAGAAAAATGGTCCAATGCCTACCATTTTTACACCGATCCTTCCAAGACACACTTAGGTGTTGGCTGCGCCTTTCTCGACCCAATCAAACAATACTACGAGAAATACAAGTTACCCAACGATATCCAGATATTCTCAGCAGAAACAATCGCAATTAAATTATGCTCGAACTACATAAAGTCGAATCTCCTCTTTACTCAGCCTATCATCATCTTTTCCGACAGTAAAGGCCGGTTTCTGGAACATTTTTTTATTGACACGATATCGCCTCAATAGTTATCGATACAATAAACCTTATCGAGTCGATAACTTTTTGACGGTTTCTCGATACTCATCTGACATGTTTATTGTATCCAATAACTTTTGTAGCGATATGTATGCATTTCAATTCACACAGCCAAAATATTTACAAAATCTCTTGTCATTTATGTGATCAATTGTTCACGAATGACAATAGTCAATGTCAGTGTCAAAAATAATTTACAAAAATATATATTTTGGACAATTAGTTTAAAAATAGATTGTTAAAAAATGGCAGAAAAAATGTGTAAATTTTCACATGGAAATTTGCAAAAGACATATTTTTTTTATTTTCAAAATTTCCTCATTATTTTCTGGCATATGAAATAAACTGCGGTCTCAACAGAGCAATTCGATGTATTACTTTTTTAACAATTTTGCAAACTGTACTTTTATGTACATGCATATCATCACCAACTAGCATTTGAAAAGCCCCTGTTTCCAGAAATCTCAAAGCAATTAAAATTTGAAGCTGTGCCGAAATAGATTTACTTCTTTGGGTCATGGGTTCTAAATCACCTCCAATTAGACAGCATAATTGCATGCATTTTCATTTGCTTAACCGGTATTGTTGAATAAATTCTAATTCGCTATAAATGCGGAATGGGTCACTTTTATCTCTGATAGTTCTCCGATGTAATAAACATACTGCAATTACAACATCCTCATCAAATTCATCAGAACTTGAATTGTCCATTTTACCTCTATAACAGTATAAGAATATCTTAATATATATGATTTTAAGAAGCAATTACTATTATATCTTGTAATAAAAATATGTCTTTTTCAAATATATATTGCAATTGCAAAATAACCTTATCTGTCATATGTCAGAACTGACATTAGATGACAATTCTCATATTTATCGATACGATAAAGGGTGCTCATTGTATCACGTATCAATAAGTTATTAGTTCGATATCTCATCGATAAATAGAAAAATACATTCCAGAAACCCAAATTCTGCTATTACGTCGATAAGTTTCGGTATCCATGGATATGGATACTATATCGATACGATATCTACAACTGAATTTTTCGAGAAACCGGCCCTAAAAGCGCCCTTGCAAATTGAAATGTCCCGGCTTCTCGGACAACAACCCCAAAATTTTTTACGACATAATTGAAGACTTAAGCTCACTAAGCGATAACGGAATTAGCGTTAAAATCATATGGTTAAAAGGACACTCTAATATCCACTACAATGAGGAGGTCGACAAACTGGCGAAAATAGCAGCTCAAGATGGTGAATTCCTTGTAGATCCACTTATGAGCTCAGATATAAAAGCCCTAATCGACAGGATCATCACCAAAGAGGGGAAAGACCTTAGAACAGTGTAGCCTCCAGAATATAATTATAAACTTTATAAATAAACTAGACTTATATTTAATGTAATGTCAAAATATTTATTGAAAAAACAAAAGTTACATTTTTTATCCTTAACTACTAAAATTACCTAGGATACCATGATAATCACTACTCTATGGTATTCTAGGTGATCGCTACATTACCCCCCCGCAGTGTAAACGTAGTTTAAATATTTGTTCGGAGGACAAATTTTTCGTCCATACCTCGTGACATTAGGACGTTCAGCGAATTTAACTTTTTGTATTACTAACTTGTTTTGAGCCTGATAAAGGAATATTAGATGTGTCATCATAAACAAAAGCTGATTTAAGCCTGTCAATAGAAATATTTTTATTGTTACCTTTAACATTAATTGTAAAATATTTTTTATTTCGTGATATGATTTATTTGTTTATTTATTTATTTATTTATTTATTTATTTATTCTTTGGAACATAAACAGGACGAGCCCAGTAAAATGTTCGCAAGTTAATTACAAAAAAATAATATAAATACATCACATTATAAGTTTGAGGTAACACATAAATTATACAATAAAAATAATAATAATTACAGAGTAATACATGATAGAATTTAGTTTTGAAGCTTTAATTGGATAGATTTAACAAAAGTATTAATGTTAACATTATATATTTCTATATTAGAAAAGAGATTGTTGTAAGTGGAACAGACGGACAATGGGAGAATTTTGGTAAGAGTTAGTATTAGCAAACGGAATACTAAGTAGAGATAAAGCACGCGTGTTATACGTTTGAACATGAATGTTAAATAAGATAGAGAGATTTTCACAAATTAATAAGTTATTAAGGATTTTAAACAAAATTTTCATGTCCGTTAAAGTGCGACGGTCCTTTAGAGTTAAGAGATTAAATTCTTTACAATGATGATAGTAGTTGTTTTGAGGATTGCAAGAATTTGTTTTAAATGACAGATATTTAACAAATTTCTTTTGTATTTTTTCTAATTGATTAATATAAATTTCATAAGAAGGATTCCAAATGACAGATGCAAATTGAACATTACTTATGACGTAGGCGAAATACAATGACTTTAAAGCAGTTATTGATTTGAAATGTTGAGTTGATCTTATTACAAAACCTAGCATCTTAAAAGACTTAGCTGTAATCTTGCTTATATGTTCGCTGAAGGTTAAATTTGAGTCGAATAAAACTCCCAAATCTCTTACAACGTCGGTTCTAGAAATAACAGTACCTTTGAAATTATAATTGTTTATTAAAATATTTTTGTTCCTGGTAAAAGTAATTGAAGAGCATTTTTCGAGGTTGAGAAATAATTTATTCTTGTTACAATATGTAAAAAGACTATCTACATCAGCCTGAAGAAGTTCAACATCTGATGCTGATTTAATATCACGAAATATTTTCATATCATCCGCAAATAAAAGAAAGTTTGAATTTTTGATTGAAAGATGGATGTCATTAGTGAAAATAAGGAAGAGTAGTGGTCCTAAGTGTGATCCTTGGGGAACGCCTGAAGTTATCCTTACATAACTAGAAGTAAAACCGTTAACACAGACAGGCTTCTATGGCTTATATAGGAAGTAAGCCACCTCAAGAGGTCGCCACGAATTCCAATCTGAAAAAGCTTGTCTATTAAGATGCTGTGGTTGATTTTATCAAAAGCCTTGCTAAAATCTGTGTAAATTGCATCGACTTGGATTCTCTTATCAAGATTTTGTAATAAGTAGTTACTATAGATCATCAAATTTGTTTCAACTGATCTTTTTGGGAAAAAAACCATGCTGTTGAATAAGGATCTTCGTGCTAACATAGTTAAAAATTTGCTTATGAATTAGTTTTTCAAATATTTTTGCTAATACATTTAATTTAGAGATAGGACGGTAGTTTTTAACAAGGGTATTATCCCCAGATTTAAATATTGGCACTATACGTTTTCTTGAAGAGATTTGTTGAAAATTAAAAACAGCGGTAATGAAATAATGTGGGCAAATGATATAAAAAATAGTGGAGGAATTCCATCAGTACCTGGGCCTTTATTTACATCAAGATTATTTAGAATATCTACTATGTCACACTCGGGAATATTAATGTTGACTAGATAATTATGTGAAATATCATTTAAATTTAAATTGCGGCTATTACTAATTTCAAGTGATAGGAAAAGGACCATCATAGGGAGCTTGGAGTGGTTGTCTGACCGCATCATGCCGAATAAAAACATGGGAGCATGTATATAAATCTGAACTAATGTATTGTGGACGTCCCTTTCCACTGTTTCGAAAAATCGGCGGTCTGATTTTTTGAACATGTTCACGTAATTGCGATACAAATGACGATGCGGTAAAACTATGATCACAATTTTCCGAAATAAATTCTCCAGGTAAACGAAATAAAAAATATTTCGTTCCAACTGTAAAAGGAACATGGTACAGGAATATTCAGCCCACCCTTCCCACCAGTACCTGGTTTTCAACCAGTAGTAACAGGAAATATATAACAACAATATGCCGCTTAAGATTCAATCATAGCATAAAAGACTGCAACCATATTTTATTCAATTGCCCAAAATATGATGGCCATCGTCACTCTTTTATTAATGAACTCCTTAACATGAAAATAACTCTACCTACCAATATGCAAATACTCTTATTTATGCAGAAGGAAGAAATTCATAAAATTATTTTTACATTTTTAACAGCAAGTAAAGTACACATATGAGATCAAAAAAACATTTTAACACCTGGCCAATGGTTTATAATTACCAAGGCCAAAGAAAGAAAAAGAAAAAATATATTTTCTATTTTTTTGTCTTCATTTCTAACCTTTTTTATAATATTCCAAGCGGTTTTACTTGGGTTTTCAACTCCTGAGATTTATTTTTGATAAAACTCTTTTGTTGTGGTTTTAACAAGCTCTGAGTGTTTATTTTTTGCATTTTTGTATATTTGCTCTAATTGAGGATACATTTGTTTTAGGTTAAATAGTTTTTTGAGATTAATACTCAAAATTTTTATATCATTATTACCATTTTTTAAAACGTTTGGCAAAGAACGGCTGTTTTATTTTGCTTATTGGTATATATTAATTAGCCCACACAACGAAACTGTGCGTTACCTGCCAACAGTTAGTTTAACCAGCCTATTAATTTAATTAGTGAATAAACAACACCTCTCTCTTAACTAATGGTTAGCGCTAATCATTACTTTAACCAAAACAGAAAAATGGACATGGTCGCTGCTCAGTGGCGTGGTGTGGTATTTCTGCGCTCGAGGACAACCAGGTAAATCAGCGCCTCTAATTTAAAATCACCTATCACTTTAATATTAAATAAAAAGAAAAAAAAAAAAAAAAACTACGAACTTACTGGTAAAAAATTACTGGATTTTACCAACATGAGTTTATTACTTGTCAAAATACATACATAAACTATAAAACACAATTTATAAAATAACATAGGGAAAATAGTTTATACAGCAGGAAACAATGTTTTCGATTATGAATTGATTTTCCTTGCCTTCATACTTGTATCTATCACTTCATTAAAATAATTTTTTTCGAATGTTTCCTTTTCCACGCTGAGAATTGCTTAGTCGTTGAGCCGGGATTGCCCATAGATGCACGTAAATAGGTTAAAATTAATTTTAATTTACTAAAAGACCTTTCGCAACTGGCAGTCGACACTGAAATGGTTAAAAGAATTTGCAAGGATGTTCTCAAGTTTGGAAATACGTCGTCTCCGTATGAAATTATAAATGTTAGTAGCTGCAATGGAGTATATGTCATTTCCTCACGCGAATGTATGAGCATTTTACAATCGCATATTTCTTTAAATAATTCGTTGCTGTGTATATCTGAATTGTAGAAATCGCTCAATATTTGACATTTTTTTTTGCTAAATGTGAGTGTTTTTTGTAATTCTGGAATGCTTCAGTGGATTCCAAGAGTTGTGTCTTACACTGATTGTCCCACCAGTTCCGTCGTCTAAAGATACTGACTTTTTGTATAACACGTTTAGGAATGCAGTGTTCAGCCGCTTTATTAATCAGTTTCACTACAACAGAGTATTTACTATGAGCGTCAAGGGAGTTGAATTGGTGTAGAGGCATGTTAATAGCTAATGCATTTAACCCTTTAACAGACATCTTCAATAAATGCTTTATATCTGGTTACTTTCCGAAATCCTTCAAGCTTGCAAATGTTAAGCCTATTCATAAATCAGGCCCGCAAAATAATGTTGAAAACTATAGACCCATATCATTGATTACAAAATTTGCTAAGGTGTTTGAAAAAATTATTAAAAAAAGACTGATATCATTTTTAACTAGGACTAACATAATATCTGACAAACAATTCGGTTTTATAGAGAGCAGGAGTACCTCCGACGCGATTGCAGAATTGATCAAAAGTATTTATACGGGATTGGACCAGTCGAAACAATGTTCTGCATCCTTTTTAGATTTAGCAAAGGCATTTGACACGGTCGACCATACCATACTTATAAAAAAACTTGAAATTTATGGCGTTCGAGGTTTAGCACTTGAATTGTTTAAGAGCTATTTACGTGATAGATTACAAACTGTAACCTATAATGATATCTCTAGTAATTTTCGGCATATAAATTGCGGTGTACCTCAAGGAACAGTAATAGGTCCCATATTATTTGTCCTTTATGTAAATGACTTGCTAGAAATAAACCTTCATGGAAAACTTATCGCTTACGCAGATGATACAGTTCTATTTACTGAAGGCTCTACATGGCAGCAAGTCAAGGCGTCTGCCGAATGGGATTTAAAAGTAATTAAATGCTGATTAGACGATAATCTTTTGTCATTAAATTATAAAAAAACTGAATTTATGCCTTTCACCATCTATAATAATACTCAACCAGACTATAATCACATAATATTACATAGCTGTTGTGACCAAAATTGTGCCTGTGATATAAAAATTAATAAAGTAGACAATACCAGATACCTAGGCGTGATAATTGATAAAAATCTGCGATGGAATCTACATATTAATAAGATAACTTCCAGTGTAAGAAAAATGTTTTATATATTTAAAAAATTGAGGGAAATACTATCTGTCAAAAACCTCTATCAATTTTATTATGCTCTTGTACAATCTTTGTTGTCATATGGGTTAATTGCTGGGGGAGGAGCATCAGACATTTATATAAGACAAGTTAAAACTGTACAAAACGGAATCTTGAAAATTATAACCAAAAAGCCTAGACGTTACCCTACAGAACTATTATATAACGATGCAGATGTTCTAAATGTATCCCAACTTTATATTATGTCCATATTGATATATATTAAAAAATATGAGAACAATAACAACGCTACCGCATCTCTATGATACTAGAAATAAAAATAAAGCATTATCTCACAGAGTTAGTAAAGCCATTGGGCAGCGTTGTTTTTGTTACCATATACCTCAAGTTTTTAATAATTTTCAAGAATTCCTAGAAGAACAAAATAATAAGCATATGTATAATATCTCAACATGGTCTAAGAAATTCTGTAAACAATTAAGTCAGGTAAAACTTACAAAAATGCTAAATTTAGGCACAAATTGAATTAAATTTGTGTCGTCCATTATTAAAATTAAAACAAAAATGTCGTCGTTATTTTTAAATTAAATAATAATAAAATAGGTATTTTATAAAAAAAAAATTTTTGTTCACATTTATTTTGTTTACTGTGTGGTATAATTTAATTATTAAGAAAGCCACATATAGGCTGTTCACAGCCTCTGTGGTGTAGTTTTATATATTTACTTACTGTAAAATCATGAACGAAATTATTTACCTATGTAATTATGTATGTATAATATGAAGGAAGTAAATATATTATTATTATTATTATTATTATTTGATACGTTCTAGTAATCTGACCAGTTCGCATTTTTGATGTCCCACTTCGAGTTTGGAAATTTGGTGTAATATGGGTTGATTTGCGCAGTGTAGTTAAAAAGAACTGGGAAATGGTTCGATCCCATGGTATTGTTCATTGTTGACCAGGTAAAGCTTGGTGCCAGATTGGGTGAGCAGAATGTAAGATCTATAGCTGATCTTCGCCAATGGGGTAAAGAGGCGAGAGTGGGGCTTCCATCGTTTAGGTACGTTAATTGGAGATTGGGCAAAGCTTTTAGTAGTTCTCTACCTTCTAACGGCCGTTTGCACCGGTCATAGTAAAAAAATTGATTAACTATTTACGAGTTAAGTTTAATTAATGATTAAATATGCATAGCTTTGCACCGTATGTTGATGTGGTAGCTAAGAAATCCACAAAAATTACTGTTGGTAATATTGAATAAACAGAACATCTGTCATTATTTTTCTTAACTTGGCGACATTGCCATGAAAAAATCAGCATTTGACATAATTTTTGTTTGTTTAATTTGAATGACGTAACTGTCAAAAATAAAATATGTTATTGACGTTTAACGTTTCGACAAGTTGACGTTTTGTCTAGCCCTCCTAAAATTATATCTGCTAAAAATGTAAATTAACAATAAATATTGGTGGAAAAAACTAAAAGGAATTCATGCTGCTAATTTAAAACCAGTGGCGAAGGGAAACCTCCGCTAGACTTGCCCTTCCATAAAAAATATATTAAAAAAAAAAAAATTTTTAAATAATTAGATAAATCTTCAAAAATACATCAAATTATGTTTTATACAAATTTTTGTCCAAGGCTTGCTTTACAAGTTACGAATTAATTATCATGACCATGGAAACGTTACATATAAGTATGAAAAAATTGAGACTTGGAAAAATTTTAAATAATTTTACAAAAATTTTTCGAAATTTTTCGTTTTATCAAAAAACGTCTCAAATAAAAGTTATAAGTTATTGCATTTATAGTAACTTTTGTTCAATAAATTTTTTCGAAATATTTTTCTGTTGCTAAATATTCGCAAAAATCTTAAAATCGACACGAGTAAACTCCCATTTCTAGTCAACCGATTTTCATAAAAAACAATAGGGTTCTTCCTATTTAATAGGAGAATTTTTTAGTACCAGAACGAACTCGTTTTTGAGTTATCGTGTACACACACACACACACACACACACACACACACACACACACACACACACACACACACACACACACACACACACACACACACACACACACACACACACACACACACACACACACACACACACACACACACACACACACACACACACACACACACACACACACACACACACACACACACACACACACACACACACACACACACACACACACACACACACACACACACACACACACACACACACACACACACACACACACACACACACACACACACACACACACACACACACACACACACACACACACACACACACACACACACACACACACACACACACACACACACACACACACACACACACACACACACACACACACACACACACACACACACACACACACACACACACACACACACACACACACACACACACACACACACACACACACACACACACACACACACACACACACACACACACACACACACACACACACACACACACACACACACACACACACACACACACACACACACACACACACACACACACACACACACACACACACACACACACACACACACACACACACACACACACACACACACACACACACACACATACGGACGGCACTTCGAAAATAGGTTTTTTGGATTCCCTGGACCATGAAACGTGGTCATCCGTCAAAATCTCGACATCGAAAATTTTCGCGATTACAATACTTGCCCCTTATATATTATGGTCGGGCAAGTAAAAAAGATATTAGCACCAATGTAATAAAAAAACAAATATAAACATAAAAATATATATTTGAATGTTTATTATAATTATTATTTTACACTATTCTATAATATTTGAATTACAAAAGTCGTTCTAAATATTCATTTATTAATTGTTTACGGAATTCAATTCCAGCTGCGTCCCGTACATTTAAATTAATTTTCGTCTGGTATTTGTTCATCTATTATCAGTTGATGCAACACATATTCATCTACCATAGTTCTTCAGGTTGCGACGGCACTGAGTTGACAGGGACGCAAAAATTATTTTCGTTGTTTTTGCTCATCACTTCGATCCATCTACTTTCTCGTTTGCTTATCACCGATGTGAGAGAGCGCAAAATTGGTACTTTGCCTCGGATGCAGCAATACCTTGGCAGTACAATATTCTTTCATATTTAGTTCTTACATTCCCGTATATTGTGAAGTGCACAAGCAGCATTATTGGTATCTATTTTAAATAAGCCAATACTGGATCCGGCGTTTTAGCACAAAACTGTATTTTTGGATAAACGAAATCATTACCTATGGTAAGTGTTTACAACATCCCACTTCACACTTGCGCATACGTCAAACACATGTCATTTGTTTAATATACAGAGATTCTAAACAAGTAGGACTGTGCAGAACTTTTATTTGTCATTAAACTAGAAGATGGGTAGCTCGCTTCGCTCGGCTTCTTCTAACCAAACACTTACTAACCTAACCTAAGATAGTGTTTTGTCATTAAACTAGAAGATGGTTAGCTCGCTTCTAGAAACCATTGTTTTAGAGCCACTGAAAATTCTTGAATTATTTAATGTAGTCGTTATGTGCTGCCATCTGTATAAAGTTTGAAGGGGGATATTGTAAACATTGGCCAAAACAACGTATATGTAGGTCTATTCTATACTAAAATTGTACTCAAATTGTAATCAATCATAGTCAAATGTCAAACAATTAAAGTCAAATTCTTAATAACTATTTAATCCGTACCCATGGTAGTGATTAAATTTTATTAATAGTCAACAGCTTAAGCCTGAATTAAGTATGCGGTGCAATGAAATTTAATTTTTAATTTTGAGTTAACAGTTAATTAAGACCGGTGCAAACGGCCGTTAATCACTCCATTCACTACCCCAGGTGTAGTCGTGAGCATTAAAATCACCTGCAATAACAATAGGCCCAGAAAATTGTTGAAATAAGTTGGTCCATTCGACAGCCGAGGAACTGGAATTTATATAGAGATTGGAACTAATATAGAGAGATACAATCGTAATGCTTTTGTTATTAATGAAAATTTTCGCTGCACAAATTTGTATATTTGGGTTATTGTTGATGCAGTTTACTGAGTTGAATGAAATGCCGTTTTTAATTAGTATACAACAACCGCTTTTACCATCATGTCTATCATTGCTTATTATTCTATATCCGGATATTTGGAAGTTGTTTTGAGGTTTCAGCCATGTTTCAGCAAGTATTGCGCAATTGATTTTTTTGGGAAAATAATAATGTTTCTAGGAACAATTTATTACTTGAAATTGAATATTCCATTGTATGAAATTGAATTTATCCATGTTTCAATGCAGCGAATAAGGAGTTCATTTGGTCTTGTATTTCTTCCATTGAAGCAGAGGGGATATTTGTTTGATTGACGAAATTAACGAGTCCTTGATGAAATTGAGCTACAAGTTGCTCCACAAATGTTTGTCCCCTATTATTTTGAAGGTGTGGTTGAGGAGGATAGGGATTTCTAAGAGGAACCCGATCAGATGGGGTTTTAGATACCTGGGGTGACTGGGTATATGGGGCAGCTGCGCCTAGATGATTTGTAGATACTCTTGGTTTAGGGATGTACTGAGGTCTTCGTGGTCTTGATGTATTGACATTTTTAGGTATGAGATTGTCATTTGTAGACTCAATAAAATTACTAAGAACATTGTATCTGTTGTGTGTTGGGAGAGAGGGAAATTCGTTTGGCAGAAACGTTGCGGGTGCGGTAGTTACTTCAGAGAAACTGCGGTAATTATTCCTTGCTTCTTTGTAGCCAACATTGTGATACGCCATATATTTTTTTATTTTATTTTGATTTTCAAAAATAGGGCAGCTTTTATCAGTTACCGAATGTTGTCCTTTACAGTTGAGACATGAGGTCTGTGTATTCTGGCACGAGCTAGAGTCATGATTTTCACCACACTTGTGGCACCGAAGTGAACTTTTGCATAAACGTTTGTGTGTCCAAAGCGGTAGTAATTGGTGCACTGAGTCACCCGATACACATAGGGAGAAACTCGACACCTAGCACCATATATGGTTATGTATTCAGGCAGCATTAGTCCTCTAAAATTTATAATTACAGTTTGAGTATTTATAATGCTTTCATGTCTTCCTTGTTCACCCTCAACGGTTATTCGCCGCGTGATGCGACGTGTATCTCTTATGGGGATTGTTGTTATAATATTGCTTAATAGTTCCTCGTTCGAGAAACTCGGATCAACGTTTCTAATAACTCCTTTGCGGTATAGAATCGTTTCCGGGATATATGCACGTAAACTATTGCTTGTGAAAAAACTGGAATCCAAGATTTCATTGGCTAGTTTATAGTTGCTTAATTCTAGTTTGATACGATTTTTGCCGACTTTATTAATGTTTACAATATCACTATTTTTTGGTTGAAAGTTACTGTAGATAAGTTTTCCCAAACTCATATGATGCATGTTTCCAATATTATTAACGGTGCTTTCAATGATTATATAGAAAGGACCCATGTCTTTAATAGAATATCTATTATTTATATTTTGTTCGTATACCGAAAAATTATTACTCAGATTTGAATTATTTTGAAGAGAAGCAATTAAATTCGTATAATTGTTTATTAAGTTTATTTTATTTTTTTAAAATTAATATAATGATCTTAGCTACTCAGGCTATTAACCAGTACAATATATAATACAAACATTCTTAAATCTTAATTCTATTTAGGTATATGAATTTATATAGGCATAATAATATTTTTTCTGAATTTAAATACAATAATTGTTGTATGTTGGTGGGAAATGTTATATTGAGGGATGTTAGTTCTGAATACAATATGATCCTTGAATATTTAGGCCATGCGAAAATAATATGGTTGATGGTCTTCATTCATGGAGTTGTTACAGCTACAGTTGGGGTGGAGCTCATGTTGATTCTATAAAGGTGTTCTCTACAATATGTGTCCCGCAGGGGAAGTTCATAATGGCCATAACACCTGGCCATTTGTCGAGCTTTCGGGCCTGATGATCCCGCGTACCCTCAATCACGCAAGGGAAGTTCATAATGGTCGCATCACCTGACCATAAAGAGCTTTTGGGCCTGATGATCCCACGTACCCTGAATCACATATCATTTGGGAGGAGACAGTTCAGAGAAGCCGATTGTGGGAATAGGCTTATCTGTTGTCTCTTTGATCTCCCACTTAAATTCCTACCCACGTGTTTGCCGTGCGTGAAGACCCGTAACGCCGGAGAAGAGGGTCCTGGTCGGTTGAGGGAGACTGCTGCCCGCGGACAGTACGATCCCAACACGCCTTCTTTGGCCTCGGATTCGGTAAAACGGGAGGCTGAGTCTGGTCAGCTCAGTCAATCGGCTGGTGTCACGGTTCATGAATAGAGTGGCTCCACTACTGGATCGTGGATGCCGGGGTAATGCCGTGCCACTAGACAAGTATTCGGGGGTCTGTGGGAGCGGATGCAGCTCGCCCGGTTCCAGAGTTGGCTACTACTGGTTCTCGAGCGGGTCGAGCAGCCCGTGACTACTTCCCCCGATGCTATATCATCCTGACATGCCTGGCGCAATGAGCCGGTTTGCGGCCAACGTCCCCTGTGTGGGGCTCCCTGGTGGGTGGGCATGGCAGGGTGATGAAACTTAGTATACGGGTATGGCGACTACCCGGAGGGATCAATTTTCTTTAAATTCCGCCAAGGTTGAGAGTAAACTCCGTAAAAAATCAAACAAGAGACCTCGTCGTGATGCTCAGTCATCCGATGAGGGATGTGTACAGCCTTCACCCAAGAAGGTAGACAGCAGATCAGTTGAGTTTTGTGCGCCAGTGCCTCGTTTTCTTGTCGTGAAGGTGCAAGAAGAGGGAAAATCTTTTAAAGAGATGTCCCCCTTCTTTGTTGCCCGAACGCTGGGAAAAACGTGTCCAACTGGTATTAGGTCGGTAAGAAAACTGTCGGATGGAACATTATTAATTGAGGCAGAAAATGAGGCATCTTCAACGCTTCAGAAATGCGAAGGATTTGGCGAGTATCGTATCTCGGTACAGCCACATAAGGCACTGAATACTTCTCGAGGCGTCGTTACAGACCGTGACCTTGCGTATGTTACGGAGGAAGAGTTTGTGCAGGAAATGGCATCGCAAGGTGTCATTGAATGTAGAAAACTTAACCCCCGAAACGGTAAGCCTTCTATTTCTATGGTGGTATCTTTCGCTGGTACTAGGTGTCCAGCATCGGTTAAGGTGGGGTACAACGTTTGTAACGTTCGCCCCTACTATCCCAACCCGATGCGATGCTACAAGTGCCAGCGTTATGGTCACACCTCTAGTCGTTGTGGCAAACAGTCCATCTGTGCCAACTGCGGGCAGGATCAACATGAAGTTGAAAACTGTCCAAACGCGGCACACTGCGTGAACTGTAAAGGTGCGCATGCATCGACTTCACGCCACTGCCCAACGTACTTAGAAGAGAAGGCTATTCAGGTAATCAAGACGAAAGATAGAATACCGTATTTCGACGCCAAGAAGAAGTATAAAGAGACTGCGCCGGTCACTTTTGCGAAATCCTTCGCACAAGTAGCTGCAAAGAAGACAGCCAGTGTCCAGACTCAGACGGATGCAGTGCTTCGTCCGACAGTAAAAACGTCAGTGACAGCTGCGTCACAAAAGTCCGACACGGAAAAGGTGGCGGAATCGGTCCAAGAGACCAGTGTTCAGACCCCACAACCAGGGGGATCGGGTCTGAATAAATCCCCCTCCCATATAGGAGAACGCACTCAACCTCAGTTCTCCCCACCACCTAAGGAGAAGACCCCACAGTCTTCTCCAAAAACGAGAAGCGACCAGAGAATGGTCGCTTCTACAAAGCCTTCATCAGTCGCTCCTGAAAAGGAGACTGATAAGGGACCCGTTGGTTCTCACTGGATACCAGTGAGAACAAAACAATCAAAAAAGGAGTCCAGTGTGTCCACCAAGGCACCTGGACAAACAAGTGAAACCGTGGCCGAGAAAATGGCTGTTGACCCGCAACCTAAGGGTAAACCAAAGATCATTAGGTTGCGGGGTAACTCCCCTAAACAAAAATGACTGGTCCACTAATCCAGTGGAACTGTAACGGTGTATATCAGCGCTACGAAGAACTGCGACTGTTACTCTCCAATTTAGCGCCTTCGTGTGTTTGTCTGCAGGAAACAAATTTCACGGAAACCGACACATTCTCTCCTCGAGGATACTCCGTGTTTCGCACGGATTTCCTTACGGGGGCAAGAGCATGTGACGGCGTGGCAATTCTCGTTAGAGACACATTGTACCACGATCCTGTAGACATTAACACTGAGTTGCAGGTCGTAGCAGTTCGTGTTGCACTTCCCCTCCAGGTGACGATTTGTTCTATCTACCTTCCCCCTGGTGTTCGAACTGACATCCGAGATGTCGTGAACATCATCGATCAACTCCCACCACCCTTCATACTACTAGGCGATTTTAACGCCTACAATGTATGTTGGGGATCGGTGCGGAACGATCGACGGGGACGTCACCTGGAGACTATGTTGAACGATTTGAGTTTGAGCTTTTTGAACGACGGCAGACCCACGCACTTCTGTGCAGCAACGGGTACATTCAGTGCCATAGATCTTAGCGTCGTTTCAGGAGCCATCGCTCCGTTGTTCAAATGGGACGTGCATCACGACCTGTGCGGTAGTGATCACTTTCCAATCTTCTTAAGGCCTCTGTTCAATACTGTTACCGAATCCCGCTGGCCACAGTGGGTTCTTCGGAAAGCAGATTGGACCAAGTTCGCAGAATCATTCTCTCACGAGGATATTCCGAACTTGAGCGTAGACGAAGAGGTGAATCATTTCACGGATTCCATCACGAGCGCGGCTGAAAGCAGCATACCGCTGTCATCCACTCAGCCCCGTCGAGTTCCCGTTCCCTGGTGGAACGAGGAATGCGACTTGGCGTTACGTAAAAGGAGACACCTCTTCAATACATTCCGTCGTTGTCCAACAGAGACAAACATGATAGCCTTCCAACGAGCGAAAGCCCGTGCTAAGAGGATTGTGAAAGAAAGCAAGCGCGAATCATGGCGCAAATACGTATGCACCGTTACAGTTGCCACTCCAGTGGCCAAAGTTTGGGAGAAGGTCCGGAAAATATCCGGTCTAAATACAGCTACAGCCATTGCTGGTCTATCGGTAAATGGTAACGTAGTTACCTCAGCGGTCGAAATTGCTAACACTTTGGCATCTAATTTTGCGTTCAATTCTAGCTCTGAACATTATTCACCCGAGTTTCTAACTCGTAAAGCAGGCCTCGAATCTATACCTCTAAACTTCTTTTCTAGGAATGACGAGGTATACAACCTGCTTTTCTCTCGTGAAGAGCTAGATAGCGCGATGTCAAAGTGTAAGGATAGCTCTCCTGGTCCAGATGCGATACATTATCGTTTGATCCGAAATCTTCCGGAATCATCTAAGTCTAGGCTTTTGAATGTCTATAACAGGATATGGACTGAGGGCAAGTGCCCGACCAAGTGGAAGGAATCTCATATAATTCCTATCCCCAAAGTCGGGAAAGATAAACACTTGCCCTCTAGCTATAGACCAATATCACTGACCAGTTGTCTCTGCAAGCTCATGGAGCGAATGATCAGCAAGCGTCTGATTTGGTTTTTAGAATCAAACGACTTGCTGGCCAACACACAAGTGCGGCTTTCGCCGTCACCGCTCAACAGCAGACCATCTGGTCAGACTAGAGACAGCTATCAGGAATGCTTTCGTTGAAAACAAACACCTGGTAGCTGTGTTTTTCGATATTGAGAAAGCCTATGACACTGCATGGATTTATGGTATTCTCCGTACTCTGCATTCCTGGGGTCTCCGGGGACGCTTGATGTTCTTTATAAAAGACTTCATGTCGAACCGGCGCTTCAGGGTGCGGATCGGAAATACCTTGTCACAAATGTTCGCACTGGACAATGGGGTCCCACAGGGCTCCATACTGAGCGTTACGCTATTTTTAATTGCCATTAACGGTGCAGCTTCATGTATTCGATTACCTGTACAGAGTTCGATATTTGTCGACGACATTGGTATCTTTGTCGCCGGACAAAAGACTAGTACAATCGAACGTCAGCTTCAGCTGACTATCAATCGTCTCGATACATGGGCAACCGAAAATGGCTTTAAATTCTCGACCAGCAAAACTGTATGTGTCCATTTTAGTAGGAAAAGGGGTGTACATCCCAATCCTACACTCACACTAAATGGAGCACAGTTACCATTTGCCGATACTGCCAGATATCTGGGTCTCGTGTTCGATAGCCGTCTATCTTGGCGGGCACATTTTTTGTCCGTCAAGAAAAAATGCCAAAAGTCGCTCAATTTGTTGCGGGTCCTCAGTCACAAGACATGGGGTGCAGACCGCACTGTCATGTTGCGTTTATATCGTTCTTTAGTGCGCTCTAAGCTGGACTATGGATGTCTAGCTTATGGGTCAGCTAAACACCAAGAGATAAGAATTCTTGACACTGTACATCACACTGGGGTTAGATTGGCCACAGGTGCATTTCGCACCAGTCCAATACTAAGCCTGCTGTGTGAAGCAGGCGAACCGTCACTGTACAATCGTCGTAAAATTCTATCCTTGCGGTATATGGCTGCACTCAGTGCCAAGCCAGATCATCCCGCGTATGACCCTATTCTACAAAATAGGCATACAGAAATATATGACAGAAAACCAAGAGCCAATAGGCCTTTTGGTCTGAGGACTTTCGACATTTTGGGCGATATTGATTTTAATATGCCTGAAATGGCAAGTTTCGTTTTGTGTGCTGTTCCACCATGGACGCTACCGCGTCCACTTGTGAACCTCACATTAACTAGGTTTGATAAAGATACTACGTTGCCTATCGAATACCAACATGAGTTACAAAGAACACTGGTCCCTAGGTTCGAGGATACTGTCATTTTTACTGACGGATCAAAATCCGGAACCAGGGTTGGGTGTGCGTTCGTTGTTTTGAATCCACGCCAACAGTTTCAGTACCGTCTGCACTCCATAACGAGTGTGTACACTGCTGAGCTGTACGCTATTTTCAAGGCCCTGTGTTTTGTTTCGTCAGAGCAAAGTCGGTCAAGTGTTATCTTGACGGACTCGCTGAGCGCTCTGAACAGTATCCAAGATCCAGATCCAGTGCATCCTCTTGTACTAAAGATCCGGTTGCTACTCCACAACCTGAATGCTCAGAATGTGAGGGTAGAGCTGTTTTGGATACCGGGACATGTTGGTATTAAAGGCAACGAAGCGGCAGATGCAGCTGCAAAAGCCGCCTCTCACAGACCTATGATTGATGTGAGTTTCGTTTTTCCAGATGACGCAAAGAGTCATCTGACACATCTGGTTTTAGACATGTGGCAACATGAGTGGAGCCGCACACAGAACGTTAAGTTACGACAGATTAAGGGAGACGTTAAACTATGGGGTTCTTCCTGCAGGATTAACCGCAGGGAGGAAACCGCCATCACACGCCTTCGTATAGGTCACTGTTGGTGGACCCATGGACACCCCCTTCGAGGTGAAGAGTCCCCTGTCTGTGAGACGTGTAACACAGATTTGTCTGTGTTACACATTTTAACCGAATGTGTACAGTTCGAGGATGTCAGGGAGAGGTTAGGCCTGTGCTATGACCTGTCAGTTGCCTTAGGTGACGACAGAGTACTCATGGACAGGCTGATACTCTTCCTGAGAGAATCGAACTTACTGTTTTATGTGTGAAGTCTTGCACCTTATTTTAATGTGTTTCTATTTATTGACTGTGATATTCGATGGTAATTGGCCCCTTTACAGCCTCTTACCATCACCCTGAGTCTGTTCAAATTTTCGAACAGACTTTTTATATTATTTATTTGTGTTTGTCAGTGCAAGACTTCTTTTATTGAGTATGCGTATTTTTAATGATTTTATTTATTTATTTATTTATTTATTGTCTAAATTTTTATTTTTAATATATAGTCTAGTCATTTAGATGGGCTGCGTTAGGCGCAAATAGCCTTTGTTGCTGTGCGCCAAAAATTTCAACTAACTAACTAACTAACTCTACAATATGTGTGTCCGAGGCGCATGCGTATTAAGTTTATTTGTGTTCTATTGTCAGTATTATGATTTTTTGATTGATCATTATTATGTATGTAATTAGTGCTATCAGTAGAGAGATTAACGCTAGCATCGTTAATTGGTACAGTAGAGTTTGCATCAGTTTGTGATATGTTGCTTTTCTTTGCGTTGTTATGTAGATCATTGTTATTATTGTTACGGTTTCTGTATATATTATCACTGGTAGTGTTGGAGCTCTGTACATCGGTAGTGTCGAAATAGTAATTGTTGACAGTTCAGTGCCGCTTGGGTGTACCTTATATTTGTGAAGTTATCCGGGGGTTCTTCACCCCCGCTTTCGCACTCCATGGAGAGGTCTATACAATGACACTATTTGTTTATATCACTTTTGAACAATACTTGTTGCACTGCACTTCAAAATTTATTAATTAAGTATAACACTGCTCTGCTAATGAGATGTTGCTTATTTAATTAGCACAATTAAATATATTTCAGCAAAAAAATTTAATACAAAATAACATGTGACACTCAAGTTACAGCTGTCAAACAATTGTTGTAGATGATTCCAGTGGTCCATTATAAACAATCGTCAAAATAATCATTATTAAATAAATATTTTTTATTGACTTGAATTAGATGGTTACGTTCGTAAAATATAATATGATGGGGAATAATTCGTAAAAATAATAGCTACGAATCATGTAACAAATAGGAAAGAATTGTTTCGAGATTTTACACCATTTGATGTATCTCATACTGTGACAACTGCTAATGGGGAAGTCATTGCAGCTGTTGGTAAAGGCAACATTGAAATTGAAGCGGATGTCTTTGGTAAAAGAAATAAGATATACCTGACTGATGTCTGGTATGTACCTAAAATTCAGAAAAATCTATTTTCAATTTTATCTATTCAAGACAAGTACCATGACAGTATATTTATTTCGAAAACGGAAGTTGTTGAAGGTAAATGTGTCAGACCGAAACCTCCCTCAACTGGTATTTCTCATGCGGCAGCTCAATCTGAATACGAGAAGAAATTAGAAAAATTTCTAAAAGCAGAGAGTCGTGCCTTGATTATTCTGACGAGTAATATGACAGAAGAAACTTTGAAGAAGGTAATGCGTTTTTTCACAGCAATGGAAGTTTGGAATGAACTGCACAGATTATATGATGGTGTGTCCGAAGACAAAGCATATGATCTTTGTATGAAATTCTTTAATTATGCTAAGGTAGCTGATGATGATATAGCAACTCATTTACCAAAATGGAAAAATATTTGGAATGAACTTATCTTGGAAATTCGTAAGGACAGTAAGAGTAATTATAATTTGCCTGATCTTCTTTTAATTTGTAAGATTTTAGGTACATTACCAAAGGAATATTTTACATTTAAGTCTAGTTGGTTACTAATGTCAAAAACTGAAAGGACTATTGACAATCTGACTGACCAGCTTTGTGCTTTTGAGAGAAGTTTAAATTCGAAGGAAATTAATGTCTCATCTCATGAAGTTTTGATTGCTGCAAATAAGAAAATCAAAGGTGGTAAACAATCTGAGAAGAATTCTAAAAAGATAGTGTGTCATTTTTGCAAGAAAGGACATATAAAGAATCAATGTTATAAGTGGAAAGCAATTAAACGATCAAACCCTGATTCAGAAAAGTATTCTGGTAAGAGTCATGTCAATATGTTTGTTTTATCTAATGTATCTAATATTTCAAATGATGGAACTAATTCAAATTGTTGGTATGTCGGCAATAATGCATGCTCATCAAAGTCTTCCTCAACAGCTATGGGCGGAAATTATTAATTCATCTGTCTATATTCTGAACAGAACTGGAACTTCAAGCATAGATGGCAAGTCACTTTACGAATTATGGTATGAAAAGAAACCTAGTCTTAAACATTTACGAATAATTGGTTGCACTTGCTATGCTCACATTCCCATACAGAGAAGAAAGAAGTTAGAAGAGAAAGCTCAGAAAAGCATTTTAATTGGCTATGATTATGATGATGGCTATAGAATATGGAGCAAAGAAAATAAAAAACTAATTAGGTCACGAGATGTGATTTTTGACGAAAATTCGTTATTGCATAAATATGCTAGTATTCCTGAAATGGTTGATTCCACTAAAGAGAAAATAGAAGAAAGAGAAGATGTAAAAGTAAATGAAAAAGTGGTCAATAGTAAAACTGACGAACAATATAATGAAGAAAAAGAATCATTAGAAGATGTTACTGTTTTTCAAAAAGAACAGAAAGGAGAAAAGAAAAAGAAATAAATTCTGGAAACGAAGATCAAATAAATGATTATAGAAAACCAGAAAAACTGAAAAAACCAGAAATTTTAAATTATTTTTCTGTCTCTTCGATGGCGTCTGCAATGTCTACTGTATTAAATTTAGTTGAACCTAAATCTTATAAAGAAGCAGTACAATCAGAAAATGCAGAAGAATGGAAAGAAGCCACTTCATTCTTCAAGAATAAAATTTTTAATTATTGGCCTAGGAATTAGCAAATTATTGAACTAGGGGGAGTGTTAAAGTTATAAAAACTTTAACAGTAATGAGATTCGGACTGGTTAGAAATTAAAATTAAAACAATATTTTAACTTCGCTAACGTTTAGTTTTATTATTAAATCTTCATCAGAGCTAGAATAAAAATGTAGCTATAATTTATGATACAGTTTGTTTTTACAATATAAAGTTAATGAAGTTAATTTTACAAAATATAATCAATACCAAACTACAACTAAATGTGAAAAAAATATACTAATATAAGAATGAAAATAAATAAATATATAAGTAAATAAAATAATAATACAATAAACCACAAATTAAGATTTTTACATACCTAGGTTAAAAAGTCACAAAGTAAAATAAAATAGTCAGATAAATAAAATGCAACGTCCACATAATGTGAGAGGTCATTGAAAAAAATCCATGCAATAATCAAGTTCGAATAGGAAAATAGTGATAGTTAAAATCTTACAACTAGTGCAATCTATTAGAATAAAAGAAAAAATTGGTTAAAATTGTTTAAAAATATTGCAGTAGATAGCGCTCATGTTGTCGCAATCAGTTTTAAAATTTACCACTTTATTATTTCTTTGTATATTAATACTTTCACTTAATAATAAATCAAAACGTTAGCGAAGTTAAAATATTGATTTCATTTTAATTTCTGACCAGTCCGAATCCCATTACTTCCTCATCACAAAATATTTTTTGTTTACGAATACATACTTTCAAAAAAATATATAAACTTGTGGCGGCTGTTGGTCCAATAATTTTTACAATTTCAAGTCGAATTACTCTTGCTGTAAACAATTTTCTGTATTAATTTTATCATTATTTGTTTGGACACAGACACAGCCACCTCATACCTTGCCTACGCCATAGACAGCATGCTATGGCTTCAGTTGTTTTTCAATTGATTTTCAGTTGTATTTGAGATTGTTCAATAAAAAATATTTTTTTGACAGTTTTAAAAATTTCTAACACTGATTATATTTCATTTAGAATCTTGCAGACAATATAATCCCACAAACTGTTTATATCTTTTCAAAATGTCGTTCATTTTATTATTAATTGTTTACTTAGTTCTACATACATTAGCGCTTTATAAGGAGCAACCTTGATTTTTATTTTTAAAAGTATATAAGAATAAATATATTTTTTGTGTGAGGGAAAAAAATCGTTCTTATTTTTGGCGCCCACAGAATTGCGGCGCCCAGGTAATTTGTCCCCCCCCCCCGCCCGCCACTGTCACTGCTTTACATTCCAAAAATTTGTCGACCGGACGCATCCCCGAGGTCTCGTATGCCCTGGTTATAATTCATATTGTTTAATCTAACGGGTACCATTACAATATTACTCATTTATTTTGTATATAAACTTGACTTATTTTTGTTTTGCGAATTTCACCTTGTCTATTGTGAACCTTAAACACTATAATTAAATTCCTAAACACGCATGATAAGTTCATGACCATGAGTCAAGTAATTGCTGATATGTTCAATTGCTGTCATTATTTCTTATAACTAAAATTGACTCGTTAATACCTCTTGCCTATATAGGATAATTTTTCGCAAAAAATCCAATAACAATATTTTGTTGTAATATGACTAAGGTTAAGTTTATAGTTTAAAATATATGCATTAATTGAGAATTTAAGGTCAACAAATGCCCACTAAACTCTTTCGTAACATTTTATTTTGTGTATAAGTCTATAAATAAGAAAGTTGAAATAATTTTTATGGAAATAGAAGAATTTTTTGGGTATACAAAATTGTATTGTTTTATTTTCATGCAAGACATATTAGTCTATGGGCTACATCTAAAGATTCTACACCTTATGCAATGTCACTTGGTACATATGTTCCTTGTGAAAAATAAATCATTTTTGTCCGAAGCACCTTTTTATTAATCCCGCCAGATTTAAGATGGCGGAAAAATGGTCTGCCAATTACGATATCGCTAGATAATTTTCGCGATAGATCAAAATAGTTAAATACATATTTGTAGAATGGACCTTTAGCAACAATTTGCCGTCCGTTATTCAGTTTGTGGCATAAAAAAGTGAATTCCGAAATAATGTTTGAATTTTTTAGGAAATCAGTCGTTTTTAGGGTTTTGTAGGTATGATCAAAAAACACTTATACCATCATTTTGTCGTCTGTCTGTCTGTTCGGTAAAAATTGTAGCCAAACGGCTAAACCTAGAGAGTTGAAATTTGGCATGCTTATACAACTCTTTGACCCGCATATAGGAAAAATACTAAAACATCAAAAAAACATATACCCCTAAAAATATAAACAAATATGTGCTCATCGAAAAAAAATATATATTTTTTTATAATTCTGAGTAGGGTATCAAATGAAAGCCTTTGGTAAGGAGATTAACGATCAAATTTTTATTTTTGCAAAATAAATTATTTTGAAGCAATTTTTGTCAAAATTGTGCAAAAAATTGTCCCACGCCCTGTAGCTCAGATGGTTTAAACTAAAAATCTGAAAAAATTCTAAGTAATGTACATTGGTGTGAACCGGAATAGTACAACAGGAATTTTTGATCACATTATGTTTTTGGAAAAAAAACGCCTTTTTTGTGTTATTTTAGCTAATAATGTACACAAGTTATAGCTTCGTAACACGCTAGATCGGTAAGTGTGTGCTGGTGTAGTGATTATGACGCTGGCTTGTCACCCAACTAAATCAGTTCAATCCCAGCGAGAAGAGACAATAATATTTTTTGTTTTTTTTTTGCATTTTTATTATGTTTAAATTATTTTTTCAAAATTCTAGTTATATTTTGGCAAATGTTGCTTTTAATTTTTAAAAGCGTAAATTTAATAACCAGTGGAAATTGTTGAAATATATATAATTTAATTCTGTTTCAAGGTACACGAAATTAGAGGGGCGGAGCTTATAACAACCAATGGAAGCCAAAGGCGCAATTTTCAAAATCATAATGAACCTTGCTATATAAAAAAAAATTAACAAAAAAAATATTTTAATATAAAATTTGTTTTGGAATTCCAAATAATCATCATTCACTTACTAAATACGTTCAAAACCCTGAAATGTGTGAAAATTCACACTTCACATAAATTTTTTATTAATTTGAGGTCACAGACAAGTTCCTATGCGACCGTTTTTTTTTTTTTTCGAATTTCAACCATCAATATACCTTTGCGACTCTTAGGTCCTTGGTTAGGACCCGAATCGTGAAGAGGACATTTTTTCTCCCAGTGTAACTATTGTTATATGGGTGGAAACCCAGTACGATTGTCCGGTCTGTGGTTCGAGCCTGCTTCGTTGGTGATATTATTCGGGCGAGAATAATATGTTTACATTACTCTCATTTTCACAATCATTCACCCTTCATCCAGGTGTAGGAGCTCGCCCCCTGGCATCGGCGATTAGCCTCGTTGCAGAAATAAAGGCCGATGTAAAATAAATAATATAATAATAATAATAACTATTGTTATACTGTGTAACATAAATGTATCATAATAATAATAAAATAACTTATAAAATGGTACAAAAGATTGATTGAAGTGTTTTTGTTTCGTCAATTTGAACCAAAGGTTTCAACCGAACCCGAACCAGAATAAAAACCCAGAACGAACCGGCCGACTTTCCAAAACGCTGAATCGAGCCCGAACTGTATTTTACTTTCGCATATTAACCGGAACTTGAACCGAACCGAATGTTTGAACCGGTAATTAACCGGTTGAAATAATTTTATTTCAAGTTTTTTTTTTTAAATTAAATATTTGAACCCTGCATAAATTTGCCTACGATACCTTATTTAAATTCAAACTGCAACCGAGGTCTTGGATTTAAGGATAAAATGTTTATATAAGAAGTAAAATATAAAAATTAAGTAATCGAATTATTAATACTAACATCTCACAAATCTAAAAGTCTAATACAAATATCTTGTTTTTAATATTGAATATTAACGAACAACATTAATTGAGTTAAATATATAGGTATTTTCTTGGGTTTCGGTCGATAATTAAAAGCAAATTTAGTCAAATATTTAAAAAGATTTATTTATTTGCTAGTTTCGGTTCTATCTGAACCATTCTCAAAGCCTGTTTTAGAACGGGTGTGGTGTAATAATGGCATTATATGTACACTTAAAAGTCTTTTGTATGTGTGTTGGTAGCACTTGTCGATTTTAGCACCTCAGAAGAAAGACGAGTTGATTTTCCGTTACAGCTAATTTCTTGAAAAAAAATATTATTTAGAAAAATAAGTAAATGTTTTATTTTTATTTGTTATTTGAATGTGTTGTTAAAACTATATACTTTAGATTAAGTGTGAAATGTTAATATTAATTATTTAGATTTACTTTTAAATATATTATATGAAATTATATTTACCTAGTATTAATATTTGTTTCTGTAGCAAAATAATGCTAAATAAAGTCTAATCTAATCTAACCTAATTTAACCAATGCATACATACATATACAGGGTGTTAGGTAAATGTCCGGCACAATTTTAAAGGCAGCATTGTTGACCCATTTAGAGCTAAAAAGTCCTCAACCATTTTTGGATAAGATGCGTATATCGCTTGATAACACTGGTCAACACAATTTTTGCTGACTTACATTTAAGACTTGTTTCTTACTAATTTGGTGCTGCTGAACTCAAATATCACATCAGATTGTTGCTCTACAACAAATACATATTTTCGGCCAAATAATGCTTCTATCGTTTAATTTTAGACGTCGATACTGTAAGTGGTACAAATTTGGCGAACAATAAGGACTAAATAATTAGAAAATATTCTTAAAATTTTATTTATAGTGAAAGAAAGAAAATGAGAACAGTTTTAATTACATTTTAAAGCATTGGAGTGTTAAAATAAAAATACAAAATAATTTAAGGATTAAATGGTCGGTTGTAAGATCTTCTGGGGTGCACCGTTCCCGATAAGTCTCTTTTAATACTTCAACAGTAGTCAGCTATCATATGAGTATCCCACCTTCTTTGATAACGTCTCTCCTTCTCTTTTAAATCCTGATGGAAACGTTCACCCTGTCCATCACTAACATCTCCAAGATTGACAGGAAATTTGTCAAGATGACTGTTTAAAAAATGAAGTTTCACACTCATGTTGCACCCCGGATGATGATAATTTTCAATCAAATTTTCAACAACCTCCACATAGTTTTCGGATTTTTTATTCCCAAGAAATTTTTTGATGAGCGTCACGAAAGACTGCCATGCATTCTTCTCCATATCATCCATATGTACAGTGAAATGTGGATCATTCACTAATTTTCTAATTTGTGGTCCGTCAAAAATGCCAGCTTTTAGCTTCTCATTACTTAGACTTTGAAATGTTTCAGATATATATTTGTAACAGTCACCATCTTTGTTCAACGCTTTTACAAACTGCTTCATTAGACCCAGTTTAATATGAAGAGGGGGGAAAATGATTTTTGTTCGCTCCACCAAAGGTCCGTGTATTATGTTTGGGTCTCCAACATTTAAATCTATTCTCACCGGCCAATTTTTCTGAGTCCAATGCTTTGCTGTCCCACAAACACAAAAAACATGGATATTTTGTGAATCCACCTTGTTGGCCAAGTAAAAAGTTTACCATTTTAAAATCTACACTGATGATCCACTCCTATTCGTTTCATCACATTTTTAATTGTTTCGTATGTTTCCTTTAGAAGCACAGAATGGCCAATTGGAATTGAACCAAATGCATTTCCATTGTGGAGTAGAACGCACTTTAAACTTCTCTTAGAGCTGTCCAAAAATAATCGCCATTCACTTGGGTCATATTGCGCCACACCCATAGAATTTAGTAAACCGGGCACAACATGGCAATATACTAAATCATTGTCCACTTTAAAATATTGCAACAGGTCTTTCTCTCTTGTACGAAAGAACGTAACTTTTGTGCCTTCTTCGAGTAAATGCTTTTCGTTCAGTCTTGAAGCTAGTAATTCTGATGCAATTTTTGGAAGATTTAAATCTCTTAATAGATCGTGTAATTCGGCCTGGTTAAATCTCTGAGGTGTAGAAGAAGTAGAAGGACTGCATTCAAAATCCATGCCATCATCATGCTCATTCATGTCACTAGACAGATCTTACTCAAATAAAGGAGACTCACTAAAAACTGGTACAGGTATATCATCAGAATGGGGCATTGGACGCCTTGCTGAATCTAGGTTTGGGTAGGTGATTTTTCTGCCTGTTTTTTTCTTTTTTTTTTTTTGTTGTAGCCTGTAGTTTTTGTAAGGCAGAAATAACAGTCATCTGTGTGATTTTAGGCTCTCTCCAAACCATGGGAATGCCGAATGCCATTTTCTTACGTTTTCCTTTCCTCCACTGTCGTAAATTTTCAACACAAGGCTTGCAACCTTTATGTGGAGCCCAAGACTTGTCCTGGTCGCCAAGTCTAACTTGAAAATACGCTAAATACATCTTCTTCACAAAATCCCTAATGTTCATCCTCTGATTTGGAACAGTAAAGCTTCCACATATATAAAAAAATGTACCTGCTGTATTCAAACACTTTCTAGTAGCCATTGTTTATTTAAATTATGCACGATTGCTTGTATAAAATTCAAAACACTAATTTATACCAAACAAGTCTAAGACGTTCGATTTGAATGAAACAACTGACCATTTAAGGATGTAGACTGCTAAGTACCTTACCCCTGATACTGTTTCCCCATCCCACCATTGCAAAAAGGTTGCTGTCAGGTACCTCCAACTAAGCCTTTTCTGGGAAACTTATTGAACAACAAGTACAAACCTGAACATTTAATGGATGCAGCGGTCATACTAAGTACCCTTGCAACCCCTGCCGTTGTAAAAAGGTCTATAAAAAGTACCTGCATGTAAGGCGTTCCTACGAAATATATTGGACAACAAGAACGAAGTTGAAATTAAAGTAGACGTATATCAGAACGTAAAAAGGTAAAAAAAGTCAATATACGATAGAACAAAAATTTTACGTGGTAGGCAGAAACTGTTAACATTTTTGAAATCAGGGTGCTGAACTTTTGGCAAAGGTAGTACTAAAACTGTTTTCCAACTTGAAGGATAAACATTGCTAATTAGAGAGAAATTAATAATATGAGATATAGGTATATGGGGTAGGCAAAATGGACACCAAATGTTCAATATTCTTATTTTTGCTGTTTGTACCAGATGAATACTAATGAAATTTATTATCTGCACCACAAAGAATTGCAATCAGAAAATATTATAAAGAAAAAAAAAAAATAATAAATAAATAAATAAATAACATCTTATTTCATAGGAAAGTTATTAATTATTAAATATTAAACAGTTTCAAACGCCGTTTTTTAGTGAAAACTGGCCAAATGAGTGTATTAGATTTATATGTGCTCAAATGACGTCAATAATACCGATTATTTTTTAATTTTCGTTAATTTTTAAAACATGATCAAAGTGTAAAATTATATAAAGAACTTTATGTTTGATAATATTAGCAATAGATAACATTAATGCAGAATATTGATGCGCTCGACAGTGAAATAATAAACGTACGTCGAATAATAACGTAGAATATCCACTAGCGGCAGCTACGTCATAATTACGGAAATTTTAAAACGTAAACATATTAATAATTATGTTTTGCTAAAATCATAACAAAATTTACAATATTTAATTTGTCAATAATATATAAAAACTGCTTAATATTCATTAAAAAACAACACACAGGTGTATTAACTCAAGGTTGCTTTACTGTGACAAGACTCGTTTCGATTGTTACCTCTTCGAATATAAAAAGTAACTATTCTTGCCGTAAAAATATTTTCGCCACTACACGCTTCGCTTTTGGAAATTAAAAAGCTGATGTGGCACAAAACGATTAACAACTTTTTTAAATGTTGGTGATCGTCTATGATTCTGTTAATAACTGAGGATCCAATGTTAAGTTGATGCTCTATTACCACATAAGTGGCGTTATTCTCTTCTTCAATTATTTTCTTAACAGAAGCAATGTTTTTTTTTTTCATAACAGCTGTAGTCGGACACCCTGTTTCTTTTTGGTGTGGAATGGAATTCCTATCTCGTTTAAATTCTTTATACCTGCGGTAAAATGTAACCAAAGACGGCGCTTGTTCAATAAAAACTTTCTTTGCACATAAGCGCTTAAATATTTTTAATATTTGAAGGGTTCGGGTGTAAAACCTGGTAACTGACATATTTTTCAAAACTGAATTACTGCATATAAAATATAGTAAATGTCATCATAAACTAGATTTCACTTCAAATTTACAAAAAATATCAATAGGTAGCTTGGATGTATCATGTAATATGTGGTATCTGCATGTTCTCATTTTTGCAATATTTTTACAAAGTTTTAATGTCGTCTCTTGCAAAAATATTAAATAGTCAGATACCAGATTTTACTCCCGAACCCCTCATTTTATAATAAACCACAATTCGAAAATGTTCTCTGGTTATTCCGTATTTTGACTCACAACAATAATTTTTAAAAATAATTGAATGAGTTCTTTACCTAATTTTTATAACTTAACTTCAAATGACAGGTAAGTAACTGCATAAAATGATGTTGCTACGTTTGTTTTCTACGGCCTGCCTGATTTTCTTATTCTCAATAATTCTAACGTGACCCTCATATCCACTCTAAGTTCTCAACAGCATATTAATGATCTAATTTTAATCAATATCTTTCTGGTTTTAAAAAAATATAAATATATTCTTCATTGAGGGCTCTCTCACTACTTGTACAGCTATGCAGATAAACCAGGGATAAAAAATCACAAGTGTGTTAAATATATTTTTCAATATTTTAATATTTAACTTTAGAGATTAGATATAACATTTCATATTAATGAAAAATTTGTAAATTAATTATGGTACTGATTAAAATACCTAATAAAAACAAGTATTTTATATCTCATAATTGGTCAAATAAAAAACTTTCATCATTTTTATTACTAACATACTGGCATTTTTCAGTTTTGAATATCTATAGATATTGTATACGTTAAAGCAAGAATAAAAACAAAAAAAAAAAAAAAATTAATGTAAGTACGGGTATAGTATTTCCAAAATGAAATGGCCACTCTTGTAACAAGGCAGTAATGGGTCTATGGCAGTAATTCTAGGATTTGTTGCTGTAAAAAGAATATAAGAGGTATTAAGGGAATTTTAAATTTAAATTGAATAGATGTAACAATTCAATTAAAGTTTCTTAAAAGCCATTAAGGATATTTTCCAAATTTATCATTCTATTGTTTATAAATTTTAGGGGTTGTTATACTTGTTTGATAGTTAATTTTCAACGTTCATAGCGTGCATACATTATTAAAAACATGGCTCTTTGGCGACCATTTTATTTTGAAGAAATTCCTAATTTCTGTAGTGAAAATAGTGAATCTGTGCAAGGTGATTTGAAATGCGAAAATGTGAACGTTGACATGGAATGCGAAAATGTGGACGTGGCTACTAAAGAAAAATGTCATTTGTCAAAAGATTATAAAGTTCTGATCCGTTTATAAAAAGTTAGTTTCGGAAGGTAGTGACAAACCTATACTTAGAATTGCGGAATTAACTAGTGTTCCATACAGAACAATTTAACGTATCATTGTTCGTGGAAAAAATCAGCATCGAAAACGACCCGATTTACAAGTTTTCAAGGAAATAGATAGTTTTATGTCCAAAAAAATAAAAAATAAAATATACGACTTTTATTCGAAAAATATAGTGCCGACTGTGCATCTTTTAATAAAAAAGTTGGAAAAAGACGGAATAGTATTTCTATACAAAGTTAGCCATATGTATAATTATTTGAAGTTGCTAGGATTTAGATATTAAATATTATGGGATCAGATAAATTAGTAAGATCGCAGTATTTGGACCAATTACACAAATACAGAGAAGAAGGTAGACTCATCGTGTACCTATTTAGATGAAACACGGTATAACACGCATGATATTCGCAAGAAGGGTTTATCAGACAATTCCTCTAAATGAGTTTTAAAAACACCATGTTCCATAGGGAAACCTGTTATTATACTACACGCTGGAAGCGAACAAGGATGAGTTCAGAATGGACACTTGATATCAGCTAAGAATATTAAAAATTGTAACGCCGATTAGCACAAAGATATGACGGCATCATTATCTGAACTTTGGTTCAAAACTCAACTTCTGCCGAATGTGCCAGAAAATACTGTGATCGTAATGGACAATGCTTCGTATCATTCTCGACAATTAAAAAAAAAATGCAACTGCAGCAACACGAAAGGCTGATATAATAATTTTTTTAGAAGAGGGACACATATTTGTTGAAAATGTCAGTAAAAAAACTAAGGCAGAGTTATTAAAAATAATCATGGCGAAACAGTTGAAAAAAACATTTGTAGTCGACGAAATGGCAAAAAAAGAACGTTGCAGTATTTTAAGGCTAGCGCCATATTATTGTGTTTTAAACCCTAAAGAACTAATATGGAGCCAATTAAAAGGTAAGGTGTGCCGAAAAAATACAACAACGACAGAAAATGACATTATAGTACAATTAATTAAAGACGAAACAAGTGCAATAAGAAGTGATTTGTGGAAAAAATGTGTAGAACATGTTAAGACAATTGAAACATTTTTTTTTATAAATCCTCCAAATAAATCTTCAATAATTATTAATTTAAATGACAGTGGTAGTGACACAAACTCTGATAGTGATATGAACAATGATAATAGCGATAATGATTAATATTTTAATAGTTTTAAATTACTGGTCAGAACGAATACTCTCAATTACATTAAAGAATATAAATAAATTACAACGAACAATAATAACTGTATACGGACCGAACGAGGATGACACAAAAGATAATAAAGATAAATTCTGGAATCAACTAACCGAAGCAACAGAAGAAGCAAAAGGAAAACTATATATTGCTGGAGATTTTAACCGTAGAGTTGGAAAAAGAGACTCATCATATAATGGCACAGTAATAGGAAAATGCGGGGAAGAGGTAAGAAATTATAATGGAAGAAGAATGTTAGATTTTTGTGCTATGCAAAATCTGATTATCACGAATACATTTTTCAATCATAAAGACATACACAAGTACACAAGAGAAATGAAAAGTCGTAATGAAAAATCGATAATCGATTACATAGTAGTGGAAAAAATAAACAGAAATACAATATTAGACACTAAAGTATACAGAGGATCCGAAATCGGGAGTGACCACTTCCTAGTTAATGCAAAAATAAGAGAAAAAAGTGAAGAAGAAACAAGAAAGACAAGAATAAACAAAAAACCAATAGAATTTGAATCCATTAAAACATATAAACTAAGAAAAGATGAAGTAAACTCAAAATATGAAGAATTAGTAACGCTGAAATTGCAAAGTCATTTAAAAACGTTTGAGGGAGAAAATGTAGAACAAATATGGAATGTTTTTAAGAACACAATAATGGACGCAGCCAAAAGAGTGTGCGGTAGCTACAGAAAAAGAACAGGAAAAAAGCAAACAGGTTGGTGGACAGAAGAAATCAAATTAAGTATTAAAATAAAGAAAAAAGCTTGGCAACAATACCTGAACAAGAAAACAACAGATAGTTACGAATTATATAAAAAAGAAAGGAAAAAAGTGAAAGAACTAGTTCAAGAAGCAAAAATAAAGAGCTGGAAGGAGTTTGGAGAAAAAATGGAGAAAGATAGTAAAGAAAACCAGAAATTATTTTACAGAATACTTAAATCGTGTAGAAAAGAAAAAATAAACGATACACACTTAATAAAGAATAAAAATGGAGTAACATTAATAGAAGATGAACAAATAATGAGTAGATGGAAAGAACATTTCGAAGAACTGTTATGCACAAACAAGAATACAGATGAAGAGAGACAAAAACAATTTAAAATAAGCACCGAAGAAGTAGAAGAAATTATAACAATAACAGAATTACAAGAAGTTGTAAAGAGTCTCAAAAATGGAAAAGCACCAGGAAAGGACAAGATAACCACTGAAATGGTTAAAAAAATGGGACCACAAGGAATGGACGTACTGTTAAAAATCTTTAACTTAGTAATGAAGAAAGAACAAATTCCGCAAGATTGGTTAACGGCCTTAATAGTTCCCATACACAAGAAAGGAGACAAAAAAGACTGTAATAATTACAGAGGGATAACATTATTAAGCACTGTGATGAAAATTTTTGAACAAATTATCGACAAGAAGATAAAGCCCATAATCGAAAAAACGTTAGATGAGTGCCAAAGTGGTTTCAGAAAAGGAAGGAGTATTCAAGATCATATCTTCACCATAAAACAAATAATAGAGAAAACACATAAACAGAACACAAAAGTATATCTAGGTTTTATCGATCTAGAGAAAGCTTTCGATAGAGTTCCACGGAAAACAGTATGGAATATACTAGAAAATCGAGGAATAAGTAATAAAATAATCAGATTAGTAAAAAAGATATATGAAAACAACCGCAATGCCGTAATATATAACAACAGAGAGTCGAGCACTTTCGTAACCGCAGAAGGATTAAGACAGGGAGGAGGATTAAGTCCTACTCTCTTTATAACTTTTATGGACGAAATTATAAAAAAGAGTAAAAAAGAAACGTCTAAATTCAGAATTGGATACAGGAACATGCGAATAACAGAAATATCGGAAGGAGTATTTGCAGATGACGTAGTAATAATAGCAAAAGGAAGAAACGAATTGCAAGAAAATCTAAATATATGGAATAAAACATTCAAAGAATATAATATGACAATGAACAAAAGTAAGACTAAAGTTATGATTATTGGAGCAGATGAAGACTTAAATATAAGAATAGAGGACACGAACATAGAACAAGTCAAGAATATCAGATATTTAGGAGTAGATATACGAGATGATGGAAAACAGGAAATGTAGATAAATACAAGAATTGAGAAAGCAATGAAACTCTACTATGACATAAATAGTACTCTTATCAACAAAAAAGAAATAACAAAAGAGACAAAAATGAATATATTTAAAACGATATACAGACCGGTACTGACTTTCGGATGCGAAACGTGGACACTTTCAAGAAGGGAAAAGAATAAAATACAAGCTGCAGAAATGAAGTATTTAAGAAGGGTGAAAGGAGTGACCAAAATGGATAGAATTAAAAGTACGGAGATAAGGAAAGAACTTAACATAGAAGCAATAGATAAATTCATAGAAAATAGGCAACTAAGCTGGTGGGGACATATGCACAGACTACAAGAAACAAGAAAAGTGAAGCAAGTCTGGGAGACAAGAACATACGGAAAGAACAAAATAGGAAGACCAAGAAACACATGGGACAAAACATTAAAAGATATATTAGAAGAGAGAGGAAAAACGATTGTAGAAGCCAAAAAAATTACGAAGAATAAAAAAGAATGGGCTAACTTCGTATATAAATACGTAGATACGCATTTTACGCCATAGAACAAAACAAAAAAATGCAAGAGAGAAAGAAATGCAGCCTACACCATATATGGTAGAAGGCTTTTATATATATATATATATATATATATATATATATATATATATATATATATATATATATATATATATATATATAAATTACTATAAATTGACAAGTTCAAAAAAAGAATGCTTTTTGTTTGTGCAAATTTGAAGTATTAAAGACTATAAAGACTTTAAAACAAAACGATTTTTAAACATGCCTATATTTATAATTCAAATATAGCTAGTCCTAAGCCTGATAAAAATGTGAAGGAATGTCATGTGAGTATATACAGTCCATTCTAAATAGCATATAGGAAAACACGTTTATTTTAAATAATTATTACGGTCCTGTCAACTACTATTAACAGAACCATAAATTCGGCAGATATATTGGTTATACTGTCAGCCATTATTGGAATCAATAAGTTAGGGTGGCCATTTCATTTTTGGAAATACTGTACACCAGCGTTTCTCAACCGGGGGGCCGCGAAGTCATACAAGATCGAAACATGAAAATATAATAAAAATGCACTCAATCTAGCAAGATATAAATTTTAACCATATTTATAAATATCTTACATTTATATTCATAAAAATATACCTTTCATAACATAAATAAAATAAATATTCTATTAATTTTTATACATAATTTACTTATTTTGACAACTAATTTAAAATACAGGCTATTTCAAACGTTTAAGTTGTCACTAGCTAACTTTATAATGAGTAAATGGGCTTTTACTAAACAAAATGATCAAAAGTTTAATTCAATTGATAAAAATTACTAGATTTGAAAATATAGTTCCGCTTTAACCAAATAAACAGACTAAGTAGACTATATCAAGGTAAAATAAATTGTATGTGTCGGGTGATGGGATTCTCTGACAATGGTTCGCGTTGGAGGTACTTCAAGTATTTTCAAGTTGTACTTTGAAGTAGGTACGACTTGAAAGTGCAATATTTTTTATTATATATTTTTTTAATTGCTCTCCGAGCTACAAGTAACTCAAGAGTAAGGATACAAATGTGTTTAAATTAAAATGGAAGGCACTTTGAACACTTGTTAATAAAAATACTTTACTTTCAAGTCGTTGTAGGGAATATAATCGTCATTTAAAAATATCACAGTTTTTTGTCGACCGTAAAAGATATTAAAAAAATGTTTAAGTAAAAGTTGTTGAAAAGCTCTATCCAAATATATCCAATATGACATACGTTCCCATTTAAAAATTCGAAATTGTCCTTGATATCCTGTACTTCCGGTTTTTTTTCCGGAAAATTTCAATACTACCATTCAATTTTGTGGATAAATTTTAGTACAAAATTTTTCCCAACTTGCTCACACGTCGCTTTTTCGAAAAAAATCGTGTTCCCATTATTTTGATACACCATAGTATAGGGGGGCCGCAGACAATATTTACATAATTTCGGGGGGTTCCAGGCCAGAAAACGTTGAGAAACACTGCTGTACACAATGGACTACTTTTGAAATATATTTGTAATTTTGAATAGAATTTTTAAGTTTAGTAAAAAAAAAATACCGACAGCTCCATAAATTTCCATGTCGGGCCTGAGAACTTATGTTACGTATTCTAAGCTTAAAATCCTCCTCACTGTTTGAATTTTGTTTAATTATGTATGACGTACAAGTGTTCCTTGGCATATCGATCGCGATAGTAATCCGTTGAATTATTTGTAATGATGATTTCGTTGAGATATAGAGGCTGATATGTATTCACATAATGTATAAATCGAACAAAATCTACATTAGCCGTAGACTTCATGGAAAATGTTGAGTTTGAACAAAGTTATCTTTACTAAACAATTTAATAACTGTAGGTGCTACGTCGAGTGTAGTTGTGTTTTGTCAGTTAAACATGTCGGGTGTCAGTAACAAATTGAAGTTTTTGCCTATTGTCACTGTTTGTTGGTTGTTCATAACATTTACTATATCGTAAGTAATATATTTTGTATTTTTTTCAAATACTTATTATTCCGGTGTATTATCCATGACCACCAATGAATAAAAAGAATAAAGGTAGGAGGCTATATGAATTTTAACATACACATTTTTTTGACGGAAATGTCATTCTAAACACCACTATTGCTGCCAAAATTTTGTTGTTCGTATTAGAAAGTGATTATCGACATTTATTTGGTGATTTAAAGTATATTCATAATTTATAAATCATAAATAAAAGACAGGGCTAAAATAGTTTTTAGTTACTTTATAATTTAATATAAAGTTAGGCGTTTAACCTGAAATTTGGCATCTTGTCAAAATGGTTAGCTGTACTGCATGTGGAATATCAAGAACACAGAACAATAGACTCAAGAAGAGACATACCCATGTGAAAAATTGACCCTATGCCCTGCGCTCTACCAACACATCCGGAACTAAATCCGTGGAACCGCGAAATTTGAATGCATCAGCATGTACATTAATTCTACATATGATAAACATTTATTGTTTAACATAAAATTTTGCTAAATAGACCAATAACTTAAAAAGTTCAGGAAAAAGTTTCTATGTTTAACAATAAATTGAGATAATTGAAGTGATTAAATGTGGAGCAAATAAAACTGAATAAAAAATATTTTCTCCACGACCACTATAGAATTTACCAATTCTAAAACCAATTTTGACTACAGAAAGTTATTATTCACAAGTGTTGGAATGTTATTCTAAAGCACTTATCTTCTTATGCATTTTGGGTGTGGGCATGTTTCTTAATCCAGCGCTAGATCTAGCGCATAAAGCACAAATCTAGCAAACCGTTTCTTAATTCAGCGTAAAATTCTAGCAGGCTGTTTCTTATTACAGCACTAAATGTCCGCTAGGTACTAGCGCTAGACAACGAATCTAGCGGTTAATAAAACTGCTAGCTGCTAGAGCTAGAGAGGTTCATAGATATAGAAGGAAATAGATGCGAAACTGCCGTTATATTTTTTTAAACCAAATTAGCGCTGTATTTGTTGGGTTATGGAACTAAAATTGGTAGGAGAGGAAAGGGTTGGGTTTTCGCGGGTATTTCAAATGCTTCAGTGGATATAGTTGTAAGCATAATTAAATGTTATTATTAAATGAAACAATTGTTATGATTTATTTTGTCTATTTTTGATATTATTAACGACAACAATATTAAAAATAGACAAAATAAATCATAACAATTGTATCATTTAATAATATTTAATTAAGTTTACAATTAAGAACAAGCAGTTAGGAATTATACAGAAACAGAAAAACAATAACTAGCAGAAATAATTATTTATTAAGTAGACTAACATATAACATAATATTGACTAATACTTAATATTTAAGGACACTTCCATGGACAAGCCATCCAATTTTGGATTTCCAATGTTCCTCATCCACGTTTTATACAATTCTGGAGCCACACGTGTCTTCGGGTTTGGAAAGCGATATCTTGTAGGTTCACTACTATCACACCCCAAAACAAAGCATTTAACACCCAATTTGCGAATTAAACAATGAAATTACAAAATTACAGAAGACGATTTTTACACTAATTACAGATTTTGACGCTAATGACAGAAGCCGTAACAGGCAACATCCTGTCATGCACGTAGCTATAGCGACTGGCAGCGACTGGGGCGCTATTCGTGTTGGGTTATGGAACGTAATATGGTTTTCGTTTTGCCATTAGAGTTTCACCCCCCTGGAGAGGTTAACATCACAATTTCACATTTGACTTAATAGTTTTCTGCTGTCACGCCCTGTTTATCTCAAATTTGTATATATGGCAATTCCTAATAATAATTTTGTGCTTGAAAATCCATATCGTTATAATTTTTTACTACATTTTTCGCATAATTCATTATTTTCACTCTTTTTGTCGTTTTAGACAGATTATATAAAAATTCCAATTCTTCAAAATCTTTAGTACAGTGTTCTTCATCACTTTCTTCTTCTGAACTTGATGATGATTGAAGAAATCGTTTCATTACAAAAAATGTCATTTTTACTAACAACTACATAACCTGCTTGAAACCTAGCAACAATATACCAAGTCGTTTCTTTATTTTTGAAATTTTGTATTTAGCGCATTAATCTAGCATCACAGCGAGCATCTAGCTCTAGAAGTTAGCACTAAATTGTTAGCTGAATTTAGAAACATGCCCTGTATTTAATTCCATCACTTGTTATGGAATAACTATTCTATGCTTGTTGTCATTTGTTTTTGTACGGTTACATTAAGAGCCGATTTCTCGCAGAATTTGGGTTTCTTGAATGTATTTTTCTATTTATTGATGAGATA
The DNA here is from genome assembly GCA_963971575.1 of Liopterus haemorrhoidalis. NCBI lineage: Eukaryota > Metazoa > Arthropoda > Insecta > Coleoptera > Dytiscidae > Liopterus > Liopterus haemorrhoidalis. The sequence goes on along the minus strand of OZ020622.1, from coordinate 34,179,492 downwards.
TCGAACCCATAACTTATTGATACGTTATATTGCCGATGAGCACCCTTTATCGTATCGATAAATATGAGAATTGTCATCTAATGTCAGTTCTGACATAAGACAGATCAGGATATTCCGCAATTGCAATATATTTTTGAAAAAATCAGCTGTGGCCACCACAGGACCGACCGCCATCATAAAGTACTTATTAAAATACATTTTAGCAGCAGAGTAGAAATAACTTGGCCTAATGTTTTCTAACAGAGATATTATTTATTATGTCTATGGAAACTTTACATATACATAAGTATGAAAAAATCTCGAAAAATTTTACAAAAATTATTCGAAATTTTTCGTTTTATCAAAAAACGTCTCAAATAAAAGTTATTAATTATTGCTTTTATAGCAACTTTTATTCAATAAATTTTTTCGAAATATTTTTCTGTTGTGAAATATTCACAAAAATCTTAAAATCGACACGAGTAAACTCCCATTTTTAGTCAACCGATTTTTACCAAAAGTTGATCAACTCGTGCGATTGATAGCAGAAGCTTAAATATGAAGTTTCATAAAAATTATTTCAGCCGAATTTGCTCTGCACGTGTACACAGACAGACAGACAGACGGACGGACGGACAGACAGACCGACAGACATCATGCTAAAAATGGTCAAAACGTTATGTAGGGACCTCAATTCGAGGAGATCCATCGAAATCTCGAAATGTTAAAATCGGTATGATCACAATACCTCCCTTATTTATGTTGGCGGTCGGTAAAAAATAAAATATATTTATATTACAAGATATACTAGTAATTGCTTCTTAAAATCATATATATTAAGGTATTCTTACACTGTTATAGAGATAAAATGGACAATTTAAGTTCTGATGAATTTGATGAGGATGTAATTGCCGTATGTTTATTACATCGGAGAACTGTGAGAGGTAAAAGTGACCCATTCCGCATTTATAGCGAATTAGAATTTATTTAACCGGTTAAGCAAAGGAAACTGTATGGAATTATGCCGTCTATTTTGAGATAATTTAAAACTCATGACCCAAAGAAGTAAATCTATTTCGACACAACTTCAAATTTTAATTGCTTTGAGATTTCTGGCAACAGGGGCTTTCCAAATTCTAGTTGGTGATGATGTGCATGTACACAAAAGTACAGTTTGCAAAATTTTTAAAAAAGTGATACATCAAACTGCTCTGTTGAGACCGCAATTTATATATATGCTGGAAAATAATGAAGCAATTTTGAAAAAAAAAAAAAAAAATTATGTCTGTTTCAAACTTTCCATGTGCTATAGGGTGTATAGATGGTACACATATTAAAATAATTTCACCAGGCGGAAAACATGCGGAGCTTCATAGAAATAGAAAGAATTATTACTCTTATAATGTTCAAGCCGTATGTGTTGCTAATTTAAAAATTCGGGATATACCAGGCTACAAGTATGAAATGCGGATTTTTTTTTTTTAAATAAAACACATTAAACTCAAAAGAACATTAAAAGTTTATTTATTCAAAGTATGCTCCATTAGAAGTTATACATTTTTCCCATCTTTCAGGCAATTTGTGAATACCTCGCCAGTAGAACTCTTCCCCTTTCCCCGCAAACCATTCATCTAGCCATTCTTTTACATTTTCATATGAACAAAAGTGCTGCTCGGCAAGTGCATGACCAATCGATGCGAACAAGTGGTAATCTGAAGGGGCCAAGTCTGGTGAGTAAGCGGCATGGGGTAGCACTTCCCACTTGAGTGCCTCCAATGTGTTGCAAACTGCTTTTGCCTTATGTGATGAAGCGTTATCGTGAAGAAAGATTACCTTGTGCTGTCTTCTTTCGTATTCTGGTAGTTTTATGAGCAGAGAATGGTTCAATTCGATCAGTTGTTGTTGGTAGCGTTGGGTATTAATTATTTCACTAGGTTTTAACAATTCATAATAGACCACACCCTTTTGGTCCCACCAAGTACAGAGCATTGTCTTTTTGCCAAAGCGATTCGGTCTTGCAGTTGATGTGGATGGTGAGCCTGGGTTCACCCATGATTTTTTGCGTTTGGGATTTTCAAAATAAATCCATTTTTCATCGCCAGTAATGATACGATGCAAATAAGACTTTCTTTTGTATCGTGCAAGCAAAATTTCACAAGTGTTTTTGCGTTTTTCCATCTGCCTCTCATTCAATGCATGTGGAACCTATCTGCCGACTTTCTGGATCTTACCCATCTCTCGTAGGCGATTGGAAACAGCTTGTTGACTTATGCCTAACTGCTCTGCTAGTTGTTTTTGTGATTGACTATCGTCTTCCTGTAGCAATGTTTGCAATTTTGTATCTTCATATTTTTTTGGAGGTTTTCCATGTTCTTTGTCTGTAAGATCAAAGTCACCACTTTTGAAACGCCGAAACCATCGTTCACACGTATCTTGCGATGGAGCATATTCACCATAAGCTTCTCGAAGCAATCGGTATGATTCAGCAGCATTTTTTTTCAAATGAAAACAAAACAGTAGTACTGTCCGCGAATGCTCTTTATTTGGCACAAAATTTGACATTTTTAACACAGTAAAACAAAACTATATGATCACTTTTCAAATTATTACCTATATGCATTTGACACTTAATGATAACTTAACAAAACGCCATATGTGTTGAAACTTTGAACTATATACTCTGTTTGCGCGGCAAGTTTGAAAAAAATCCGCATTTCATACTTATAGACCTGGTAGATGCACGATGGTATGGTTCTACTCATGACAGCACAGTTTTTAATGGGTCACATATAAAATATCGATTCGACGAGGGCTTATTTCCAAATTGTTTTTTATTGGGTGATAACGCTTACGCATCGAGTAATTACATGTTGACGCCTATTCTTAACCCTACAACTGCAGCACAACTGCGATATAACAGTGCTCACATTAAAACAAGGAATACTGTTGAAAGAACATTTGGAATATGGAAACGTAGATTTCCATGTTTATCTGCTGGGTTTAGAAACAAACGGGAATCCACTTTAGCAGCGATTGTAGCAAGCGCGGTTTTGCATAATATGGCGAGAGAAGAAGCAAACGATTTTTGGGATAATACCGTATTTAATGAAAATCACAAGCTCAGATACTCAGTAACTATCTATTAGTTTCCTTCATTACAGATTGTCTACAGTACAACAAGCTCAGAGACCGTCTATTTGTTTCTGCACACACAGTGCTTTATCATAATCATCATCAGCCCGTCGCCATAGCTCACCATCTGCCATCATGGTTACAGAGCTATTACCGGACTGATGCCACTGGCAGAAGCTTGTCTTGCGGTACTCAACAACCTTTTCTCTCAACTCATTAGCAATTACATTTATCAGTTTATTCTGCCAATCCGATCCCAGTGATCTGTCATTTATCTTTTCCAATAAACGTTCAACTTTAAAACTCAAATCTCGAAACTCAGATCTTAATTATCAAATCTCAAATATCATAACTCAGACATTAAATCACAAATATCAAAAACAAAATCTCAAATCTAATTTTTACACATTATGGCTAACACGTGCCACATGATTTAACCAAAACAATAAAATGCCTCTTACCATTTTCATCATCATGTAACCATTCACCCTCATATAATTTAATCCTATCAACAGGGACAACTTGTAATTTCTTGCCTTTAACTTCATAACGGTCATTAGCAAGTACTGTTGTTATCTTATAAGGTCCTTTAAATTTTGGTGCCAGTTTGTTCATCCTTGGATTTTGTTGGTGAACAAAAACATAATCTCCAACAGAAAATGTTTTAGGCTTACACCTCTTGGCGTCAAAATATTTTTTCTGTTTCTCAGCATTCATACATAATCGTGAATATGCTAGATCTCGTTCTTTAAGTACATCAATATTACTAGAATCTATATGTGGAACAGAGTTAATAGTATTTTGAATATTCGGTATATTCGCATCTACACCAATAAGAAGGCGCAAAGGTGCAAAACCAGTGGTTTTATTTATTGTTGTGTTAACAGTTAGTTGAACTTTACTAAGAACGCTCGACCATTCTGACGACTTTCGAATTTCTGTTGCTAAGAGACTTGTTATTGTGGCCACATAACGTTCGACTTGACCATTAGCTCGACAAGCGCCTGTTGCAATTAAATGATGTTCTATACCTAGTCGGTTCATTAAATTAGTCATTTTAGAATCAGTAAAATTGGTACATCTATCTGTTATTAGTCGTTTAGGTACACCAAATAAAGTTATATTTAGTTCTAAGGCTTTTACTGTTTCAGCGCCTGTCAAGGTCTTCAAAGGAATCAAAAAAACGTACTTTGTAAATCCATCTACTAGTATTAAAATGTACTTGAAACCTACTTTACTTGTTGAGAAAGGTCCTGCACAATCGGCATGCACAGTGTGAAATGGAATACCATGTTTATCAATTGAGTGTAAATACCCACTTTTAGGACCAAACTGACGTTTCATTGTTAGGCAAATTAAACAATGTTTAACATATTTTTTAGCAAAAGACAACATATGAGGAAACCAAAAGTTTTCCCTGATTTTTTCTAAAGTTTTTTCCCACCCAACATGGCACTGCTCATCATGGAATAACCTCAAAATTCCCAAACGACTTCCTTTGGGAACATAGAATTTTAAATTAATTTTTTTTTTATTATCCTGATAAACTTTGCGACACAAAATATTATCCTGAACCTTATAGTCGCTTGTAATTGTATCGTGTAATCTACATCTTTCAATAATTTTTTGTGTCTCGGTATCTTTGGATTGTGCAACTTCTAACCAACATTTTTCTTCAGTGACAAAAACAAAGTGTTCAGGGACAGATGGATTACGACTGAAATAGTCGACATGCGATACATATTTACCCTTCCTATACTCAATTTCAAAGTGAAAATCCTGAAGATAAGACCACCAACGTGCAACTCGAGGTAACAGATCTTTTTTATTTGCTGTGGATTTTACAGCATTACAGTCAGTGACAATCTTAAATTTGATACCTAGAAGGTAAACACGAAAATATTTTAATGCCTTAACAATGGCCAGGGTCTCTAACTCATACGAATGATATTTCGCTTCGTCGGGAGTTGTGCGACGACTAAAATAGGATACAACTTTTAAATCAGATAGATTTCTCTGAAAAAGAATTGCCCCATAACCAATTGAACTAGCATCGGTATGCAATTCAGTCTCTAGTTTGGGGTCGAATACAGAAAGTAAAGGTCTCGCACTAAGACAGCGAATAACATATTGCCTTGCCTCTTCCTGCTCTGACGACCACTCAAAATTTACATTGTTTTTGGTTAATTTAGTTATACAAGCTGTGCGCGAAGCAAATTCTGGGATGAATTTCCGAAAATAACCCGCTAGGCCCATAAATTGGCGTACTTGTTTAACATTAGATGGAACAGGTGAATTTATCAACGCTACGGTTTTAGTTTCGCCGGGGCGAATCCCGTCAGCAGAAATATGTTGACCTAAATATTCAACTTCATTTTGGAAAAATTTACATTTTTTAATATTAAGTGAAAAGCCTGCTTTTTTAAGTGCGGTCAAAACGAGTTCTAATTTGTCTATTCCTTCCGATATTGTTTTCGAAGGGATCAGAATATCGTCCAAGTAAACTAAAGCCTCATTATTTCGAAGGGAGCCTAAAGCTGTATTCACAGCTCTCTGAAAAACTGCAGGGGCATTGGCAAGACCAAATGGCATGCGATGGTATTCAAAGTGTCCGTCAGGCGTTACAAACGCAGTTTTAGGAATAGACTCCTCTGATATTGGAATTTGGTGAAAACCTGACGTCATATCGAGTGTTGTAAAATATTTTCCTTTACCCAAACGATCAAGCTGATCATCAATTAATGGTAGTGGATACCTATCCTTTACTGTAATTCGGTTCAAGGCTCGAAAATCAACACACATTCGGTCTGTACCGTTTTTCTTTTTTACTAAAAGTATCGGACTTGCATAAGGAGACTCACTTTCCTGGACTATTTTGTTTTTGAGGAGGTCTGCAATAATATCTTGCACTTTTTCACGTTCTATAAGTGACAATCTGTACGGACGGTAATTAATGACACAGTTTTCTGTTAATTTTATTTTCAATTCACCGGTATTTACTGGACCTATATTATTGCCACAGGTTATCATGGTTTTAAACTTTGAAATAATTTTAATAAAGCTATTACAATCATTCCCCTTTAACCCATGAGCAATAGAATTAATCCAATCAGTAGATGCTAAATTAATTAGACTAGGCCTTGTAGAAACTCTTGTCAAGTGAGTGCCATTGCAATCAATCACAATCCTAATGTCGTCATATTGAACAGCGTTTCGGCCTATAATTGCCTCATACGGTAAATTTTCTTTCTCAACTACAAAAAACAATAATTTTAAAGTAACATTTTCAATTTCTACAGTTATAAAAGACCTTCCTATAGTATTTATTATACCAGAGCCTAGCCCTTTCAAGTTTGAAAAATAAGGTTCAAAGCCACGTCCTAATTTTCTTATTATGTCTTCACGAATTAAAGAACACTCTGCACCCGTATCGATTAATGAATACACGGGAGAACCGCAAATAAAAATTATAGATAAGGCTTTATTATTATTATTATTCAAACAAAAATTAACTGCTGGATCCGATTCCTTACTTATGCGTTCCTTAGCCCAACAACTGTCAACCTCATGACCTATCCTGTTGCAAAAACTACATTTTTTAAATTTTGGTTCATTTGAGCTATTTTGAAATTTACTTCTAGTAATATTGTTCCGTTTCTTTTCATCCCTAGAGAAATTACGTTCCGTTGTAAAAGTTTTCTGTGCTGGACGCCTGCAGTTAACTGCCAAATGCCCTACCCTATTACATGAATAACAACGTTTTTTATTTGGGGGACGATAATTACTATTATTTTCAGATGATTCTGATTTTTTGAGAGTTGTCAAAAGGACGCTTTGAAGTAGTTTTTGAATATCCCGATAATAAAGAAAGTAACTCGCTAGTAGTTTTTACATTACTATTTAGTACACCCAGGCGCACTGATATATCGCGCATTTCTCCTGCTATTAACTCAATAAGTTGTAACTCTGTAAACTCAATTTTTGTCCTCTGAAATAATAAACATTTTTTTCTAGCATACTCACAGTAAGTTTCAAAACTATCAGAATTTAACAATACTGCCTTTTTAAGTCGTTCTCCTAGATTCCTTTTAGCGGGAAACAAGTCACAAATGGTACTTTTGAATGTCTCCCAGTCTCTTGTATCTGGCGCCCATTTGTCATACCACGCTTTAGCTTCTCCTTTTAGTGATTTTCCTGCCTTCACTACTAGTTCCAACATACTCCATCCAAATTCATCGGAAAATTTTTCAACCTCTTCGCACCAATGTACGGCACCCATATCATATATTGTAGGATCGAAAAACGGCAACAAAATATCATCACGACGATAAGCAGATGAAGCAAAAGCATCAGCGAACTTCTGAAACAAATTTAGTATGGTATTTGTATCTTCCATTCCAAAATGTTTTGTGAACCAATCCTTTGTGAGTCGTGAACCAATCCCAGTTCTGATATTAATAAAATGATTCTTTAATCAGTTTTTAAAGTAATATTTTATTAAATCAATATTTTGACATTATATTATTTTCCTCTATTTTTATTATTTCAACAACATAATAACATCACATGGCAACGCCGCTCGCACTCTATGATTCAGAATATTAATAAATTGTCTCCATTTTTAATGTCGCTAACATATATATATATTAGGTTGGTAACTAAGTAATTGCCGATTTCCCAAATTCATAGTTTAAGCAGTGTTTATGCACACATTCCTGTCATAACATGTTCAAGGTCATTTGACATGTTACTGAAATGAGTTTTATAAAGCCTTCAGTAGTGAATTTGGACTGATTCGGTAAACAGTGATTGTTTGGGGTAAAATAAAACATGGAAAAAGAAAACGAGCACTATCTTCATATTTTGCTGTATTATTTCCGTAAAGGAAAAAACGGATCTCAGGCTTACAAAAAGTTATGTGCTGTTTACGGTGATAAAGTCTTAAAAGAACGACAGTGTCAAAATTGGTTTGCGAAATTTCGTTCTGGTGATTTTTCACTGAAAGACAACAAGCACTCTGGGCGCGCGGTTGAAGTTGATGACGATCTAATCAAATCAATAATCGCTACCAATCGTCACATTACAACGCGTGAGATTGCAGCTAAGCTAAATGTATCACATACATGCATAGAAAAGAATTTACAACAGCTTGGCTTCTCAAAAAAGCTGGTTATCTGGGTTCCTCATGAACTTAAGGAAATTCACTTGGCGGAACGCATACACACTTGCGATATGCTTCTTAAGCACAACGAAAATGAACCGTTTTTAAAAAGATTTATTACTGGTGATGAAAAGTGGGTTGTGTATAACAATATCATTAGAAAACGATCGTGGAGTCAACCAAATGAACCACCTCAAACAACATCATAACCTGATGTTCACCAAAGAAAGGTCTTGTTATCAGTTTGGTGGGATTATAAAGGTAACTCCTACCTCGCAACCAGACGATTAATTCTGAAGTTTATATTGATCAACTAACCAAACTGGATGCTGCAATCAAGAAAAATCGACCAGAATTGACAAATCGCAAAGGAATTGTGTTCCATCATGATAACGCTAGACCCCATACATCTTTGGTCACTCGCCAAAAATTGTTGCAGCTATGCTGGGATGTGTTAGCACACCCACCATATAGTCCTGACATGGCACCATCATAGCATTATTTATTTCGAAATTTACAGAACTTTCTGCAAGGAAAAAAATTCAATAACGATTATGAAGTAAAACTGGTGTTGACACAATTTTTTGCCAATAAAAACCCACAGTTTTATGAACGTGGTATTATGATGCTGTCTGAAAAGTGGAAAAAGGTCATTGAAAATAATGGACAATACATTTGTGATTAAAGCTTTTTTGGGGAGTAAAACTGTTATATTTTCCTTAAGAAAACGGCAATTACTTAGTTGCCAACCCAATATATATATATAAATATAATTTATTACTATGTTTTAATATATCTAATTCATATTTTTCTTTTTCTAGTTTTATTTTAAGAATTTCTTCCTCCAACAGCTTCTTTCTTAGTTCCACTTCCTCTTGCTTTTTTAATAGTTCCTTTATATCCGTATCAATGTCCAAACATTTCTGTTTTGCATTGCATCATTCATCTCTTGCTTGTAGCGTTATTTTTTTATATTTGTCCTTTCTTCCACACATTCCGCAATTTTTTCCATGGACGTTTTTTGCTTCTTTTTGCTATATTGGTCTTTTCTTATCGTACAACCCTTCGTTCTATATTTTCAATATCACTTTGTTCAATTAACTCATCACTCGTACGTTCATTTTCAATTGAACTTCTTTTGTACATTTTTGCTACTTGGCTCTTTTCTTTTTCAATAACTGTATTATTTATTACATTGTCTGCTTTATTTATTTTTTTGTAAAGATGGACTGGATTCGTCACTTACATATGAACAACTAGGTTGTGGATCTAGTTCTGAAATAAAATACATTTCAGAACTAGAGTCGTATGGTTGTTTGTCCGGCAAAAAATGTTCCTTTAAAGATGATAAAATTTGATAGTCCGTATCATCTGCGGACGGAACAAATGTGCCTCCTCCAGTTTTAAAATGTTCCATACGATCTACATTAATTCTTCGCCTTGCGGAACTTTTCAAAAAAGTGTATAAATCTTTTATTTGCTTAACAGTACGTGGACCACTCTGACAATTTCTATTGTATTCCATTTGGATATTCTCCCATGTCTTTTTCTTTTTTTCATTGCTTACAGCATCTGTTGGCTTGTTTTCAACAATGTTTTTTCTTGAATCTTCAAGTACTACTGCCGTTATAAATTCTTTATCAAACTCTGCAAAAATTTTACACCTTTTTTTCTGTCATTTTTTAACAATTTATTTTTAAACTAATTGTTAAAAATATATATTTTTGTAAATTATTTTTGACACTGACATTGACTATTGTCATTTGTGAACAATTGATCACATAAATGACAAGAGATTTTGTAAATATTTTGGCTGCGTGAATTGAAATGCATACATATCGCTACAATAGTTATTGGATACAATAAACATGTAAGATGAGAATCATGAAACCGTCAAAAAGTTATCGACTCGATAAGGTTTATTGTATCGATAACTATTGAGGCAATATCGTGTAAATAAAAAAATGTTCCAGAAACCGGCCCGAAAATAAATGCAATGTTTACGTAAAATAATTGCAACATAACTTCCTAAAAAGTACTAAAATAATGGCCGATGTGCGGCAAATTAAATTAAAATTAAATAAATAATAAATAAAAAAATAAGTTTAATTAATTGATTAATTTGTTATGTAATATAAATTATTTGTTAAGATAAAATGTTTGTGAAAATAATTATTTGTTATTTTTTTTTCTTCTTTCTGGTGGTCGTGGAGAAAGTAGGGTCTGTGACTCGGTTGGAAGAGAAAATTCGATGCTCGTTGTTCCTCACTCTCGCCTGCGGCTTGCGCTCTGAATGTTCCACTCGCATCGATTTTTCTCATTCCAACCATCTTACAGAATATACTATTTCATATTTTTATTTTATTTTATATCTACATACTACAACAACAGAAATGTACAACAAAACAGTAGTATTAGTAACACATTCTTATTATAAACAATTTTTGCCATACGCCTTTTTCTTTTAAGGTAATAACAAGGGAAACATTTCGAAAGTTTAGTTTTAGAATGTCCCCCCAAAACTCCCCAAATTTTCATCCAAGTAAAAAATACACACAACAAATTAGATCTATTTTTTTATTATGAACAATTTTTGCAAAAACAAAATGTTTGTATTTAAACTTCAATATAAACTAATATATAGGTTATTCCAAACGTTTAGGCGGAACTAGATTTTAAAATCTAGTAATTTTTAACTATTAATTCGGACTTTTGATCATTTTATTTAAGCATTAAGGACAGACGGATGGAGAGACATCATGCTAAAAATAGTCAAAACGTTATGTAGGGACCTCAATTCCTAGAAACCTCGAAATGTCAAAATCGGTATGATCACAATACCTCCCTTATATATGTTGGCGGTTGGTAAAAAATTAAGTATTGCCCTGTTTTACTATCCCTATAATCATCTTTAAATCCCACTCGCTATAGAAGTCAGATTAAGCCATTCTCTTGTAAGTTTAGACAAACTATAAACGCAAGGAAATCACTGTACTTGTAAATGTTATAAGTAAAATTGGAGGCTATATCTGTTTTTTTATTTTTTCGGATTAAACTTTTGGTTTCTACACGTTTCAGATGATTTTAAGACAATATCCGCAAAAAAAAATGTCTGTCTGTCCGATATTTACGCAAAAGCGGTTAAACATAATTTTACGAAATATGGTATGGCGATAGAGCAAAACCAAGATTCGCAAATAGGTTGTAAGGCGTTTCAAAATTTTTATTCTAGAGGGGTGTTTCGGGATTAAAACTTTTTATTAAAAAGCTCAATATATCTCCTTTATTATTGACTTAAACCTTTATTATATACAACAAAACTGATTTACAGCAAGAATCAAATATTTTTGTCAGTACATTTTTTCAATTAGATGAATATTTGGGGAATTATGGGACACCCTAAAACTACTCTGTTTTTTTCGATTTTTAAAATGGCGGCTAAGTTAGTTAAAATTTTAAACACAGTGTGCAATATTTGCAAAAATCATTGTATAACGAGTGAAAATAATTTCATAAAGTGCTCCGGGATATGTGGTCTTACCTACCACATACCCTGTGTAAAAATTTGAAAAGGGGAATATAATTCCATCACGAATTATTCCAGAAACATTAAGTTGGTCTGTAACGACTGTGTAGAAGTTCTGTACACTGATGGAGGAATGTCTTCTGCTAACATCACTGAAGGAGATGAAAAGTTCTACAATTCGCCAGTACTGCGAAAAATACTTGCCATAATTAGTGAACTTACCTCTATAGTCGAAATTATGTCAGGTGAGATGAAAATGTTGAGGAAACCCAATCAAATCACCCAGTATCCAGCTACTAAATCCGATCAACAGATGGCACCAATTGACACAAAACAATCTCCTAAATCACTTTAAAAAAACACCAAAGTTCCACAATTTAATAATAATACAAATTCATCCATTATTGAAAATAACGATAAACCGACACATCGTGCGATGTGTCGGTTTATCGTTATTTTGCAACTGAATTTCAACTGAATAATTGACATAATTGCAACTGAATTTCAATTCAAAACAAATTTTAACGGGACAACCCAGACCAGCCAGGACAAGACATCTAAGACAACATATGCTGCCAAACTATCAGCTGCGTGCTCCAAGTCACCTACATACAAGGTGCAGAAAAGTTTAATTGGATCTTCCCAAAAGGTATCCATAAACAAACAAATAATTGGCGCAGGGAACACTAACAACTCGCATAAGCTTCATTCTGCCCCTCGAAAAGCCTGGCTTTCACATATGGAACGCCGCGACAGAGACGAGCGAAGAAATGTTAACCAGTTACTTATCAAGCAAAATATCCTCACCCGTAATCTGCGAACTATTGAAATCGAAAGGTAACTATGCCTCTTTCAAGGTCGGTATCAACTTCGATGAACTTGAATTGTGGATGCAGCCCGATATGTGGCCGGCTGGTATATGTGTAAAACGTTTATTTCACCTGCGCCCGAAAACGCTAGTGAAAAAATAGACCATCATGGACAAAAGAACCGGGCAAAATATGATCTGTGTATTTATCACCTCAATATCCAATGTTTACGTAACAAAATATATGAGTTAGACCATTTTATCTCAGACTATAATAATATTGATGTATTTTGTATCAACGAACATTGGCTATTCGAGGATGAAGTAAACTATTATACTTTATAGGGTTTCAGCCTGGCTAATTCTTATTGTAGGACAAAATTAACTCACGGAGGGGTGTCAATTTTTGTCAAATCTTTATATCGCACCCCTAGTGAAAATTTCTAATTTGTCTGTTGAATTTCATTGTGAGATTACTGCAGTTAAGTTGGTGGATTTTAATACTCTGATTATAGCAGTATATAGATCTCCTGCGGGAAATTTTGATATTTTTCTTGGTAAACTCAATGAGATTTTAAAATTTGTTAGTTCAAAAAATATTGATACATTTATTTGTGGAGATTTTAACGGGGATCTCTTATCAGACGACATAAATTGCAAGTATTTTAACGATGTAATTGAAAGTTATGGTTTTTCCTTTACTCATAAACAAATTATTCGGTATTCCTACCTTAAAAATGGAACATGCATTGATAATATTATAACTAACATTGACAAATCAAATTATAATATTTTAGTTGGAAATCCTGCTATTTCCGATCATTTCGGAGTATATCTTGCAACTAAATTTTCTAATTTACATCCTAAAAAATGCCGTAAAAATGAATTAGTCTGTTCTAAAACTTACATAACTCCACAGTATTCAAAAATTTGTTGAGTTATTAGGGGAAGAAAATTTTAATTTAGTAGACTATTTATCCGATACAAATTTAGCATTTGACAATTTCTTAAGGTTTTTTTTGAACTGTTTTAAGCAATGCTTTAGAACTAGTAGAGGATCAAATAATGTTCTTAAAATAAATTGGTTTTCTGACGAATTACGGGAACTTAGAGACAAATTAATTTTCTTGCAGAACCTCAATTTATCATTTAAATCAAGTAGCCTAAAAAATATAATTAATAAAACCAGATCAATTTACAAAAAGAAAATCAAAGCTGCCAAAATTGCCGCAAACAACAATTATGTCTCTTGCAATAAAAATAAATCTAAAGCTATGTGGAATATGGTAAATCAGGAATTAAACGTTAACAAAAACACTTCGGAAAGCAACAATATAAATTGCGAAGATTTTAACAAGTACTTTTCCCAAATAGCTGAAAACCTAGTAAAAGAACTACCCACAGTTGATATAAATAATAATGTCCTCATCTCCCCGTCCCTCTCATCCATCTTCTTACGCGCCACGGACCACGTGGAAGTAAAAAATGCAATAAATTCACTTTCAAACAGTAATGCAACGATGCGTATGGTATAAATAGCTTAATTTTAAAATCAGTAGGAGATATTATTGCACCACATTTAAGTAATATCATCAATAAAATATTTCAAACTGGCATTTTCCCCGAAAAATTAGCTAGGGTAGTTCCCATTTTCATAAATGGGGATGTTAATTTAGAGTCAAACTACCGTCCGATATCCATAACACCAACTTTTTGTAAAGTTTTTAAAATAATTTTCAAAAGTAGACTAACCTCCTTCACTTTTCAAACAACATCTTAGACAATAAACAGTTTGGTTTCCGACCTAATATGAACACCACTCAAGCAGCAACCGAACTTATAAAATTCGTCATTCAAGGCTTTGAAAATCATGAAGTTACCCAAATAACGCTATCTGTCAAAAGCGTTTGATTGCGTACCTCACAAGTTACTATTAAAAAAACTTGAGTCATACGGAATTCGCGGCGTAGCTAATTCACTCACTGAATCCTACTTGACGAACAGATCGCAATTCGTAACACAAAATGGTGTTTCATCATCTATAAAAAATATTACTTGTACTTTACAAGTATACTTGTACAAACTCTCGTAGAGGAATCATGTGTTTTATTTTATTTATATGACAATATAAACTGACGAATACCAAGAGAATATTGTTTTATTTATATATATATATATATATATATCGATACATATTGAATTATACTTCGCTGTATAATTCATTTAATCACCGCCTTACTTATGTTATTACGAAGCAGTCATATATATTTATATATTTTTTAAAACTGGTTCAACAAATATTATTTGTTATTCACAGTTGTTATGGTTTTACATACAGGTACATAACTAAATTACCTAACTATAGAGATTACATAACTTCCCTAGTAACTTTTCAGTATTTCAAAATAAAGGTGTATTGTATTGTATTGTAATGTAAATAATATTTCCATTTTTATAGCATCACATACAACACAATTTAATTAATAATTAATCAATATTGTCACTATTATCACTATTATAAATATCTTGCGGTAAAGGCTTTTGAGTCTGGTGTGTATTCTTTTCTTGCCTATATTATTGATGAGCACACTTTCACTTTTTTTAACGTTTTCTAGGCATCGTCGGGTCAGATGTTTAATGAATGTAGTGAGGGATGGTACTAATAATTCACTATGCAATTGTTCATTACGGATGAACAAGGGGGCGTTCATAACACTTTATTTTGAAATAACTGGATTTTGTTTATGTTTGTTTTTGATGTGTTACCCCACACTTCACATGCGTATGTCACTAGAGGTCTCGGGAGTGATTTATATAGTAGGACCGCACTTGTCGTTTGGAGACTAGATTTTCGGTTTAGCAATGGATAGTAGAGTTGTTGTAGTCTTTTATATGCAAGTTGCAGTTTAGCGTTAACATGAGCACTCCAGGTTAGTCGAAAAACGAGATGGACACTTAGGTATTTGACTGACTGGCTTTCGGATTCCATTCAATTTCTTGGTCGGTAATGAAATGTTTTTAGGACTTCGAATTCTCCTTAAGGTAAATATTTGCACTCGCATTTAGTAGTGTTAAGTTTGACATTCCATTTACTACTAAACCAGTTGATAATTATATTTGTAACACTTTGGAGTTCTTCAATACCGGAATTCAAATCATTGTTTTGGGTTATTATGGCTCTGTCGTCTGCAAACATAACTACTGTGGTAGTTGATGGAATTTCTCGCACAAAGATCAAGAAAATAATTGAACCTAGCATGCTTCCTTGTGGTACTCCTGGTTTTATGTTTTCCTAGTTCGATATGTCGTTGTTAATTTTGATAGAGAATGTTCTGTCTTCAAGAAATTGGACTATGACTGCTGATGTTTATATTTTAAATTCTTTTATTGTTAGAGTTATCAAGATTCTTCAATTAGTTTCTGAGTATTAAATAAAATCATCAATTGCTTTAATTATTGCTTGGTTTTGTCCAGCAAAGTTTTGGTCAAACATAAATCTTTTATATTTGTCCATCAAAAAACTAAAAACTTCTTAACTGATAAATTATTGGAATTTCTTCAAATCCCTTCCGTATCTGATCATCATATTTCTTAAGTAGTGGCATTTTGTATTGTTTGCAATTTTTCAACAAATTCTTGTTTAGGCAAAAACCAATGGTATTATCTCCTGTTTGCTTTTTTCTGATTAAACTTTTGATTAAACAAAAAATAAACCTATCTCAGTCCTCGGTGAATGAAAATATATATAATCAGTTTCTCAACGGAGAAGTTAAAAAGAAATGTTTACCATTCTTCCGGGAATCAAACATTGTTAAAATAATTGCTATAAATATATGCAAATAGCCCTAAAGAATTTCTTCATATACTATGTTGCGAGTGAAAGTGGTAGTGTTTTTCTTTATGAGAGTACCCTGTTCCGGTCTTGGGCAAACTTGAATACGGACAGCATCGAAGAATTTTAGCTATATTAATTTCCGATCATTTTAAAATCAATACTCCGTATGGCGCATTCTTAATGTTAACAACGTGGAGTTGTCCATGTGCAAACATTTGTTTTCTCATATATATGCTCACCATATCTAAGGTTTGTCCCTGGGCTTTGTTTATGGTTATTGCATACGCCAAGTGAATCGGGAATTGCCTTCTTCTTAAAGTAAAGGGCAGATTTACGTCACTCGACAAAATGTCAATTCGAGGTAGAAGGACCATCTGACCTTTAAAATTTCCCACCGCTATTTCGGCGTCTAAATAGTTAGCATTCATGTTCCTGATGACGAAACGGGTACTATTGCATGGCCTATCTACCAAATTCAGGTTCTGTAGCAACATGACTATGGCACCCGTTTTTAGCGTCACTTATGAGGCGGAATATTCCCGTTGGCGTCAGTGAGTTTAAGAACTCGGTGGTAAAATTTTCCCGGTCAGTATCATCCTCGACGACACAGTCGATGTAAATAAAATTATATAATTTATCATCAAGCAGTCTTCATTCTTAGGACATAAAATAGCGCGGTTTATTATTTATGTGGCCGTATAATTCTTTGATGACATCTTTACACATCTATGTGGAATTGCAATTGGGTCTCTTGGCAAGCCGTTACCATTGTCCAATAGTCCGCCTCCAAGTTTCAGAAGAAATTCGCAGAAATCAATTTCGTCAGGATGGGCTCTCCTTTTGATGAAGATTTAGCGATCGGAAGTGAGCCATAACGGACTATTTTTTTACGCACGTTTCTATAATATAGGCTTTATGAACATGCGGTACAACAGGCAAACATTGACGAGAGTCTCCTCCCAACAATACTGTTTCTCCACCAAATGGTTGATCACTGCGTAGAACATCACGCAGCTCTCTATCAATGATGTTTTAGGCTAACGCAGGAGCCATCGGTACCTCGTCTCTCATAATTAGGTCTGCCTGTCTGATTTTCTCTGTCACGGCTTACCCAGCCTTCAAGTTGCAAGTAGATGTCTCTATAATTGGCACGAGTAGTTTGAATCGAGAGTGTACAGTGCAACCATTTTTCAATAACATGGCTGCTATGCTAGTTCACGCAACGGGCAGGGCTATTTTACGTTGATTACGGCGCATGCTCAATATTGGGTTGTACACAAACGTTTTTCCTGTTCCACCGGTCCATCTAAATAAAAATACCTATTGGCGTCTATAGGATTGGAGATGACGTTCATTACGACGTTATAAACAATCTGCTGTTCAACGTTCAGCAATGCCTGGCATCTTTCTGCTTTCTCAAGTTCCGCTTCGATGATAAACGTCTCGTCCCGGACTATCAATAGATCTGCGGGCGGTGTCGGAAGGCCTTTCTCGCGACAGCTTGTACCATTTTGCAAGAGTACCTTTTGCGAGAGGTTCGACAGTGTTCCTTTCATGGCCGTTTCTTCTAAAATCTTCTGTTAAATAATCCTTGAACCGGTTCCAGATTATATCCGGTTGGGCCAGGTCACAGAAGATGCTCAGCGTGGCAAATAGCATACGCATCTGAGCGGGCCTCCTCTAGACACCTGTCAAACAACAAATGAACGATAAGAAAATTTTGTCATACGTATATATTCTTACCTTATCCATTCCTGATCATCAGCTTGCAAATTCCTGGCTTGAGCAGCGAGGTTGAAAGTGTTATAGACTACACCATCGACTGTGCGGACGCCTTCATAGCTCCTGGTGCTTCTGACATGTAATAGCAAAAGACGAAGATAATACATCTCTTCGGCTCGGGGAGTGATAGCGTACATTCGCGAAATTACTTTCTCCTGACCTTGCGATTCACTTTCCATGTGCTCGAGTTTGAGTTGAATGTGTAATGGTATAGAATGTCCATATAGAGCAGCGGTTCCCAACTTTATTTTAACACGCAACCCTTCTAAACATCTTACATATTTTTGGAACCCTTATTAATTTATATTAAATAATAAACGCAATGTATGTTATATATTGCTTTATTTATAAAACAAAAACCTGAAACTACAAACAAAACTCAAATTGTTAAAAAGGAAAAACAATTATAAGGAAAATTACAGGAAAAGGATATTTTTTTAATGTAAAACATTGAGTTTATGTTTATCCTGTATAATTTTCTCAAGATTTGGCTCAATCGTATATTCTTAATGTATATTCGGCACTGCGTTCCCGTGCGTTTGTAAAGCGCTTATTTTGAACAATTAAATAAAAACGCGTACATAAAAAGTACATATTAAAAACTATATCAAATACAAATTTTAATATTTTGTATTACTAAAGTTTTATAAGGCCCGGTCTTTCCACCTTCTAATAAACTTCTGGGTAACTATCTGATAGATAAAGTTATCTGATACTTTATCTGTTGGATAAATGTCATCCCGTCCTTCAATTCATATTTATCTGTCAGATAGTTATCTGACGGATAATGAGACTGACATATTGAATCCTCAGATTGGTAACACTGAATTTGTAACTGAAATAGGCGTTGAGAAAGATTTTTGTTTCTCTATGGAAATAAATAAATAAATTGGTAAACTGACAGCTGTCGAGCCGTTTTTTTGGTTATTGTCATTAACAAAATTAAATTTATGGATGCTTTATACAAGATTTTAGCAATTATTAATAAGTAAGCATGTAATAAAATTGGGGGAACTAATTCTACGTTTATTTAATTTTATTATGATTGATGTAAATACAAAATAAGTTATAATAAATTTGAAAATAAGAAATTAAATCACGGAGTATTCTTTCATTTTCATTTCTCCTGAGTAATCAGTTTCTTCAGGTACGTCACCGACACAGTACTGATATTTTGTGGGTGGTTCTTCATATCCACTCTTGTAACGTTAAAGTTGCGGAATACTGCAGTTGCTACTATACTAATTATAATCTTATTGCTCAAATTTGAAGCGAATATTAGAATTATTAAACATTATATTGTAAGGCGTGGATCCCGGCTAACGTTTAATATAAAATATCCTTCTCGACACCGTTTACATCAGCCTTTTTTTCACAGAAGAAAGCAGTTTCACTAACATTTCATCCCAGGCTGCAACCACTCGTAGATAGCGGACAATTTCGTAATATACTCGTTGAAATTTGTGAATTTAATTTTCCGTACAAGGCATACAAATGAAATCAGACATAAGCTGGATATTGCACGAGATACTTTTTTCATATTTTTTCTCACCGTGGACTGGTGCACTGTTATTTTGGAGTTAAGGCATTATTAAGGCACAATTAATAAAATTCAAACAAATTAAATTTTTTCAAGTCCATTTTGCAATTTATTGATCCAAGAAATCATTTAATTTCTAACTTTTTGACAGTGACAGCACTTATTCGTTACTTATTCGCTACTTTGACTACCGAATAACTTATCTGCCAGATAGCATAGTTTATTCGTAGGAATAACTTTATCTGAAGATGGAAAGACGTTTTATTGTTTTTATCCGTCAGATAACGTTACCAGCCACTTTATCTGAAGATGGAAAGACCGGCCCTAAATTCATAAACTTTATGAAACTTTAGTGTGTTATGAATTATGAGTGTGGAAATATTTCCGGGTATAAATTCTCTTTGCTCGTTAACTAATGGCTATGATTCTTAAGAAGCTTAACGCTCCTTAAGAGTTGTTGAATTAAACTCAACATTTTGACTAAAAGCCCGACATTTAGTTGCAGCCCCTCCATTAAAATATACCTCGACCCACCACTGGTCTGTTTTAATAGTAACTCAAAAAATCTCAATTCTAAACGTACAATGCTTTCCGGAGCAGCTAAGGAGTCCATTGAAAATATTCATTCCTGTTTCTAGCATTAATTGTCTTAATTATGATTTTCCATTAAGTTATTTTTATTATTTTATGCAGGTATACAATAGCAGTATGTATGGATCATGTGTACCCCGTATGGCCCTACATCAGTGACACTGGCACATTGCCTCCCGAGAGCTGTTACTTTGGACAGATGCTGAACATTGGGGCAATGCTAGGTTTGTAACGCATATTTTTTAATTTCTAGTGGACCTAATTCACATAGAGTTAAATGCATTAAATGGTTGGTTTTGTGGTAACAAATCGTCACCCTAGACTAGAGTGCAAGTGTTCTAACTGCCCAAATATTTTATTTGGGAAATTGCAGTTAAATGTATAATTGAGTATTACGTGTTACAAGAAAGTATAATGGTAATTTCTTCATATTCATAATAATATTACATACAGAAATACATTTTTATACCATGTTGATACATTTAACAGGATATAGGACAAAAAACAAGGATATAGGACAAATACACAAAAGTTCATATGAAACAAAGTTGTATTCTCTATTACAAAAACTATTTTTATAAATATTACAAAAAAATAAATAAATAAACAGGAATAAACTGTAGCAACAAAAATTATTTACTTATTATTATTGAAGTTAATCTTGTTTTCTTTTGATTTCGAAATTTTATCTGTTTTTCTGTTATATTTTTATTTTGTTTTCTTAAACAAGACCTTATAAAATTCTTTATCGGAATCATTCATAAATGGTAACATAGATTCCAAATCTTTTCATTTGTCTTCCGAAATGCCAAGTTAGGTGCATGCCAAGTAGGGGCAATCAGTTAGGGGCATTATATCAGGTATCTCAAGTGTATTTGACATATTATTTAACAGCATTTTTGATCGCGAAGTTTTATTTCTGCAAATTTTAGTGCAAACAAAATTATCATCAAAATTGCATTTTTTTTTTTTAGTTGAACTCATCCATTTTTATTAGTTTAATGGAAAACAGTTGCCCATAAACATAAGTAGTTTAATACTGTAGGACAACTGGTATGATTAATCTATTCCGATACTGGAGATCGGACAAAGTGAAGTTTTAATGAAATACTCTATTTTCATTGGTTCATTCGGATATAGAACAATAGAATACTAATTTACGAAAAGGAAATTTATAGGATATAGTTCAAAAATCATATTATGTTAGGTTGGATATGGAACATTTGTTATACAAGTAGGATATAAGACAAAAGGCGCTCAAATATCATAATTTATCTGGGATATAGGTCAAAAAAATTTAAAAAAGTTTATTTTCCTTTGATTAAACTACACTTTTCGTAGTAGGTATAGGTCAATTGAATTCTAACTTTCTTCTAGACATTCTCTCATTCTAACATTCTCTCTCAATTGAACTCCATATCGCCCAAAAGTGGATTTAGAACATTTGCACTCTAGGGTGACGAAATTAAAACTAAATGTAAAAAAGAATAAAGCCATGGTAATGTGCAATAGTAATTTATATAGTGTTTTTAGAGATAGTCAATTGAAAATAAATATCAATGAAGAAATAATAGATGTTGTAGATGAGATAAAATACTTAGGAATTATAGTTGACAGGAAGCCAAAATTTAATGGCCATGTGGACTATATTTGTAAAAAGATAGAAAAAAAAAAATCTCTATTGTATAGAATAGGAAATTGTTTATCTTTATATTAGTTTTTAACACTATAATATTACCACATTTTTATTATTGTGCGACTGTTTTGTATTTAAGTAACGAGACTGACCTTAATAATTAACAAAAACTACAAAATCGAGCAATGCGAATTATACTGCATTGTAACAGGCGTACTAAAGTAGATGCTATGTTGACAACAATAAACTGGTTAAATATTAGAGATCTAATTGAATACCAAACTCTTTTTTTACACAAAATTAAATTTGGTTTGATGCCATCATATTTTGAAAATATTTTAACTGAGTGCAATGTAATTCATAACTATAACACGCGTAATAAGAACAACTTTTATATTGAATGTAAAAAGAAAAATCAAGTAGCATATAATTCGATATTTATTAAAAGTATAATAAAATATAACAAACTGGACAGTGATATTAAACACTGTATGAATATTGCACTATTTAAAAGAAAAATAAAATTCATGTACAGTCTCAAAATTTAAAATTTCAACAATGAAACCATGGAAACGAATGACATGTCAAAATTAAATTAATTTTTTTACGTATTTTAATAACAAAAAAATAAATAAATGGCAAATTTGTATTAAGAATGACACAAAAAATCAAAATATAAAGAAAATGACATTTTAAAATGATATTAACCTTAATCAAAAAATGTTTATTGAAAGTATGATTTACAAAGCTTAAACAAAACGGCCGAAAAGCACGATTTAAACGATGAAAGTAACTAGATTGCAAAATCTAGTTCCGCTTAACCGTTTGGAACAGACTTTATATGTAGGTTACTTTTTTTCTCTATTTTTTTGTATACTAATATTGTATTATTTTGTAAATATTAACATTTATTTTTTATAGAATATTTGTATAACTAGATTTATTGTTTGCAATTGTAATTATAATACTAGCATTTTTAGCTAAATAAATATATTATTATTATTACCTTTATAAATATAGTTGCACATATATTTACAGATATATACAAACACATTTACGCACTTAGCACCACAGTTTACTAGATTCTCATACACAACTATCAATCTGAAATAAAATTAGTAACAATCTTAGAACAGTTATCTATAAGAATAACTATCAATTGGATAATATTATCCTCTGGATATTCACTAGGATAAATTGATTTCTGTATTTCCAACTCTAGTTATCCCGTAAATAGCTATACTGATTGATAATAATATTTTCGAATGTTTTTTATGTTGGTATTAGTAGCTTTATCTTAAACAAAGGGAGACATATACGCGACTCGCACGAATAAAAGAGAGATAGATACAACTGTCAAAATAAATGACATAAATGCCCAAGAAGCGCAAATTTCAATATTTCCGAAATAAGGCAACTTGTAAATATTGTGTTAAAATGTAAAAATGTTATAGAAAATAATTGCTGATAGGTGACTGTTCGTTGCTACAAGTATCGATATACAATACTATATGCTTTCTCTGTCTATATAATTATTTGTATACCCATAGTAACGTATAGTGACGCAAGTTGACAACTAACCTTCCAAATTATTTTTAAAAAAACAAAGCATTAGAAAGAAACGGAATGATTCGTAGATATCTTTACTAATTTGAGCAGGAAAATAAATTTACAGCAAACAAAATTATTAATTTTAGGGTAATAATTATAAATAAGGAAAAACTTATACTCATACGTAAATTTTGGATTATAATTTCTTGTTTAATTAAATTAAATTTTTATGTTTTCCTGTAAGTAATAAAATATTAAGTAAAAATATATTTATTCATATAATATATTGCTAGAAGTTGTATATAAATGTTTATTTTTATTTTAAAAAAATTAGTCACTGTAATGCATGATATCGTCGTCATCTGAACTGTCACTGTCATTTCTTGTATTTATTATTATTGGATTAATATCATCAACAAACCTTACCCTTTCCCAGCATTCATTTATTAAATTTTCGATTTTTTTAACATATTTTACCCAAGTTTCACAACTAATTTGATCACAGGCTACTTGCCACATTTTCAAAACTTCGTTATCACTATATCCGTTTTGACCAATATGTCTATCATAATAATTTTTTGTTATACCCCAAATTAGTTCAATGGGGTTAAACTGGCAGTGATAAGGTGGCAATCTTAGTACTTCATGACCATACGTTTGTACCAATGTATCAATAAAATAAACTGGTTCAGATTTTAATTTCCTTCGTTTTCTCGTGATTTTGTTAGTGAGAAGTTCAGATTTTTTACATTTTATAATTCTATGAATTGTTGATTCCGAAATCTTTAAGGCAGCTGTTACTCTTTGACGGACACAAGATAGAGAAATAAGTGGCCCATTGTTCTTTTTTTCGGAATTAAAATATTCCAGCAGATTTAAAATTAAAGTTTGTAAATTTAATAATTGGCCGCAAGATCTATTAATTAATATTATTAACAGACACTGACAGCTAAGACAAATAACAAAAAACATTTTTAAAATCGCTGAAAAAGGTTACTAGATTATTATATGAATGCACTACTTGATACATACATGTAACAGTCACCTATCAGCAATCCGACTATATGTTTAATGCATCCTGCATACAGAATAGAAATGCAAAAACACTGAAAATTAAATACGACCGTTTATTTATTTTTATTTTTTAATTGGTGTAATATTTGGTGAAACAGGATATTAAATGCATTTTTCGCTAATCGAAATCGATTAATAAATTCTTTCTCACCCCAATGGTTCATATGATTTGGTCTAACACGAACTATGTATGGACGTTTTAAATACTCTACAATTTCTTCATCATCGTCTGCTTGCAAATCTTCTAAATCAGCATCCATGATTCCTTTCTTTAAAAATAAATGGTGTATGTAATATGTATATAAAGTGTAGGTATGTCTAATATGTACATAATACCTGTTATATTATATATTTTACATATATATGCTTATATTATGTACATATATTTATCAATAAAATATTTTTTGACACCTATCTGTTAAAATCTGTCATTTTTTATCCAATGGATAACATTTATCAGTACCTACACGCTGTGAATAACTTATCCTATAGATAACTTAGTTACTCTATAGATAAATAATTGTAAATACGCAAAAAATCGTTTATTCCCTTGATAACAACTTATCCCATAGATAGTCCATTTTATCTATGGTTCGAAATACCAGGCCTTAGATACATAAAACTATGTAGATATGTATACTTTAATAATGAATAAATTATTAGTATTAATCTATAGATCAAATTTTGCAGCAAATACACTCATCAAAATGGTTCATTGAATTTCATTGAATAGCCTAATGAAATAAAACCAGTGGCGAAGGGAAACCTCCGCTAGACTTGCCCTCCCATAAAAAAAATATTTAAAAAAAAATGTAAATTTGAAAAAAAAAAAAAAATTAAATATTTAGATAAATCTTCAAAAATACATCAAATTATGTTCTATACCAATTTTTGTCCAAGGCTTGCTTTACTAGGTACGAATTAATTATCATGACCATGGAAACGTTACATATAAGTATGAAAAAATTGAGATTTTAAATAATTTTACAAAAAATTTTCGAAATTTTTCGTTTTGTCAAAAAACGTCTCAAATAAAAGTTATTAATTATTGCATTTATAGTAACTTTTGTTCAATAAATTTTTTCGAAATATTTTTCTGTTGCTAAATATTCGCAAAAATCTTAAAATCGACACGAGTAAACTCCCATTTTTAGTCAACCGATTTTCATAAAAAACAATAGGGTTCTTCCCATTTAATAGGAGAATTTTTTAGTACCAGAACGAACTCTTTACGTTAAACCGTTTTTGAGTTATCGTGTACACACACACACACACACACACACACACACACACACACACACACACACACACACACACACACACACACACACACACACACACACACACACACACACACACACACACACACACACACACACACACACACACACACACACACACACACACACACACACACACACACACACACACACACACACACACACACACACACACACACACACACACACACACACACACACACACACACACACACACACACACACACACACACACACACACACACACACACACACACACACACACACACACACACACACACACACACACACACACACACACACACACACACACACACACACACACACACACACACACACACACACACACACACACACACACACACACACACACACACACACACACACACACACACACACACACACACACACACACACACACACACACACACACACACACACACACACACACACACACACACACACACACACACACACACACACACACACACACACACACACACACACACACACACACACACACACACACACACACACACACACACACACACACACACACACACACACACACACACACACACACACACACACACACACACACACACACACACACACACACACACACACACACACACACACACACACACACACACACACACACACACACACACACACACACACACACACACACACACACACACACACACACACACACACACACACACACACACACACACACGATCTGGATATTTTGGTTACTTTTATGGTGTGTTACTGACTTCAAATGTCAATTAAAATATTCCTTACGCTGTAAAACCGACTTTAGGTTGATAAGGTTATGATCATTATAATTAAGATATCATTTTTCAATATGACATATGTCAAATGGATCGACATTTTAAAAAAGTGACATTTTTTAATACCAACATGACATACAGCTTCAAAGGTGCAAACTATTGAAAACAAAATTCCCTCTTAGTTTGTTTTTACAAAAGTGAACAACTTATAGCTCAGTAACATGAGGTAAAATAGGGGTTCTCTTAGGAAAAAATCCCATTGTGGCAACCGTAGCGATTCTCCATATAACCATCACAGATTACTGCGATCAGAAAAATTAATTTGAACCTATAATCACAACTGTCAAATAAAATAATAATTCAATTGTTTTTAAAAAATCAATAAATATTTTTTACACAAAACTGCGTAACTTATTTGCACTAAATACCCAAAATTGGTGGTGACCCGCGACGTGATTCAATGTAAGTATTGTGATTCGTACGAGTACTACTCATTTTTTAAAACTCCCAAATTGGATTTTGTGAGGTATTATCGCAAATATTATACGTCAAGAAAGCCAGTACGCGGGGCTATAACCGCGCAGCGGGTCAGAGAATTAAATACTCTCTGCTACGGAACATATTTCACCTCACTTTCACCTAAATAATCTTCAATTACAAGATGTTAGAAGGACAAGCTGAGGAACAAACACCATTTAGCGCTAATGGTCAACATGTTGCCAGCGTTGCAGAATGCCCCCATTTTGGCGGGAAAATGTAAAGGTATGGTTTTTACAAGTTGCCACGCTCTGTCTAGCAGAGGCAATCGGCTTGCTCAGTGAAGACGGGAGTAGGTCGAGATTAGTCGACTACACTTACGCGTTTTAAACTGTAAGTTCTAAATAAAAATGGGCGCCACTGAATCAAACATTTCGCCAAGGCCTCAAGTGTGATTCAGAACACCGCCGACAGTAGTACCTTTCGTACCCAATATTGAAAATAAAATAAATAAAGTTAACACAAGATAAATAAAGGCACAATACAGACTACACCTTTTATTGTCAAATCGGGTGAGATTCAACCCGGTAAATAAATAAATAAATAAATAGAAATTTTTCATTCACGATATAATAAATAAAAACGTAATATATAACAGTAGTAATTAAATTAATGATTATAAAGTCCATTTACCGTAACTTTGAAATGACGTCACAGTTGAAAAACTCACCTTGTTGCCAATACGTAAACTGTTAAAAAAAGTTAGGTTATATCGACCATAAATAAGAAAAAAATAAAAAGAAATTAAGAAATTTTATTCTTTTCAGAACGATTTGGGGAAGTTTTATATTTAAAACCTATATTTCTTAAAATCTTCCAAAGGGAAGTCCATCATACAGCCATCATCAACCATCATACAGTCCCCTTTCATGTAATTTTATATTAATAGTGTCGATACTGTCGATGCTCTCCTAAAATCAAATTAATTTATTAAGAGGCCTCACGTAGAGATGTTGTGTCCTTACTATTACGGTACATCTCATAAATTACATTACGTATCCCAACTGTTGTAAAATTGTCTAATTCTACAACAGATTTAGTACGTGTTCGTTTCTTTTTCGGGCTATTGACAGTTTCACCTCTCGCTTGTTGTGCTGCCATTTTATTTACTTATTAACTATTTTTATTAACTCTCTAAAAAGTTAATAAACAATTATTTGTAGAAATATATTCAAGTGAAAAGACCATAGATATAAACTAAATTTTATATTTACTCACATCTCTGACGCATTTCACATCCATTGAAGGTCCACCATTGTCTCGCTCTCTTTCAAAATAATTAATATGAGACAAAACCATCCTTTGAGCACGGCTACTAAGAGCTTTGGGCATTTTTACATTTAAATTACAATTAAATTTAAAAAGAATAAAATATAACTTCACTGTTACTTGTAAGTACCTAAACGACAACCTGACAAATAACGATTGAACAATCCAATTTTAAACTGACAACATTGGAAAAATCTACCAACATTAAATAAATAAATGTACTAACTGAGTGATGGATTGATGTTGATTAAAACATATCATAACGTTGGTACTTAAATTAACCAAGTGTGACGTCATCTCATATTTATTGTGAATGGAGTTTATATTTTTTCATTTGACAACTCACTACATATTATATATCAACTCCATAGATATATAGAATACTGTATTTCCATAGATACGTCAGTGGTGTCGAGATCTTGATCTTCTATCTGACACACACATTTTATATTATTAATAATATTTGAAACATATAAATCTTGCAAATCATTCAAAGTTAGTGCGTTGTTTATTGGCTTTCGCAAACTTGCAGGATTCCATTGACTTCACTCGTTTATTGTCGATCTTCAATCGTTTATCAATTGTTTACCATTCTTGTGGTGGACCGATATCAATAATACACGAATACGAAAATATATATCTTTATTGTTAAACTACATTTTATTACAACTGAAAAGTAACAATCAATTGTTACTATGATATTTTAAGTATATAACAATTTTTTTCGGTATGTTCCTAAAGAAGTATTATCGTTTTAGGTATTTGAAGAATAATCTTAAATTACCTCCGATAGTTTTGCAGTACTGGAAAAAGTTTCGCAATCGTTACAGTTTCCGTTGTAACTTTCGACGTTTACGGCTTCACAATCAAATTCACTTTCTGTCCCGGTACCACTAACACCAATTATTCCCAGAATTCTGTTGGATATATCGTCAATTTTCATTTTTGTAGTAGGACCACCACCAGTTTTCTTTATCTTGCATTTAACTTTTGAGACACCTTTTCTGGCGTTTTTTCTTTAGCGTATCTCATTTGCTTTTTAAATTTCCCTTAGTTCTTCCAGTCTTCATCAAAACATTGAACTTTTCTGCTACGCAGCTCCATGCTTTTTCATTTTCGGCACTTGAAACATGATCTGTTTTTTTGCATTCAAAACGACGTTCAAAATAAATAAAATATATAAACTTACTAAATACTAGGAAATTATTACTATTAAACTTGCCAACTTGGTCCTTAAATTCTGCCATTAGCATCACAAGAGTATCAATTTCCTTAATAGAATAGTTAGAACACCTTTTCCTTTTATTTTGGTTCATTATTTAATTTTTATAATGCAAAATACAAACGAGACGTTGTAATGTGACATATATTTATTGTGAATGGTTTAGGTTTAAACAATTTTCCAATTAATAAAAATAACTATAAATGTTTTAAAGAAAACGATAAATTTTGATGAAATAATCAGTATACTAATGTACTGCAGTGTCGCACTGCCGTACGAGTTGCTCAACACCTTCTCAACGGTAGCAAGACAGAAGTGAATAAATCTTCAGAAAGGCAATTCAGGCCCTCAATAACCTTATCATCAATATTGCATATATCTAAAGTGTATCTTGGCCAAGTCACTACATACAACTCTAAGTTACAGATACTGATGCTCTCCGAAAAGATAAGTATGTCCCAGTACGTTCACAAAATGGAAAAAACACCTTGACAAGGTGGGACGTGCGTGTCTTTACAAGGAACGGGTTGTAAGTCCGAACTACAAACCTGAGACATACATAGCTGTCGGACGCACCACTACTGAATACAATTATCAAAATCTCAAGGAAAGGTCGCTCCAAAATAATATTATTTCCTATACCCGTTTTATATCATAGAAAGATAACTTCAAATATATTCTCTTACCACGTATGCTGGTAAACGTGCCTATAACGTCTATAAAACTGTTGTTCCCAAAAATCCGTCGCAAGACGTGTGAATGTATGAAAATTTACAAGTTATGGCTGGCTGATTATAGAATTCTCCGGGAACTAGTCCCGTGGTCGTAGTTGCACCAAAATTCACAAGAATTAGCAATATAATCAAGATCAGCCTGTGTATTCAACCTTTGTTTTATAACAGAACAGTATTTATTTATTACCAAGTGTGCCATGGAAACATAACACACTTGGTTCTTAATAATTTTGTATTTATTGATTGTGAATGCATTCAGTGCGAGGCGCGATATTTGAACGTAACAAAGTAGAAGCTCAATTTAATACAGCCGGTGTTATAGCTGAAATCACTAAGTACAATTACGTCCTTAGTTCACTTGACAGCGAAGTGGCTGAACTAGTTTTCGATCTTATCTAGAACACCCAGCAATACTGCTTGCATAGATTTAAAAAAGCGGTTGATAGAGGAATTTGCAGAGTCAGAAACAGTCAAAACCAAAAAAAATTAATAACCGAGATTGACATTGATGACAAACGGCAGCCAGTTTTGCTCAGAGAGATGACATCACTCGCAGGTGGTGCAGTAACAGATGATTTTTTAAGAACCTTGTTTTTACAACGTCTTCCAATAAACGCTAGTTCAATCCTGACCACAAGTAAAGATATGTTGGATAATCTGGCCATTATGGCAGATAAATTTTTAGACATAACAACAGGGCAATCATTTGTGAGCTCTATTATTTCACCACCCGCAGCTACACCATCTACCTCTCTCAATGATAGATTAGCAAATCTTGAAAAACAGTTATCCGAACTAATCCAGTCCATCAGCGGTATAAGATCCAGATCTTTTCGTGGTAGGTCACGATCCAAGTCACCTCACTAAGGAAAACACGATTTCTGTTGGTGCCAGTTTAAATTTGGTGACGCCGCCAAGAAATGCCATAAACCATATACGTTCAACAACAAAAAGGAAAACGTTTAGGCTCGTCCCTTTCGGCGGTAGGGGATGCGACACATAAATCAAGTCGCCTTTTTGTAACAGACAAGCATACTGGTTTAAGATTCCTAGTTGACAGCGGAGCTGACATATCCGTTATTCCCCATCTTTACGGGACAAACAAACTGACTCCAAAGGAGAATTGTACGGTTCAATAATACAAACCTACGGCGAACGTCTGCTTAACGTTGGTTTAGGCCTGAGAAGGATATTTTGCTGGCCATTCATATTAGCAGATGTGAATAATCCTGTTATGGGAGCCGACTTCTTGAGCCAGTTTAGTCTACTTGTGGATCTTAAAGGTGGACGCTTACTAGACAGGAAAATACAGATGTCAACCATAGGTACTGTAGCTACTTCCAATGAACCAGCATGTTAGTCATTTCACCGCAACAAAATTTTTCTAGCAGAATTTCACAATATCCTAATTTGCTGCTAGAGAAACCACATTTCCATGAGGTACGCAATGATGTTAACCATGTCATAGTTACTTCAGGACCTCCTGTATGTTCCAAAGCAAGAAGTTCTGCCTCACCGGGAATCGAACCCGTCAACCTAAGAATTTCGCGTTCTCGTTCTAGAGCTACTAGACTACGAAGGCATGAAGCAATATGTTACATAATCATCCAGTTCCTTTGGTTTTCGTTCTCTCTGCGATCTTCTCAACGTCACTGGAACTTCTTCTCTACGCTGAATGATGCAGTCACATTTGTCCTGAATTGTATCAGGAACTGATTCCAATTGCTCAGCTTCATGTGAGCTGTCTAACAAATCGTATCATTTTATGATTTTTGATTTCAGTATCCCCCACTACTTTTTCTTTACAAACATCTGATATCCTGTTAGTTCCAGTAAATTGAAGAATATAGAAATATTCTTCATTATTATGGTATTGTTATTTGGAAAATATACTCGATAGCCTTTTGTATTTCAATGTAACCAACAAGAATACCTTTTTTTGCCTTTTTGTCCTATTTCAATCTACTTTCTTTGGGTACATGCATCATGACGCTACTACCAAAAATTCTACGATTACTTACGTTTAGTTTCTTACCTGTCCAAATCTCAAATGGAGTTTTATTATTTAACTTAGAAGCTGTAGATCTATTACTAAGATATATAGCGTGATGTACAGTTTCTGCCCAAAACCTTTTCTCTAAGCCTGCATCGTATATGGGTTTGTTTTTTGGTGAATGATTCCAGTCTTTTAAAAAATCTTCAAATTTATTGTCACACAATTCTCCTCCATTATCAGTTTTAAAAATCTTGGTTTTTCTGGGCATAATTTAGAATTTTCTTAAGTAGTCGAACCAGTGGCGGCACGTGACATTTTCTGGTGGGACAATAAGCTTTTTTAGGGCAAAAGTTAATCAAAAAGGTTTTTGAATGAAATTTCCTTAAAATAACTTTATTGTTTTCTTTTTAATTTTCTTCGGAACTCGTTAAAATGAATTCCGGTCTTGGTGGTCCTATAGTCTAATTTTTATATCATAGGTTCAATTATTTTTGGAAAC
The DNA here is from genome assembly GCA_963971575.1 of Liopterus haemorrhoidalis. NCBI lineage: Eukaryota > Metazoa > Arthropoda > Insecta > Coleoptera > Dytiscidae > Liopterus > Liopterus haemorrhoidalis. The sequence goes on along the minus strand of OZ020622.1, from coordinate 34,146,543 downwards.
CAGCTCTAAAATTGAAATCACGCTATTTTCATTCTCATTCATTTTTAAAATTTAATTATTTATTTATTTATTATTATTTTTCCCCAAAATTCGCCACTTACATATAACACAATCATATAAACTTGAGAAAATGTAGCGAGTAAATTATTATCAAATATACTAATAAAACACTATTTTAATAATATAATTATTAAAACATCGAACTTACTAACCTTTTAATAATACATAACTACAAACAAATGTCAAAATAAAGTACTCCGACTGATAATTAAAACTACGGACAAAATATGTTTTGACCCACTTGCAATGGCTGCTACAGGTTACATACTATTGCTCGTCCTTCACCTCCGCTCGTACTCCGCATCTACACTCGTACAAAGATTTGAGACATTCGCTCTTTTGCCCTGCCTGGCGTATATCCATTCTAAAAACATCGATGTGAATTTAAGTTATAAACATTTCAATATAACTAAATCTTAATTTAAAATGGGTAAAATGAAAACAATACATGTTATCATTATTATTAAATAAAGATTTTCTACTTTTTCAAAAGTAAATAATTGGGAGGACACTGACCCGTTGTCCTCCATGCACCAGCCGCCACTGAGTCGCACACTTGGTTTTTAGAATATAAACAAAACCCATTTTACTAAAATTAGAAAATATTTAGAATCACTAATTGATCTAACTTCCACATACATCAGCATGAACTACTGCAAGTGGCCCGTTAGATTCTGTACTACTGTCTACTTTGTGAAAATGCTAGTCGAGACCAGGGCCGGATTTAGTGTTAGGGGAACTGAAGCGCAAATGAAAAGTGGGCCCCTGAAAAAAAATTTCTTGACTTTAATTTCTTTTTATTGTTTTTGTTGTTTAAATACAATAAACTGAAAATAGTACTAAGTTACACCTATGAAATCTTTAAAGAAAATTGAAATAAAATATTTTTCTAATTTTTTATTACAAAAACAAAGTTACTGAACGAGAACAGAAAAGATATAAATTAAAAAAAAAAAAAAAAAAAAACAGAAAATAATATATAATAATCTATAATAATCTATCTATCTATATATATATAAGGCAGTGCCCTGACTGACTGACTGACTCACTCATCACCGCCCAGCCCGCACCCCTGGGCCTAGAAACTTCAAATTCGGAGAGTGTATTTCCTTCATGACGTAAGCACCCACTAAGAAGGGATTTTTCGAAATTCCACTCCTAAGGGATGAAAAGGGGTGAAATGTGATTTCACGAATTACTTAATATCTCTTAGGGCCGATGGGATATCGACTTAGTTTTTGCTTACAAGTATTATCCATACAAATGCCGAAAAACGTATTTCGGGATTTTGCCCTAATCAACCCCTAAAGGGGTGAACCTACAATCGGGGTGGATTATACATCCCGTCGTAATTCCTGTGTTCGTTTAGTTGCAAGATTACTTTTTGGCACATAGGTGTCTTTAAAATATCTCGAAATGGTATTGACAGTTTTTGGAAATTTCACCCCTAAGGGTTGAAAAGGGGTGAATTGTGATTTCAAGGATTCCTTAATATCTCTTAGGATCAATAAGATATCGATTTACTGTTTGCTTGCAAAGATTATCCATACAATTACCGAAAATTTATTTCAGGAATTTGTCCTAATCAACCCCTAAAGGGGTGGATCTACAATCGGGGTGAGTTATACATTCCGTCGTATTTCCTGTGTTCGTTTAGTTGCAATATTACTTTTTAGCACATAGGACTCTTTTTAAAATATCTCGAAAAGGTTTTGGTAGTTTTTTAAAATTTCACCCCTATAAAGTGAAAAGGGGTGAATTATGATTTCAAGTATTCCTTAATATCTCTTAGAACCAATAAGATATCGACTTGCTTTTTGCTTACAACGATTACCTATACAAATACCGAAAAATATATTTCAGGTTTTTGTCCTAATCAACCCCTAAAGGGGTGGATCTACAATCAGGGTGAATTATACATCCCGTCGTATTTCCTGTGTTCATTAGTTGCAGCATTACTTTTTGGCACATAGGTGTCTTTTTAAAATATCTCGAAACGGGTTTGACAGTTTTTAAAAATTTCACCCCTAAGGGTTGAAAAGGGGGAATTGTGATTTCAAGGATTCCTTAATATCTCTTAGGACCAATAAGATATGGACTTACTGTTTGCTTGCAAATATTATCCATACAATTACCGAAAAACGTATTTCAGGAATTTGTCCTAATCAACCCCTAAAGGGATGGATCTACAATCGGTTATACATTCCGTTGTATTTTCTGTGTTCGTTTAGTTGCAACATTACTTTTTAGCACATAGGTGTCTTTTTAAAATATCTCGAAAAGGTTTTGATAGTTTTTTAAAATTTCACCCCTAAAGGGTGAAAAGGGGTGAATTGTGATTTCAAGGTTTCCTTAAATCTCTTAGGGCCAATAAGATATTGACTTGCTTTTTGATTACAAAGATTACCCATACAAATACCGAAAAATATATTTCAGGATTTTGTCCTAATCAATCCCTAAAGGATGGATCTACAATCTGGGTGAATTATACATCCCGTCGTATTCCCTGTGTTTATTGAGATATAAGGTTTCTTTTTGGCACATAGGCGTCTTTTTAAAATATCTCGAAATGGTTTTGACAACTTTTTTAAATTTAACCCCTAAAGGGCGAAAAGGGGTGAAATGTGATTTCAAGGATTGTTTAATATTTTTTAACACCAATAAGACATCGACTTGGATTTTGCTTACAAAAACTACCCTTGCAAATGCCGAAAAACTAATTTTTTGATTTTGTCCTAATCCACCCCTTAAGGGGTGCAGATCCACCCCTTAAGGGGTGGATCTGCAATCGGGGTGAATTATACATCCCGCCGTATTTCCTGTGTTCGTTTAGTTGCAACATTACTTTTTGGCACATAGGTATCTTTTTAAAATATCTCGAAATAGTTTTCACATTTTTTTAAAATTACCCCCTAAAGGGTGAAAAGGGATGAATTGTGATTTCAAGGATTCCTTAATATCTCTTAGGACCAATAAGATATCGACTTGCTTTTTGCTTACGAAGATTACCCATACAAATACCGGAAAACTTTATTCAGGATTTGGTCCTAATCAACCCCTAAAGGGATGGATCTACAATCAAGGTGAATTATACATCCCGTCGTATTTCCTCTGTTCGTTTAGTTGCAACATTAATTTTTGGCACATAGATGTCTTTTTAAAATATCTCGAAATAGTATTGACAGTTTTTTTTTTAAATTTCACCCCTAAAAGGTGAAAAGGGGTGAATTGTGATTTCAAGAATTCCTTAATATCTCTTAGGACCAATAAGATATCGACTTGCGTTTTGCTTACAAAGATTACCCATACAAATACGGAAAAATATATTTCAGGATTTTTGTCCTAATCAACCCCTAAACGGTGGATCTACAATTGGGGTGAATTATACATCCCGTCGTATTCCCTGTGTTTGTTGAGTTATAAGGTTTCTTTTTGGCACATAGGCGTATTTTTAAAATATCTCGAAATGTTTTGACAATTTTTTTAAATTTAACCCCTAAAGGGTAAAAAGGGGTAAAATGTGATTTCAAGGATTTTTTAACATTTTTTAGGACCAATAAGATATCTACTTGGTTTTTGCTTACAAAAACTACCCATGCAAATACCGAAAAACCAATTTTTGGATTTTGTCCTAATCAACCCCTTAAGGGGTGGATCTACAATCGGGATGAATTATACATCCCGTCGCATTTCCTGTGTTCGTTTAGTTGCAACATTACTTTTTGGCACATAGGTGTTTTTTTTTTTTTAATATCTCGAAATGATTTTGACAATTTTTTTTAAATTTCACCCCTTAAGGTTGAAAAGGGGTGAAATGTGATTTCAGTAATTCCTTAATTCTTTTAGGACCAGTAAGATATCGACTTGGTGTTTGCTTACAAAAATTATCCATACAAATGCCGAAAAACTTATTTCAGGATTACGTCCTAATCAACCCCTAAAGGGGTGATTCTACAAACGGGGTAGATTATACATCGCGTCGTATTTCCTGTGTCTTTTTAAAATGTCTCGAAATGGTTTTAACAGTTTTTTACCTTTAACAAATATCACCCCTAAAGGGTGAAAAGAGGGAATTGTGATTTCAAGGACGCCTTAATATCTTCTAGGATCAATAAGATATAGACTTGGTTTTTGCTTATAAAGATTACCCATACAAATGCCGAAAAATGTATTTCAGGATTTTATCTTAATCAACCCCTAAAGGGGCGAATCTACATTCGGGGTGAATTATAGAACCCTTTGTATTTCCAGCGGTTGTTGAGTTATAACATTCCATTTTGGCATATATTTTTTCACAGTTTGACAGTTTTCTTTCACTCCTGAAGGGTAAATTAGTATTTTTTTGTTAAAAATAAAAAATTCGGAGAGTACATTTTTCAGTATGAAGTAAGAACCCACTAAGAAAGGATTTTTTCAAGTTTGACCCCTATCTGGTGAAAAGGAGTAAAATGTTTTTTCACGGGTTCCTCAATATCTCTTAGGACAGATGAGATATCGACTACATTTTTTGTTATAAAGGTTACCCATACACAAGTTTAAAAACAAACTGCGGATTTTATGCCAATGAGACCATCAATATACCGTAGCAAAGCACGGGTTTTCAGCTAGTATATAATATATTGTAATCTATCAATAGTATATTAGCGCGAGGGTTATAAACATCCGAAACAATAAAATAAAATAATTAATAAGTTTATTCAGTAAATAATTAAAATACATAAAATTACATGGTTAGCACACAGCACCCGTTACAAAAGTAACATAATCTGTATTTGGATATGTTGTTGTATGCATTGGTTATCAGATATCAGTGATATTCTTTAATTCTAGGGAAAACAATAAAATAACTTCTTACGGTAAGAAGTCAATTTTTATTAAAAAGTAGACAATTTTATAATAATTATTTTTAAACCCTTACAGCATTTTTTAAAATTAGCTAGTTAAATTAGTGGTACTTGAGGATATTTATTTATTCTATTCATCTTGTCACGTTCGATGTCCGATGCGGCCCTATTCTTCCCATCTGGTAACAGTTAAAGTCATAAATAAAAACAGCCTATGTAATCAAGTTGACCTTTTCCTTCTTCTGAAACACTTGTTTCTTCAAACATACCTAAAATAAAATATCAGATTTTAACCAGAAATTGTAAAAAAAAATTGGTAATTTTGAAATAAAACTAAACTAAGCTTGAACTCAGAACAGAACTTGAAGAAAAAAAAGTTTATGTATTTGTATTATTTTTTTAATGTATATTAATAAAAAAGGTATTTTATGAATAATAAGACATGATTTTATTGATCAACTAATACGTCTCGCACATCATATGATATATTTTATACTATTCTATTTACATAAAACAATATGCCTTAGCAACGATATAGCACCCTACGATCGTTAATAAGTGTAAATGTTGCATAATTATATTTTCGCTAACACGGCCAGACTGACATGCGGAACGTTCTCGGGACGCAACTGCATTTTTCACACCATTAACAGCATTGTTGTTATCAGCAACAGCAACCTGCATACCACCAATGGTCTGCTCCATACCAACAACAGCATTCTGCATCTTGCATACCAGTAACAGCATCCTGCATACCAGGATCTCCATTCTTGAGCTGGTCCACCATTTATCTTCTACTGCATCTTGAAAGTTTTCACCTAATTCATAATCTGTAAATAGAGCAATTTGGGCGCAGAATTGATCTTTCACAAAATCAACCATGCACCAATGTCAATTAATAAAAGTAAATATTTATTTAAAACAGAACTCTCCAGGAATACTATAACTTATGATCTGAAAGCTTAGAGACTAAACGTTACATTTCATTTCTCTACCACGAACTCAGTGACTAGATCATCAAGCTCAGATACTCAATAACTATCTATTAGTTTCCTTCATTACAGATTGTCTACAGTACAAGCTCAGAGACCGTCTATTTGTTTCTGCACACACAGTGCTTTATCATCAACATCATCAGCCCGTCGCCATAGCTCACCATCTGCCACCATGGTTACAGAGCTATTACCGGACTGATGCCACTGGCAGCGGCATGTCTTGCGGTACTCAACAACCTTTTCTCTCAACTCATTAGCAATTACATTTATCAGTTTATTCTGCCAATCCGATCCCAGTGATCTGTCATTTATCTTTTCCAATAAACGCTCAAATTCAAAACTAAAATCTCGAAACTCAGATCTTAATTATCAAATCTCAAATATCATAACTCAGATATTAAATCACAAATATCGAAAACAAAATCTCAAATCTAATTTTTACACATTATGGCTAACACGTGCCATATGATTTAACCAAAACAATAAAATGCCTCTTACCATTTTAGTCATCATCAATCTAACCAGTTACCTTCGTAAATTGTGTTTGTTAATAACAAAGCAACGCTCGTTCATCCTGACAATTTTTAGGGATCTTTGTTAAGATTCTGCATTTTTCAAACAAATGTCACATTTCATATTTATTCCAATAAGTGTCATTTCCTTAGAAACCACTTGAAATAATTTTTGACAAAATAACTTGAAATTTGCCAATTTATTATCTAGTTCATAATTCATACTACCTTTATATGATTCTCAATCGTCACCTTTAACTGAAAACTTTACATTAGCCTTTGCAATATTATACGACAATTTCTTTGCACCAATATAATGGTTGCATTAAAAAAAATATTTTTAATATAGCACTTATTTTATATTTCTTGTGGGTGATACGCCAATCGCACTTCTGATATTAATAAAAAAGGTATTTTATGAATAATAAGACATGATTTTATTGATCAACTAATACGTCTCGCACATCATATGATATATTTTATACTATTCTATTTACATAAAACAATATGCCTTAGCAACGATATAGCACCCTACGATCGTTAATAAGTGTAAATGTTGCATAATTATATTTTCGCTAACATGTATGTATTTTATACTGAAAATAAATTGTGATTTTTTTTTTTAATTTTTGGGTTCCACCGCTTAAAATTATGTAAGTTGGTTAGGCCTGGTGGGCCTGAAGCGGCTGCTTATCCCGCTTCTGCTAGAATCCGGGCCTGGTCGAGACTATTTGCTTTCGAAACCTATTGCACAATTACCTTTGACTGTTTGTTCTCCATTGAAAATGAGTCCTTGCACTGCTGCAACATTTTTCAATTTGTTTAAATATTTGCTGTTTATGTGGCCAAATCTATGATACCATATGTCACTGGTCACTGGCATTGATGTTGCCAATAGACACTGAGTCTTTATTGTATTTAATTTGTAGATGCCATCTATCAAGTCTGAGACAGCTATCAGTTCCTTTTCTTTATTATAAATTTTACAATAATTTTCTTTAAAATTGACCATATTTCTACCATGAGTTCAATAAAAAATTGCATAAGTGTTGGCTATGGAAAAATAAAATAATGTCTACTGCAAGCTTTATATAACAATCGACTAACATTTAGGTACAACCTTTGTAATCATTAAAATTGGAAATTATAATGTTTTGATTTCACAGAAAAATAAACATAAACAACTAAAGAAATTGTTCAAAATGACCACCGATTTCTTGCAGAAACAAGTTTACTCGTCTTTTCATACTATTAAAAGCATTTATAACAATTTAAGGAGTTATATTAGCACACTGTTTGGTAATTCTGTGTTGCATTTCCTCGATATTGTTAATAGGGGTATTGTATACATTATTTTTCAGTTAAGAGAATATAAAGTAATCTAAAATAGACAAGTCAGGTGAACAAGGTGGAAATTCTGGATTTGAACGTAAACTAATTATTCGATCGTCAAAAAATTCACGAAGGTAATTGATTGTCTCTTAAGCGGTGTAGGCAGTCGCGCCATCCTGTTGGAAGTAGTCCTGCTGGAGCTCATCCTCATGAAGCTGATTAATAAATACACGTACAATATTCCGGTATCTCTGAGCAGTAACAGTGGAAAAATATGGGTCCGATAATACGTCTTGGAGACACAGCAATCCAAACAACAACTTTTAACGGCTGAAGGGCAGTTTCGCGAAAAGTATGAGGATTTTGAGCACTACATAACCTCACATTTTGTGAATTTATGTACCCGAAAGGGTGAACCAGGCCTCGTCATAAAAAAATGTAAAATTTAAGAAATCATCATTATTAATTAAATTTTGTTGGAACCAATGGCAATACACAATTCGCCTATTGTGATCTGCTGGCAGCAACTCATGTAAAGCAAGAATTTTGTATGGGAAGAGCTTTAAATCTCTTTTGACAATAGTATGGCAAGTTCCTAATGATAAACCAGTCTCTTGCGACAGTGTACGTAGTGATGTAGTGGGTTACGTTAACGAACATCATCAACTGTATTTTGAGTACGAACTCTTGGCCTTCCAGTTCTACCTCTATGATTAATTATCCCTGTATCTCGGAATAAATCAACAAATCTTCTAAGTGCGCTTTAAAAATCTCCTTCAAGGAAAGCAATATCTGGAAATTGTAGCCGAAATTCCTCTAAACATAACACCGCACTTATCTGGAAATTATAGCCGAAATTCCCCTAAACATGACACCGCACTGTAAATCCATTCGCCGTTCTCTCGAACACCATTTAAAAAATATGGTTCAGTCATACATTTTTTGTGTTCTATTGTAAAAACCATTATAATAGTAGCCTAGTTGAATTTTCTATATAAACTTATGACAGCAACAACAGTGATGACAGTTAATTCATTCTAAAGCTTGCTGTTGACATTACTTTTATTTTCCATAGCCAACTCTTATGTAATTTATTTTTGAACTTATGGTATTTTTAATCAATTGACTGACAGTAAATTTTTTGTCAGTTCGGGAACACATAATGCATTTGTAACAAAAATGTCATAATTTCTGCTATCCATAACCTATAATGTTCACGTCTCCAGAACATGTCACCGAAACCTTTGATTTATTTACTCCATGTTTTGATGCATGTTTTCTTCTGAAGCATTTTTGATCCATTCTTGATTAATGGTTAAGGGCCGAATTCATAAACGTTCCTAATCCTCACCTCAACCTCATTTGGCCATGATTCACTCATTTGGAATTCAGAAACAAAAGCTAGGATATTATTAACTTATTGCCCACTCAGTTATCTGTCAAATTTGAGTGAAAAGTGAGTGAGATTTGAAGCCAGTAGCGAGCTACCTTAAACTTCACTGATTTGAGATTTTACTGTATATAAACATAAAAATATATTTATAGCAATATGGATAACGATTTTTGGGATTTTTTGGAGTATGTCGAGGATGAAAACTAGGGATTGCAATCCCGCACACTTTTCAATCCCGCGGGATCCACGTGGGATTCTTTTCAATCCCGCGTGGGATTGATTTTATGATAGAAATTGATTTCGTACACATTATAAATGACAAAATGACACATATACTTACGTATTCAAGTATTTTTGTAAAAATAATCTCAAAAATCGATAATTATTGAAATAATATATGTATAGATATGGTAAAAAAAAAACATTTTTAAATGAATATATTATTGGTGTTGTGTACAAATGTTCAAAACTAATTAAATGTACTTAAAACAGGTTTTTATGACTGTTTTATGATTTCAGTTAATAAAATATTTTCTTCTAACAATAAATAGTATTTGATATAATTTATTAAATTTAAAATCAATTATAATGAAACAAAAATAATAATGAAATGTTCTGCGCCGCATATACCCGACATTTATACTGTATGGGCAGTTTTAGTTGCATTAGATATATCCAACACTATCGTTTAAGAGTTGAAAAAAGTATTAAATTATAATAATAATTAAAAACTGAAATTAAGTTAAAAGAATCATTGCAAGGAATGTGATCTTAATAAGCAGACACTATTCAAAGTATCATCTCCCAATCTACTTCTCAAAGGGCTACATAAATAACCAGTGGCTGAAAAAGCTCGCTCAGCCTCTACGCTTGTTGGCGATATGGTCATCAAGTAATCGTACGTCATACTCAGGAACTTGCCTCTTACTCTGTCACTTTCGTAGGCCGACATTTCCTTCTTCAATATTTTCTCAAAAGATTCGATATCTGGCACCGTCTTTACTTTTTTGTTCAGTTGTTCTTCTATTTCTATATTTTGTTTTCTAATTCTTCTTTCAACGATAGATTAGTAGATTGTTGGAATTTGTCAATAGATTATTCATCTCCAGATTCAATTTCTTCAATTTTATAAACTCTTGTCAGCAATTTTTTTATTTCTTGACGCATCACGGTTATCTTTGGAATTGAAAATATATTTCCAGTTTTTCTTATTTTTTCTTCGTATTTTTTATGGATTTTGTAAGTAAATTAACAGGCCAGTTAAGTACTACGACGTTGCGTTAATCTCTCATAAAGTGCCGTGGCTAAATCAATGCTCAGGGTTGAAGATTGCTGATCTAATTTTTCCAACATAAATCGAAAAGTTGTTTCGGCAGTTATGAGATTAGATTCTCTCCTGCATAATACTTCGGGACCGAGTTTCACTGGTTCCAGGCAGAAAATCAAGTCATTAATTTGAGATCATTTTTCATCTGTGAAATGAATTTCTGATGCAATGTCAATCAAAGCTTTTCTGATGCATAATCTTAGGCTATAAAATCGTTCCAACATGTCGAGCAGACTGTTTCACCTAGTCTTACAATCAAAAATAAATTTCAAATTTTTGCTGTGTTCTTCTAGGATATATTTCTCTGTAATTTGTGTGCAAAGACAATCTATTCATTTCAATTGCATTGCACAAGTTAATCTCGAAAATCCTGAAAATCCCGCACTGTAATAATGCGGGATTGCAATCCCTAATGAAAACGTTTATTTAAATGAAGAAGGAAGTTGTACGGGTTGCGGACAGTAATGAAAACCAATCAAATCAGCTGACAAGTTTCGAATAAGTTTTATTCTTCATAGGAGCTGATAAGAGTATTAAAATATGGTACATAGAAAGAGTGCATGTTGTAAAAATAGTTAAATTGATAAAAAAAAAAAATAAATAAATAAATATAAAAAATATAAAGTAGAAAACTAGTCACAGTATAAAATGCATAAATAAATTATATAATATTAGGTACATCAAAAACACATTAAAAACTGTAGTGTACTAGAATGATACTGAAGATCGAATGACGCGTTTATTTACGAAATACACGTTTATTTAAATGTGCCAAGGTAAATATGAAACGAAAAAACAAACAATTACCTATTTTTTAATATAAAACAATTGTATTTATCAGGTGGTTTTTGCGGGATGTTCAAAATCCTCTTCAAAATTTCACTGATGAACTTATAAAGAGATTTCGATTCTCAAGAAACACGATAACACATATAATACTTCCTATGGTATATCTAGAATATGGGATACTACAGAAGCGTGGTCTGCCTATTTCTCCAATTGTGAAACTATGCGTTGCTTTACAATTTTATGCATCAGGAAGTTACCAGGTACATTTTTATTAGATAAGCAAGTTATTCTTTTAAACTCATTATTATATATCTTTATATTAGAGAATACATAGCGTTGACATTTAGTTAGTCAATCCTCGAGTTGCAGAATAATAAAAGAAGTTTCCGAAAATATTGCTGCAAACCTGGGAAGATATATTAGATTTCCCGATACTAATGAGAATATCGAAAACAATCGTTATAGATTTTTTTAAATCTCTCGTTTTCCTGGAGTCACCGGTTGTGTTGATGGTACTCATATCAAAATAAAATATCCAGGAGGCAGGAATGCGGAACCATTTCGAAATAGAAAAGGCTGGATGTCATTAAATGTGCAAGTAGTAGCAGGTTCCAACTGTGAAATCTTGGACATTGTTATTCGCTGGCCAGGATCTGCCATGATAGCAGGATATTTAACAGTAGTTCTGTTCGTTGAAAATCGCTTTTCTGAAATTATATAAACAGACAAGTTACTTGTATATTCCAGTTTCAAATCCTAAAAGGAGAAAATCGATACAACTATTCCCATATTAGAACAAGAAATGTGGCAGATCGAACTTTTGGAATATGGAAGTCAAGATTTAGATGCCTCGTTAATCCACTTTTATATAATTTAAGAAATGTCACTAGACTGCCGTCTGCCGTCTTACATAATGTTGCTATCAAGGAAAATAAAATACTTGATGAAATTGAAGTTGATCAAGGAATTGTTGCTCATATTCCTTTACCGGCTGGACAACAATTCAGAGGAAATGCTATAAAAGCAGCTTTTACTCAACGCCATTTTACTAATTAATAAAAATTAAGTACAGTGATCTCCAGGTTTGTAGATTCACGACAACCGTGTCAATTATATAAACATGAATAACTATACTATATTTTTATTTATAATATAATATAATAAATAATAAATAATTTAAAATACATTATAAATTTAGTCGCTTTTCTAAAATTTTTCTAAAATTTCTTGTTTTAATTGTTACTCAGCTACTTTATTTCTTATTGCCTGTTCTTTTACGCGCAGCTGTTGCTCATAAATTTTCTGCTGATGTTCTTCGAGACGAAGAGCATGAATTTCTTCATCTTGGGAGATATTTTTCTCAGAGCGCTTCATTCGAATTTCTAATTCTTTTTCTATTGCAGTACCTCTTGTGCATGCAGTTTTCTTCGATTTTTGTCTAAATTCTTAATATTTTTAATTAGGTATTTACATTATTTGTCTATTTTAAAAATTAATCATTTTAAAGATTACCTGTCCCGGGAGTAGGATCTTCATTTTCTGGTGTTGTTGTGGTCTGTATGCACTGGACAGCATCAGTAGTACAGTCTACAAGATTTACATCCTGCGACAAAGTTATCTGGTCACTGTTTACTTTGTCTGATATTTCTATGTCCACAGTATTTTAAATATCATCCAGGACTACATCTTCGATGACGGTTTTTCTTCTGAGAGTTTCGACTTTCTTCTGGTTTTCATGTTGTCCCAGGCTTTTCGAAGTTGGTCTACAGTACGCTATATGCAGAATAAAATCTTTTTTTAAAACTCAGGATACTGTACTTACATTCGAATTTACCGAAATACAATTGAACTAGTTAGTCAAGTTTATCCGTTCTTTCTTTTTCTATGATAAGCCCACACAGTTCGTTTTTTTACTTTCAATGACATTGCGGTGCTTATCTACAAGAAGTTTTAGGCAGGTTTTCTCATCACCAGTCATACATTTTCTATTTTTAAAAAGCAATATATATATATATATAAAATAATACTTTATTTTTACGCATTCTGTTTTTAACAATACACTGCTGTCAAAATATAATTTGTCACTACCAAACCGTTTCCATAGCCATTACTTGTTATTTTGTTTTGACGTCATTAAAATGGTGACGTTTTCCCTCAACCGTCCCTCAAGAAAGTGACTCAATGGGCACGTTCAGCGCCCTAAACAGTTTAGTACGTTCACTACGTTTACCTTCTGAACGTTACCGTTGACAGTCAACAGTTTACTAAACATGGGGAAATTCATACAAGATACAAGTAGAATACTGGAGCTAACAAATTGATTAATTCTGCCACTTGAGGACGTGACAGTCTAAAATGGTTTTTAAATTCTGTTGACTATAGTTCCTTCGCACGTCTTCATATCCCAACATTATAAGTTGGCACATTTCTAACAGGCACAACATTTATAGGTGCCGCCAAGTTCCACTGCCACTCGGATAACATTAAAATCTATATCTTCGGCCACTGCCACTGCCACTCCCACTGCCACTCGGATAACATTAAAATCTATATCTTCGGCAAACAAAAAATTATTTATTAGAAATGGATCCATCTCTAAATAATTTTTAAGGTTATGTACTCAAACTGTCAAACACTCGCGTTGAAACTAACCGCTAACCGTTCAGACTTTCACCAAATTGTTTAATTAAAGTACGTTTACGTTTATACTCAACGGTTTAGGCGCTGCACGCGCCCATTTACAATTGTTTATGAATAACAAAAGTGAGTGAGAGAACGACTCAACCTAAAATGAGTGTGAGATGAGGTGAGGGTGAGGTGAGGGCGAGGTGAGGTTGAGGTGAGGGCGAGGTGAGATTGAGGTGAGGATGAGGTGAGGATTAGGAACGTTTATGAATCCGGCCCTAAATGTATTTTTCCACCCGAATCAATATACTAGTAATTTCTGTCAAAAATATTATTTGAAAATACAACACTGAAAGCATTGGCTATCTTATTATCTGTGGAAGACTATTTGGATCAGTGTTGCCACCTTGCAAATGTTGTTCACCAGGACATAAAAATTTTGCGAGCAAAAAAAAAAATGGGTAAATAAATCATTCCAATGTAATAAAATAATATCATAAATTAATGAAACATACATATAAGTTTATTATAATCTTATTAAATAATTTAAATATATTAAATTGATTGCATACATAAGTTAATTCATATAAACATCATAAAATTATAAATTTTTGTCAATAAAATATTTATTTTTTATCTTTAAAGCTGTATTTTATATTGCCCCGTATCGCTTTTAAAAGCTTTTTATTGCCTGTTATTGTACTACGAAAATCATCACATTTAATTTTTAAATTATTGCAAATTAGGAGTTCTGCTTTAACGTGATCAGGTGACAGACGGTTCCTTTTTTCCCACCACAATGAACCCATAACTGAAAAAATTCTTTCAACATACGAATACTAGCAGGAATACTAAATATAAATTCCATCAATTTTCTCAATACTGGATATTCTCCCGTTTTCAAGATTAGTGCCTACAATTGTCCATTACTCTTTTCCATTTTCTGTTCTTCAGTTATACAATCAGTTATTATTTCTTTTAATGAGCAAATTTCGTGAAATAAATCATCTCCTTGAGAGTTAATATCAAAATTTAGGTATGGACTTATTTTAATGCAATCGTTAATTGTAGGAACACATTGTTTTAAATTAAAATTTTTGAAGCATGCTAGAAATGAATTGTCAAAATCATACCAATCTGTTAGATATTTAAGTGCTCTGATATACACTGTGTCTGCTTCATTTTTAAATCGTAATTTTTCTGTATTCGAAAGATGAGCCAGTGACTGATTAACTACAAAACCGTAGAACGATTCTTCATTCCTTTGCAAAATATCATTTCTCAATTTTTGGAAGAGATTATCCAATTCTGTAACATCTGTGCTTTTTTTTTCTAAAACTAAGAGGTATTTTTGAAATATGTAGAGAAATGAATGAACGAAATATAATACAATTTCTGCTAAAGTTTTTGTGTCACTTAATCCACCTTCCTCGTCTCGTATAAATTTCCAGACTACAGGATCGCATTCTTTCTGCCCTTGATTTATAAAATAAACTTTAATTGCTGTACAATTTTTTAATAATCTATCCACAGCCTTGTAAAGGCTAACCCATCCTGTAGAAACATGCTTTAAAATCTCATAGTATGGCTGATCAAGAAAATCAAAACAATCTTTCAATGCCTTTACCTTTTTAGTACTTGAAGAAAATTCACTATAAATTTTTAAAACTAATGTCTCTACGTCAAATTTCATTGTTTTTAGAGCATATTTGACTGTGTTATGAAGAACATGGCAGTTACAGTTAGCTTTGATGAGTTTTGGGTTTAGTTCTCGAAGTTTAGTAAAAACTGATGCCTTGCAACCAAAATTCACTGGAGCATTATCAGCCCCAAATGATGTCATGTAATTCATATTTAATCCCACATTATTCAATGACGATTTAATAAGTTCAAGAATTTCTTCAGTTGTCTCTTCCCATTGTTCTTTGAAATCATAAAGAGAATCAACTATCGGCTCTTCCTCGTCATTTATATTAAAATAACGCACAGCAATAGGAAACATTTTTGCATGTCCCTTATTAGAAGCATCTGTAGATACACTGAACGATAGATGATCCAAATCAGAATTTCTTCGCGTGATTTCCGCCAGAACAGATTCCAGTGCATGTGGGGCCAGTACGTCTTGTACAATGCATTGTATTTTAGTTCTGCCGAGCTTCATCTTCTTGCAGATCTTAAAATCAGAAAATATGGCCGTATTAACTTTGTTCCCACATTCCATAGATAAAAAGCTATGATGGGATTTTACACCGTGATATATGTATGCCAATTCTGCTGCCGCTACATCATCGTCTAGTTGTGTGTTTGTTAGACTGAAGTGTTTTATTGCCATTATCATCGGTGAAAATCTCTCTGGTAGTCTTGTAACAATTTGAGTCATATACGATCCCATAAACTAACAGTTTTCTAGCCTAACTGAAATCAAGATTCCCAGTAAACTAATTCTTCTTGTGAATCCAGAATCAACAAACAGTTTTTTTTTTTAATTTTCCGACAATTCTCATTCGTGGCTGGTTCGTGTCTTTAATATGCACATAAAGAGATACATCAATTTTCAATACTAACTTGGCTTTAGCCTTGGCGTCATCAATTGAAATGTTTAACAGCTTAGAGCCTCCAGTGCTGTTACATTTTTCCAATCCCTCTAAAATGAGGAAATTTTCAACAGCAAAAACCCAGTCATCGTAATTTTCACGACCTTTTAACTTCAGTACATTCACGATGTAGTTACTTGACGACATTCTCGTGCTATTCAACACAAAAAGAAAAACTATTTTGAAACGTATTCTGGGCCCGTAACCTGTTTTTCGGTAATAATATAAGCGTTGAATAATCTGCACTTGATTTAAAATTATTTATTGAATACTACATTTTTTTATTTACATCAGTTGTTTGATGGTGACAGTAGGGGAGCGTGTGGGGGAACAGTGAGACACTTTTTTTTAAACCAATATAATTCGGAAATTATTGAATCTAAGGACTGTTTTTTTTTTTTTTTTGTACAACTATACAAGAGTTTCTTTACTTAATACTTTTAAGCAATTTATTGGCATATTCTTAAATTTTCCTACTTATCTTGCAATAAGAATTTATAGTTGCAGTTGTCTCGTTGTTGGTCACTAGTGTCCAACAGTGAAACATACAAAACCCGACAGTGAGACACTCATTTATTCATGACAAAAATAAATATGATCGCATGTTCAAAATATTTATTTAAGGTACAAAGCATATGTATCGTAAAATCTTATGATTTTATAATAAACAGGGAAATAATACGAATATTAATCAAACTAAAGTCTATTTCAAATGTTAATGTAGCTTTTTGGCGCCTTGTATATCCGCATAAAATTGGGGGTGGCATAATAAATTTAATATAATTGACAAGTACTTCATGTACATCAGCAACATCTGGAGACACGAATTTATTTGCCCCTTCCATTTGTTTCCATAAGAAAGAGGGCATACCTGTTGTGCAGTGTTGACAATATAATGACAACTTAATGTTTGACAGATGTCATAATTAGAAAACCTGATTTAAAAAAATAAATTTTAGAAAAAATATACGCACTAGATTAAGAAAGGTGTTCTAATTTTTTTTTTTTTTGTCCATATCTGTACATCGAAAACTGTTACAATCCCTTTTTGCAACCGCAATTTGCAAGCTCACGACATGCTTCCCTGATTTATGGTATTGTTGTCTAAGTTGGACGCCACTTGTTGTCCACTGAATGCCAACCCCAAATGGATGGGTCAAGTATCTGATTATTTCGAATATTCATAGCTTGGCCCCAGATTTGACCAGCTGACCGGAGGGTATGTAGTTTTAATATATCAAAAGTTGGTGGACATAAATGGAGTGGCTTATTTTCCGTGGCAAAAGTATGTTTTCGAGCCAATGTTAAATGGTGACAACTTTTTGATACTTACTCCATAAAGAAAGGCTACATATATTTCCAAAAAACGGTGTAATTTGCCTGAAACGTTAAAAATAATCATAATTTATACATTTACTATTTAAACAAGATATATTTATGTAAGTTACCTGATATTTTCACAAGTGGTTCAGATATTGTTAGAAATGCTGATGTCACCTCTGGGAAATATTCTCACACTTTCCAACAAGACTTTTTTTTTTCTAACTAAAAAATTAAGTCGTGTCGCATCCTGTAAATGCATGGAATCCTCTTAAAGCTTCTGCTCTACTATGTCCTAGACTCTAGGACCTTCTGATGTTCTAGAACCTAGAGCATCAGAAATATTTCCGATATTAATATATCGCCGATCTTTGTCTGTCCCAAATAGAATCCGTAGCTGTTATAGGCTAAAAAACCTTAATGCATGGTAGAAAGATATGGCGATAACTACATCTGTATCCATACTGTGTATAACAACATCAGTTATACACTGTTGAGCCATATCTTTCACGTGCAATATTAATCTTGCATTTGCTTCTTCAAGTGTCTCACACGTATATCCAGCTAAGGCTGTTTTTGTGCCATTTGAGCAACGAATAGTGGAATCAACGTTTGTTACTACTTTTAAATTCATATCATTATTAATAGCGTATTTAGCACTTAAAGAAAATAGTTCAGTCTTATTCGATGGGTTTAATAAGAAATCACTCCAAATTTTAGGTAAGCAACTTTGACATAATGAAAATCTTAACTTAATAAAGTGTTTGTTAACATTTTCTTAGTATAAATAATACATTTGCGCACATAATTATTCAGATATTTTAATTATTTTAACATATTATTTGAATAAAGTCATTTGCATTTGTGTAAGCCATACATACCGTTGGAAAGAACTTTTCGCCGAATGAGGTATTCGGCGAAAAGTTCGAGCATACACACCTAATTTTTATATCTGTACTTTTGTTTAAAATAAAGTATTTCGAAATAAAGCGTATTTTTAATTTGTCATTGGATTTTTGCCTATTTTCTTTTTCTTTACTTTAAAATTGTCTCATTGTTACTTTCAAAGAATCCGGGGAAACTCGCAATTCTTATCTTTTTGTTTCTTCGCACACCTACTATACTTTTGGCTCAACAAACCAAACAAAGATGTCATACTAAATCAATTTATTTAACATTAAATTTAGATACTTGGCATGCGATATATTGATGAAATTCATTGAAATAATATTCTTCAAAAGTATTTGATTTTTTTGTCTTAAGCATATGTACAAAAACAGCACCATCGAATACTATTCCATGAATTTCTAAAATTTTTAGGCTTGGTTTTCATGTTCAGAAAATCTATAAGTAAATTAAATATTATGTGACAACAATACATTTTTTAGGAGAAAGTCATACTTGTTCATATCCAATTTACTAGACCAATTAATTATAAATAGCCGTGAAAATAATTCTAAATTTGTTTTTTTAAATACAGCATTGGGAATATTTTTCCAACTTGCTGTGTGTTCTGCGTTTTTTATGGCATGTGTGTTTTCTGCTTCCATTACTTTTTTAGTATCCCATACAAGCAAGTCAGAACTACTATCTTCAAAAGGATTTCCATGCTCCAGAACACTTTCCTTCAATGCCGCTTAGTTCTTCTTTATCAGATTTAATATTTAAATCTGTAAGTATCCTTACAATTTCAGGGAAACTCAACATCCAACGTGTTAGTACTTTTTTATCTTGCAAAAGACCAACAGCATCTCCACGTGCCTTAATTGCAGCATTTAATTGCAATTATTTTAATAATAACCTAATAAAATAAAAAAACAAAAATTATTGTCCGAATTACTTTTTCATCTGGATGAATAATAATATTTACGTGAATCACTAAAAAAACAGACAGACAGAAATTAATTTTTTGTTGATTTTTTCGGACAGAAACAAACCTATTTGTTTCTGTAGAACTTCAAAGAAATAAAGAAAACAAAATAAATAAAGAAACAGATAAATAACGAAATAAAAAATCCCCATTGTTTTGCAGCAGCATATTAACAATTCTATTCTTCTTCTAATTTTGTAAAAAAAAGTCTTTGGATCAAAACTCATATTTTTGACCTGTTGAACGCATCAAAAAACAAACATGTTTGTGCGTCGACGTAAGTTACCGCACGCAAATATGCATGTACTGTAACCATGCTCATTTAACTTCATGTGTTTGTTTTGTTGTCAGTTCTCGTGCGTTCAAAAAATCGCACGTTACCGCATCTAACACTAATACGTGTTGTTCGGCAGTTTGCTCATAGTTTTGATCATAATCTCTTTGCATAAGGGTCATCTGTAGCTCAATTAATTGCATTTTTTTTTTCTTGCCCAAATTTATATATATTTCTTTTTCATTTCCTGTTTTTTTTTCCTCTTTGGCCGGTAGCTCATTTTCGGTTTAGGACCGCCTGTTAAAAAATAGTTATTAAATATTAAGATATAATAGGTGCAAGTAATATATAGTACTCACTGACTCCTACATTCACGTCAATTCGTTCTCCATTTTCGTTTTCTGAAAATTATATTTTTAACTATTAATATAACAAATATATTATGCATACATTTTATATTATTAATAATATTTGAAACATATAAACCTTGCATATCATTCAAAGTTAGTGCGTTGTTTATTGGCTTCCGCAAACTAGCAGGATTCCATTGACTCCACTCCGAGAATTGTTTATCATTCCTTTCATGTTCCTAAAAAATATTATCATTTTAGGTCCAGTGAGTTTGTTTATCTTTTCCGATGTATTTGAAGAATAATCTTAAATTACCTCCGATAGTTTTACAGTACTGGAAAAAGTTTCGCAATCGTTACATTTTTCGTTGCAACTTTCGACGTTTTCCGCATCACAATCAAATTCACTTTCTGTCCCGGTACCACTAACACCAATTATTTCCAGAATTCTCTCGGATACATCGTCAATTTTCATTTTTGTAGAACGACCGCCACCAGTTTTCTTTATCTCTTATTTAACTTTTACGACGCCTTTTCAGGTGGTTTTCTTTAGCGTATCCCATTTGGTTTTAACATTTCCCTTAGTTCTTCCAGTCTTCATCAAAACATTGAACTGTTCTGCTACGCAGTTCCATGCTTTTTTCAGCACTTAAAACATGATCTGTTTTTTTGCATTCTACGTTGCATATAAAAAAAAATATATAAATTTACCAAATACTATTAAAAAACTTGCCAACTTGGTCCTTAAATTCTTCCATTAGCATCACAAGAGTATCAATTTTCTTAATAGAATAGTTAGAACACCTTTTTCTTTTATTTTGGTTCATTATTATATTTTTATAATGCAAAATACAAACGAAACGTTATAATGTGACATATATCATACGTCGATTTAATTTTTTTACCGTTGCTGGGTAACAAATACTTATTCACCAATCAGAGCAAGGGAATAACTTATACTGCCCTTTATCTGAAGAACCGTTGCCAGATAAGATATTCTGGTGTTTATACCGATGTTTATCCTATCCAAGCATTGTAAAGCGATTTTATGATTTCATATCGGGAATAGCGTTATCCGACCTTTATCTAACGATTGTAAAAGTGGTCCTAAAAAAGAAAAACCGTGGCATATTTTTAAGTGCCAATTTGAAAGAATAGAAATCACCTTGTCTCAGAGATCTTATGAATGTTCATAGCAGTATTTCAAGATTCAATACAATGGACCTAAATTTGAAAGTCGGGGATTGAACGGCTTGTCTTTTGCCCAGGTTTAAATATCTTCGTCTCCATCACGCAGGTTTTCATAGGCATTATATAACAACGAATAAAGTACTGCTGCTGTTTTTTGGTGCATAATGCCGTGATTTAGTAACATGTGTTTCCTACAAAGAAACAAATAAAATTATCTTATTGGACGATCTTTACTCCCTTTATTAGTATTTTTAATATTATCACCTTCAATATTGCGTCACCACGAGCTTCTGGGCATATGTTAGATCTGTCAACTACTCTGAACCATCCAGAATATTCTAACAACTGCCAAAGTATTGTCCAATTAAAGTCCAAAAATGATGATAAACTTATTTTTTCCATATAAGTCAGGATAATTTCACTGTATAAATTTTGGTAACTTGTATAGTGGCTGGTTAATACAAAGTAAAGGTATTTGGTTTCTGTTTAGGTAGGACGTTATCATCTGAATTAAGTCCATAGTATGTTTCATTATTGCAGCAGAGATGCAATGTTCATAGAAAAGGAATAAGAGTGAATTTATGGTACATGGTAGTTCAACAGTAGGTGACTTTTTTGAATCATGATATATTTTCAGTGTTATCAATCGATCCGACAAAATTATGGCGAACATGAGATAACCAATCTACTTCTTGTCGCCCTATATTAAATAACGGTTCGCCTGAAAAAGATCCTGACAATACATAATAATCTATTCATAACATATAAATATTTAGATTAGATAGTTTCGATAAAACAAAATCAGGTACTAAAGCAAACCAATACGGCGGCAACGGGTAGGCGTCAATGGGCGGCTGACAGTGATGACGTTAGCATCCAGCCAAAGGGGGACGTGGTGATGACGGTGCTGTGGATGGCTTGGCGGTGATGGTGTCCGTTGGCGTCCAGCCAAAAGGACGTGGTGTTAGCGGCGCTGGAATTTGCGTTGGTGGTTGGGGCACTCGATGGCGAAGGCGTCTTGGCATCCAGCCAGGACGTCGCGGTGTTGACGGCACGATGAGGACGCTGAAGGAGTCCGACCTCGGATCGGTGTTTGAGTATGTGAATTATTTTTTCTACACGCGCGAGTGTATTAATTCTTGTGCCCAACTCGCCAAATTCCACAGAGGGGTAGGGTTGACGACGGCTGCCAAAGGGTGTCAGCGTGTCCGTGGTCGAGGTACGCCAA
Source organism: Liopterus haemorrhoidalis (assembly GCA_963971575.1). Taxonomy (NCBI): domain Eukaryota; kingdom Metazoa; phylum Arthropoda; class Insecta; order Coleoptera; family Dytiscidae; genus Liopterus; species Liopterus haemorrhoidalis. Next base: position 34,123,839 of record OZ020622.1, on the reverse strand, counting down.
GTCTACAGCGCACCTATGGAACGAGAGAATCGTTCCCGCTGCTTAGCTTGCCATAGGTAACAGCTGAGTTTGTTCCGCCATATGGTACAGCGGAGTCCTGGAGGTGGAGAATCTCACTTCTCTTCTGATGTTTCCTCGATGACGGACGGTAAACGAATACTGTTTCTCTTGCTAGACACTTTTCTTTTATGTAATTCTACTAGTTGTGGGCGTGGCTCCCTGCTTCTTGATTGGCCCGCCCCTTAACAAATAGGAACAGCTCGCGATGTGAATCCGCGGATTCGCGAATTATAGCAGTTTAACAGCTCCTTAGCTCCTAGGTGCAGGTCGAACTCCTAGAGGTAGATCAACGGTGGAACGAGTCATAAGAAAAAGTAGCGGGGCACAACAGTGCTCGCAACAACCTATTGTAGTATTTTCGTTGCAGTACGCAATATGTTGATAGGTCTTAGGTCAGTATAGGTTTTTGAATCTGAGTTTTTCGGAATTGGATTAACTACTGCATATTTCCATAATTCTGGTATAGTCTCTGTTCCTAATGGGATATTAACAATGTGTGTTATGGCATCTATACAGTGTGGCAGAACAATTTTCAGCATTTTTGAATTTATGCCATCAGAACCGTATGCAGTGGTGTTTATGTTAGAGATTATTTCCATGATCATTTTTTGTTCTACTAGTTCAAACGTAAAATTATGAGGTACTTTATCTGAGCGTGATGTTATAATTTTATTACTTTATTCATGACATACCAGTATCTTTGGAATACCGTCAATAAATAAGTTGTTTATATTTTCAGGGTTTGCCAGAGTATCGGGTAGTACTGGTCTAGGGGTTTAACAGCCTATATTCTTAAGTTCTTTGTTTCATTTATTCTTACATCGTTTTTTACATTTATTTTATGTTTTTAAGAATGAAAAGTTTTAAAGCAAGCATTGATGGCCTAGTTCCAGGTTGTACTTTTGGAGTACCAAACGAAAAGAATAAAAAAGAATAAAAACAGCGTATTGGCGTCCAAACTCTAAAAGTGGCATTTCATTGTCTAAACGGCGGTATAATAACCATCCTTGACCGCAGGATATGTTAACTGCCCAAGAAAAGAATGGCCACCACCATTTTTTAGTTCTTATACTATATCTATAAGTAGATAAAAATTGATCCGATATGTCTATACCGACCATATTAGTATTATATTTAGCAATCAGACCTGGACTGGCACAGATATGGTCTTCTTTTCTGCCCGAGAGTATCGTGATGCTGTTTTCATTGGAGCTATAGAATGACAGTTTGTCAAAACAATGACAACACTATTATCCTTCCATCTAACAGCCAGTAAATCGTCGCATACAGAGGACATTATTTCTCCACGTGATTTTTTACTCCAGAATTTTTATCTTCAAGTTTCATTGATGGGGATATGCGATTCTGGCTCATGTTCCATTCCCTCCCAAACCTCTTAACGTTAATTCTTGTAGTAATTTTACCGAAATTAACAAATTGTCAAAATATATTACCCCAGGAAGGGTCATATGCTTAACTAATCCTAGAACAACATCTCCTCCTTGTCTAGGTACACTACTTAGAAGCTGAGTAGAAGCTCCGGAGTATGGTTCAATATGAAAAATACAGCCCGAACGATCAGCTGCTACCCACAGTTTAAACCCAAATCTAATTGGTTTGCTCCGTATAAATTGTTTGGAGTCATGTGTTTCATCGATACTTACGGCAATATTCGTTTCCACCTGAGATAAAATTTGTTTAAAAATCTAAAAACAAATTTATTTGATAAGACTGTAAAATATATTTGAAAGCATATATACCCTACTAAAAGTAAAAAGAATCCACAAATATCTATTACCTTTGGCATAACATAATCATTCACTTGATTCGCCGTCAAACTTCTCTGCTGACCATCAAGAGAATGTGCCGGAAATTGAAATATTGAAATGCCAGTTCCGTAAAATGATGAATCAGCAGTTGTAGACGAAAAATTGTGATCAATGTTATCGGAAGCAGCCACAGTAAATAATTCTGTACGAAGATTTGAAGGGAAAAGAACACCTTTTTTCTTTAAATTTATTATTTGGCCTAAGTTGCTGAGACTATTGGCCAGAAAATGATTTTTTTTTACATATGAAATAAAATATACATAACAAACAAATATACATAAATATACCAAAAACATACAACACATAAAATATAAATTACATTCAAATTTTTATATTAGAATTTTTTATAAAATACCAAAGAGATTCCAGAATTTTTTGATTGTGAGTAGCCAGTAAGGTCGAAACGTTAAGGGGAAATTGAATGCTCAAGTTGAAAAGATTTTGTAGAATATTGTTTCTATATCGGTCGTAAAGTGGACAAGAAAAAATTAAATGATTGGGATCGCCCATTACATTGTTCTCACAGGTGCAAAAGGGGCTACTTCGCATATTAATTTTATGTAGATGATATGGGTAGAATTTATGATTGAATTTAAGGCGGCAAATAGTAGAAATAAAATATCTGCTTTGGCTAGAGCTGAACCATTGATCTAGAGGTAGAGAAGGATGAATTTGTCCGTAGTGTGAGCCCTTCTGAAGAATAGATTCTAAATATTCTTCTTTCCAGCTATAGTCCAGTAACCTAGTACATCATAAGTTGCATCAAGTGGGGGTAGTTAGTTTCGTTTTTTTTTCTTGTATGGGTTGTGCCTGAGATGCAAAATCCAAGTTTTCGACCTCGGCAGCATTCCGGAACACTTTTGAATTTCGCAAAAACTGCTAAATTTTCGCACTCTTTTCGGTTTCTACCCATTTTGACCATAAAGGAGCACGTTTTCGACAAACACCATTCTATGCATTTTTAAACTAGATTAAATTTTCTACAATTTGAGACCAAAATGGGCTCGGTAGTCTTAATAGTTTCCGAGATACAGCTTTTCAAACTTGAAAATTGTATGCTATATAATGCTCATGGGCACTGTTTATTTTTAGAAGTGAAAACTACTCCTTATTGTCAAAAATTATAAAATAACATTGCAAAACCTTATATTGCTGCCGAAAATACTGGTTATGTAGATTATTACGCTCCGAACCGTGCTATTCGAATGTTTTGAAAAAAAAAATTATTGGTTTTTTAAACATAGCTCCTTCATTTTTAGTGATAAAAAGTTTTTTCAAAAACGATTTTGTAGGGCTTTTTAAGAGCTATAAGACTGTGTAAATTAAATTCTATAAGATCCCTTAGTTTTTAAATGGGGTGACTTTGAAGGGCTCGAATAAGGTAGTGTTCGCTTGTAAATAGAGGTTTTAAACGGCTATATCTCGCCAAATATTCACTGTACAGAAAATATATGCACTGGGAAATTTAAGTCATTAAAAAAGCTACAATTTAGTGCTCTATCATTTTTTTTCGTATCTCCAGTAATTTCGGAGATATTTTGAAGAAAAGGGTGAAAAATAAGAAATCGCAAAAAATCGTTTTTTCTTTAAACTCCAATTTTTCTAAAATTAGGCATTTTAAATTGGTCAAACTTCTTGGGTGTACTGAAAACACATATATGAAGAGAACCACAGAAGGGTGAGGATCAATTTTAATTAGGGGGGTAAATAGGGGGTTGTTTTCACTGATTTTTTCGTAGAAAAAAGTAGGTACCGACCTTATTTTCTTACTAAGTCGCTTAATTTTTATACTAGAGACTTTTTTTTTTTGTTTGAAAGGTCTGATCAAATACTTTAAAAAAGATTCAATGAGTTTTCTTCGAAAAATGCAAATTTTTCCTGTTATTTGACTTTGAATCTTTCAAATTATGCATTTGGCGAAAAAAAGTTAACCATTAACATGCCGTATCTCGGTTCGTATTGGTCGTAGAAAAATAATAAAAAAAAAATTTTATTTGTTTTTTTAAAAGCTACAATTTTTCTTTCTACAGTTTTTTTGATAAAATGCATATTTTTCGAGTTATTCGCAAAAAACTTTTTAAAAACATCGATTTTTTCGTCGAAAAACTGTTACACTCGTATTGTAGTTGAAAGTTACCATTATTTATAATATTTAATTCTTACCCACATGTTATAGATACCATTACTTCTATTTATTAATGCTTACCAACTTTCATGTGCGGTGTATTTATATTATGACAAGGTTTTACCTCGGGACATTGAATATATAATTTTTCATTTCAGGCGATTGAGGACGATGAAAAAAACGGTGAACAGGGACTTCCCTCCACCCATACCACCCTTCCTCCTCCTCCCACTCCTTCAAAATGTTAAATTGAATAAATGTTTACTTCACTGACTCATGTTAGACAGGTTGTTGAAGATATAAAGGCAATTGTATATGATGAAACATGAAAATTAGCATAAAATTTTCAAGATTGGAGATTTTTTCAAATTTTGAAAAGCTGTATCTCAGAAACTATTGAAGCTACTGAACCCATTCTGGTCTTAAATTGTAGCAAATTTAATCTAGTTTAAAAATGCATTGAATAATGTTTGTCAAAAACGTGTTCCTTTATGGTCATAATGGTAAGAAACCGAAAAAAGTTCGAAAATTTACTAGTTTTTGAGAAATTCAAAACTGTTCCGGAGGGCTGCCGAGGTCGAAAACTTGGATTTTGCATCTCAGGCATATAATAATAATAATAATAATAATAATTGTTTATTGACAAAATTACAATAATATTTGTTTTAAGTCAGTCAGTACAATCGTGAATGTAATATTTAATAGAATGTACAGGAAACAATATGGCAAACAATATGTACATATACAATATGAAACATTTTGTTTGGTAGAAATTGTGTAATTAGGGAATGAAAATAAAAATAAAATAAAGAATTAGACAAAATAATTCAAAATAGCATCAACTACAATTTTAAAAGCAATAAAAATAATTCAGAATTTATGTTGTAAAAATTCATTTATAGAATAAAAAGCATGGTTGATAAGGAAAATTTTGATGGTATTTTTAAAAGAGTTAAAACTATTGGATTTGAAGGAGTCTGGCAATACGTTAATAAATTTATAAGAATAATAGTTCGTGCTATTTTTAGATTTAGTCAATCTTAAAAATGGTGGATAAATCTTATTTTTATTTCTTGTATTATAATTATGGATTTGTTCAAAAGTATCACATTCGGTTAAGTTTTTAAAAGCTAACAAGAGGCAATAATATATATATAGTGAGGGTAAAGTCATGATTTTTAATTTTGTGAAGTATGACCTGCAGTCGGCTCTATATGATAAACCAGCAATGACTCTGAGCGCTCTGCGTTGCAAGGAGAAAATTCTTTCTGCAGCGGGCGAATGGCCCCATGCTAATAGTGCATAAGCGATCTGAGACTGGAAAAGTGAGAAGTAAACTATCCGCATAACATGTTCAGATACCGAATTCGCTAAATTTCTAAATAGATATATGATACTACATAATTTATTGGAGAGATGGGTTACATGCTGATCCCATTGGAGAGTGGGATCAACATGGATACCTAAGAATTTAACGGAAAGTGGGTTATTGAAATTGTGATGTTTAAAGGTTGTACTAGCTGCTGAGTTTTATTTTCATTTAGTAATAGTCCATTTGCATTAAACCACATTTTGGCTTGACTTAGAAGTTCGTTACTCCTAGACAGTGCTTTATCTAGGTCATTAGATTTAACAATTAATGTAGTATCATCAGCGTAGAGGATGCTTTTGCTCTTTATTGATAGGGGAAAATCATTAATAAAAATTAGAAATAATAACGGGCCTAGAACGGAACCCTGAGGAACACCGATATTTACTGGAAGAGGATCAGATTTTATATTATTAATAGCTACATACTGTTTTCTGTTAGAGAGATACGATTTTACGAAAGCGCAACTGCCTTCATCAAAACCATATCTTTCCAACTTATTTAAAAGGATAGGGTGGGAAACACAGTCAAAGGCTTTCGATAAATCTAGGAAAGTCGAAAGACAGTATTCACCAGCCTCTAAACTTTTAGTAGCTTCGGCAATTAAGTTAAGAATTGCATCGCCTGTCGATAAGTTAGGGAGGAAACCAAACTGTGACTCATTAAATAGTTTGTGTTTTTCAAAATGAGTAATGACTTGATTGGACATGATTTTTTCTAACATTTTGGAGAAAATTGGCAAAAGGGATATAGGTCTGTAATTATTTAATTCATGTTGATCACCATTTTTATGTATGGGTATTACTGAAGCTACTTTGAGAGTATTCGGAAAAGTGTTAGATTTAATACAGCAATTTAAAACATTTGTGAAGGGTATTATAATTGTGTTTTTTATTGATTTCACAACATCAACATTTATTCCGTAGGTATCTTTTGACTTGCTATTATTCAAGGAATCAATGATATTTCTAACTGTATTATAACTCACCTCAGTGAAAGTAAAAATAGATGGATATGTAAAATCATTTAAAAAAGTAAGAGGTAGAATATTTGAAGGGGGCAAAGAATCAACCAGTTCATTGGCAATACTGGTAAAGTAAGTATTGAAATCATTCGCTGATATAGAGGTATTAATCCTAGAGATCCTAGCACATCTATTACTGTTTAGGACTTGCCACGTTGCTTTTGATGTATTTGTTGATGATGATATATAATGGGAGTTGGCATTAATTTTAGCTGATTTTATGGTTAGACGATATTCGGCACGAAACATGTTTCTGCAGGTACGGGTTGTAACATTAGGAGTTAGTCTGTAGCAATTTTCAAGGCGTATGAGTTTGTCTCTCATTAATTTAATATTATTGTTAAACCAGTTTATTTTTAAACCATATTCATTAAGTTTTGTGGGTTTTAGAGTTCTTACTGGGAAACTTTTTTCATAAGCTTTTAAAAATATATCGAAAAATACGCTAAAAGCTTTGTTTCCGTCATTGACGTTATTTAACACAGTCCAGTCTACAGAATCAAGAATTTTATGCAAGTCGTATTTTCCTTGCATAGTAATAGGTCTTACAGTTTTAGTAACAAGAGAGTTATTTTTTAAGGGCAAATTTGGAAATGAAAATTTAAAATATATACCATCATGGTCCGAAAAAGTTGTTATCACCTTGCTAGCAGATGCTACAGAGTCAGTTGTTTTAAATTTATAAAATACATTATCTAGTCTATTATTGCCCCTAGTGTTGAAATCTACACAGGTTAAAAAATTGAATGTTTTGAACAAATCCGTAACTTTTGAAGCTTCTGGTGTTTCAAGATTGAAATGGACGTTAAAGTCACCGCAGATGATGACATTTCTCTTAAAGTTAATATTATTTAAAATTATTTGCAGGTTATTTAGAAAAATGTCTAAATCTCCATTAGGGGAACGATATAGATTTACTATTATAGTATCACCTTCCTTTATGAGGACAGCTGATACTTCGCAATGGAACTCGATGTTAAATTTGTTAATGTTTAAAAGTGGTTGGAACAAAAAATTATTTTTCACTACTATTAACACTCCACCGTGTATCATGCGTTTTCTGGCATAACAAGATGCGAGTGTATAGTTAGTTACACAGAATTCGTCCATTTCAATCTCGTTCAACCAATGTTCGCTGAGACAAACTATATCTATGTTTTTATGAATAAGAAGGGCTTCTAATACATTGTTCTTTTTCCTAATGGACTGAATATTGAGACACAATAGCTTGAAATTATTGTGTTTGTGTTTGTTGTCTTCTTCTTCTTCTTCAGACACGAAAAAACTGTGTGGTTTGAGACTCTGCGATCGGCATTGATGCTGGTATGGTTGCTGTATCCTTAGTGGTCAAAACGGATTTTAGATTGTTTTTTTTTGCGATTTGACTTGCAATGTTGGAAATTAGTTTAAATTTTCCTGAGTAGTTCAGATGAAGTCCATGTTTTGTAAAATCCGTTTCAAGCAGAATGTGGCTTGGATCTATAATTGTAGCATGATTTTCAAGGCTGGCATATATTTCTAAGTTATTTTTCAGGATTATGGAGTTAAAAGCTACTTTATTTTTCCAGAAGGGTGCAAGTATTAAATAGAAATTTGTATGGGATAATGTGTTACGGAGAAAATTGAGATAATTTCGAGAAATATATGACTTTTCCAGAGCGTTACTTGATCCTCCCAAAATCAAAACATAGTCATTTTTTGTAAAATCTTTACATAGTTTTGCGATATTGCCAGTAATATTCTCGAAGGTACCATTTGGTTTGAAGAAATTTAGTGTATTTACCTTAGAATTAAAAATTTCTTGCATTATTTTGCCGCAATGTCGACCTTGACTGTCTGATAAAAACAGTAATTTGGGCTTTTCATCAGATAAAACATGTTTCGTATTTCGGAGAGTTTTTATCGGGGGGATATCAGTTTGCGTACTCTTCTCTTCAATTTTTTTCTTAAAGGTAGTAATTTCATATTGCAAATCCGTAATATTGTTTTTAAGTTTTGACGTTTCTCTTGTTAGTTTGTTTATTTCCACAGTTTTTTTGTCAAGTGTAAGGCATATCTCTTTTAATTTGTTTTTATGAATATCACATTCCTTGCAATTATCATTTCGGGCAACTAATGATTTTACTTTGACAATTTCTGTTTTTAAAGATGTTATTATTGCCTCTTGTTCTTCAATTTTCTGATTGCAGGCTTCTTCTGCCTCTATAGCAAGAATCTTGAATTGTTCCGAACTCTCAGTAAGCCTTTGGAGAGCATATCCCATACAAGAAAAAAAGACGAAACTAACTACCCCCACTTGATGCAACTTTTGCCCCATAATCATGACAAGGTTACTGGACTACTATGGATAATTCTGCTTTTTACAATATAATTAATTTCAATATTGAAGAGAGGGAAGTCTATTGTTGAACCTTGAATTGCAGCCGCTTTAGCAAGTAGATCCACTCTATTATTATATTCAAAGTTGGAGTGAGCCTTAATCCAACAGACTTTTATTAATTTTCATTGATCTTTAATGTTATTGATAAGATCTTATGTCTGGTAAACTAGAGGTGGATTATCTTTATTAAAGTTTGGATAAGATAATTTTTGTATTACACTTTTACTGTCGCAAAAAATAATAAATGCATTGTGATGGTGACGTGCTATGTATTCCAGACATAATTTGATGGCAAGCATCTCAGCTGTGTAAATAAACATATTGTCCGGTAACTTGTATTGGTGGAAGAACTGGGCTTGCGGATCGAGAAACGCGCATCCTACTCCATTTCTCGATTTAAATGCATCGGTGTACATGTGAACTGCAGAAGGCCATTTCAAAATAGCTTTTTATAAAGAAGTCTGCCGAGTTCCATCCCTACCGGGGCAATTTGGCTCCAAGTCGGTAATAAAATCCCTGTTTGGAAGAGATAAAGGTATCGGATAGTTAAAACATGGGAAGGTTTCGGAAACGTTGAAAGGAGGTGTAATATCTGCAATTTGAAGAAAGCTTGCTACGAGTATTGGTATTTTTTTGTGTCTCCAGTAAGAAGATGTAAGAACCTCCGTAGTATATTGTGCGATATGGGAACTGTTTTTAATCAGAAGGCGGCTCGATAAAAACTTAGTGGCCAGCAACTTTCTGCGTTGTCGTAGCGGCATTATATTAGCTTCTCCCAATAAGACGTTAGAAGGAGTCGAGTGCATCGCCCCAATACAGCATTTAACTGATTTGTGTTGAATTGTATCCAGTGACTTCAGAGTACTATCGGCTGCGTTGCCGAAGAATATTGAACCGTAGTCCAAGATAGACAATATCAGATTTTTATACAGCATTAGTGCAGTTTTGGGGTCTGCCCCCCACGGAAAGTGGGTAACAGAACGCAGCAAATTGATGCGTGTCTCGCATTTTTTAACTACGTGGGATATTTGATTTTTCCAAGAGAGTTTGCAGTCGATGCAAAGAACATCTTCTTCTGCTCGTTGCACAACCAAGTGACTCAAAGCTGAAGTTACCACCATAACTGAGCTATATGATGTTAGGAGCCCATAACTGTGCATCTCCTCAACGGTACTTTTTCTCTAGTTCGATCATAAACAGAGAGTGCCATATAAAGTAGTAAAGGTATTTGATGCTCGCTGTTTTGTCAAACTATGTTACCTCTTAGATTATTTTATCGATAATTTAATATGAATAATTGGCTTATAGATAGTGCTGGTTGATATGAACGACAATGTTTGCGTGTTGGACTTCCATAAAGAATCATATTCATTGCTGCAAGAAGAACTGGTGAAATACTCGTTTCTTGGACGTTTATAGACAATTCTCCATTAAAAATAACTTTTGTTTTTGTAATTTCTTGAAAAGCGTAGAAATGCCAAAGCGTAGTCATTCATATCGCCAAGGATTGTGTGATAACATATATTTGCTGTTCCATGCACGAGAAGGTAACTTTTTCCTAAACAATAAATACTTATGAGAGTGCGTGAGTTTGCCACGTACGGCGCGGCAAATTGTAGCTAAATGTCTATTCTTTTAGCTATTTTGCTCTAGCATGAATGTTATTTATCCTTATCGTAATTGACGCGCTATTTTTTTCGCCATCTTGAATTTGCCTCGAATCACAGATAGGTGCTGTGGGCCAAAATGATTGTTTTTCATAAAGAACATACGTGCCAAATGGCATTCCCTCAAGTGCCGTATCTTTTAACGTAGGCACCAAACTACTTAGAATACTTAACCAAGCAAATAACATTTGCATAATAATTAATATTGATGTTCAAAATAAAGATATTTTTTGGCACTTAAAAAAGCTAGAGTAAACTGTTTCAAAAAGATTGTTTACTATTTTATTGATCTATTTAGAAAAAATATTACAAAAGTCTCCTCTTTCTTATAAATTCACTAGAGGCGCTTGTATAGAGGCTGGTCAATACAAAGCACAGGTATTTGGTTTCTGCTTAGGTAGGACGTTATCATCTGAATTAAGTCCATAATATGTTTCATCATTGCAGCAGAGATGCAATGTTCATAGAAAAGGGATAAGAATGAATTTACGGTACACGGTAGTTCAACAGTAGGTGACTTATTAGCATGAAACGATCCCCATGATTCACTAGAGGCGTTTCATGTTTATCATCCCAGGTTTTTTTTTTTCTCTTATTTGAAAATTTTCGGATACTTCAACAGTATGGGTTAATAGTATCCTAGTACATTACAATAGTTACGTATCTACAATACTGTTTATATACAGAATATTACAATATATTTACTTCCATTAATTTACAGTTGGTTAAAGAAGTTTATTTCTTTCAAGTATTTAATGACGCGTCTGAAGATGTCAAAGTCATTTGATAGTGTCTCTTTTAATGTTGCGGGTAAATTGTTCAGTGACCTTTCTCTAATAAAGTTTGGGCAGTCAATTACTATAAGTTGTAATGTCAGTTGGTCTTTGCATGTATTGCATTTTTTCGGGTGTGTCTCGTCAAAAATTTATTTATGTATTAGTGCAGTATGATGAGGAAGTAATGGGATTCAGACTGGTCAGAAATTAAAACAATATTTTAACTTCGCTAACGTTTCGATTTATATTTTAAATCTTCATCAGTGCTGTAATAATAATGCAGCTATAATTTTATATTACATTTTTTTACATATAAAGTTAATAAAGTAAATTTTACATATTTATTATTATTAGTATCAAACTACAACTAAATGGTAATAATATAGTAATTCTACATATGAAAATAAATAAATAAATAAATAAATAAATAAATAAATAAAATAATAATAAAATAAACCACAAATTAAATCTTAACATATACGCTGTTCACTTTTGTAAGAACAAACTACCCGTCAAAAAACCCAAAGTACCTCCAGCAAGCAAAACTGTGAAGCGTTTTCCCTCATATTTCAATTTTGATGGACAAGCCTTTAAATCTGATTCATTTACCCAGCGCCTAATATTTGACCCGTTCCTAAAAATCCACGTTTCATCTAAATATATAAAAAAAGTATTCCCTGAATTTTTTAACTGAATATATTTTCTTAAAAATTTAAGTTTGGCCGAAACAATATAGTTTTTTTCACATAAAATTTTGCGATTATCTACTAATTTGTACTTATATCCCATTGATTTTAAAAATCTAAATAACGTTGTATGCGAACCCTTATATTCTAAATTTTGTTTAGCGAATTCCAAAATATGATTTAATGTAAAAAACGTATTATTAGAATTATACTGATAAATTTTATTTGCCAAATCTTTTTTAAAAATTTAATTCCAAAATTCTAAATTTTTGTGCTTCACAGCACTGCATGCTTGTTCTTTTAAACTTTCTATCCCTCCATTCACAATCTTTCGTACCACTTGTTCTGAAACCTATAAAATTAAATAAAGATTAACATATAAAATATATCAAAAATTGGCAGATATCTAAAGTTGACATAAATCTTAAACTTATAATAGGTTTTTACTTCAAACGACTCAAACATATAATTTTACCACCTCCCATTTCTTCCTCCAAATTTGTTAGTTTTCCAAAATGTTTTATACGTTTTAAATATTTTCTTTTTTAACAAGAACGACACGTGTTTGTCTTTTGACATTTCTCCATTGAATGCCAATTGACATTAAAGTTACCAACATGAAACGTGAAATACCCCAAGCAAGCTAGATTCTCGTGACAACTTATATATATATATCTGAAAAAACCATCTACCACGGAGTGGTGTAGGTTCGTGACAACTTAAGGACAAGAAATACCCATTTAGTTCCGCTTAACCGTGTGGAACAGACTGTAGAACTTGTTATTTTGGTGCTTTTTATAGTGTATTACTGACTTTTATAAACTTGGTCATATTGTAAAAAAGGCTTTATAGTTTCAGGTTAGGTTTGTATTATTTTAGTTTATGATCATTATAATTTGGTTAGGTATATTCAATATGTCAAATCTAAAATATTTATAATAATATAGAATAATTTCAGTTTAAAAAAATAAAGTAAAAAACAAGTTTAATGTTGCCCAATACGTAGGTGTGTTTTTATTTATTTATATGTATATACACACATGTATATTCTGAAACATATATTGTAAAATATTGTATTTATAACTTAATATTGTAATCAATAATAAAAATAAATATTAATGTAAATATAAATAAGAATAATACACAAGAATTTACGAACAGAATTAAAACTACTAATATATCGTATATTGCACTTGGTTCTCTCTTCAAAACAAAGCTCCTCTTTATAAACAGCAAGAATAGGTTAAACCAAACTAAAGTACGTCCCATATTTATTTCTGGCTCCGAAACATGGATCCTAATAAAATTTTGATTTATTATTTTTTAAATTTTCTTTTTGAGAAGTCTCTTCCAAATACTCTACACCAAAAAATGTTTCATCCGCACCCTTATTCATAAATGTTTCATCCAAATACTCTACAACCAAAAATGTTTCATCCGCACACTCATTCATAAATGTTTCATCCAGATACTCTACATCCAAAAATGTTTCATCCGCACCGTCATTCATAAATGTTTCATCCAAATACTCTACAACCAAAAATGTTTCATCCGCACCGTCATTCATAAATGTTTCATCCAAATACTCTACATCCAAAAATGTTTCATCCGCACACTCATTCATAAATGTTTCATCCAGATACTCTACATCCAAAAATGTTTCATCCGCACCGTCATTCATAAATGTTTCATCCAAATACTCTACAACCAAAAATGTTTCATCCGCACCGTCATTCATAAATGTTTCATCCAAATACTCTACAACCAAAAATGTTTCATCCGCACACTCATTCATAAATGTTTCATCCAGATACTCTACATCCAAAAATGTTTCATCCGCACCGTCATTCATAAATGTTTCATCCAAATACTCTACAACCAAAAATGTTTCATCCGCACACTCATTCATAAATGTTTCATCCAGATACTCTACATCCAAAAATGTTTCATCCGCACCGTCATTCATAAATGTTTCATCCAAATACTCTACAACCAAAAATGTTTCATCCGCACCGTCATTCATAAATGTTTCATCCAAATACTCTACAACCAAAAATGTTTCATCCGCACACTCATTCATAAATGTTTCATCCAGATACTCTACATCCAAAAATGTTTCATCCGCACCGTCATTCATAAATGTTTCATCCAAATACTCTACAACCAAAAATGTTTCATCCGCACCGTCATTCATAAATGTTTCATCCAAATACTCTACATCCAAAAATGTTTCATCCGCACACTCATTCATAAATGCTTCATCCAGATACTCTACATCCAAAAATAACAATTCTTTATTGAAGTTAATTGTAATAAGATATACAGAAACTTAAGTCAAGTTACATTTACAAAAATTTTACAAAAGTTGTACAAAAGTTTTACAAAAATTTTACAAATGTTTGAATGTTTTGAACTCCATTATGTTATAAAATGCTCCCTCTATTAAAATGTTTTTCAATTTTTTTCTAAATTGATAAATATTTAACTTTTTAAGCGCTACAGGCAGATTATTATAGAGATCTATACCCTTAATTAGTGGCAGATTTCCCGTCGAGCTATATTTATACCTCGGTATAGAAAATAGATCCTTCCCTCTCGTGTTGTGATTATGTACTTCACAATGTTTTAGGATGCTGTTTTCGTTTTCCTTAATAAACATTATGATACTCAATATATATAGAGACGGGACTGTCAAAATTTTTAATTGTTTAAAAATTGGCTTGCATGACGTACGTGGTTTAATAGCAGCCATTATTCTAATGACCCGTTTCTGTATTATGAAAATCCTCTGCAAGCCAGAAGAAGCACCCCATAGTTCAAGGCCGTAGGTTATTGTTGATTGAAAATATGCAAAATAGGCCAATCTAACAATTTCCGCAGACACCGTATTCGTCAATCTTTTTATCATGAAAGAAGTCTTGTTCAATTTACTGGACACCAGATTTATATATCCCTTCCATGTTAATCGAGCATCCAAGTGAAATCCACGAAACCTTACAGAGTCATCAGCGTGGAATTCGTTATAATTAATGTGCCTGTTTAAACTGAAAACGACTGTTTTAGTTTTTTCCAAATTAAGACTTAACCCATTGGATGAGAACCACTGTAAGGCTTGAGCTTGGGTGTCATTTAGAGCCCTTTTTACATCCTCAACTTCTACTTCTTCGTCAATAAATGACGAGTCATCGGCAAAGAGTACAGTCATGGCTGACATATTATCCGGCAAGTCATTAATAAATGTTAGAAATAAAAACGGTCCCAAAATAGTACCTTGCCCTATGCTCATGTCAATATTCAGTGCCGGTGACAGGGTATTATTGAAAAAGACACATTGGTTCCTATTTTTAAGGAAGTCCATTATGAGATCTAAAATTTTACCTCGAATACCGTAATATTGGAGTTTATCATGTAATTTTTTTGGACAAACACAGTCAAACGCCTTGCTCAGGTCACAGAATGATCCTGCAACGTGCAAACCTTTTTCAATGCTTTCCATTATTTTATTTAATAATAATGTAGCTGCTTTAGCCGTGGACCGATTAGCCCTAAGCCCAAATTGATTTTCTGAAAAGAAATTATTATTTTCTAGAAAATTAACAATTCTATTTTTGATCACTTTTTCAATTATTTTGGAAAATATTGGGGTAATGGCAATCGGACGATAATTATTCGGCTCATTAGCATTTCCTTTTTTGAATACTGGAATTATTTTCAACAATTTTAATTTTTGTGGAATGATTCCCGAAATGAAACAGGAGTTGATAATCTGAGTCAATGGTTCAAGAATAGTAACTGAAACACGTTTTATTAATTTCATGTTGATACCATATATGTCTAACGTTAAGTTCTCAGAGAAACCGTGAATCAAACTAGCAACCTCTGTCTCAGTTACTGGAGCCATAAATATACTGTCACTGTTACAGATTTTTTTATTTTTAAGCATTGCACTATAGTTAACGTCATTTGCAGTAACAGTACGTAGATTAGATATGATATTCTCAGCGACAGTTGTAAAAAACTGATTGAGTGACGTAGCTGATAGGTTGTTGTTTTCAGTGCCTTTTGAATCTTTATTACTTCCCGTTTCTTGTCGTATAACAGACCACATAGCTTTGTTTTCATAGTAGAATTTAAAATAAATTCATCATGTGCTTCTACTTTAGCCTTCTTTAATTCGGCTTTATATTTTTTATTATATATTTTATATAGCTGTTTAGCTTGTGGTGACTTTATTTCTGACAGAATAATTAGAAAATCTCTCATTTTTCTGTGTTCTTTTGTATACCAATGTATATTACAGTTCACTTTTCTTTTTGTTATTTTCTTAACATTTTTAACTGGAAAATGTATATTAAATCCATATATAAATATATTGAAAAATAAATTATACATATCATTAGTATTTAAACCGGTGAGTAACGTTTTCCAATTAAAGTTAAGCAAATAATTAACAAAATTATCATAGTTGTTCTTGCTGAAAATTTTACGCTGGACATAACATTCAGAGAGTTTTTCCTGGATATCATATTTCGTTTTTATGTCAAAATATACACCAAAGTGATCAGATAGCGCAGGATTTTTTACCTCTACCTTATATATTTCATATAAATTCAGATAAAATGTTTCATCAGTACAATCATTCAAAAATGCCTCATCCAAATACTCTACATCAAAAAATTCTTCATTTGCACCCTCATGCATAAATGCTTCATCCAGATATTCTACATCTAAAAATTGATTTTCGTTCCCTGATTCTTCACTATCAGAAATTTCTGAATCGCCTAAATTAATTATGAATGGAGGTATATTATCCCAACTAAAATTCCCCACATATTTTGCCCAATCATCCCTAATAATTTTTTCTGTGTGCGAAATAAAATTGGTCCACATTTCTGGAGTACACCTTGAAAGTGACTAACCATAATTTGGAAGTCTTATCTTTCGATACCAGCCGAGAATTAACATGTTTGGCATAATAATTTTTAGATACCCCCCAAGCCAATTCAATAGGATTATATTGGCAGTGGTAAGGTGGTAGTCTTAAAACATCGTGGCCATTTTTTCTTAAAATTTCGTCAACGATATATTTTTTACTTGAATTTTGAAATGGTTTAATTAAATCCCATATTTTTTTTCTCTTCATTTTCTCATCAAAATAATATTATGTTCAATCAGCCACTCCTGCATTACTCTCTTCCTGTCTGCAAATTGTACATAATTATCTGCTCGCACAGAATGATATGAAGCATTATCCATTACAATAGTACATTTGCGAGGCAGTTGAGATTATGCAGGCAGTAACTGATTGTTTACCCAATTTAGAAAAACCCTCCCCGTCATAGTTTTGTGAAAATCCATATCATTATTTTTTGTGTCTAACAACAATTCACAACCTGGCAAAAAACCTAAATTACAACCCGCATGTAAAACCGTAAATCTTTTACCAACAGATTTTATGTTTAATGGATTACTTTTTATATCATTGTCATGTAACCACTGACGCACCTTACCACTGCCATTTTGGTAGATCCATGTTTCGTCCAAAAAAACCATTATATTGTCGCTAGAATTTTGAAGATGCAAGTATTTTCTTAAAAATGTATTTTTTTGCGAAATAACATAACTTATTTCACACAAAATTTTCCGTTTATCTAAAATTTTATATATATATATCCCATTGAACGTAAAATTTTGAAAAATGTCATTTTCCCCCCTTTATATTCCAATTCTTGCTGCGCATATTTGAATAGATCCAGTACTGTAAAAAACTGATTTTTTACATTTAATTCCCAAATTTTTTTTGTACATCTTTCCTTATCATGTAATTTAAAAATTATCAGTTTTTTTATTATTTCCCTTTCCCAATTTCGTTGCTCTTAAATTTTCAAAGGGTTTATTTATAATTTTAATAACTTGTCCACGTGATACCTGAAATAAATTAAATAAAGGTCTTAGAGGAACACTATTTTGTAAATATGTATAAGCGGTTCACTTTTGTAAGAACACACTAGATCTGGTTATTTTGGTTACTTTTATGGTATGTTACTGACTTTAAATGTCAATTAAAAATATTCCTCACGCTGTAAAACCGACTTTAGGTTGATAATGTTATGGTCACTATAATTAAGATATCATTTTTCATTATGACATGTGTCAAATGGATTGACATTTTAAAAAAGTGACATTTTTTAATACCAACATGACATACAGCTTCAAAGGTGCAAACTATTGAAAACAAAATTCCCTCTTAGTGTGTTCTTACAAAAGTGAACAGCTTATAATACATTATTAAAGAATAATATATTTTTTACTTAAAAAATTTCAGTAACCAATTTAATAACACCAGATATGTTCAATTTAGTCCCATTATGTTCCAAAATTTTAGTATAATCTGTCTCAATTTGTAATACGAAACTAAATCTGGTTACTTTAGTGACTGTTGTGGTGTAAATAGACTTTTGTAGAATCATGTGAACTTGTAAATCTGGCTTTTATAAGTATGGTTAAGTTTTATCATATTGAGGTTATTACTAAATTGACATGTCAAAATTGTGACTGACATGTCAAATATTTTGAATGTATATATTAATATTTATTTCATCAAACTTTCAATTATTACTCGTATAATAGTAAAAAAAATATTACGATTATCAATGAAATATCGTGATAAAATATAAAAAACAAAAATACATATTATATAATAATAATTTATCATTTTATTTTGTATTTAATATATAATAATAATATAATTGGTATGTTAATATAATATAATATTATACATGTGAAGAGGGAATAATAAGGAAACAAATTTAGACCCCCATCCCTCAAGCAAAATTTAGACTAGCCCAATCCCTGTTTCAAATTTACTCCATGTATTCATCCTCCAAAAATTCTTCTTCCATATATTCAACATCTAAATCCGACTCATTCCTCGAACTTTCTGATTCCGATTCTGCCAAAGAAATAATAAAAGGTGGTACATCATCAACCCCTAAATTACCCATATATTTAGCCCAGTAGTTACGAATAATTTTGTTACAATGAGAAATAAAATTTGACCACATTTCAGGAGTACAAGTTGAAATTGCCTCCAGCCATAATTTTGAAACTTTATCTTTACCCGCTACACAAGAATTTATATGTATTTCGTAATATTGTTTACATACCCCCCACGCCAATTCGATTGCATTATACTGGCAGTGGTAAGGTGGTAGTCTTAAAACCTCATGACCACATTCCCTTAAAATTTCGTCAATTATATATTTTTTACTAGAATTTTGAAGCGGTTTTATTATAGCCCATAATTCATTTTTTGTGAGAGTATTATCAAACAAAATATCATGATCCATCAGCCATTCCTGCATGTCTCGTTTTTTAGACGTTAAATTTATTTGTTTATTCACTCTCATGGAGTGATAAGATGCGTAGTCCATTATGATAACGCTTTTTTTTTCTAATTTCGATAATGCAGGAATTAGACCCATCTCATAAAAATTTCGCCCGTCATTGTTTTATGATAATCCTTATCGTTAATTTTTGAATTTAAAATAAGTCCACAACCAGGTAAAAAGCCAAAATTAGATCCCGCATGTAAAATTGTATATCTTCTCCCCTCTGATTTAATTTTTGCTGGATAACTTTTCGTGTCATTTTCAAGTGTCCACATACGCAAATTACCACTGCCATTATGATATATCCACGTTTCGTCCAAAAAAACTGTAATAATATCTTGATTCGAATTTAAATGTTGAATATATCTTCTTAAAAACTTAATTTTTGCCGAAATAACGTAATTTTTTTCACATAGAATTTTACGTTTGTCTACCACTTTATATTTATACCCCATAGATTTTAAAATCCTATGTAAAGAAGCTCTGCTGCCCTTAAAATCTAATTCTTGTTTTGCAAAATTTAATAATGTATTTAAACAAAAATATTCATTTTTTGAATGTAAATCCCAAATTTTTCTCTGCAAATCTTTCCGAAACATGTAGTCTGTGGTTCTATCTGTTTTCTTATTATGACCTCTTCCCATGTTCGTCGGTCTTAAAATTTTCACCCTTCCTTTAAAATTTTTCTTACTTCTCCTTCAGAAATCTGAAATGGGTAAATTATTTTATATTTCACAACAAAAAGGACACCAAAATTTACTGAAAAAATATCTGCCACAAGGTCTATAACTTCGCTTTTTTAATTTTGTTCCATTTTTTTCTAAAAGTTTCCCATACGCGTTATATATGTGTTTTTTTTGTATATAAATTACATGACCAATTCCAGCTGACACTACACAAAATACATTCACACACAGAAACACAACACTCAAATGTAATACAAGATACACTAACAGATAAACACTTTTACACAGTATAAAATATGTCATATCATTGAACTCAGTTAGTCAATTATTCTCGTAGTCAGATACATGTCAGTTGTCACTAGTTAATTTTACATGAAATATCATTTACTTGTATTGTTCTCTAAAATAAATTGTTTTTAAAAACTGATTCAACGATTGAAGTTATATTTCTTATATATATTAATAAAAAAGGTATTTTATGAATAATAAGACATGATTTTATTGATCAATTAATACGTCTCACACATCATATGATATATTTTATACTATTCTATTTACATAAAAACAATATGCCTTAGCAACGATATAGCACCCCACGATCGTTAATAAGTGTAAATGTTGCATAATTATATTTTCGCTAACACGGCCAGACTGACATGCGGAACGGTCTCGAGACGCAACTGCATTCTTCACACCATTAACAGCATTGTTGTTATCAGGAACAGCAACCTGCATATCACCAGTGGTCTGCTCCATACCAACAACAGCATCCTGCATCTTGCATACCAGTAACAGCATCCTGCATACCAGGAACTCCATTCTTGAGCTGGTCCACCATTCTCTTCCTCTTCATCTTGAACTTCATCACCTAATTCATAACCTGTAAATAGAGCAAAATTGGGCGCAGAGTTGATTTTTTACAAAATCAACCATGCGGCACTTTCAATTAATAAAAGTTAATATTTATTTAAAACAAGACTCTCCAGGAATACTATAAGTTATGATCTGAAAGCTTAGAGACTATACGTTAACATTTCATTTCTCTACCACGAACTCAGTGACTAGATCAACAAGCTCAGATACTCAGTAACTATCTATTAGTTTCCTTCATTACAGATTGTCTACAGTACAACAAGCTCAGAGACCGTCTATTTGTTTCTGCACACACAGTGCTTTATCATAATCATCATCATCCCGTCGCCATAGCTCACCATCTGCCACCATAGTTACAGAGCTATTACCGGACTGATGCCACTGGCAGAGGCTTGTCTCGCGGTACTCAACAACCTTTTCTCTCAACTCATTAGCAATTACATTTATCAGTTTATTCTGCCAATCCGATCCCAGTGATCTGTCATTTACCTTTTCCAATAAACGCTCAAATTCAAAACTCAAATCTCGAAACTTAGATCTTAATTATTAAATCTCATGTATTAAATCTCAAATCTAATTTTTACTCATTATGGCTAACACGTGCCATATGATTTAACCAAACCAATAAAATGCCTCTTACCATTTTAGTCATCATCAATCTAACCAGTTACCTTCGTAAATTGTGTTTGTTAATAACAAAGCAACGCTCGTTCATCCTGACAATTTTTAGGGATCTTTGTTAAGATTCTGCATTTTTCAAACAAATGTCACATTTCATATTTATTCCAATAAGTGTCATTTCCTTAGAAACCACTTGAAATAATTTTTGACAAAATAACTTGAAATTTGCCAATTTATTATCTAGCTCATAATTCATACTACCTTTATATGATTCTCAATCGTCACCTTTAACTGAAAACTTTACAATAGCCTTTTCAATATTATACGACAATATCTTTGCAACAATGTATTGTTGCATTAAAAAAATATTTTTAATATTGCACTTATAGTCTTCTATTTTAATTTTCTTGTGGGTGATAGGCCAATCCCACTTCTGATATTAATAAAAAAGGTATTTTATGAATAATAAGACATGATTTTATTGATCAATTAATACGTCTCAAACATCATATGATATATTTTATACTTTTCTATTTACATAAAAACAATATGCCTTAGCAACGATATAGCACCCCACGATCGTTAATAAGTGTAAATGTTGCATAATTATATTTTCGCTAACATATATATCTAATTGTTGTCTCTTATTCATATTTTCTGATTTCATTTTCTTATTTTGTTTGTATAAAAATACTTTTCAATTAAAAAAATAAATTGACATATAATTTAATGTCAAATATGAATTGTCAAATGTTTTGAAAGATGCCATTTCAGCAGTACCACCCTAAGATGATATTTTAAATAGACAACATAAAAAATTAAATTTTCCTTTTAGTTTCGTATTACAAATTGAGACAGATAATATAAACCCTTTGAATATATTGTTTACTTTCTAATGATAATGATTTTCTTGTATTTTTTTTCCATATTAATATTTATATCTAGAGTATTATATAAAATATTTACAAAAATATTTAAGATGTAATTAGTCAAAATAAAATATGACAAATGATATTTTTTACTTGCCCGACCTTAATATATAAGGGGCAAGTATTGTAATCGCGAAAATTTTCGATGTCGAGATTTTGACGGATGACCACGTTTCATGGTCCAAGGAATCCAAAAAACCTATTTTCGAAGTGCCGTCCGTATGTGTGTGTGTGTGTGTGTGTGTGTGTGTGTCTGTCTGTGTGTATACACGATAACTCAAAAACGGTTTAACGTAAAGAGTTCGTTCTGGTACTAAAAAATTCTCCTATTAAATGGGAAGAACCCTATTGTTTTTTATGAAAATCGGTTGACTAAAAATGGGAGTTTACTCGTGTCGATTTTAAGATTTTTGCGAATATTTAGCAACAGAAAAATATTTCGAAAAAATTTATTGAACAAAAGTTACTATAAATGCAATAATTAATAACTTTTATTTGAGACGTTTTTTGATAAAACGAAAAATTTCGAAAATTTTTTGTAAAATTATTTAAAATTTTTCCAAGTCTCAATTTTTTCATACTTATATGTAACGTTTCCATGGTCATGATAATTAATTCGTAACTAGTAAAGCAAGCCTTGGACAAAAATTGGTATAGAACATAATTTGATGTATCTTTGAAGATTTATCTAAATATTTAAATTTTTTTTTTTAAATTTACATTTTTTTTTTAATATTTTTTTTATGGGAGGGCAAGTCTAGCGGAGGTTTCCCTTCGCCACTGGTTTAAATGACATTTATAATCTGACTTTTCAAATTATTTTTCTGTAGTACCAACATGACATACAGTTTCAAGGTGCAAACAGTTGAAAACAAAATTTCCATTTAGTTTGTTCTTACAAGAGTGAACCGCTTATACAGTCTGTTCCAAACGGTTAAGCGGAACTAAATGGGAATTTAGTTCTTTTAGGTTGTCACGAAAAGGGACCTTGCTTGGGTTATTTCATTTTTTACGTTGAGATGTCAAAATTTTAAATTCCAACAATGAAACCGTGGAAACGAATGATATATGTCAAAGTTAAATATTTTTTTTAGATATTTTAATGACAAAAAAATAAATAAATGGGAAAATTGTATTAAGAATGACACAAAAAATCAAAATATAAAGAAAATGACATTTTAAACTGATATTAACCTTAACCAAAAATTGTTTATTGTAAGTATGATTTACAAAGCTTAAACAAAACGGCCGAAAGGCACGATTTAAACGATGAAAGTAACTAGATTGCAAAATCTAGTTCCGCTTAACCGTTTGGAACAGACTGTATTAATATTTATTTCATCAAACTTTCGATTATTACTCGTATAATAGTAAAAAATATTACGATTATCAATGAAATATCGTGATAAAATATAAAAAACAAAAATACATAATATATAATAATAATTTATCATAGCTTCTTTTTAATTTTGTTCCATTTTTTTCTAAAAGTTTTCCATAAGCATTATATATGTGTTTTTTTGTATATTTATCTAATTGTTGTCTCTTATGCATATATTCTGATGTTATTTTCTTATTTAGGTTGTATAAAAATACTTTTCAATTAAAAAAATAAATTGACATATAATGTCAAATATGAATTGGCAAATGTTTTGAAAGGTGCCATTTCAGCAGTACCACCCTAAGATGATATTTTAAATAGACAACATAAAAAATTAAATTTTCCTCTTAGTTTCGTATTACAAATTGAGACAGATAATATCTAATTTTTTATTCCATTGCCTACCTGATTGTTTCAGTCCATAAATTGTTTTTAATAGTAGGCATGATTTTCTTAATTTTTTCTAACCATTCCTGAGCTTTCGTTAATCTTGCTTACTGTGGCGCCGTTTGGTCCAATAATTTTTACAATTTCGAAATAAGTCGAAATACTCTTGGTATAATCAATTCTCTTTATTAATTTTACATCTCAGTTTGTTTGGACAACGGACACAGCCACCCCATGCTTTGCCTCCGCTATAGACAGCAAGCTATGGATTCATTGTTTTTCATGTTGTCAGATTGCTCAATAAAAAAAATATTTTTGACAGTTTAAAAACTCTAACACTGGTTCACTTCATTTAAAAACCTGCAGTCATTATAGTCCCACATTACTATATTTAATTATCTCAGCTAACGATTCTTCTAATTGTTTTGAATATCTTCATTCAAGTATGCAGTTTTTATATCAATTTGATGAACATTTAACTTGAATTGTGCTACTTATGCCATGATAAGTCTCACAGATTTCAATCTTACAACAGGAGCAAAAGTTTTATTAAAATCTGTTCCGTATCCTGGCTATATCTCTTCGCTACTAATCTTGCTTTCCTTCTCTCTATGTTACCATCCAAATTATATTTGTTGGTTAATATAAGTCGACAACCGACTTCCTTTCTGTTTTCTGGCAAATTTACTATTTTCCACGTCTCCTTTTTTAACATAGAATTAAATTCTTCACATATTGCCCGTTTCCATTCTTTTCTGATTTCGATATTTAAAGCTTCTCTGGGATTAACTTCAGCTGCACTTGTGTGTTCTTCTAGCTTCTTTTGAAGTAAATTAAATTGTTTTTGTCATATTCGTACTTTCCCTGTTCTTAAAATACTTGGTCTTCCGCGGATTTTTTTCATTTCAACTTCAATTACCGGTTGTTGGTCTTCATAGGGTGAGTCTTCGTGTATTGAATGTACATCTTGTTCTCCTCTACCAATTTCTTCAATTCCTGTTTCAAAATATTGATTTTCAGTTTATTTTATTTTGACTAAAGGTATTTTTAATTCATCATTTTCACAGTCGACGCTTTTCTGATTTTCCGGTAAAGAATTTTTTAAAATAAGTTCATTTGTGTATTAACCTGTTCCCACGATCATGTTGCCTTCTATTTTTCCTTTTATTTCAGATGTCATATGGTTTGCCAAATTGATGACATCAATGGTTTGTTCATAGTTCCTAAATTTAATTCGTATACATGTGCGAAGTACTTACACTATCTAGGCACCAGATATTTAGGTTTAAAATTTTCATTTATATTGCAATATCCAATATGTTTCGATTCTGAAAAATTTTCGTGTTCTGTAAGTAAGTTAAATGATACCTTATGATTTTTCATATAATGATAATTTTGTGTTTTACATTCGCTGCGTTTATGTCCGATTGTTCTACAGCTATGACATTTAAATTGAAATTTTGTATTGTGACTATTTTTATTATGTGAAATATTTTTCTTTGTCACAATCATTGCACCAGAAGTATTATAAACTCTTCAACAATCTTAATTTTCAATTTTTTTAATTTTGGGAGATCGTATTATAACTAGAAGATCTTCATTTATGTTTAGACTCATTTAAAGAAGTTTATCCACATTTTCCGCAAAACTTCATAAGTAATCCCTTATATGTTTAGTCTCCTTCATTTTCGAGAAAGGTATTTGTTTTAAGAGATTCGATTTCCTGGCTGGTCGTCTTCATTAATATATATCGTGTAACTTCCGTTATATTTCATTTGAGGTTAAACAGTTCTTTATTTGGCGTAATTCCAATGGACTTATTGATAAAATGAGATCAGATTTTGCCTTCTGATCAGCCTCTTCCTATTTTTCAATTAGTGCATCATTAGTAGCATCACCATTGACTTTTATAGGTTTCTTTCTTTTTCCACAAACATAATTCCAAGTTTCATTCCTAATAAGTAGTGCTTCTACTTGTATCTTCCAAGTATCGTAGTTGTCAGATTTTAATTTTTCAATTTTTACACTCATTGTTCCAACGTTCGATATTTATTAAATACTTTTTAAAAAATACATAGGCCCATAACCTACTGTAAAATGAGTGGAAATAAGGAAATATATAACATTCAATTAATACATATATTAATATAGTTCCAAATATATAAATACACAATCCAGAACATAATAATGATACACAATTATATATGACACTATTTATCAGTCATTCTATTATTTTACAACGGTAACCTATCTGTTACCTAGGAATAAAATACGTAGGCCCATAACCTTTTGTAAAATTAGTGGAAATAAGCAATTACAACTAACAATTACAAATGAGCAATTAGTGGGAATGTTGATTGCGAGATATAATCTGCTCCAACAGTTTATAATAAGATGAATATTTTGGGGATATGGTGTCGCCACCTATATTTAAACTTGAAATATCTCACGTATTATCCATATTAAATTAAAAAGGAAATTTGTGGAAAATTCCTTTAAAAATTGTGGGTAACTTTTCTACCTACAATAATCCTAAAAACTAAATCCTAAATCCTAATTTCTAGCATCTTGGAAGTATCGCTGTTAGAATTCACGAATTGTTTTCTGTTGTAAAGGTATGACTGGATGAGTTTAATGCTATTCGGAGCAAACTTGTAAAACTGGAGTTTTTTTTATAAGAATCTTATGGCACACACAGTCGAACACCTTGCTGCGATCAAGAAAATTACCAGAGCAATAAACATCTTTGTCGAAGCAGTCAGTAACGTAATTCATGAATTGTAAAATTGTGCTTGTGGTAGATTTGCCAGATCTGAATCCAAATTGCTTGTAAGATAATAAATTGAAATTCTCTAATTCCCGGTTTTACAATCGACTGTTAACGGTCACTGTCAAAGTTAGCTTCCAGTTAGTGAAAATTATCGTATTACAATTTTCAGTTTACAGTCACTTTGACTGTTAACTGGCTGCTAAGGTAACAGCGGCTTTGAAGTGGCTTCAGCTTCAAAGTTTTTAATATGTAGTGTAGTGATTTAAATGGGCTGCGTTAGGCGCAAATAGCCTTCGTTGCTGTGCGCCAAAATTTTTAACTAACTAACTAACATATCCCGAATGTTCATTCTACAACATTGTGTGTTTTAATTTGGGATGTATTAAATAAATTTTGAACGGGTGTTGTAGGATTTAATATGCGTGTAATTAAATATTTTTTTAATGCGTACCCACTGAAACTACCAAGTTGCTCATTTCGTTATTTTCCAAACGAATGAAAATATTGGAGTTTCTAAATATGTTGCTATCATGGATGGGCACTTCTTGGCCATCGACATACGACATCCATAAATTTGTTCTTGACATCACATGTAGCTTGGATATTTAAAGAAAAAATTCTTTTCTATTCATGTACAGTTCTCCATTGTCACCTCCTACAATGCAAATTTAAATAAAAGACATGACATAAAATATTTATTATAATTACCAGCATTTTGGATGCGTACGTGATTGCAGTCGATTGCACCAATAACTCTGGGAAACTGGGCTATTTGAAAAAATGGTGCCATAATTTAGATTTATCTACACCTGTTTGTGGCATATTTATATATTGTGGTTTTAATCTCGCTATTGCTTGATTAACACGTCTTATAATTGAACCTGCTGTTGTTCGATGCAGACTAGTGAAATCGCCAAGAACATTTTGAAAAGAGCCTGTAGCGTAAAAACGTAAAGTCAGTAGTAATTGATTTAGCGGTTTAACTGCAATATTTCTGTAAAATATAGTAATAAACATTTATCTTACTATAAAAGATACAAGTTAAGTCACAAAAAAGAATATGTTTTACAATTCATCAGCATCGTCAGAGTTGTTTAAAAAATGTAAGTTAACTTATCAGCAATTTTCAGCCACACATCTTTTTTATTTTGCAAAGTTATTGCGTCTATTGCCGTCTGTGTTCTTATTTCCTATAAGTTTAACAATGTTTTAATCTGAAATAAATATTTTATAATAAAGGTCTTCGAAATCATTTACAGAATAATATGACTTATTAGCTAACATATTTTTAAAAATAGGTTTAAAAGGTTTTAAATTTTCATTTCTAATGGAAGAAGGAATTTTGTTGTATATGGTATAACCAATATTCATCCTGCTAGCTACTTGCAATCGCGACCTTGGTACTGAAGGATCTTCTTTGGAACGAATTTTGTTTTTGTGAGGTGAAAAATCTCCACTATTCTTCTTTACTTCTAAAGCTTGTAGTAAGACATACTGGGAAAGAAGTGTTAGTATATCCAATTCCCTGAATATTGGCTTACAAACGGTTTTTGGTGCGTTCACTATAGCCCTTACAGCTTTCTTTGAAGAATAAATATCTTCTCGGCTTGTCGTGCCTTCCCCAGACTAACAGACCATAGGACATGACGGAATGAAACAGTGCGTGATATACAGTCAAAGCTAGATCTTGATTGGTCGTTTTTCTTGTGTTGAATACCGTATATTGCTTTGTTGAGTTTGCCGCTGGTAAAAGTTACATGACAATTCCATGTCATAGCAGAGTTTATACGTAAACACAAAAAAACGGCAACGCCAGGTTTGGGGGTTCTTCTGTTGGACCTAAACGTGATAGTTTTCGTCTTGTTTTGGTTTAGGGCTAGATGATTTAGCTGTAACCACTTAGTAGCCTCCAGATTGGCAGTATCAAGCTTGTTTTTTAAGATACTTAGATTCCTGTCGTTCACCAGTACAGTTGTGTCATCGGTGTATAACATACTGTTGCAGGAAATATTTTTGGGTATATCATTTATAAAAATAATGAAGAACAAAGGGCAAAGGAAACTGCCTTGGGGTATTTACTATTTGTACCCGATTTGATAAGTACGATGTGAGCAATTGAAGAAATATACCTCGAACACCGTAATATTCAATTTTGTCCAGATATAATTTATGAGGCATTCGGTCGAAGGCTGAGATCGCACAATTGAATAGCGCATTCTTCTTTATTTTCAAGGGCGTTGCATATGTTTCTCATTAATGTTACTACTGCATTGATGGTTCCCCGCAAAGAACGAAATCCAAATTGCTCTGTTAAAAAGTACGAAAACTTCGAATAATATTATATGTATACTGTATAGGTAAATGTAAAATAATAATTTTATTTTAATTTTTGTTATTAACTTGTTAATACGATGCCTTATTTCATTTTCTATTAGATCTAACACGATCATGACTGTATCTTTTTTTAGTCTAATCTTTGGTAAAATACTAAATTATTCCATTTTTCAAAATGATCTATTTGTTCTTGAAATATCTTTTGTCTATAATTTAGAATTCCTATATGTTCCATTTCTTGAGCATCCAGTAAATCATCGATTTCGTTAAAATTCATCTAACATATACATAAAAACATTAATACCATTATATAAAAAATATGTATGTCTATAAACATATTTGTACATACTTTTAAAATTATACTCTTTTTCTATTAAAATTGAAATATCAACAAATTTTGTGAACGAGTTTCAGGTTATATGTGAAACTGCTTTTAGCATACTGATATCGAAATTTATTTTATTATCCCGCAGCTACAGTTGAATATCAGCCTTTTTACTTGAAGAAGTTGGTGACTTGTTCTCAGTTACACTGTGGTAGCTGGCATTATCCATAACAATAACGGACGGTTCCTCTAAATTTGCGATCAATTGGTGTTGGAACCAATTAATAAAATTATTATGGTTCATCTCCCCATGAAAGTCACCATCCTTTGTTTTGCAGGCAAACACTTATGCTGCTCCTTCTACAAACCCTCCTTCACATTCCGCATGAAGAACAATATATCTATAATTAAAGCAAAAAAAAAATAAATAAATAAAAATATATATGTATGTATAGTTTTTTTTAGACACTCTTTATTTAGATAAATATTATACTAGTAGAATAAGTTATTAAAAAATTCAAAATCTGTACACACCTTGCTCCACCTACTTGGATGTTTTCATACTACGCAGATCTTCATCTTGCCAAAAACGACGTACATAACCATCTTTGAAAATCCAGGTTTCATCAATAAATATAAATTTGTAGAGTCATTCTTGTTTTAACTTCACATATTCCTTAAATTTTTTTATTCTTTTCAGAACGATTTGGGGAAGTTCCATTAGACCACGTCTTGGATCGTCCTTTTTATATTTGAAACCTATATTTCTTAAAATCTTCCACAGGGAAGTCTTTCCACAACCATACAGTCCCCTTTCATGTAATTTTATATTAATAGTGTCGACAGTAACAAGCTCTCCTAAAATCAAATTTATTTATTAAGAAGCCTCACGTAGAGATGTTGTGTCCTTACTATTACGGTACATCTCATAAATTACATTACGTATCCCAACTGTTGTATAATTGTCTAATTCTACAACAGATTTAGTACGTGTTCGTTTCTTTTTCGGGCTACTGACAGTTCACCTCTCGCTTGTTTTGCAGCCATTTTATTTACTTTAGAAATGCTGACAACTAAAGCAGCAGCAACTCTCTAAAAAGTTAATTAACAATTATTTGTAGAAATATATTCAAGTGAAAATACCACAGATATAAACTAAATTTTATATTTACTCACATCTCTGACGCATTTCACATCCATTAAAGGTCCACCATTATCTCGCTCTCTTTCAAAATAATTAATAAGAGACAAAACCATCCTTTGAGCACGGCTACTAAGAGCTTAGGGCATTTTTATTGCAATAAAATTTTAAAAAAATAAAATTTAACCTTACTACATTCTAAACACCTAAATGTCAACTTGACAAATAACGATTGAACAATCCAATTTCAAACTGGCAACATTGAAAAAATGTACCAAAATTAAATAAATAAATGTACTAACTGAGTTATGGATTGATGTTGATTAAAACATGTCATAACGTTGGTACTGAAATTAACCGACGTCATCTCATAGTTATCGTAAACCGACTTTATCAAATTATCATCTAAAAATTCTAGTTCTTCATTAGAACTTATTTTTATATCATCTGCTTCCAAAACTATAGAGAAGCCGTTAATTTCTAGTTTTGTTGAAGCTTAATTAGCAAAAAAATATTTTAGAAGTAGATTCTTGTAAAAGAATTTTGTGTAGTACTCACATAGTAGAATAATCGATTCGTGAGAATTATTTTATAGATAACAATAAAAAAAATTTTTTCTCTCTTGAAATATTTAAACATTTTTTTTATGGCATTATTTGATGTTTTTTAGTCACAGACTTTGTAATATTTTCATAATTAGGGCAGGTGCGAATTATGTTTTTAAAATATCTATGTTTGCTTTCAAATCGTATCATCCATAAATGCATTAAAGGCCAAACATTTTAATTAAACCAGGATAATGCACTAAATAATGATGTTTTTGCTTGAGCAAATGGTTTGGAAAATTGGAAAAAAACGCGATTGACATAATTATATATTTCATCATATAAATATACCAACTTGCCCAATGGTTACTCTGGGAGACATTAGGATACTGCAAATTTTTCTAAGATTTAAAACCATGTATCAGACAGGATCTTTGTAATTTAGTATTTAGTCTATTAAAATTATTGGTAAAATTTGGAGGAAACGTATATTTTCACTGGCAATTTTCCTAGTGTGCGCCGAAAGCAAACTTAAATGTCTTTCAGTGGTGTATGGTGCTTTGAGTAACATAGGCTATATCTGTGTTTCTAAACCGGAGGGGGGAGGGGGTATTTTATAATTTCACTTTTACATACAAAAATCTAATTCCATTGTACATATTAAATTTCAATAAAAACATATTGTGAATCATTCTAATTTTATTGACATCTTGCAAAATTCCGCTTATCGAATAATTCAAATATATATTTGTTTTACTATGAATATCGTCTTTTTTTGTATCCTTCCTGTGAAGTTTTAGGTTTTAAATTTATAAAATACCTTTTTTTTTGTATTTTAAAAACCATCTTTATTCTATGAACTACCATACTAGAATGCCTTATTCCACAAGTGTGTACCAAGTTATATGTATGAACCTGTGTGGTACAAGTGTATTACAATCTTATGTAAGCATACATTACACTTTCAACAGGCGTCGCGGGCCGCAGGCGGCTCATGGGTAAGGAGTTGTTTTATATTTTGACTATTCCGAATCCTGTTCTTTCCATTATAGTACTGTAAAACAAATTTAAAAAAAAAAATGCCTACCCTTTAAAATAAATTATGTGATTTAAGCTGACATTATTAAGGTAAATTAAGTTCTGAAATCAAAAATCCTCTGTTACGTACTATTTTCTTAAAATAGAGCTATAAATTTATTTATAATAATACATATTATTTATAAACGAAATACATAATATAAATAGAAGAAAATATCTAAAATGTATATTTTGCTCTTTTTCTTTTGTATTCACTTTCTGGAACATCTCTTACCAAAGACCAAGAATATTCCGCTTACTCTTCTCTTCCTCTTCCAGGTTTTGAGGGAAAAAGTCTAGATGACAATCAAGAAAACGCAAATTTGGTGACATGTTGCATCGCATATTTTGATAACAATTTAAAATTTCTTCATAATTTTCAGCTCTAATGTTACCAAGAAAATTAGTACACATTTATTTGAATGCATTCCATGAATATTTTTCAGTATCATTGAACATGTGCTCGAAATTCGAATCTTTCATTATTTCTCGAATTTGTGGTCCAATAGATATTCCCTCTTTTATTTTGGCTTCACTGATTTTTGGGATCTTGGTTTTCAAATATTCCATTGCTTGGCCCTGTTTGTCTAGCGCTTTTACAAAATTCATTAAACCCAGTTTAATATGCAAAGGAGGGAGTTATACATCCTTAGGATTTATTAAGGGTATACAAGATACATTTGTTGTTCCTAGAATGAAGGTATGAAGCTGAAGCCATTCTTTTTGTACATAATGAGCTATCCTGTCTCGACTGTTCCACTCACATAAGAAACAACAATGCTTAGTATAACCTTGTTGCATACCGAGTAAAAGACCTAATACCTTTAAGTCTCCACACGTTTTCCAATTGTATTTATCGTAGTGACTGTGTTCAAGCAAAATGCTTATGATTTCGTGCGTTTCCTTCTTGTGAACGGAGTAAGCAATTGGACTTGGTGGATATATATTGCCATTATGAAGGAGTTCTGCCTTTAAACTCAGTTTTGAGGCATCGATAAATAGCCTCCACTATATACCATATACCATCATTTTATTAAAACATTGGTAGTGTCGAATTCTCCCAAGAGCCTACCAAATAAAAACCATGTTTGCGCCTGTGATACCGCCAAGGAACTGACAGGAGATATCACGGGCATTTCGACGGCAGGATAGATAGGTTTAGCCCTCGTCTCTGGCTTCCCTCCGCTCAGTCGCTTGCCTGAGTCGTCCCTCCTTTTCTTTTTATCTCATTATTGCGTGAAGCATCTGTTGCACTCCACTCCAGTGGTCTTTGGAACTGAGCATGACCTTGTTCCGCGGTATCCGTCAACCCGCAGTATACACAGGAATCTTCCGTTTCTTTTTTTGTTCTATTTTATGTACGTACCGAATAATCCGTGCGCAGTAAGAGCCTGTGAACTGTAGTATGACAGGCTCCTGTGTTTGCACGTATACCAATCCGTCACCTCCGGAATTAGCCGCTTGGTCCATTGTTCAGTCCAAGTGTTTCTGTTCCCTGAGACACTTGCCTGAGTCATTCTTCCTCTTCTTTTTGTCTCATTATTTCGTGAAGCATTCGTTCCACTCCACTCCAGTGGTATTGGGAACTGAACATGACCTTAGTGATGTTGTCTGGAGTCAATCTATAGTTTGTCTCGACTTCCCGCTCTTGTCTTAGTGAATGCCATCTATTGCATGCGAAGATGCTGTGTTCCGTGGTATCCATCTCCCTGCAGTATACACAGGAATATTCCGTTTCTTTTTTGTTCTCTTTTATGTACGTACGGAATAATCCATGCGCAGTAAGAGCCTGTGAACTGTAGTATGACAGGCTCCTGTGTTTGCACGTATATCAATCCGTCACGTCCGGAATAAGCCGCTTGGTCCATTGTTCAGTCCAAGTGTTTCTGTTCCCTGAGCCGCTTGCCTTAGTCGTTCCTCCTCTTCTTTTTGTCTCATTATTTCGTGAAGCATCCGTTCCACTCCACTCCAGTGGTCTTTGGAACTGAGCATGACCTTAGTGATGTTGTCTGGAATCATTCTATAGTTGGTCTCGACTTCCCGCTCGTGTCTTAGTGAATGCCATCTATTGCATGCGAAGATGGTGTGTTCCACAGTATCCTTCTCCCCGCAGTATACACAGGAATCTTCCGTTTCTTTTTTGTTATTTTTTATGTACGTACAGAATAATCCGTGCGCAGTAAGAGCCTGTGAACTGTGGTATCACAGGCTCCTGTGTTTGCACGTATACCAGTCCGTCACGTCCAGAATTAGCCGCTTGGTCCATTGTTCAGTACAAGTGTTTCTGTTCCCTGAGCCGCTTGCCTAAGTCGTTCCTCCTCTTCTTTTTGTCTCATTATTTCGTGAAGCATCCGTTCCACTCCACTCCAGTGGTCTTTGGAATTGAGCATGACCTTAGTGATGTTGTCTGGAGTCAATCTATTGTTGGTCTCGACTTCCCGCTCGTGTCTTAGTGAATGGCATCTATTGCATGCGAAGATGGTGTGTTCCGCAGTATCCATCTTCGCGCAGTTTACACAGGAATCTTCCGTTTCTTTTTTATTCTTTTTCATAAACGTACAGAATAATCCGTCCGCAGTAAGAGCCTGTGAACTGTAGTAGCACAGGCTCCTGTGTTTGCACGTATATCAATCCGTTACGTCCGGAATTAGCCGCTTGGTCCATTGTTCAGTCCAAGTGTTTCTGTTCCCTGACCCGCTTGCCTTAGTCGTTCCTCCTCTTCCTTTTGTCTCATTATTTCGTGAAGCATCCGTTGCACTCCACTCCAGTGGTCTTTGGAATTGAGCATGACCTTAGTGATGTTGTCTGGAGTCAACCTATTGTTGGTCTCAACTTCCCGCTCGTGTCTTAGTGAATACCATCTATTGCATGCGATGGTGGTGTGTTCCGCGGTATCCATCTCCCCGCAGTACACACAGGAATCTTCCATTTCTTTTTTGTTCTTTTTTATGTACGTACGGAATAATCCATGCGCAGTAAGAGCCTGTGAACTGTAGTATCACAGGCTCCTGTGTTTTCACGTATATCAATCCGTCACGTCCGGAATTAGCCGCTTGGTCCATTGTTCAGTCCAAGTGTTTCTGTTCCCTGACCCGCTTGCCTTGTCGTTCCTCCTCTTCCTTTTGTCTCATTATTTCGTGAAGCATCCGTTGCACTCCACTCCAGTGGTCTTTGGAATTGAGCATGACCTTAGTGATGTTGTCTGGAGTCAATCTATTGTTGGTCTCGACTTCCCGCTCTTGTCTTAGTGAATGCTATCTATTGCATGCGAAGATGGTGTGTTCCGCGGTATCCATCTCCCCGCAGTATACACAGGTATCTTCCTTTTCTTTTTTGTTCTTTTTTATGTACCTACAGAATAATCCGTGCGCACAACCCTTTCAAGGCCAAGGGTCATGGAGGGGCATTTCGATATCCCTTGGAAATATGCGGTCCTCTTTGGCCCTACTAGCTACTTTGTGTTGACATCATGCCAGCCACATTAGCTCAAAATGCATAGTCAAAATAGGGGATATTAACGTTTTGGATTTCCCTCGTTTCCAGAAAGAAGTTTGCTGGCGAGTGATAGCTGATGTATTAAAGGGGGGGGGGAGTCAAGAATTTAGGGATGACTTTCCGAAAGTATTTAGAAAGGTCTTAATGGGGAATAATGCCAGGCTGCAATATCATTGGTTAAATTTCCAAGTTTTTTTGTAGTAGGGAAGAAAAGTTGTGTAACTCCGAAATTGAGGAGGGGGAGGAGACAAAAATATTGCCCTGAAGTCCTGAAGGGGCGAGTGATTCATTTGTGTAATTGTTGGTAGCAATTAAAAACCATAGTCGCCACAATTGAATAATGTTTATCAACACATTAGAAAGTAGTTCAAAACTTATGTTGACAAACACGCAACACTCTGCACATTTTTTAATTCCCAAAACCGCAAATCAGCAACCGGGACCTACACCGCCTGAAGGCCGCTCAAGGAATTGGGACATTAGCATACAATTATATCATAATTGTGACAGTATTCTTGACCATGATTTAGAAGTAGAAGGCCATGAAGATAATTTAGTTTTAACAGGCATTTTTGCAACAGCTGTACATTTTGAACAATTACGTACTAAAGCTTCAATCTCTGAATCTAGCCCAGGCCAATAAACAATGCTTCGAGCAAGTACTTTCATTCTGACAATTCCAGGCTGTCCAGAATGTAATTGACGAAGTATGCGGTTTCGAAAAACCTACCTTATCAGAAAAAAGGATACAGTTGTCTATTATAGACAATGAATTTCGTCTCCGATAATATTGTAGTAAATCATGGTCTTTTCTGAGGCCAATCATTTTGAAGATATTTGATTACGTTTTTAAGAAGAAGATCATTTGTGTCTCAGCTTGTACCATTTTTGCAGTAACAGGCAAAAGTCGAGTTGAATGACGGAATACACAACATATTTCTTCATCGACATGCACAGACGCCTCGACCATTTCCTTATCAGGTGTTTTATGAGAGGAAATAAGCCTGGAAAGTGCATGTGCTTGACCAAAATCAGTTGTATTTATGTATTTAATTTTGAAATTGTAGCCAAATAACATTGTTGCCCGTTGTTGCAAACGATTTGCTGTGTAAACTGGTATGCCTGTTTTAGTGCCGAAAATTGAGAGAAGAGGTTTATGGTCAGTCTGTAAAATAAATGTTCAACCATGAATCATGCGGTGGAACTTTTTGCAAGCATAAAGTAGGGCAAGACCTTCCTTTTCTATTTGCGAGTAATTTCTTTCCAGGTATTATGGGAAATTATAGTGAAATCTGATGCCGTATCAAGTTGGAGTTTAACTTGATGATTACTTATAAAGACTGTAATGCATTTTCATTT
This sequence comes from Liopterus haemorrhoidalis, assembly GCA_963971575.1. NCBI lineage: Eukaryota > Metazoa > Arthropoda > Insecta > Coleoptera > Dytiscidae > Liopterus > Liopterus haemorrhoidalis. The sequence goes on along the minus strand of OZ020622.1, from coordinate 34,086,609 downwards.
CCTTTGGTTATAAGAAGTCTTATTAAACTTAAAATCTTTTTTTATATCATCCTTTACTGAATGTACGTGCTTATCAGGCTTCACCACCATTGTAGTGTCATGTTTTAAATTATGCAATCTGATACATTCTTCTGACAGATTCTGTAAGGTAATGTTTGAATTAGTTTCTATTTTGTTTAGAAGACGTGTTTTTGAAGCGTCTTCCGGAGACTGTAGACCACATACCAAAATTAGACATTTAAATTGATTTTCATTTAATGGAGACAGCAGGAGAAGTTTGAATTTTTCACATTCTTTATTTACTATGCCAGCGTAAGTGACGATATCATAACTAATTTGTTTAACTAATTTTAAACAATTGTACCTTAAGCTGAAGAATGACGCTCTTTTGCCGAAAATATCTAAAAGAGTTTTAACTGTTTCAATAAATGAAAAATCACGAGGTAATTTTGGCAGAATGTAATTAGCATATCTCTCATGTGAATACTAATTTCCTAATTTCCTTAAAAGAAGTCATACTTTGGCTGTATCATCCAAGCTTTTGCAGTCTTCTCGGAATAGATCTTCATAAAGTTTAAACCATGCCTCGTATGTTAACCCAGCATCTGGATCATATGAGAACTCGTCCATGGCTCTGGACAAAGAATCCTTAGCTTGTTCACTGTTCGAAGTGCGCAAAGTTAATTCTTCAATAATTTTTGTTAATTGTATCAACATCTCCTGTTGTTGATAAATGATATTTAAAATTTCTGCCGCTTCCATAATACTCGTCGCCAGTTGTTGCGACTACTGATGGTGAAGAAATGATATTTAAAAAAGATATGTCCTCTGCAGAACACTAAATAAATATTCAATCTAAACTTTTAAATTTTATTCATTTGACAACTCACTACATATTATATACCATTCCCATAGATACATAGAATACTCTATTTCCATAGATGCGTCAGTGGTGTCGAGATCTTGATCTTCTATCTAACAGAAACAGTGTCAGAAAAGTCGGTAAAACTTAATAGTTCACTGATTATCATCGATGTTTCCTGATAAAAGGTCCGGCAGAGAGGTATGATGTTTTTGAAATGACTGTTACGCGCGCTTGGGTGGTCACACTGTTTTCGGAATGGTTGATATCTACCCGTCAACAGATGCAATTTTGGTAACAATGGAGCCTTGGTCTGTAACACATCGTGTGTTTCTTTATAATACCTTCATTGAAACGGGTCGTTCTGTGGTGCTCACACAGCGACGATTTCGAAACCATTTTAATGTTGGTGTTCCAAAACGGAATACCATTATGAAATGGGTGAATAGTTTTCAAAGAACAGGATCTTTGAGACCAGGGACTGCATGGAAACGTGATCAAACTGTACGGACCCCGGCAACCCGGCAAACATTGAAAGAGTGCGACAAGCGGTGGAAGCCAGCTGTCAGCTTCAGATGTCAGAATCTTACGCTTGGACCTTCATTTCCATCCGTATAAGATTATGATTGTTGAAAAACTGCTGCAAAATGACTCCATGAGACGACACAGGTTCGCAGAAGTGATGTTGGAATTTCTGACGGACGATATCGTTTTGATCAGGAGTGACGAGGCCCACTTTCATTTATCGGGGATGGCAAACAAACCGAACTTTCGGTACTGGGCAACCGAAACCCGCAACAACTGCATCAGAATCCTCTGCACAGCGAGAAAGTAACTGTTTGGTGTGGCGTATCTCTAACCTGCATTATTGGGCCTTATTTTTTTCGTGAAAACGGACGAACATTGACTGTTAACACAGATCGCTACGTTAGCATGTTGCGCGATTATTTCCTGCCAGAAGTAAGAAGACGACGCATCAACCTAAACACAGCTTGGTTTCAACAAGGTGGGGCAACTGCCATACATCAAGACAAAGAATGGCTTTTTTAAGACAGCATTTCCCAGGACGCCTGATGTCATTGCGTGGGGATATGGAGTGGCCACCTCGGTCACCGGAACTGTCACCTTGTGACTACTTTTTATGGGGCTAAAAGCTCAAGCTTACATTAACAAACCACATACTCTTGAAGAGCTTTCCGAAAACATAACGCGAGAAATTCAAAGGTTACCACGTGCCATGCTTGAACATTGTATGGTTGATTTCGCCACCCGTCTACAAGAATGTCTCGACAAAAATGGACGCTACCTAACTGTTGTGATTTTTCGAAGTTGATTATATTTTCGAAAATAAATGTGTATTTTTTGCAAATGGCAATATACCAGTTATGTATAAAAACAATAAATTATGAAATTGGATCGTAATTAAATGTGTGACAGTCCTTTCAAAAACATCATACCTCTCTGCCGGACCCTGTAGAAAAGAAACCCTTTAAAGTCCCCGACGGGGTGCAGAAAACACCGACACGCACAGCAGAGCACCAGGAGCAGACACCGGAAGCGCTTTTTTAACACTTTCCAAATTCTGAAGCACTTTTAGGGGCTAAAACACTTGAAAAAAAGTCAGATTGTTGGTATTTAATCACCGGGTAACACAATAAGCAATTTTATAGCCGGAAGTGTGACGCGGGTAGATCGTATCCGAAAAGAGTATATCCGCGGAACATTTAAAGTAACAGCCATTGCAGAAAAACTGAAGGAAAACAAGTTACGATGGTATGGACATGTGATAAGAAGAGATGAAAACCACATGGTAAGAAAGCTCTCAACATAGGAGCAACAAAGAAAAGCAACATGGATGACAACAATTAAAAAAGATCTGAAGATCTTAGATTCAGATGACATAGCAACCAAAGACAGAAAAATGTGGAAGCCTCGAACTAGAAATGCAGACCCCAAATAACATGGAAATATGCTAGACTGAAGAAGAAGAGGTGCTCTTTCCTAGTTCGGCTAGATGCATGTACGATATGCAGCGACCACGTACAAAAGTTACGCTAGTCCTTGCACAATTATCCCAGTAATCCATTTAACACAATTGTCCTTGCAAAAGTATCCCAGAAAGGTCTTAGTACCTTATTAAATAAAAAAAAGATGTCTTTGTAGAAACACTTTTTATAAGTACTTTTGAAAATTGTCCTCACATCAGTAAACAAAATTTAATTTCCTTTATTTATTTGAAAACAGAACTCTTCAGGTTAGAAACAGAAATTAGTTACACATGGTCAAATCTGTCGAGAATGGTGACTGAGGAACGAGGGTGCTTTTGTTCTGCGTCAAAAGCAACCGAACCAGTAAAAAAGCGGAACCTAGAGCGTTATCGTGGACCAGGATCCATGGTAAATTTTTTCAACTTTCAGGCATTTGTTTCTTTCATAGATGTCGTCTTTAATTTGGAATTAGATTACTAGGGGCACTAGCATGCTTAATTCATAGGGAATATATAAGTGATATTTATTTTACAAGTATGATTAATCATCTGAAAATAGTGTTACAATACACATATAAACAAATCCTTCTGTTATCGTTATTTTAATTTTTAATTGGTATTTTACATATGATCCATTATCACTGAATATGTTACATTGTTTCAGTTGGTGTAATTTTTTATTTCCGTTATAAACAAGTGCAGTTACAGTTGAGCATCACCAGAAAACATATTAAATTACTCAAGATTCTAAATATCACTTGTCTTGTAAGTGGAATTTTGACGGCATTTGGGTTGAGTATGGTGGCTAATTTCCAGGAAACCAGTGATCTATATATGCATATCTTTGGAGCCACATTGGCGTTTAATGTGGGCATAGGATACTTTATTATGCAAGTGAGTTGATTAATAAGTACTCTACCATATTTTATGTAATTATCTCTTATCTATTGTTAGATATTTAACAATTAAACACAAAAGTTCGAGAAATATAACGTTATTTACACAACCCATTTACAGCACAATAATAACGGCTGATGTACAGAGGCTAATGGTAAAAGAATCAATGTTCCGTTTCACACGACTAGGGGCCGAGAGTTCCAGTTCCTAATAAACTCCCTAATAGTTATTTGACACATAATATATTTATGAAGCTAATAAATTTATTGGTGATTTCCAAGTTACAAAATCCTTCTAATAGTTTATTAGCAACATAATTTTTTGTTTTTGCATTGGTATGTCTTATGAAGATAGTAACACGGTGCAAGAGGGATAGAGCTATACGTAAATTTGTAGAGCTAAAGTGAGATGAAATTTTGACACTGAATATTTTGACATTAAATATTTTGGCAATAAATAGTTTGACTTGACATTCAATGACATTACGTATATTTTTTGTGTTACTGTTAAAATAACAATTAAACGGCGTTCAACAAATTTTATCACAGAAAAAGAGGACAATATAGATAGAAGAGAAGTTAATAAAAATAGCATTTTATAATACAAAAGTGACTGAAAATAAGAAGACAGCCATATTTTGCTTTATTTTACATTCCTTAAACAATATGAATTAAACTTATCAGCAATTTTCAGCCACACATCTTTATTATTCTGCCAATAATTGCGTCTGTCTTCTTATTCTCTATCATTTTTATATAAATAGTAATGCTTAAAGTATTGTTTGTAGTGTGTTGTAATCGTAATTGAAATAAATACATATGTAAAAATAAAAGACAATGTTTATTTAAAAATATATATTTATATATTGTTCTTTATATATCACATTTACAATAAATGCCCAAAATATTCTAAAAACGGTTGTCCATAATTTATAAATTCACCCAAACAGATCGTCGATTTCGCCAAAATACAACTTAAATGTATATAAAACACTAAAATCACCATTATATAAATGTTTAAAAACTACACATTCGTATATTCTTTTAAAGTTATACGGTTTTTAATTAAAATTGAAATATTAACACATTTTGCGAACTTGTTTTTGGTTATATGTCACTTTATTAAGCACTTCATGTTGCCTATAAGTTATTAGACAAATAAGCCTGTTTATCAGCAACCTAATAACTATTTAGGGGTGGAACTCTCGGAAAAAAAATTATGTTGCTAATAAACTTATTGGACAGTTTATTAGCAACTGGAACTCTCGGCCCTAGTTCTTATTATCTTATCAGTACTAATTACCCAACACAATTAGTTGGCAATTACACCTATTCGCCTCATCATTACGTAATGATATTTAATCATAATAATGCTTAGTTTTAGCGCTAGCGCACACAACAGACTGTCGGTAACTGACATTTTAGTCGGTCGGAATACGTATCACAGGTTCTTATGGGAGTACACAGACGACCGACATAAAAGACGGTCTGAAAGAAAAGATGGAACATGTTTCATTTCCTCTTCAGACTTTTTGTCAAGGAGGAGAATGAACAACATGTATGTAAGTATGTCTCGACACACGACCGTCTTTTCAGTCGGTTGTAGGTGGGTGTATGCTTAGATATTTAGCTAGTATAGTCGGATTGCTGATAGGTGACTGTTCGTTGCTACAAGTATCGATATAAAATACCATATGCTTTCTCTGTCTATATCATTATAATTATTTGCATACCCATAGTAACGTATAGTGACGCAAGTTGACAACTAACCTTCCAAATTATTTTAATAAAAAACAAAGCATTAGATAGAAACGGCACGATTCGTAGATAACTTTACTAATTAGAGCACGAAAATAAATTCACAGCAGTACTCAAACAAACAAAATTATTAATTTTAAGGTAATAATTATAAATAAGCAAAAATTTATACTCATACGTAAATTTTGGATTATAATTTGTTGTTTAATTAAATTAAATTTTTATGTTTCCCCTAAGTACAAAGTAATAAAATATTAAGTAAAAATATATTTATTCATATAATATATTGCTACAAGTTGTATTTAAATGATTATTTTTATTTAAAAAAATTAGTCACTGTAATGCATGATATCGTCGTCATCTGAACTATCGCTGTCATTTCTTGTATTTATTATTATTGGATTAATATCATCAACAATCCTTTCCCTTTCCCACCATTCATTTATAAAATTTTCGATTTTTTTAACAGATTTTGCTCAAGTTTCACAACTGATTTGATCACAGGCTACTTGCCACATTTTCAAAACTTCGTTATCATTATATCCGTTTTGACCAATATGTCTATCATAATAATTTTGTGTTATACCCCAAATTAGTTCAATGGGGTTAAACTGGCAGTGATAAGGAGGTAATCTTAGTACTTCATGACCATACGTTTGTGCCAATGTATCAATAAAATAAACTGTTTCAGATTTTAATTTCCTTCATTTTCTCGTGATTTTGATGGTGAGAAGTTCAGATTTATTACTTTTAACGAATTGTTGATTCCGAAATTTTTAAGGCAGTTGCTACTCTTTGATGAACACAAGATAGAAATAAGTGGCCCATTCTTCTCTTTTTCGGAATTAAAATATTCCAGCAGATTTAAAATTAAAGTTTGTGAATTTAATAATTGGCCGCAAGGCCTATTAATTAATATTATTAACAGACACTGACAGCTAAGACAAATAACAAGAAACATTTTTAAAATCGCTGAAAAATGGTAACTAGATTATTATATGAATGCACTACTTGATACATACATGTAACAGTCACCTATCAGCAATACGACTATATCAGAATTGGCAAACGCCAGGCTAAGTATACCTAAATTATACAACACTTTGAATACAATAAATATAACTTCTAATAAGGGCTCTAGGTAGAGCTTAGGTTCAACCTAGCGACTTATTAATTAAGTCAATTAATTGATAACGGATCGTAAGAGTTTTACTGAAATGGAATAAATTCTATTAAAGTTGTGAGACACATCTGGAGCAAATAAAAAAATATAATTTCAAACTGTACTTACCTAACCACGGCTTTCTTGGCCCATTATTGGTCAATGCACAATTGGTAATAGTCACAAGAGTACTGATTACTAATTACTACTTCTTACTTATTATCCCTTAAGATCTTTTAGCTCTTTATATATGAATTATATAAAAACTTTCGTGGAAGAATTTCATGACATGTGTTACGTGTTCAAACACGGGTCAATTTAGTGCAGAGTAAAGCTGCATTCAGAGCTCAGTAAATTAACACTCTGTGCGTTATGGATAGTTTTTAAACGAGTGCAATTGGTATGATCGGACAAGCTCGTACTATATCGCTCAACAGTAGTATAGCAACGACAAAGCACGAGCATGTCCGATCATACCAAATGACCTCGTTTAAAAATTATCCATAGCATACAACGTGTTGATTTACAGAGGTGTGAATGCACCTTAAGTTATTCTTACGATGTGGATGACCTGTATTCGTGATAATCTGATAATTTATAAATTAACTAAATTTACAAATTTATAGTTATATTTAGTTTAATTTGTATTTAAATTCATTTATAATAATATTTAAATTATTTCATATATTTGACAATATCATACAATAAAATATACATAATAAATTACATTCAAATTCTTATATTAGAATTTTTTATAAAAGACCAAAGAGATTCCAGAATTTCTTGATTGTGAATAGCCAGTAAGGTCGAAACGTTAAGAGGGAATTGAATGCTCATGTTGACAAGCTTTTGTAGAAAAATGTGTCTAGATCGGTTGTAAACTGAACAGGAAAAAAATAAATGATTGGTATCGCCAATTACATTGTTCTCACAGATGCAAAATGCACATTACTTATTATGCCTAAATAAATGTGCGTGCAAATATCTAGCTTGGTGGGAAAAATTCCGAAGAGAATCAATTTTTTATTTACCTAATGTGACTGGGCTTTGGGCTAAATGTAAAATTGAACGTTACTTTATTTTTATCATAATTATTAATTTTCAGACGATCCTGTGTGGTTTAATGAATGCTGGTGACCCGTATGGTTATAAGATAAACATATTACGAACATGCTTTTGCGTTCTACTTATTATATCCTTCTTATCCACCGTTACCTTCTGCAAGATATCTATGAAAGACATAAAAGGTAAGAAAAATTATGACTAATTAAGACATAACAATATTAAATATACCTAGTGTTTCCATAGATACTGTTACAAAGTTTACATTGAATTCCACAAGATGGTTAAAGATATTTTAGTTTAATTTTAGTACATGATACATAGAAGCATCTTATACCAGAAATATCCATTAGATTTCAAAATGACCATTTCTGGCCGTTTCACAGCACTCAAGTCTCCCACACGTAAATAGAATTATGAAGGCTCTCTACAAGGAAATGTCAAAAATTTATAGTCCAGAAGACATAGATAGCGAGCCTGTTATATAATATAAAGTCTGATCTCAAACTGAAATAAGATTCCTGCCTAAAGAAATTCGGGTACTAGGCGTGACAGTTATTCAGGGTTCATCATTACGATATGTGAATTAAATTTAATACTAACCAACCGACTGATCAGGCATCTTGTAATAAGTTTGGATCTTAGTTGTTCACTTAAGTTTTTAAAGGTGAAGGTTTTCACACGTTAAGTAAGACGGTTTAAAATTAATGAATTTGATTTATTATAATATACTATTAACAAGAGTAAGTTTGAAAGATAAAAATATATATATTAAAGTAATGAAAATATTAAAACAAATAGAATTGGATAGATCACCAAAATGCCGACACAGCGCCTATAAGAATTCAACAACTTAGATGTTTACGCTAACCGGACTGAATACTTTCTGACCCCGTCTTCAGAAAGACGGGTGTTTTTATAAGGCATTTCTAGGAAAGAGGGTAAAAATATTTTTCAAGGAATTGTCCAATTTATCAAGTTATTAGATAATTACTTTGAACAAAAGTCACCTTGAACAATAAACTAAAAAACATATTTTGAAGTTACGTGTTGTAAACGTAAGGTTGCTTTGTCTCTGCCGCTGCCAGCCATTTTCTCTTTAATTCAGGGAACACTGCTGATGCCTCAGCTCTTCTCTCCTTATATGTGCTTACTTGTCTTGCTATTGTGTCATGCATACTCACTCTCACTGTGCTATCCTTGACTACTGAAAGTAGAGTCCCTTCAAAGAAAGTGTTGAATATTCTCCCATCGCTAATTTTGGAAGACTTTGTTGCCAATTCTAGGAGTGGCCTCAGTGGAGCTTCTTCAACCCTCTCATTCATGATTCTGAACCCAAGCAGCAAACCACATGTGGCCTTTTGATAATCAATTGTTGGAGACTGGCCCATTAGAACATTGAAGATGGAATAGGCATTGTATTCTTTGTCATGTAGAAAAAATCCTTTAGCTCCCAATAAATTCAGCATTCCTGCACCTGCAATGAAAACCTCTAGGAGGCATCAGTATCATAATGAGGATCATACCAAGCCCAGCAGTAATAAAAGGGAAGTAAGTCTTTTTCCATCCCCTCATTCACTATGTTAATCATCATCAACCTGGCACTGGCAGAGATCGAGGGACCTTTGTGCTCAAAGAACTTTTTGAATTCACTGTTGTCACTTTGGAATTCTCGATGGCGTATCAACCCAATCAGTGATGGTAAGTCCCTAATCCACTTGAAAAATTTCACCCTTAGAAGCTCTTTCAGTGATAAATTGTTCATGAGCAGCCTGGAAGTGGACTTCACATCGTCAGGTAACACTTCATTTGTGTGGAAGGGAGGGACTACTAACACTTGTTGTGTGGTAGGATGGATCAAATGATAAGTAGGGACTTTCAAATTCATACATATTCGCCCACAAATTTGGTACTCAGATGAATCTGAAAGGTGTAATATTCCAACTATTTTTTCTTTGGGTAGACATTCAGAAGCTTCGTTAAACCTCCTTTTTCAGACCTGTGTTTCCTCTTTTATAAATTTTTCATTATACTGTAATTGTGTTCTGTAAATACCATACATGTCTTATGTCTTGTTTATTTATTTAGTAAGTTAACATTTTTGGCGCACAGCAACAAAGGCTATTTGCGCTTCTTGTTTATTTAAATACTTTATCAACCAATTCCTCTTTTTGGTATAATTTTATATATGAATATATATGTCATATAAATGCCAACATAAAAAAACTAAATAACCTAGCCAAGCTGTTTTCGTGACAACTTAAAAATACGAAATCTCCATTTAGTTCCGCCTAAACCAAAGAGATGACCTATATAAACAAGTCTACAATTTAATTAAAATAATGACATTGACGTATGTCATATAACACTAATATTGCCATTTAACAGTTTTATATTTATAATTTGTATATACTGTTCAGTGTTGTAAGGATAAACTAGATCTGGATATTGTGGTTGCTTTTATAATGTATTACTAACTTTAAATGGCATTTCAAAAATATTCTTGTGTTGTAAATCAGACTTCAGATTTGTTTGTTAGGATCATTATAATTATAGACTATTCCAAACGTTTAGGCGGAACTAGATTTTGCAGTGTAGTTACTTTCATCGCTTGAATCGTTCTTTTTGGCCGTTTTGTTTAATCTTTGCAAATCATACTTACAACAAACATTTCTTGGTTAAGGTTAATATCTATTTAAAATGCCATTTTCTTTATATTTTGATTTTTTGTGTCATTCTTAATACAAATTTCCCATTTATATATTTTTTTAGGGATTAAAATAGGTAAAACTGTTGGAATTTAAAATTTTAGCATACCAAACGTCAAACATGAAATAACCCAGGCAAGGTCCTTTCTCCTTACAACCTAAAAGAACGAAATTCCCATTTAGTTCCGGCTAAACCTTTGGAACAGCCTATAAGATCATTTTTTATTATGACATATATCAAATTGACATTTTTATCATTTTTTGATACCAACATGACATAAAATTTCAAAGGCAGCCACTGACGAATTTATAACCAACTTCGAGAAGATAGTGGTTCAGAATATTGTTTAGAAAACGATTCTGCTAGATAGATAGATACATATATACTTTATTCTTGTCTTTCGGCTTTGAATGGAGTACAGTAATTACACTAATTTCCAAACTTCACTATAAAAATAATAATATATATTATTAATTTAATAATTAATATACTAATATAAACATATCTAAAAAAAAAACAACGTACATATAAGTTACAGAAAAAAGTTTTTATATATTTCACCGTGTTCTGCACAATCTCCCGTTTTCTTCCTTCGAGTATTTACTAGCCTCTGTTTCGTTTGCGCATCTGAATCTTGTTATTGATTTTTGGTGCTTGTTGTTTTCTTGCAGATATTGTGGCACCTATTGAGTTTGTATGCTCCCATATTCATTAAAGTACCTGGCCTGGTCGATCTTATTCTGCTGGTTCTGCAGCTGTATCTTTCTATCTCTTTCTATACTAATATTTTCAACTGCGGCTCCTTCTTCCTGCCTTCTTCTTATTTCGTCCTTGCTGTAGCCGTTTCTCTCATAGTATTTCCTTCGTTCCATTTTCCAATTTCTTTCTGTATTGTTTTCTCTTTCTTTCCAGCATTCCTTCAGGATTCTGTTGCTGCTAAAATGTATTTTTCGTTCGTACCTTACAGCTCGCGATCCAGTTCTTAGCCTCATTTTGTCTCTTTTCGTTTCTGTTAAAACTATATAGCTCGGTGTTTGCCTGTCTAATCCCAAAGTCCATTTAATGTTCGTTTCTTGTATTCTTTCTATTTCTTCCCATCATTTCCATTCCCATATTTCCGAGCCGCAAAAAAGAATACCTTGTATCAGGGTATCAAAGAGAAACATTATTTTCAAAATCTTCTTTCAGTTTCTTTTCTTCGATACTCCATACTTTCCCTAATGCCATTTTCGCCTTTTTCGTCCTTTCTTTTATATGTTTGGTGTCTCCGTTGTTCTTTTGGAAGGTGTATCCTAGATATCTGAATTCTTTTACTTGTTCCATTTCTTGTCCTTCCCATTTCCAACATTCTCTCTTTTCTCTTCCACCTCCTTTCCTGAATTCCATTACTTTGGATTTCTCTGTGATGAGTCTTATTTTATTTCCTCTTAGGTATCTTTCAAATCTTCCTATCATATCTTTTAACTCCGTTGAGGGATTTTACTAGAAAATGATCAAAAGGGTCATTTAAACGGTAAAAGTTACTAGAATTTAAAATCTAGTTCTGCTTAAACCAAAGACACAGGCTATAGTGAATTTAAGGTGAGAGTGATAGCCTGTAACTGTAAACCGATAGACAAGTCGCTGTATCTTAATTTTTTTATTTCATTTTTTTTTAAATTTTAGATATTTCTCTATTGTGGCGACAAACCAGCCTACTTTCAGGATAATGCTATCTTGGTTAAGCTGTACTAAGGTGTGACAGTTATGAAGCGTAAAATTTCGTTTTAAATCAAAATGGAAGGTACTTTGAACACTTGTAAATAAAAATACTTTACTTACAAGTTGTTATAAAGAACCCACAATTTCGTAAACTGTAAAAATATTAAAGAAAAAGTTGTTTCTTTTCAAAAGCTATATCCAAAGATATCCAACCCGACATACGATCCCATTAAAAAAATCTAAGTTGTTCTTGATATCCTGTAATTCTGGTTTATTTCGGAAATTTTCAATACTATCATTCGATTCTTTGGGTAAACGTTGCTCATAAATTTTTTTCCCAACTTCCTCACATATCGCGTTTTAGTGTTTCGCGTCTTATTTGAAGAGACTTGAGGACAGTTAACCCTCTAGTGCCCCAATTGTTCTCTTAAGCTAAACTATTGCTAAATTTGTATTCAAATTTAACCTAAAATGTAACTTAGTACCTGTAGACCTACAAACGGTAAGAACTCCGTCAGTCCGATCTGGACAGACAGTGCCAAAAGGGTTTAAATATGCCAAAAGAATTATATGGGTAAAATAAGAACAATCATTCATTTATTTTTCTGATATATTTATTATTGAATAATTACAATCTGTTTAGTTCTGTAAATTGTTTATTTATTTTTTTAATATGTAACGTAAAACGAACGTCCGTAATACGTCAACTCTTGCACTCAGCTGATTGTTTTAGCAAAAACACATGTAATTTTGCTTAATGGGCGTTTTGAAGTGTTTCATTGTACAGTTGTCTGTAGGCACGTATTGTATTTTTACATCGATTTATAGGGGCACGTATAATCTTTACCAATAGACATGGGTTAACATGTCTATTAGGGTGGAGCGTCAGTATATGAAAGAAAAATAAAATCATTCCGATTAATCTTGAATACCCCCAAAAAAGGTTGTGTATGAACGAGTTATATACTAGCGTATTTTTTTTTTTTTTTTACATAATTTTTAGCCCTCTACCTTAACTCAAAGTTAATAAAATTTTTGTCAAAATTAATCTTTTTTGGATTGTCTGTGAGATGTGTTTTGAGCTCATACGTAAATTATTTTTTATATTCTGAGACTTTATTCAAAATAGGACCCTTCTATACTAAAAGTATTAAAATACATAGAAGCGAAGACGAAAACCACTAAAATCAGAATTAATATACTTAGTTTAATTTAGATTTTTTCCAAGTTTCAATTCTTTTTAGTGTTGAAAAATGTCATTACTGCTCGCGAGTGCATTTTAGAGCGAATAAATCCGTCTCTTGCCTTCTGTACTTTTGATCTGTACTCAAACCACTCACGGTATCATTCTACAAAACGGGCAAATTTCCTGGAACAGCTGCAAATTCAACAATAGGAATGTTAGCACAGTTCTTTAGTGCTTTTCCAATTGGTCCTGAATAAATGAGAGGTCCTGATGTTGATCCATCTAATTAAGTAAATAAATGCCGAAAAGGTAGCTCGTTGGCATGCAGCTGATATATGAACCATGGTAGTGGTCTATTTAATTTTGATTCCATGAAATGGATCACACCACTTTTCCATACAGTGTTTATAGCAGTACCGTCGCACCCTATCAAGTTGCTTAAGTCAATATCATTTTCGGTAAGGAATAAATGTATTGAATCCGTTATGGATTCAAGAAACAAATGCTTATAATTATAATTATAAGCATTTGTTTCCTGATCAGTATTTTTTTTTTTCGAGTTTCTTCGTGTCCAAAGGATCTATGCCACCTATCGCCATTTTCCTTTCATTTCTATGATAACAAGCTTCTTCTCTCTAGGACAACCACAGTTATTGATATCGTTGCACTTACAAGTACATACATGTATCAAACAATTCCGTCAAATATTTATTTTTCCATTCTTCCAGCTCTGTCTTAAATTTGTCTTAATGGCTTTTTCTTAAATGGTTTAATGTCACTTTGCTTTGATTTTGGATATTGTAAGAAATGTAAATACTTATCGTAACTTTTCTTTAATTGCTGTTTAACGCGTTGGATGGTAACGACGGGCAAAAAAGCAGTAATCCAAACTTCCACAACATCACGTTCTACGGCATCAAATACTTCAGAAAAAGCAGGTTGTTTGCCATTCAATTTCTCTTTTAGATCATTTCTAACGTTGAAAATATATTTTAAACCATCTCCTATAGCCGGTAGCACTATTTTTTTCCAACAAGCACTGTGGTCCGAAGAAAGGACAGTCGAATTCTTGTCTCGTAATTCTCTTCGCTATTATTATTTTAATATAATACTCGCAAAAGATTCATTTTAACACACAACTACTTTCTTCAAAATAATATTGTATACTAAAAAGTCAACGTGAAGGTAGAAATGAAATTTTAAGTTATAAAAACATGTGACATATGGTTTGTTTGTCCATTGTGTTTATGATATTTACTGCGATTTGTTTTAAATGATTGGATAAAACTCATTGTTTACATAAAGTATATTACAGTCGGAATATTACAAAGCAATAATTTAGTAATAAAATCTATAAATGGTAAAATTATTTTAAAGTCAACTTTATTATACGTATTTTAATAATCTTTGAAGGGAGGTAGAGAGCTAAAAGTAAGATCGATTTTTTTCATTATTTGTTACGTAAAACTACACCCATATGCAGCCTTTTAGTGCTATTCCATTGTAAAAATCGAAAAAAAAAAAAAATAATAACGCTCCACCCTAATGTCTATTTGGAAAGATTTGTGTAGATTTTGTTTAATTAACTTCAGCTCTCCAACTTTGTAGCCAAGTTTACATATGGTCCAGGGCAGTTTACAGTTTATTATTTATTTATTTATTTATACATTGGGGAAGCTAACGGTTGCCCACAAGTAGCTTCAACGGAATACAATTGAGTAGTGAACACTAACATTATAGAAATTATAAATTGTGTACATAAACAAAGTACATTCAATTCAATTCAATTCAATTCAATTTATTTTAATTAATAATTATTACATTTTATTCTTATTCATTTTATTCCTTACATAATTTAACTAAAATATAAATTTAATTTCTACCTATTGGTTTGAAATCTATTTTGCTTTATTCCTATTATTTTCTTTTTCTTTGATTTCTTTTCTCCTCTGGATTACCTCTTTCATCCATGTGTAACCGCAGCCATTTCCGTTTAAAATATCTTCTCTTGTTCCTCCTTTGCTTCTCATTTCTTCACATCCTTCCAGCATATGTTCAACCGTCTCCCTTTCTTCTCTGCACATTCTACATAGTTTATCATCCTCTATTAACCAAAATTTGTTCGCCTTTTCTTCATTCCCACATCTAAACCTTGCAATTATTCTTTTTGCTTTTCCCCATTTCCCTTTTCTTTTAGATATATCGGTCTTTGCGTGCTCCAATTTTTTTTATACTTGTTATTGTACCTTGATCCGCTTATTCTTTCGTTTAATTCTTGTTGTTGTATGTGCTTCATTCTTTCTATTATCTGCTGCATTCCATGTCCACTCTCTCTTTTTCTCCTTACTTCTTCTGTTGAAAAGCCTCCGTATTCATACATTTGACTCCTTTTTATCTCCCATTTTGATGTTTTTTTTTTCTGTTTATCTCTATTTTCTAATTCCTTCCAGCATTCATTTAATAATTGTTTTTCCGGGTTCTTTCCCCGCAGGGGAAGTTCATAATGGCCATAACACCTAGCCATTTGTAGAGCTTTCGGGCCTGATGATCCCGCGTACCCTCAATCACGCAAGGGAAGTTCATAATGGTCGCATCGCCTGACCATATAGAGCTTTTGGACCTGATGATCCCACGTACCCTGAATCACATATCATTTGGGAGGAGACAGTTCAGAGAAGCCGATTGTAGGAATAGGCTTATCTGTTGTCTCTTTGATCTCCCACTTAAATTCCTACCCACGTGTTTGCCGTGCGTGGAGACCCGTAACGCCGGAGAAGAGGGTCCTGGTCGGTTGAGGGAGACTGCTGCCCGCGGACAGTACGATCCCAACACGCCTTCTTTGGCCTCGGATTCGGTAAAACGGGAGGCTGAGTCTGGTCAGCTCAGTCAATCGGCTGGTGTCACGGTTCATGAATAGAGTGGCTCCACTACTGGATCGTGGATGCCGGGGTAATGCCGTGCCACTAGACAAGTATTCGGGGGTCTGTGGGAGCGGATGCAGCTCGCAAGGTTCCAGAGTTGGCTACTACTGGTTCTCGAGCGGGTCGAGCAGCCCGTGACTACTTCCCCCGATGCTATATCATCCTGACATGCCTGGCGCAATGAGCCGGTTTGCGGCCAACGTCCCCTGTGTGGGGCTCCCTGGTGGGTGGGCATGGCAGGGTGATGAAACTTAGTATACGGGTATGGCGACTACCCGGAGGGATAAAAATTTCTTAAATTCCGCCACTTGTGAGAGTAAACTCCGTAAAAAATCAAACAAGAGACCTCGTCGTGATGCCCAGTCATCCGACGAGGGATGTGTTAGGCCAGCTGCCAAGAAGGCAGAAGGTAAAGAAAGGCAAGTTGAGTTTTGTGCGCCAGTACCACGATTTCTCGTCGTGAAGGTACAAGAAGAGGGTAAGTCTTTTAAGGAGATGTCCCCCTTCTTTGTAGCCCGAACGTTGAGAGATACGTGCTCTACTGGTATAAAGTCGGTGCGTAAGTTGTCGGACGGTACACTGCTAGTAGAAGCAGAACCAGAAGCGTCATCAGCACTTCAGAAATGTGTTAAGTTTGGTGAGTTTGGCATTTCAGTTCAGCCGCACAAGGCACTGAATAGTTCTAAAGGCGTCGTGACGGATCGTGACCTTGCATATGTTACGGAGGAAGAATTCGTGCAGGAAATGGCATCGCAAGGTGTCATTGAATGCAGGAAACTCAACCCCCGAAACGGCAAGCCTTCGATCTCCATGGTGGTGTCCTTCGCTGGTACCAGGTGTCCAACATCGGTAAGGGTGGGGTATAACGTTTGTAACGTTCGCCCCTACTACCCTAATCCGATGCGATGCTATAAATGCCAGCGTTACGGTCACACCTCAGTTCGTTGTGGCAAACAGTCCATCTGTGCCAACTGCGGACAGGACCAACATGAAGTTGAACCCTGTCCAAACGCGGCACACTGCGTGAACTGTAAAGGTGCTCATGCATCTACATCACGCCACTGCCCAACGTACTTGGAGGAGAAGGCAATACAGGTTATTAGAACGCAGGACAGGATACCGTATTTCGACGCCAAGAGGAAATACAAAGAGAGTGCGCCGGTTACTTTCGCGAAATCTTTCGCGCAAGTAGCTGCAAAGCGAACTGCAAATGTCCAAACTCAGACAGAGTTAGTGCCTCGTCCGACAACTGCAGCAGCAGTAACAGTTGCCACAAATACTGCGAAGGAAAAGGTGGTATTGGTCCCAGAGACCAAAATTCAGACCCCACAACCTGGGGGATCGGGTCTGAATAAATCCCCCTCCCCTAAAGGAGAACGCACTCAACCCCAGTTCTCCCAACCACCTAAGGAGAAGACACCACAGTCTTCTCCACAAACGAGAAGCGACCAGAGAATGGTCGCTTCTACTAAACCCTCATCAGTTACTCCTGAAAAGGAAACTGATAAGGGATCCGTTGGTTCTCACTGGATACCAGTGAGAGCCAAACAATCAAAAAAGGAGTCCAGTGTGTCCATCAAAACACCTGGACTACCAAATGAAAGTGTAGCCGAGAAAATGGCTGTAGACCCGCAACCTAAGGGTAAACCAAAAATCATTAGGTTGCGGGGTAACTCCCCTAAACAGAAATGAATGGTCCACTAATCCAGTGGAACTGTAACGGTGTATATCAGCGCTACGAAGAACTGCGACTTTTATTGTCAGATTTTGCGCCTTCGTGTGTTTGTCTGCAGGAAACAAACTTCAACGAAACCGACACATTCTCTCCTCGGGGATACTCCGTGTTTCGCACGGATTTCCTTACGGGGTTAAGAGCAT
Source organism: Liopterus haemorrhoidalis (assembly GCA_963971575.1). Classification (NCBI taxonomy): domain Eukaryota; kingdom Metazoa; phylum Arthropoda; class Insecta; order Coleoptera; family Dytiscidae; genus Liopterus; species Liopterus haemorrhoidalis. The sequence goes on along the minus strand of OZ020622.1, from coordinate 34,068,487 downwards.
GTGACGGCGTGGCAATTCTCGTTAGAGACACATTGTACCACGATCCTGTAGACATTGACACGGAGTTGCAGGTCGTAGCAGTTCGTGTTGCACTTCCCCTCCAGGTGACGATTTGTTCTATCTACCTTCCCCCTGGTGTTCGAACTGACATCCGAGATGTCGTGAACATCATCGATCAACTCCCACCACCCTTCATACTACTAGGCGATTTTAACGCCTACAATGTGTGTTGGGGATCGGTGCGGAACGATCAACGGGGACGTCACCTGGAAAATATGTTGAACGAATTGAATTTGAGCTTTCTGAACGACGGCAGACCCACGCACTTTTGTGCAGCAACGGGTACATTTAGTGCTATAGATCTTAGCGTTGTTTCAGGAGCCATTGCTCCGTTGTTCAAATGGGATGTGCATCACGACCTGTGCGGTAGTGATCACTTTCCAATCCTCTTAAAGCCTCTGTTTAATACTGTTACCGAATCCCGCTGGCCACAGTGGGTTCTTCGGAAAGCAGATTGGACCAAGTTTGCGGAATCATTCTCGCATGAGGATATTCCGAGCTTGACCGTAGACGAAGAGGTGAATCATTTCACGGACTCCATCACAAGCGCGGCTAAAAACAGCATACCGCTGTCATCCACTCAGCCCCGTAGAGTTCCCGTTCCCTGGTGGAACGAGGAATGCGACTTGGCGCTACGTGAAAGGAGACACCTCTTCAATACATTCCGTCGTTGTCCAACAGAGGAAAACATGATAGCTTTCCAACGAGCGAAAGCTCGTGCTAAGAGGATTGTGAAAGAAAGCAAGCGCGAATCATGGCGCAAATACGTGTCCACCGTTACAGCTGCCACTCCAGTGGCCAAAGTTTGAGAGAAAGTCCGGAAAATATCCGGTCTAAATACAGCTACAGCCATCGCTGGTCTATCGGTAAATGGTAACGTAGTTACCTCAGCGGTCGAGATTGCCAACACTTTGGCATCTAATTTTGCGTTCAATTCTAGCTCTGAACATTATTCACCCGAGTTTTTAACTCGTAAAGCAGGCTTCGAATCTATACCTCTAAATTTCTTTTCTAGGAATGACGAGGTATACAACCTGCTTTTCTCTCGTGAAGAGCTAGATAGCGCGATGTCAAAGTGTAAGGATAGCTCTCCTGGTCCAGATGCGATACATTATCGTATGATCCGAAATCTTCCGGAATCATCTAAGTCTAGGCTTTTGAATGTCTATAATAGGATATGGACTGAGGGCAAGTGCCCGACCAAGTGGAAGGAATCTCATATAATTCCTATCCCCAAAGTCGGGAAAGATAAACACTTGCCTTCTAGCTATAGACCTATATCACTGACCAGTTGTCTCTGCAAGCTCATGGAGCGAATGATCAGCAAGCGTCTGATTTGGTTTTTAGAATCAAACGACTTGCTGGCCAATACACAGTGCGGTTTTCGCCGTCACCGCTCAACAGCAGATCATCTGGTCAGACTAGAGACAGCTATCAGGAATGCTTTCGTTGAAAACAAACACCTGGTAGCTGTGTTTTTCGATATTGATAAAGCCTATGACACTGCATGGATTTATGGGATTCTCCGTACTCTGCATTCCTGGGGTCTCCGGGGACGCTTGATGTTCTTTATAAAAGACTTCATGTCGAACCGGCGCTTCAGGGTGCGGATCGGAAATACCCTGTCACAAATGTTCGCACTGGACAATGGGGTCCCACAGGGCTCCATACTGAGCGTTACGTTATTTTTGATTGCCATTAACGGTGCAGCTTCATGTATTCGATTGCCTGTACAGAGTTCGATTTTTGTCGACGACATTGGTATCTTTGTCGCCGGACAAAAGACTAGTACAATCGAACGTCAGTTCCAGCTGACCATCAATCGTCTCGATACATGGGCAACCGAAAATGGCTTCAAATTCTCGACCAGCAAAACTGTGTGTGTCCATTTTTGTAGGAAAAGGGGTGTCCATCCCAACCCTACACTCACGCTAAATGGAGCACAGTTACCATTTACCGATACTGCCAGATTTCTGGGTCTCGTTTTTGACAGTCGTCTAACTTGGCGGGCACATTTTTTGTCCGTCAAGAAAAAATGCCAAAAGTCGCTCAATTTGTTGCGGGTCCTCAGTCACAAGACATGGGGTGCAGACCGCACTGTCATGTTGCGTTTATATCGTTCTCTAGTGCGCTCTAAGCTGGACTATGGATGTCTAGCTTATGGGTCAGCTAAACACCAAGAGATAAGAATTCTTGACACTGTACATCACACTGGGGTTAGATTGGCCACTGGTGCATTCCGCACCAGCCCAATACCAAGCCTGCTGTGTGAAGCAGGTGAACCGTCACTGTACAATCGTCGTAAAATTCTATCCCTGCGGTATATGGCTGCACTCAGTGCCAAGCCAGATCATCCCGCGTATGACCCTATTCTACAAAATAGGCATACAGAGATTTATGACAGAAAACCAAGAGCCAATAGGCCCTTTGGTTTGAGGACTTTCGACATTTTGGGCGATATTGATTTTAATATGCCCGAAATGGCAAGTTTCGTTTTGTGTGCTGTTCCACCATGGACGCTACCGCGTCCACTTGTGAACCTCACATTAACTAGGTTTGATAAAGATATTACGTTGCCTATCGAATACCAACATGAGTTACAAAGAACACTGGTCCCTAGGTTCGAGGATACTGTCATTTTTACTGACGGATCAAAATCCGGAACCAGGGTTGGGTGTGCGTTCGTTGTTTTGAATCCACGCCAACAGTTTCAGTACCGTCTGCACTCCATAACGAGTGTGTACACTGCTGAGCTGTACGCTATTTTCAAGGCCCTGTGTTTTGTTTCGTCAGAGCAAAGTCGGTCAAGTGTTATCTTGACGGACTCGCTGAGCGCTCTGAACAGTATCCAAGATCCAGATCCAGTGCATCCTCTTGTACTAAAGATCCGGTTGCTACTCCACAATCTGAATGCTCAGAATGTGAGGGTAGAGCTGTTTTGGATACCGGGACATGTTGGTATTAAAGGCAACGAAGCGGCAGATGCAGCTGCAAAAGCCGCCTCTCACAGACCTATGATTGATGTGAGTTTCGTTTTTCCAGATGACGCAAAGAGTCATTTGACACATCTGGTTTTAGACATGTGGCAACATGAGTGGAGCCGCACACAGAACGTTAAGTTACGACAGATTAAGGGAGACGTTAAACCATGGGGTTCTTCCTGCAGGATTAACCGCAGGGAGGAAACCGCCATCACACGCCTTCGTATAGGTCACTGTTGGTGGACCCATGGACACCTCCTTCGAGGTGAAGAGTCCCCTGTCTGTGAGACGTGTAACACAGATTTGTCTGTGTTACACATTTTAACCGAATGTGTACAGTTCGAGGATGTCAGGGAGAGGTTAGGCCTGTGCTATGACCTGTCAGTTGCCTTAGGTGACGACAGAGTACTCATGGACAGGCTGATACTCTTCCTGAGAGAATCGAACTTACTGTTTTATGTGTGAAATCTTGCACCTTATTTTAATGTGTTTCTATTTATTGACTGTGATATTCGATGGAAATTGGCCCCTTTACAGCCTCTTACCATCACCCTGAGTCTGTTCAAATTTTCGAACAGACCTTTTATATTATTTATTTGTGTTTGTCAGTGCAAGATTTCTTTTATTGAGTATGCGTATTTTTAATGATTTTATTTATTTATTTATTTATTGTCTAAATTTTTGTTTTTAATATATAGTCTAGTCATTTAGATGGGCTGCGTTAGGCGCAAATAGCCTTTGTTGCTGTGCGCCAAAAATTTCAACTAACTAACTAACTAACTAACTTTTTCCGGGTTCTTGACTATATTTTCTTCAAATCTTAAGGCTCTTTTAACGGCTTCTATTTTAATTTTGCATACTTTTGTCTCTTCTAATACTATGTACTCTGGTGTACATTCATCTAGCCCCAGCATCCACTTAAGATATTTATTCTGCACTTTCTCCAGCGGCTCATGCTCCTCCCATCCCCACACCTCTGCTCCATACATGATTATGCTCTTTATTAGGGCTTCGAACATGAGCATTCTTATGTTATATTCACCCTTAAATTTCCTTTCACCTAAGCTCCAGATCTGCGGAATTGCTAGCATTGCCCTTTTACTTAGCTGCTTAATATGTTCCCCTGTTCCTCCATTGCATTGGAATTGGTATCCTAAGTACTTGTGTGTCCTAACTTTTTCAATTTTATTTCCTTCCCATTCCCATTTCTCTTCTCTCTGTCTCCCTCCTCCTTTTTTAAAAACCATTATTTTTGATTTATCTGTGTTTATCAGCAGTTTCTTTTTTTTTAAGTATTTATTCAGGGATTTCATCATTGTCTTGAACTCATTTTCTTTAGTTGCCAGCAATACAATGTCATCTGCATATGCTAAAGACATAAACTTTTTGTTTCCAACTATTAGTCCTAAGTACATTAATTATAAAGTATCTCATGATAATAATTTCTTTAGTTCGTTGAATGTTACGGAAAATATATCTAAATTTTGGAAATTATAGTTATATCATTATTCTATTAATTAGTGAGTTTTTTTTTTTTAAATTATTTATTTTACATCGGCCTATTTCTGCAACGAGGCTAATCGCCGATGCCAGGGGGCGAGCTCCTACACCTGGATGAGGGGTGAATGATTGTGAAATGAGAGTAATGTAAACATATTATTCTCGCCCGAATAATATCACCGACGGAGAATCGAACTGCCAACCACACAATCCAGACTTACCAGTCCAAACTGCTGCGATTTAGTGCGCTCGACCACTCCGTCGGCAATTAGTGAGTTCTTACAACAGTTGGTTTTAAATTGATTAATATAAAATAAATTTTGAGATCGTGTTGACTTGTTTGGTATTAGAAAAGTAAATTCATGTACAAAGGTTTGTGTGTCAATCATATTATTGAAGATTTTGAACAATAGCAGGATATCAAATTTAGTTCTTCTATGTTCTAATGATTTTAAATTAAAAAATCCCAGTTTATCGGAATAACAGTTCAGCTGATTATTAAATTTATAGCAAAGGAAGTTTAATTTTTTTTTTTTAATACTTTATATTCGTTTATTTTATTTTGCATATTGAGAATTCCAAATAGAAGTATCATACTCTAGGTGAGGTCTTACACTTGAATTATAAATCAAAATAATTGATTTAATATGCTGAAACGATTTGGAAGTTCTCAAAACAAAGCACAGTAGCTTACAGTTTTATTTTACAATTGTATCAATGTGTTCATTGACAAGTAGTGTTGAGTCATATATGATACCCAAGTCACGTATTGAATCTTTTCTTGATAATTGTTTATTATTTATTGAGTAATTGAACATAATTTTAATTTTTTTCGGCTGAAGCTTACAATAAATCATTTGCTTAAATTTAATGACAACTATTTAGACTCAGAATAATTATTTAACATTTTTAAATCTTCCTGCATTAAAACGCAATCATCGATTGAATCTACAATAGTGTAAAACTTCAAGTCGTCGGCGAAACGAGCAAATTTGCATTTTTTAAAACAACTAAATATTGAGTTTATATATATATTAAATAAGATTGGACCTAAATGAGAGCCTTGAGGTACACCTGAAGTTACTTCTATCAGACGAGAAGTATAGCCGTTACATGTTACACATTGGGATCTATTTTTGATATAGAATTCAATCCAACGCACTAAGGATCCATAAATTCCAGTCTTAAATAGTGTATGGAGTAAGATATTGTGAATGACCCTGTCAAACGACTTACTGAAATCAGTGTAGATGACGTCAACTTGTTTCTTCTTGTCCATACTATTGGTTAGATAGTGAGTAAATGGAATTAAGTTGTTTAGAAATGATTTTTTGCTACAAAATCCGTTTTGTTGGGGTATGATAGTAGTGTCTAATGTATTTTTTTTTTTAACGATAATAGCTTCAAAGGATTTACGATAAGTGGGAAGGATAGATATCGGTCTATAATTGGATATATTATTCTTGCCTACTGATTTATGTACGGGTGTTATAGATGAAATTTTCCATAAATGAGGAAAAATTCCGGTTGTTAATGATTTTTTATAAAGTATATATAAAAGGGGAAAGTAGATAATGAGCACAATATTTAACAAATTTTGGGTGAATTTTGTCAGAATTACATCCTTTCTTGGTGTCTATATTTACAAGTGAATTTTATGTACAGGTTCCTACGGATTTCCATGCAATGCAAGCATGGCAGTATCTTTAGCATAAACAGAGATTACTGTAGACTTACAAATAGCATTCTTGAGTCATTCAGTAGTCTCAGAAGTGAAAATTTTATAAACTTAAATTTTATTTTTTTAGGTGGCACAAGAGAAGCAATGCAGTACAATCCCAGCTATCCTAAGTACTTTTACCGCTTGGCCTCAACATTTTCCGAATGGTTAATGGGACTATGTTATGCATTATATTTAATTACATTCAACTACGAATTTGGAAAACTAGATTGCCAACTTACATTCTGTGACCGCAGAGTAAAGAACATGGATACTGAAATACATACTCAGAGTTCGTAGGCAAAATATTATTTTAATGTTATTTAATAAAATAATATATTATTTTTATATTGATAACAAGATGGGCGAAAGAAAAGTGAACGTGTTAATTTTTTACAACAATGTAAGATACAATTCAGAACATACGTTTCGAGTCGACAGGAGATAGAAAAAAATAATTGGTATGCATTGGTTTAGTAGGTTTATTTAGAACTGTGGAACTTGGTGTGGTTGATATAGTCTGTACCGCTAATGTGGACAAAACTTGTTGTAATCATCTGATTTTAAATTACTTACTACCTTTTTATTAGATTTTGAAATATGACTCTCCTGTCTTATAATGTTCAAAATGGTTTTGGATCTGTTATCAGGTATCTTTATCATATTATCATAATATGATTTTATAGCTTTTTTTATATCAAATTTATGAATTTTTTTAATTGTTTATACAAAATTTTATATTCTATATTAACTTTACTAAGCTCATATAAAAAGTCAAGTTTACATTTTTGATTTTTGAGCTCATGGTTATACCAGTTTGAACGGGTTTTGGATTTACTCAAGCATACAGCTTTGGACAAATGTATGGAGCACTCTACGTCTTTTTGAATTTTAGGATTATTACAGGAAAAATGGTAAATAAAATAATACATACAGTTTTAAATGATTTTATTTTGTGGTACCTCCTCATGCTTTAATTACTGCACGTACCCTTTTAGGCATACTGTCCACAAGTTTTTTACGTACATCGGATTGTACATTGAATCATTCGCCCACAGTATTTTTCTTAAATTCTTCTTTTGATTTACATTTGTTAAGAGACAACTTTGTTTATCAGAATCGACCACAAATTTTCAATTTGCGATAAATCTGATGTCTGGGGGCCATGTAAAAAGTGGCCCATTGTTTTTGGAAAACCATTCATTTGTTGCTTTGGCTTTGTCACAGGAGGCATTATTTTGTTGAAACACATTTTGGATTATCAAATAATTTTAATATTGATGGCTCCAAAACTTCACTAAGTATGGTAATATTAAGAGCAGAAGAATGCGTCCCTCGCACAAAAAGATTTTGCCTAAACCACTGGCGGACATGCACCCCCAGATCATGATGCTACTACCACCAAATTTGACCGTAGGGATGATGCTGTCAGGATGAAAAGCTTCATCTTACAAACATGGCTCCAGGGTGTCAAAAAAGCTGATCCGCAAAAGAAAAAACAAACATTAATTTCGTAAATTTATAGTAAGTTAAATTTTATTTTGTTAGTGTAATAATTGCTTAGAAATTTATTTTTTCTGTTAAATTCGTGACTACATTAAACCATTACAATGCTTACTTCTATATTGGACTCATCAGATCAAATGATTTTCGCTCATTCACCAGGTGTCCAATTTAAGTGTCTTTTGGCCCACTCAAGGCGAAGTTTTTTGTGTCGCTCAGGCAACAGTTGTTTTAGGTGAGCTCTTTTTCCATACAAATTAGATTCCACTAGACGTCTTCTAATTGTTCTAGAAGAAACTTTAACTTCTCTATGCTCCCACAGATCACCAGCCAGCTCTTTTGACGATATTGAGCGTTTACGAAGAGCACTTCTGTTTATAAAACGATCATCTCTGGAAGGGGTTGCACGTTTTTATTCTGTTTTTTTTGTGTGTCTGTGTTCATAAGTATCAGTCTCTTCGAACCTTTTGATGGTAATTTGCATGTTTTTTATAGTACACTCCATTTTGTATTTTTTTTTAAATTTTCACCTGCGACTGTCCTTGTAAATGGAACAATATAATTTGACTCCTCTCTGCCACAGTACTTAATGTTTTTTAACCATAATATAATTAAAAATATTCACTTGAATTCAATAAAACATGAAAAAGGCAGTGTTCATTTCAAACGCATGTGTAATAATGATTCAAGCCCTAATTGTTTATTTTTATGTAAACAAAACGTAACAGATCTCAGCCTATAATTATTTCTATTTCAAGATTTATCATAATTCTGTTTACATTTTGGGTTATATGATTAGACGCATGTCTTTTAGAATGTGCCAATGATATTTTAAAAAACATTTTGTCAAATATATATAAGTTACAATGTACATAAATTTAGATGTTATATTATAACTACATGGGTGTTCCTTACATTTGTCCAAGGCTGTATATTTTCTCGCAAAGGAAAAAATATGTTGAAGCCGTACAGAAACATTTGAAGAAAATATTCCACTTTTAAGACAACTTCCAGACTACTATATAAAATATTTTCCTAGTTGAATTGTGTAGCACTGTACATTTACAAAGTGTGCTCTACCCAACTGTGTGCTCAACCAAATCAAAATGGCAGCCGAAACCAAATGATTACCTGCAGGGCCGCCAAAACCCGGGGGTGAAGGGGTGCATCACCCCCGGGCTGCAGATTTTTGGGGCAAGAAATTTTTATTTTTAAAATAAAACATTAATTAATTGTTAGCACAGCAAAGATCAGTGTTTGAAATAATCGGTAGTATTTCCAGTGACTGTGCAGTGCATTTTCGTAGTTTCGATTTGGCCAGCTTCTATTTTTCAAAATTCTAAAATTAGTTTTTTCTTTCGAATTTAAACTCACGCCCATTTTAAAGGGCGGTAGGTACGCTTACGGCGCTCATGATCACCTCTCTTTCACCTACTATGTTACTATTTTGTGATTATGTATTATTACCAATATATTGTTTATTTCTATGTTACAATGCCATACTGTTAATTTATAACATTTAGTTTAATAAATATTTTTAAATTGATCAACATTTTCCAACTTTATTTAATTTTTTTTAAACATGTGTTTACAGTAAGTCACTAAAACAAAGGAAAAAATGGTGATAGTACTCAGCGAGGCCATTTGAGATATGGTGTTCTTTTGCGTAGGTATACATGTAGTAGTAGTAAGTAGTAAGCTCTTTATTTTTTACCTTGCGGTATTAAAATTTACAATAAGTTTATACTTATATACATTTTGAAAGTTCTAAACTATACTTGATTGTGAAATGAATTAATTTTTATCACACTTTTTTCTCTTCAGTTCTTCACTCTTTTCATCCACTGAACATCCGGGTAAGGCCGCGGTCTGACTGATCGAGTGCTGTCAATCGTTTGCTGTCGAGTAGCATCAAGTTGTTTGCATTTCAAACCGGTTTGAATTTCACACGACGCCCGAGGCAATAGCATATGCGCATTTAAGCACATACAGTTCATAACCATATATTATTTGATAGTTGGAACGTCAATTTTTGCACTAGAAGTTAAAAAATTGAATGGGAAAAGAATAACTATTTTAAAGACTTTAAAAGATATTTACTCATTGTAATTAGTTTTATTTATGAATAAAATATGTATATAAGTATAATTAGCATTTTTATTTTTATCATCTACGATTGTGTAAAACAATAAATATAGCCTCAAAAATCAAAATTAACTGTTTGATAGTATTATTTTAGGTTGGAATATGCACTATTTGACAAGTGAGAAACAAATTTACTTGACACTGAATGATCGGTAATACTCGACAATACTTGGTCAGTCAGACCAGTTGTTAAATTTTTAAATGACACTCATAGATAAAGAAGGAAATAGATGCGAAACTGCCGTTATATTTTATGAAACCAAATTAGCGCTGTAGCTGTTGGGTTATGGAACTATTATTTGGTAGGGGAGGAAAGGGTTGGGTTTTTGCGGGTATTTCAAATGCTTCAGTGGATATAGTTGTAAGCATAATTAAATGTTATTATTAAATGAAACAATTGTTATGATTTATTTTGTCTATTTTTAATTTTATTAACGACAACAATATTAAAAATAGACAAAATAAATCATAACAATTGTATCATTTAATAATAACATTTAATTATGTTTACAATTAAGAACAAGCAGTTAGGAATTATACAGAAACAGAAAAACAATAACTGGCAGAAATAATTATTTATTAGGTAGACTAACATATAACATAATATTTACTAATACTTAATATTTATGGACACTTCCATGGACAAGCCATCCAATTTTGGATTTCCAATGTTCCTCATCCACGTTTTATACAATTCTGGAGCCACACGTGTCTTCGGCTTTTGGAAGCGACATCTTGTAGGTTCACTACTATCACACCCCAAAACAAAGCATTTAACATCCATTTTCCGAATTAAACAATGAAATTACAAAATTACAGAAGACGATTTTGACATTAATTACAGATTTTGACGCTAATTACAGAAGCCGTAACAGGTAACATCCTGTCATGTACGTAGCTATAGCGACTGGTAGCGACTGGGGCGCTATTCGTGTTGGGTTATGGAACGTAATATGGTTTTCGTTTTGCCATTAGAGTTTCACCCCCCTGATGACACTACACGACTCGGCGCTACGTTATACGACGGCGCTCGATCAGTCACACTGCTGCCTTAACATCACTTATGCCCGGTTTTAAAGGGTGTTTTTTTTTAGAGGTATAGAACTTTAAATTGCAATAAAACAACGATGGATTATTCGATTGACATGAATTTTTTTTTTATTCGAAAGATAATCTTGTGGCATTACATTTTAAATATGATTTCTGGCATATGACCGTGGCGGTCATATGCCACGGCTGGCTCGGATGTAGTCCAATCTGGACGTCCAATTTTCGATGACTTTTTCCAACATTTGTGGCCGTATATCGGCAATAACACGGTGAATGTTGTCTTCCAAATGGTCAAGCGTTTGTGGCTTATCCGCATAGACCAATGACTTTACATAGCCCCACAGAAAGTAGTCCAGCGGTGTTAAATCACAAGATCTTGGAGGCCAATTCACAGGTCCAAAACGTGAAATTAGGCGGTCACCAAACGTGTCTTTCAATAAATCGATTGTGGCACGAGCTGTGTGACATGTTGCGCCGTCTTGTTGGAACCACAGCTCCTGGACATCATGGCTGTTCAATTCAGGAATGAAAAAGTTAGTAATCATGGCTCTATACCGATCACCATTGACTGTAACGTTCTGGCCATCATCGTTTTTGAAGAAGTACGGACCAATGATTCCACCAGCCCATAAAGCGCACCAAACAGTCAGTTTTTCTGGATGTAACGGTGTTTTGACATACACTTGAGGATTAGCTTCACTCCAAATGCGGCAGTTTTGTTTGTTGACGTAGCCATTCAACCAGAAGTGCGCTTCATCGGTAAACAAAATTCGCTTATGAAAATCGGGAACAACGGCAATCTCGTTTTGGGCCCATTCGACGAATCTACGCCTTGCTTGATGATCGTTTGGCTTCAATTCTTGCACGAGTTGGATTTTGTAAGCACGCAAACCAAGATCCTTCCGCAAAATCTTCCATAAAGTGGATGGACACAGATCCAATTCCTGTGCTCGATGGCGGATGGACTCATTCGGGTCTTCCTCAATGCTACGCTCTACAGTACCAATAGCTTCTTCTGTACGCACCGTACGGCGTCTCTGGGGATGCGAGTTATCAATAAGAGTAAACGTGGTGCGAAAACGTTCCATGGTTAATCGAATTAACTGCTCTGATGGACGATTTTGTCGACGATAAAATGGACGTAGTGCGCGATACGTATTCCGCACAGAACCATTATTTTCGAAATAAAATTGCACTATTTGCAAGCGTTGTTCAGGCGTGAGTCTATTCATGATGAATTGCCAAACCAAACTGAGAATAAATCACTTGACAGCTGTTAAATCGGTCGCCATCTTGAACAGTAATGCCAACTTAAAGTTCTATACCTCTAAAAAAAACACCCGTTACAATCAACTGTTAAACTCCATTTACCGTAACTCTGAAATGACGTCACAGTTGAAAAACTCACCTTGTTGCCAATTCGTAAAGTGTCAAAAAAAGTTAGGTTATATAGAACAACTTGTAAAAATATATTGAAAACCAATATTTCCTATGGAGGAAAAGAATTAATGTAAATTATGATGCACAGCAGTTCTTTCTAACCGATTTGTCGCGAAATTTATGGTTTATATTATATTAAGTGTGTAATGTAGTATTTTAAAAAAAATAAATAAATTTCAGTGTATAAGAATCATCAGAAATATTTGTTTTTAGAAATGTGTCGTGTTCTTTTAATACAATTTACTTTATTTTTTCGCCTGGTGTCACATTGACACAGCGGGTTCGGGAAGCAAACGCGGAGTGTTACGAGTCACACTTTTTAACTCCAGACCGCTCAAATAAACGCGTTTAGACCTTTTCTCGAACGCTCCGAGCTTGCTTTCTACACTCACTAAATGATATCGGAAAGCAATGATAAAGAGTCAAATTTTTTATTATTCGGATAGAAATTTTTGAATTTCAGATGTTAGATACAATTTTGTTTCGAATAATGAATATTCAAATATTATTTCCAGTCGAACAGTTTATTGCCACTAGCTGCAAGTGTAAATTTCATGAGTACGCTAAAATTATTTTTCGATGATAATAAACCGTTCTACGTAACAGACCTGTAGGTTAAAATTACAAAAAAAAAAGAACGTAACAAATGTAAATAGAATATATTTTATTAATCATATATAATATTTGTTTATCGACCAAGATACAAAATTAAATATTGTTTTTGTTCACTTACATTACAAATTATAAAACCTTTTAAAATATACAAACACAATATACAGATAAAAGTACGTAATAGAAATATCACCCATCATATTTGATATCTATTACTCTTTTATGAGTTTTAAAAACCCTTAAAGTTTGGTCTGAATCGCTCTGTAAGAAATGGTAGTTTACTAAGGTACCATTGCAGTTTTAAAAAATTAACTCTACCAATATCTCGAAAACTATTGCTATGATCAAGCTAAAATTTTATATCTAATACTCTTTTATGAGTTTTAAAAAACCCTTAAATTTTGGACTCAAACGCTCTGTTAGAAATGGTAGTTTACTAAGGTACCATTGCAATTTTTAAAATTTAACTCGACCAATATCTTGAAAACTGTTGGTACGATTAAGCTAAAATTTGATATCTACAACTCTTTTATGAGTTTTAAAAAACACTTAAATTTTGGTTTCAATCGCTCTGTTAGAAATGGTAGTTTACTAAGGTACCACTGCAATTTTTAAAAATTTACTCGACCAATATCTTGAAAACTGTTGGTACGATTAAGCTAAAATTTGATATCTTCGACTCTTTTATGAGTTTTAAAAAACACTTAAATTTTGGTTTCAATCGCTCTGTTAGAAATGGTAGTTTACTAAGGTTTTTAGCAATTTTTTAAGCAATTTTTAAAATTTAACTTGACCAATATCTCGAAAACTGTTGCTACAATCAAGCTAAAATTTGATATTGATTGAACGATTTGGGAAGGTTCCATTAGACCACGTCTTGGATCGTCCTTTTTATATTTAAAACCTATATTTCTAAAAATCTTCCAAAGGGAAGTCTTTCCACCATCATACAGTCTCCTTTCATGTAATTTTATATTAATAGTGTCGACAGTAACATGCTCCCCTAAAATCAAATTAATTTATTAAAAGGCCTCACGTAGAGATGTTGTATCCTTACTATTACGGTACATCTCATAAATTACATTACGTATCCCAACTGTTGTAAAATTGTCTAATTCTACAACAGATTTAGTATGTGTTCGATTCTTTTTCGGGCTACTGACAGTTTCATTTCTCGCTTGTTGTAATACCATCTTATTTACTTTAGAAATACTGACATATAAAGCAGCTGCAACTCTAAAAAGTTAATTAACAATTATTTGTAGAAATATTCAAGTGAAAAGACCATAGATATAAACTTATTTTTATATTAACTCACATCTCTGACACATTTCACATCCATTAAAGGTCCACCATTGTCTCGCTCTCTTTCAAAATAATTAATAAGAGACAAAACCATCCTTTGAGCACGGCTACTAAGAGCTTTGGGCATTTTTACTTTTAAATTACAAATATATTTAAAAAGTATAAAATATAACCTCACTTAATTTCTCACTAAACGTCAACCTGACGTCAAAATAACGATTGAACTATCCAATTTAAAACCGACAACATTGTATAAAATTACCAACATAAAATAAATAAATGTACTAACTGAGTTATGGATTGATGTTGATTAAAACATATCATAACGTTGGTACTTAAATAAACCAAGTGTGACGTCATCTCACGTTTATTGTGAATGTAGTTTAATAGTGACTGTTTACAACCTTCTAGCTAACAGTAACTAACTAAGAGCTATCTTGCAATATTGTATTACCAACTTTTTTTCACCTACTATTTGTTAACAGTCAGCTAGCGATAACATTGACATTATAAACATGGACTTTTATTTATTTTGAAGCAGTTATGTTGACAGTTGGGGACTGTCAACTGACATTTATGTCACTTCAGTGTGTAGTGACAATTTTGAGTAATATTTAGTCAGATTTATTTAAGAAATAAAATGGAAAAAGAAAAAAAAGCACACTACTAATTTCACCCAAGAAGATTGCAAGTGGAACAAAAATACAAGGTTAGACCGAAGCAAAGAAGGCATTAGCCGAGACACAAAATAATTTATTAACTTCGGAAATTAAAAAAAGAGAAGTAAAACTATTCAAAAAAGATATGGAATTTAAAGAATTAACAATAAAAAATTTACATTTTTAGCGTACAACGAGGGGAAAAGTTTTTGATCGTTTAATATTTTATTCTTGGCATCTTAAAATTTCATGTGGACATATCTGAATGAAAATATTTTTGTACTTTATTTATAACAATTGAATTATTTTTTACAGTATATTTCTGAAATAATCATTATGTCTTGATTTCCTATTCCCAGTTGTTCTTGCACTGCCTCTACTTATAATAATAATAATACATTTATTGACCACATTACATAAAATATGTTTACAGTCAGTCTTAGTTACATAATGAAATAATATAAATTAAAAATGAACATTATTAAATTCATCAATTTCATAAATGGGATTTGTCAATAAATATTCTTTAAGTTTGTTTGAAAATATCTTGATTGGTAGGGATCTTATTTCCTCAGGTATTATATTGAAAAATTTAATGGCGTTGTAGTTTGCGCTATTTCTTGATTTTTGAAGACGAAGAAAATTACTACGTATATTATTTTTTTGCCGTGTGTCATGTCCGTGGTTGGAAGAGGGGAAGTTACATAAGTTCCTGTGCATGAACATTAGGCATTGGTAGATAAATAAGGCAGGTAAAGTCATTATTTTTAATTTTATGAAGAGCTCGCGACAGTCAGCCCTAACAACTTTGCGTTGAAGAAAATTCTATGGGCTGCTGGTGAGTGTCCTCAGACAAGAATGCCGTAGTTCAGTTGTGACTGAAATAACGAAATGTAGGTCATTAGCACGACTTTTTGGCAAACTTCTGCTTTCAAATTGCGAATTAAAAATACTGTAGACCTCAGTTTTCGGCTTAAGAATTCACAGTGCTGATCTCAGCGAAGTTGTGGGTCGATGTGGAAACCAAGAAACTTGACGTACGGGGGGTTTGAAAAATCGTGTTTCTTAGTGGAAATCATCACTGATTCGGTTTTGCCAGTATTTAAAGTTAATTTATTCCTGTGAAACCAAGATGCGGCGTGTTCTACTACGGATTTACTCTCTAAGCGAAGGGAATTTAGGTTCGAATTTTTGCAGAGTAAGGTAGTATCATCTGCGTAAAGAATAGATTTTGAATTTATAAAGAGAAGAAAGTCATTTACGTACAGCAGAAATAGCAAAGGGCCAAGAATAGATCCTTGCGGGACACCAAAGTGTATAGGAAGAGTTTCAGATTTGACATCAGCAAAAAGTATAAACTGCTTCCGGTCTGATAAGTATGATTTGATTAGAGAACGGCTGTTGTCATCAAATCCATAGAATATAAGTTTATTAATTAAAATATCATGCGAGATGCAGTCAAATGCTTTACTTAGATCTAGAAAGGTACTAAGGCAGTATCCTCCAGATTCAAGGGCGTCAGTTATAAATTTAATAAATTTATAAATGCAAAAATACAATTGATGGTGGCATTAAGATTTTACTCCACGGGTACTTTTCAGATAACAAATGGGGACCTTATCGGTGTACATAAAAGCACAGTATCGAGAATTATTAAAAAAGTTACTATAAAAATATCCGAATTGAAGCCACAATTTATTAAAATGCCAGCACCCGGGGAACAGGATTTAATCAAACACCAATTTTACAATATAAACTCCATTTACCGTAACTATGAAATGACGTCACAGTTGAAAAACTCACCTTGTTGCCAATTCGTAATCTGTCAAAAAAAGTTAGGTTATATCGAACAACTTCTAAAAATATATTGAAAACCTATATTTCCTATGGAGGAAATGAATTAATTTAAATTATGATGCACAGCAGTTCTTTCTAACCGATTTGTCGCGAAATTTATGGTTTATATTATATTAAGTGTGTAATGTAGTATTAAAAAAAAAAATTATTAATTTGAGTGTATAAGAATCATCAGAAATATTTGTTTTTAGAAATGTGTCGTGTTCTTTTAATACTTTTTATAAAATTTACTTTAATTTTTCGCTTGGTGTCACATTGACACAGCGGGTTCGGGAAACAAACACGGAGTGTTCCGAGTCAAACTGTTTAACTCCAGACCGCTCGAATAAACGCGTTAAATCTTTTCTCGAACGCTCCGAGCTTGCTTCATGACCTCACTAAATGATATCGGAAAGCAAAGATAAAGTGTCAAATTTTTTATTATTCGAATAGAAATTTTTGAATTTCAGATGTTAGATACAATTTTGTTTCGAATAATGAATAATCAAATATTATTTCCAGCCGAACAGTTTATTGCCACTAGCTGCAAGTGTAAAATGTAATGAGTACGCTAAAATTTCCTTTCTTTTGCATTTGATGATAATAAACCGTTCTACGTAACAGACCTGTAAACTAAAATTACAAAAAAAATAAAGAACGTAACAAATGTAAATAGAACATATTTTATTAATCATATATAATATTTGTTTATTGACCAAGATACAAAATTAAATATTGCTTTTGTTCACTTACATTACAATTTATAAAACCTTTTAAATTATACAAACACAATATACAGATAAAAGTACGTTATAGAAATATCACTCAACATGAAAAATACTTAAATATACAAACAGTTCAAAAAATAAATATATATAACGGCTACGTCGAATCAACGACAGCCCTTCGCTACTAAAAGACAAATATTTCACAAACTTTGACGAGATGCCTATTCATGAGTGAACAGGCCAATTCTGGATACGAACATTTTGCCACAACTTACTTTTTAAACTTTTTCAAAGTACTTTCCATCACGTTCAATACACTTCCTCATACGTATAAACCACGTGTTAAAAATGTCTTCCCACTTTTCAGTTGGTACTTCTGCACAAGTTTGGTCCCAGGCTACTAGAAACTCATCCTCGCTCTTAAAATGGCGGCAATAATTTTCTTTTTCACAGATCTTGATTGTTTTACCACGGTTGGGGTTCCTGCCTCTACAAGGAGCCTTATCTTGTTTCTTGACTTTGATGGTAATTACTGATTATCATTAAGATCTTCTTCACCGAACCAATCAGAATCGTCACTTGAATCTTCATCAGGATTTATAATGCATGTGGTAATATTTTCTGAATCGAAAAAGACTTCCCTGTCGTACCATTTTTTTATTTCTTCTTCAGTATGGCGGACGGTGTTTTGCCACTTTCTTTTGTAACTGAGGATAGCGCCTCTCGCCACGTTGTCAAAGAAGCCTGCATCAAACTGCCTTGCTTTCTTACGTTGTCATCATAATACCGCTTGCACATACTCCATATATTTTCAATTGCGTTAAAATTGCAATGATATGGAGGGAGTCTTAAAACTTTGTGCCCATCTTCCTCCGCCATTTTGTCAACAATATATATAGGCGGAGATTTGTACCTTAAAAAATAAGTGACATATAGCAAAAGTAAAAAAAATCCAAATCTGTACACACCTTGCTCAACCTACTTTGGATGTTTTCATACTACGCAGATCTTCATCTTGCCAAGAACGACGTACAGTCCCATCTTTGAAAATCCAGGTTTCATCAATAAATATAAATTTGTAGAGTCCTTCTTGTTTTAACTTCACATATTCCTTAAGAAATTTTATTCTTTTCAGAACGATTTGGGGAAGTTCCATTAGACCACGTCTTGGATCGTCCTTTTTATATTTAAAACCTATATTTCTTAAAATCTTCCAAAGGGAAGTCTTTTCAACATCATACAGTCCCCTTTCATCTAATTTCATATTAATAGTGTCGACAGTAACATGCTCTCCTAAAATCAAATTAATTTATTAAGAGGCCTCACGTAGAGATGTTGTGTCCTTACTATTACGGTACATCTCATAAATTACATTACGTATCCCAACTGTTGTAAAATTGTCTAATTCTACAACAGATTTAGTACGTGTTCGTTTCTTTTTCGGGCTACTGACAGTTTCAACTCACGTTTGTTGTGCTATTTTATTTACTTTAGAAATACTGACATATAAAGCAGCTGCAACTCTAAAAAGTTAATTAACAATTATTTGTAGAAATATATTCAAGTGAAAAGACCATAGATATAAACTAAATTTTATATTTACTTACATCTCTGACACATTTCACATCTATTAAATAAAGGTCCACCATTGTCTCGCTCTCTTTCAAAATAATTAATAAGAGACAAAACCATCCTTTGAGCACGGCTACTAAGAGCTTTGGGCATTTTTACTTTTAAATTACAAATATATTTAAAAAGTATAAAATATAACCTCACTTAATTTCTCACTAAACGTCAACCTGACGTCAAAATAACGATTGAACTATTCAATTTAAAACCGACAACATTGTATAAAATTACCAACATAAAATAAATAAATGTACTAACTGAGTTATGGATTGATGTTGATTAAAACATTTCATAACGTTGGTACTTAAATAAACCAAGTGTGACGTCATCTCACGTTCATTGTGAATGTAGTTTACGAGGGTTTCCAAAGGTGCTCGGGGCAATAGACTGTACACATATACCTATTCAGTCACCTGGTGGACATAACGCAGAACTATATAGAAACCGTAAGGGCTATTTCTAGATAAATGTACAGGTGGTCTCAGATGCAACATTGAAAGTACGTAACATTATTGTACGTTGGCCAGTATCAGTGCATGATAGCACCATATTTAATAACTCTCCACTCTGTGTCGAGTTTGAAACTGGTCAATATCATGGGGACTTTCTATTAGGGGATAACGGATATGCTTGTCAAAATTTTCTTTTGACACCACTTTTGAATACAAACACAAGAGCAGAGGAAGATTATAACAGGGCTAATGTTGCAACAAGAAATGTTGTAGAGCGATGTTTTGGAGTCCTAAAACGACGATTTCCATGTTTGTCATCAAGAATGGCTATTAAAGTTGACCGTGTCCAAACAACAATTATAGCTTGTGCTGTTTTACATAATTTTTGCATACAACAGCATGATGCAATGGAAATTCCTGTAGAACTATTGCAGAACGATGAACCAAACATTCAAAATTGTAATGATACTAATGTGGCTGTACGTAGTGCATTAATCCAAACAGTTTTCAATATACCCTAAAAAAAAACACACACAATATAATAATTATTGCCGAACGATGAACCAAACATTCAAAATTGTAATGATACTAATGTGGCTGTACGTAGTGCATTAATCCAAACAGTATTCAATGTACCCTAAAAAAAAAACACACAATATAATAATTATTGCAGAACGATGAACCAAAGATTCAAAATTGTAATTATACTAATGTGGCTGTACGTAGTGCATTAATCCAAACAGTTTTCAATATACCCTAAAAAAACACACACACAATATAATAATTATTGCGGAACGATGAACCAAACATTCAAAATTGTAATGATACTAATATGGCTGTACGTAGTGCATTAATCCAAACAGTTTTCAATATACCCTAAAAAAAAACACACAATATAATAATTATTGCCGAACGATGAACCAAACATTCAAAATTGTAATGATACTAATGTGGCTGTACGTAGTGCATTAATCCAAACAGTTTTCAATATACCCTAAAAAAAAAAAACACACACAATATAATAATTATTGCCGAACGATGAACCAAACATTCAAAATTGTAATGATACTAATATCGTTGTACATTATTGTTGTATGTTGTATGGTTTGTACATTATTCCAAACAGTTTTCATTGTATTCTAAAAAAAAAAAAACACACAATATAATAATTAAAATAAAACAATTTTATTAGTTTTTATATATATATTTTTTTTTTATTAATTCTAGTTCGTTTTTTTAAATTTTTAAATCATAATTATAGAGCATCCTGGCCCTGTTTTTTTCTATTTGGGCAGTCTCATACTTGTTTTATAATCAATTTTCTCTTTTAATTTAAGTTTCTTGGTTTTTTTTGGAATGGAACGAGGTTCAGGTTTAGGTTCTGATTGTAATGATACTAATGTGGCTGTACGTAGTGCATTAATCCAAACGGTTTTCAATGTACCCTAAAAAAAAACACAATATAATAATTATTGCCGAACGATGAACCAAACATTCAAAATTGTAATGATACTAATGTGGCTGTACGTAGTGCATTAATCCAAACAGTTTTCAATGTACCCTAAAAAAAAAACAATATAATAATTATTGCAGAACGATGAACCAAACATTCAAAATTGTAATGATACTAATATGGTTGTACGTAGTACATTATTCCAAACAGTTTTCATTGTATTCTAAAAAAAAAAACACACAATATAATAATTAAAATAAAACAATTTTATTAGTTTTTATATATATATATATATATATATATATATATATATATATATATATATATATATATATATATATATATATATATATATATATATTTATTAATTCTAGTTCGATTTTTTTAATTTTTAAATCATAATTATAGAGCATCCTGGCCCTGTTTTTTTCTATTTGGGCAGTCTCATACTTGGTTTGAAAGTATAAAGTTTTATAATCAATTTTCTTTTTTAATTTAAGTTTCTTGGGTTTTTTTTTGGAATGGAACGAGGTTCAGGTTCAGGTTCTGGATCTAATTCAAATTCGGAATGGTAGGCAGGAGGTGGTGGCACTATACCTATATCTAGGCTACTACCTAGATCTAGGCTACTTGGACCAGGTTCTACAAAAATT
Source organism: Liopterus haemorrhoidalis (assembly GCA_963971575.1). Classification (NCBI taxonomy): domain Eukaryota; kingdom Metazoa; phylum Arthropoda; class Insecta; order Coleoptera; family Dytiscidae; genus Liopterus; species Liopterus haemorrhoidalis. The sequence continues at coordinate 34,046,761 of OZ020622.1, read as the reverse complement.
CGGAATAAATTAATTACAAATTAAACACAGTGTAAAATATTATACCATCATTAAAAAAATCGGAAGCGTCGTCATACAAATTCTGCATTGGTTTGATCTGTTCTTCAAATGTGGCTATTAATTTAGCTCCCTCTTCACTTAAAGTCGGAATATGGGGACGTCCGCCTCCTGTTTTTAACAATTCTCTCTAATGATAAAATTAAAATAGTAAATATTAATAACATAATTAGTTAATTAAAATTTCTTGCATACAGCATCAAAGGCTATTTGCGCGTACACAACCCGACTCAAATATCACTAATCTCGAACAAGATAATAATATAATTAAAAATGTTTAATACCTTATCGAACATTTCAGCTCCCTTGCTTTCTAAATAAATTTTTTTCTAAGAAAAAAATATATGTATATAAATAAATATATAAAAAATTACTTAGGGCCGGTTTCTCATAAAATACAGTTATCAACATATTGTTGGAAAGTTGTTTCCATCGGTTTCAACACTATATCGATACTACATCGACAACTGTATTTTTCAAGAAATCTACTTTAAATAGATATTGAACAAGAGCGTACATTACTTTCGCACACATTTTTTCTTGTTCTCTTTTTCAAATTAAAATATAAATTTTTGATTTCCTTCGGTTCCCTCTTAACGCAACTCGACGTGTTAAATTCTTTTGTAATTTGTAACCAAATATATATTTTTTTTTTCTTGAATAGTGTGTGTGTATCACTTTTTTTGTTCTCTATTATTCCTGAATATCTGTAATGGAAATGGAAAGAGGAATAAAAATGGAATATAGGATATAGATAATGGAAAATGATAAACTTAAATATTTAGGTTATGTTTTAAGAATACTTTCAAAATATTCAGATTTCAAATTAAATAAAAAAAATATATATATACATACTTACTTTCCAGCTATATCTAATAACATATTTTTATCAATACTGGTAAAATTTGAGGTTCTTGAGGTCATTTTGGTTTCTTTTAATATAACCTTAACAGAAATCAAACTATAATAGCTGACAGCTGTCATGTAAAGTACAGTTCACATTAGCAAAAAATATCGGACCTTGGTAAACCAATTGTTCGGTTGACCAAGCATTGAAAAATGTTTATGCAACGCAAAATCAAATTGACCATTAGTCAGAACTGACCATTAGTCAGTTGTTACCATAGTTAACTGACGTTTCAGAAACCAGGCCTAGGTGGTTATTCCTCATTGGCATCGCGAGCAATGTTGTGCAGAACAGCACAGGCGACAATTACAGCCTGAATTGTGGGTGATTTTAGGCGCATTCCCAACGCCAATATAGGGAATGGCATGAAAAGGTCTCCAAATAATCTTTCGACCACATTTCTTGTCAGGATATGAGCATTTTGGTACCGATGTTCTTCAGGATGCCCAGGATTTCTTAACGAAGTTGTTAAATATGCCGTTGCCCCATAATCTCAATCTTCTAATAAAACGCCATTTCTAAAATACCCATTATCCAACCTTACCTTTAATACCGAATTATTAAATACTAGGGGCCTCAGCCCGGCTCTTGAAATCTTGTAAGCATATTTTTGCCTCAAAATGATCCAATAATGGCCCAGATTCTTTGAAAAATGTTTTCTGATGCCTCAAAACATTATCTCGCACGTCAAAAAAGCTATGTTGAACCATTATCACCACTTAACACTTTGATTAACCCTGAAATTTTCAATATATATAAATCTTTTTTTAACACTATTTTATGGAAATTCGCCCTGCAAATGTCTTAAATTTTATCGTTAATTCACCTTAAATCCTTAATTAGTATTCTTCTGTCAAGAAACACGTTCAAAATGTGAAATCTCGTCCCATTTTAAAATGCATAAAAATTGACAGCTGTCTCCTCTTGAAACCTTGTAAGCATATTTTTGCCTCAAAATGCTCAAATAATGGTCCAGATTCTTTGAAAAATGTTTTCTGATACTTAAAAAAATTATTTCGCACGTCCAAAAAGCTATCCTGAACCATTATTACCATTTAACACTTTGATTCTGGCCGTAAATATTCTGGACTGGCCGTCTTGAATTAAGAATATTTTTAAATTATCGTCTGATAAAACTTATCCGTGTCGATCAATGGTGACTTTGATTCGACACGGATTCGAGGAAAAATTGCAAAATTTTTATCAATAAAAATTAGTCAGTACGCCCTGTCGAAATAAAATTAAACCTAAGCACTAAAAAAATATCACCCGGATAAGACGAAGTTCATTTTCATCTCTCCGCGTTACCGGAAAAATGAAGATACACCAGAAGTTGAATGGAACATACATACCACACTTGTACAATATAATAGTAGATAGTCTGATCATGCAAAGATCCAGGCCCTCGTGCTACTATATTCAATACTTTTAAATTTGGATCAGATACCATCTGGATGTTTAAGGGAAAATAAACTCCATTTACCGTAACTCTGAAATGACGTCACAGTTGAAAAACTCACCTTGTTGCCAATTCGTAAAGTGTCAAAAAAAGTTAGGTTATATCGAACAACTTGTAAAAATATATTGAAAACCCATATTTCCTATGGAGGAAAAGAATTAATGTAAATTATGATGCACAGCAGTTCTTTCTAACCGATTTGTCGCGAAATTTATGGTTTATATTATATTAAGTGTGTAATGTAGTATTGTAAAAAAAATAAATAAATTTCAGTGTATAAGAATCATCAGAAATATTTGTTTTTAGAAATGTGTCGTGTTCTTTTAATACAATTTACTTTAATTTTTCGCCTGGTGTCACATTGACACAGCGGGTTCAGGAAGCAAACGCGGAGTGTTCCGAGTCACACTGTTTAACTCCAGACCGCTCAAATAAACGCGTTTAGACCTTTTCTCGAACGCTCCGAGCTTGCTTTCTGAACTCACTAAATGATATCGGAAAGCAATGATAAAGAATCAAATTTTTTATTATTCGAATAGAAATTTTTGAATTTCAGATGTTAGATACAGTTTTGTTTCGAATAATGAATATTCAAATATTATTTCCAGTCACAGAGTTTATTGCCGCTAGCTGCAAGTGTAAATTTCATGAGTATGCTAAAATTATTTTTCGATGATAATCAACCGTTCTACGTAACAGACCTGTAGGTTAAAATTACAAAAAAAAAAGAACGCAACAAATGTAAATAGAACATATTTTATTAATCATATATAATATTTGTTTATCGACCAAGATACAAAATTAAATATTGTTTTTGTTCACTTACATTACAAATTATAAAACCTTTTAAAATATACAAACACAATATACAGATAAAAGTATGTTACAGAAATATCACCCATCATATTTGATATCTATTACTCTTTTATTAGTTTTAAAAAACCCTTAAAGTTTGGTCTGAATCGCTCTGTAAGAAATGGTAGTTTACTAAGGTACCATTGCAGTTTTAAAAAATTAACTCTACCAATATCTCGAAAACTATTGCTACGATCAAGCTAAAATTTGATATCTAATACTCTTTTATGAGTTTTAAAAAACCCTTAAATTTTGGACTCAAACGCTCTGTTAGAAATGGTAGTTTACTAAGGTACCATTGCAATTTTTAAAAATTTATTCTACCAGTATCTCAAAAACTATTGCTACAATCAAGCTAAAATTTTATATCTAATACTCTTTCGTGAGTTTTAAAAAACCCTTAAATTTTGGACTCAAACGCTCTGTTAAAAATGGTAGTTTACTAAGGTACCATTGCAATTTTTAAAAATTTACTCTACCAATATCTCGAAAACTGTTGGTACGATCAAGCTAAAATTTGATATCTACAACTCTTTTATGAATTTTAAAAAACACTTAAATTTTGGTTTCAATCGCTCTGTTAGAAATGGTAGTTTACAAAGGTACCATTGCAATTTTTAAAATTAAACTCAACCAATATCTCGAAAACTGTTGCTACAATCAAGCAAAAATTTGATATTGATTGAACGATTTGGGGAAGTTCCATTGTTTTGGATCGTCCTTTTTATATTTAAAACCTATATTTCTTAAAATCTTCCAAAGAGAAGTCTTTCCACCATCATACAGTCTCCTTTCATGTAATTTTATATTAATATTGTCGACAGTAACATGCTCCCCTAAAATCAAATTAATTTATTAAGAGGCCTCACGTAGAGATGTTGTGTCCTTACTATTACGGTACATCTCATAAATTACATTACGTATCTTAACTGTTGTAAAATTGTCTAATTCTACAACATATTTAGTACGTGTTCGTTTCTTTTTCGGGCTACTGACAGTTTCATTTCTCGCTTGTTGTACTGCCATTTTATTTACTTTAGAAATACTGACATCTAAAGCAGCTGCAACTCTCTAAAAAGTTAATTAACAATTATTTGTAGAAATATATTCAAGTGAAAAGACCATAGATATAAACTAAATTTTATATTTACTCACATCTCTGACGCATTTCACATCCATTAAAGGTCCACCATTGTCTCGGCTCTCTTTCAAAATAATTAATAAGAGACAAAACCATCCTTTGAGCACGGCTACTAAGAGCTTTGGGCATTTTTACATTTAAATTACAAATAAATTTAAAAAGAATAAAATATAACCCCACTGTTAATTTTAAGTACCTAAACGTCAACCTGACGTCAAAATAACGATTAAACAATACAATTTAAAACCGACAACACTGTAAAAAATTACCAACATGAAATAAATAAATGTACTAACTGAGTTATGGATTGATGTTGATTAAAACATATCATAACGTTGGTACTTAAATTAACCAAGTGTGACGTCATCTCACATTTATTGTGAATGGAGTTTAATACTAAGATTTTATTGAATTCATTTGTCTTATACAAAATATGAAATCAATTACTAAAATATGCACAGTTTTGAAATACACAGAAAATTGTTTTTTCATGGCACTCTCATTTTATATTTTTTTACTTTTTATTATAACACTTCCTCCAAAAGAAAAATTAAAAATGGGAGTAATAATTTAAATTTACTTCGTTCTTCGTACACCAATACTTTCACGTAGCAAATTAAATCGGACTCGTTCAAGTGGCTTCGTCAACAAATCAACTAACTGGTTCTTGCCGTCAATGTGCCCCAGTTTAAGTTCACCATTCAGGAATCTTTCACGTACATAGTGTCGAAACTCAATGTGTTTGGAGCGTTTATGAAATTCTGGATTCTTTGCCAGCTTTACGGCACTAGCATTGTCAACATAGAGTGTTGAGGGCGATTCTGGCATTTCAGTCAATTCAGACAGTAGACGTTGTAACCAAATTAGTTCTTTGGCTCCTTCACTCGCCGAGATAATCTCTGTTTCAGTTGTGGAGGTAGCCACCACCTTTTGTAACTGACTAGTCCACGATATGGTTCCACCAGAAAATTTCGCGACTATTCCTGTCGTTGAACGTCGTGTCTTCTTGTCACCAGCGAAGTCAGCATCACTGTAGACTTTCAGACCTTCTTCGTCATAGATGATGCCATGCTTCATAGTTCCTCTCAGATATCGAAATATGCGTTTTACATTATTCCAATCTTGAACAGTTGGCTTCTCCATAGCTCTAGCAGCTTTATTCACTGCAAATGCGATGTCTGGACGTGACACTGTCGTGAAATACATGAGACAACCTACTGCCTCGCGATAAGGTACATTTGATGAGACTACTTCATGTAGATCACTTTCTTCACGGCTAACAGGAGTTGAGATTGCGTTTGATTCAGCCATTCGAAACCTGTCTAATATTCTTTTTGTATAATTTTCTTGACTGATTATAATTGTTCCGTCTTCATATTGTTTGATTTTAATGCAAAGAAAATTGTCGAAAAAACCTGTCGTCGTTTTAAATTCTTGTTGCAAATTTCTCAGAAAAACAGCAGTTTCTTCTTTATCACTACCAACAACCAGACCGACATCCACATCGATTGCGACATAGAGATATTTTTGGTTGCGCTTCCGGTAAAAGAGACAAGGATCTGCAACACTGTTTTGGAAACCCGATTTCGTCAAAATCTATAAACCGTTTGTTCCAACAGCCTGGTGCCTGGTACTTTATTATTACAAAATTAATGATACACACAAGTAAATAAATATATACAGAACTTTTAGCAGAAAATTATGATAGTACGCCATTGTCCATAAGTAACGTGTATGTTGAGATATATCAAAATTTCATTAATTCACTTACATAATATGAATGGAAAATACTTACGATTAATAAGTTATTCCTTTAGTCTTGGCATTTTGTGTTATCGATGGTCCACATGCAGTACAGCTAACCATTTTGACGATGTGTCAAATTTCTGGTTAAGTGCGTTATTTTATATTAAATAATAAAATAATTAAAAACTATTTTAGCCCCGTCTTTTATTTATGATTTATAAATTATAAATATACTGTAAATTATCAAAATAAATGTCAACAATCACTTTTTAATACGTAAACAATAAAATATTGAGAGCAATTTTGGTATTTGGAATGACATAATATCCGTCAGAAAAATTTGTATGTAAAAATTCATAAAGCCTCCTTTCTAGTTACCGTAGTTAACTTTAATTTAATCATCATTTTTTAAACAACGTACAGATACTCACAAAATTGAGCGTACAACATTTTTAGATATATACCTCTTAGGTAAAGGTGCCTATAAAACAGATTTTTTAAGCCAATTATTTTTTATTTCTAAAATACATCTTAGAGATACAAAACTATCATAAATGGTATAAAATTAAATAATATTTACTAAAAATTTGTTTTGTCGCGTCACCTCTTGCTTCTATTACTGCTTGAAGGCGATTTGGCATAGACTGCACTAATTTTCCACAAACTTCTGCCGGTATACTATTCCACTCTTCTTGAAGTTTCAATTTAAAATAATTTTTATTAGAAAATGAATTTGTTTTTATCCGAACTTTTAATTCTCTCCATAAATTTTCAATTGGATTGAGATCAGGCGATTGTGGCGGTGTTTTGAGTAATTTTGGTGCATTATATAACAGCCATTCCTTTACAATAAGCGCAGTATGTTTGGGATCTTTATCTTGTTGGAAATAATAAACTGGTGGCATATCTAATTTTTCTGCAGTAGCCGTAAGTTTATTTTTCAAGATGTTTAGATATTTCCATTTATCCATGATCCCGTCCATAAATTCTAAATTACCTGGGCCGTTTGAGCCAATAGCATCCCACAACATTACTGATCCGCCTCCGTGTTTTACTGTTGGAACAAGTGTTATTTTTTTAAAATTCTGTATTGGGTTGCCGCCAAACAATTTGTCTACCATCCGACCCAAAAAAGTTAATTTTCGTCTCGTCAAAAAGAATAACTTTATTCCAGAAGCTAATTGGTTTGTTTACATATATTTTTGCAAATTTTAAGCGTTTCTGTTTATTCGTTTTTGAAATCAATTGTTTCTTGCGTGCAATTCGACCATTGTAGTTATTTTTCCGTACTCAGCGAACTGTTTCTACTGAAATTTGTTTATTTAATCTTTGTGACAATTCTGACGTTAACTGGGGTACACTAATTTTAGTTTATGAAATCAATGGTTTTTTGCGTGCAATTCGACTATTGTAGTTATTTTTCCGGAGTATTCGGTGGACTGTTTCTACTGAAATTTGTTTGTTTAATTTTTCTGACAATTCTGACGTTAACTGCGTACACTAATTTTAGGATCTTGCTTGGTTTTTCGCAAAATAAATCTTTCATCCACAGTTGATAACAATTTTTTTCTGCCTTTGCGCGTTTTGTTTTGGATTGTACCTTCATATTTAAATTTATTTATTATTTTTTGAAATGTGGAATGTCGCATTGTATGACCCCGGGCGTATAATTTAACTATTAGTTTTCGTGTAGATTCGTCAGTCTGCTTACGTTTATTTTCCATTATAATAGAAACAAAATCACTGTACTTGAATATGGCCTAATGCAAACTAAACTAATGAAAAAAACATCTGTTGCAAGATAAAACCTATGCAATATAATTTCGGGAAAAGACAGGTCTTAAATCAAACGAAATTAACTAGTACGCTCAATTTCGTGGCTCTATAAAATTATTTTTTTTTGTTTTCCCTAACAAATTTTTAACAAATATTACTATACTTTATACTATTTGTAATAATTTTGGATCTGCAAGGTGTATTTTATAAATAAAAAATAATTAGTTTAAATAAATCTTATTTATAGTCAAGTTTTATTAAAAAGTATTTTTGTCAAATTCTTGTATGCTTAATTTTGTGAGTAACTGTTTAATGTATGTAGTTTAAATTTATTATTAACGTGTAGGTATTATCAGAATAAGTGATACGATGGGAGAATATTATAGTACGGATATTAATGTGCTTGTGGGTACAGTTATCATCGGAATTTAAATGGACAGGGAAAATCTTTATGATAATTATAGTGACAAAGTTTTTCGCACAAAATATCTTTTTTCTAAACAGGGAGTAGACTTTATACGCCATCTTAGTGAAAATAAATGGCAGCCATATTAAAATTATAAAACCACCGGGACCAAACCTGGCATTTTGGTCCCGGTCCTTTATCTTCAAAATTAAATTTCCGCAACAAAATTTCACTAATAATAATATTTTATAACTAATAAAAAAAAAGAAGTATAATTTGTCTCAATTTGTAATACGAAACTATGGTCTGTTTCAAAGTAGAAAAAAGTAGATAGCGCTGCGAACCGAGTACGATTTACACTGATCAAATACAGTATAGCGGGAAATTTAAAATTAGTTACAACTAAGGCATGGGCGTAGCAACTGGGTTAGCAAGTGATTTTTTTTTTTTAATATAAAAAAGGTTAATAAAATATTGAAATAAACAAGACAGATAATACACTTGCGTTATTTATACGACATAAATTCAGTTTAATGTGAAATTTGAAAAAGTTAAAACAATATTAATTTTAAAAATTATATGAAGGTCTAAAAATTATATCAATAACTTCTTCTTTGGGCACAATCAGCTGGGCTGTCTTTTGGTCTCACATTAGTCCTCTCTCTTGATCTGTTAAATGTCAAGTGTCAAAAAATATTTATATGTCAGATAACCTAAAAAATATATAACTACGTAAAAACAAATTACATGGAGAATTTTCTCCATAAAATCTACGCCAAGAATATAAATAAAAGTCTAAATATGTAAATAATAACAAAATATATGAGAAAAATTAAATAATATAAATAATATATATTTCCAATGTACGACACTGAACATCTGTCAACTTGAACTGAAAACAATATTTGTACACTGTAATAGGGATGACGATCTAAACCAATCCGAAGCAAGGACAAACAGCTCCTATGTTCTTATACACATTTTTCTACTTTGAAATAGACCATAGATTTGGTTACTTTAGTGACTGTTGTGGTGTAAATAGACTTTTGTAGAATCATGTGAACTTGTAAATCTGGCTTTTAAAAGTATGGTTAAGTTTCATCATATTGAGGTTATTACTAAATTAACATGTCAAAATTGTGATTGACATGTCAAATATTTTGAATGTATATATTAATATTTATTTCATCAAACTTTCGATTATTACTCGTATAATAGTAAAAAAATATTACGATTATCAATGAAATATCGTGATAAAATATAAAAAACAAAAATACATATTATATATACAATAATATTGATTTATCATTTTATTCTGCTGCCCTTAAAATCTAATTCTTGTTTTGCAAAATTTAATAACATATTTAAACAAAAATATTCATTTTTTGAATGTAAATCCCAAATTTTTCGCTGCAAATCTTTCCGAAACATGTAGTCTGTGGTTCTATCTGTTTTCTTATTATTACCTCTTCCCATGTTCGGTCTTAAATTTTCTACACCTTCGTTTAAAATTTTTCTTACTTCTCCTTCAGAAATCTAAAGAAATTGAAATGGGCAAATTATTTTATATTTCACAACAAAAAGGTTTGTTGTGAAATATAAAACACCAAGATTTACTAAAAAAATATCTGCCACAAGGTCTATAATTTCGCTTCTATTTAATTTTGTTCCATTTTTTTCTAAAAGTTTTCCATAAGCGTTATATATGTGTTTTTTTGTATATTTATCTAATTGTTGTCTCTTATGCATATTTTCTGATGTTATGTTCTTATTTTGGTTGTATAAAAATACTTTTCAATTAAAAAAATAAATTGACATATAATTTAATGTCAAATATGAATTGTCAAATGTTTTGAAAGGTGTACCACCCTAATTTAATATTTTAAATAGACAACATAAAAAATGAAATTTTCCTCTTAGTTTCGTATTACAAATTGAGACAGATAATATTATAGAAGACGTTTTTTTTTTTCAATTATCTGAATGTTTTCTTTTAATTTTGCTTTTCATTATAAGCAATTCACTTTTGTAAGAACACACTAGATCTGGTTATTTTGGTTACTTGTATGGTGTGTTACTGACTTTAAATGTCAATTAAAAATATTCCTTACGCTGTAAAACCGACTTTAGATTGATAAGGTTATGATCACTATAATTAAGATATCATTTTTCATTATGACATATGTCAAATGGATCAACATTTTAAAAAAGTGACATTTTTTAATACCAACATGACATACAGCTTCAAAGGTGCAAACTATTGAAAACAAAATTCCCTCTTAGTTTGTTCTTATAAAAGTAAACAGCTTATATCTACATTATTTAAGAAAGTTAATATCGTGTATGTTCAAGGAAAAACAATCTCAAAATATATTCAAAAGTTATGAAGAGTTTTAAAACTCTTATTTATTGATGTCTGTCAAATCTGACAGTTTGTGTCAATATTTATTAGAAATATTTTGAAAGAAATATATAAATATAACATTGTAATCAATTGTGAAAATACACATACGAGTGCTACGTGCTGTCCTTAGTGTATAAAGTAATTAGGATAATCAGAGAAATCTAATTGGAAAATTTCCACATTTTTGTGAAGTGTAGTTTTCGAAATTATCATTGTCAGTTTTGTCATTATCAAGTACTTTTTAAAATCGGTGTAGTATAAAATGAATTTAGGAGGTAGGGGCCCTGGGCCCCCATGTGCTTCAAGTGAATTAAGTGTTCTTCGAGTTTGTCTCGAAGCAATGGATGTAGTGAACAATCAAAATATTAACACAATTCAGTCTGATATGTTCATAAATGATGCTATGTTTAATAACTGTTTAGACAATAATTTATTTAGAATGTCAAATGTAAAGTTACTTTTACTCAAAACAATGAACCACATCTAGCTGACTGGTGAAGATATTCCAGACATGACAGTATTTCACATTATACTGATACTGAAAAAGGATAAAGATCCCAATTCCCAATATGTTTAATAACTGTTTAGACAATAATTCCCCTATTAACACCCTGACAAATTCAAAACAGAAACGTCAAAATGAAAACAATAGTCAAGTTGTTCAAAGTAAAAAACCAAATAACTCCGGCAGTACTAATTCAATGACGGTGGTTACTCATGACATTGTTAATTCAATAACAAGTTCTACTATTAGTAACAATATTTCCAATCCATATGAATTAAATAAAACAAATCGATATTCGGCGGTAGACGATTGTTGCATTAGCGACTTCTTTTTTAAGAAAAAGAAATTAAATATAAATTATAGAGTTAACGTCACAAATAGTTGTCAAGGAAAAAACAAGTGAAATGTTGATGTTAAAAAACAAATATATAAAAAGAGTGATTCAGTTTTATGTCATTGTAAAATACAGCAAAATTTTGTGTTTAAATAAAAAAAGTAATTTTCCAACTAATTAACCGAAACACACGTGAATATTTTCTTGTGTTCGTAACACAAGTGGCGACCGTGACAGGACGGGTAAACGTGTTGTAAATTTAACATTAAGTGTTAAGAAGTTGGGAATATAGAACGAGCGAAAATACAAGTCATGGGACGAGACAAGAAAGCAAGGGCAATAGAAAGACGTGCATTTACGAAATTGCATGAAAAGGTTGTATTAGAACTGAGTAAAGAACAACAAGATAAAGTAGAAATTGAAGCCAATATGTCTTTACTTGAAAAGCGGATAAATGAATTAGACAGGCTGGATAAATTAATTTTTGGTCACATGTTGGACAGTAATGTAGACACGGCAGAATTTGATCAAGAGACTGCTGTTGTCGATGAATACGCGCGTAAGTACAAAATTTTAGAAATAGATGTACTAAATGTCCTAAAAATAGTAGATACCGCATCTGTACATGATGGATTCGAGGATGATGCAAATTCCGTGCATTCAAGGTCGATACGAGGTTCACGTCGAAAATGTAAGCTTCCAAAAATTGAACTAAAGAAATTCGATGGCAACCTGAGAGACTGGTTACAATTTTGGGGACAATTTCAAAAAATCGATGAAGATGCGGAATTAGCAGCTGAAGATAAATTCCAGTACTTGATACAAGCGACAGCAGAGGGCAGCCGTGCGTATGATTATGTGAACAGTTTTCCACCTAGCGCAAACAATTATAAAAAAGCTGTTGATGGTCTGAAAAATAGATTTGGTCGGGAAGATTTACTGGTTGAAGTTTACGTAAGAGAATTATTAACAATAGTTCTTAAAAGGCTAATTAATAAAAATGAAACGCTACCATTTTTCTCACTCTACGATAAGTTGGAAAGTCACTTAAGGTCTCTGGAATCATTGGGTGTTACAAGTGAGAAGTGTGCTGCTATGCTATTTCCTTTAGTAGAATCCTGTTTGCCCGAAGACTTGTTAAGAACATGGCAGCGAACATCTTCCATTACTGAAGAACCTATAGAGTTGACCGAAGAAGAATCCAAACCAAAAAATACTACATCATTAACTACAAGTAAACGTTTAAAGAAATTGATGTTATTTTTACAGTCTGAAGTTCAGAATGAAGAAAGAATACAGCTAGCCACATCAGGATTCAGTCTGACAAATGAACAAAAGGAAAGAAAAAAGAAGACACAGCATTACTATGATAAAGATGTATCAACAGCGGCTAGTCTTGTTAGTATAAAAGAAGTAAAAAACAGCAACAATAACTGCATTTTTGTGAAAAGAAACATAATAGCGCAGATTGTTTTAAGGCAAAAAGAATGTCATTGGAAGACAAAAGGAAGATAATCAATGACAGAAGATGCTGTTACTACTGTTTGAAGACTAATCATTTTGCCAGAAAATGTAGAGCGTTTATAAAATGTACTATTTGCGAAGGTCGACATGTAGTATTAATGTGTCCTAAACTACAAGCACAACAAGAAAGAAATACAGAGCAGGAAAACGTCGACGAGAAGAAAACTCTGGAAGCGAATAAGTATGTAATGAAGTCTGCAACTAATTTAGCTAGTTCTTCTATCAGTCCGGAAGTATTTTTGCAAACACTGGTAGTTAGGATAAAAGGTGATAATGGGACGCGTCTAGTAAGAGCACTGATTGATACAGGATCTCAAAAGTCATATGTTCTTGAAGATACAGCGAAGAAAATAGAATGTATATGTAACGGTAGAGAATTATTGATATATTCACTGTTCGGAGGAGTGGAAACCATTACACAAGAACATAAATGTTACAAGATATGTGTGAGTTCACTTGATGACAAATTCTCTAGTAACTTTGATGTGTTGGGGCAACAAGTTATCGTTAATGAAGTGTCACACATTAAAGAAGGAGTTTGGATACAAGAGCTCCAGAAATTTGGAATAAAACTTACTGATATAGGAAAGACCCGAGGACCTATACAACTGTTAATAGGAGCAGATATAGCTGGAACATTATTTACAAGTCGACAGAAACTATTACCTTGTGGGTTGGTAGCACTCGAGACAAAACTTGGATGGACTTTAATGGGAAAAGTACCGGTACAAGAGAAGAATTTTAGAAGCCAATGCAATGTAACAAATATGATTTTTATGTTGGTTAAAAATGCAAAGATCTGCGATTTATGGGAATTAGATGTATTGGGTATCAAAGATCCTTTTGAAACGAAGTGCAAACATGAAAAGGATCTGGAGGTTCAACAGCGTTTCTTGGAGAGCGTTTGTGTTAATGAAGAAGGCAGGTATGAAATTAAATTACCATGGACTACCGACAAACCTGAAGTTCCTTCAAATTATGAAATAGCTGAAAAACGGTTGTATCCACTTACAAAGAAATTGAAATCAGAGAATAATTTTGAAGAATATGACAATACACTGAAAGAATGGTGCAAAGAAGGAATAATAGAAAAAGTTGAGGAAGCAGACAGATATAGTGGACATTACTTACCACACAGGCACGTAATAAAAGAAAATAGTACTACACGGTTAAGACCTGTTTTTGATGCGTCCGCTAAATCTAAAATTAACTCTTTATTGAACGAATGTGAGGCAATCGTGAACTCTCGTCCAATTACCTATATGATGGATGGAGATCCAAGCGTTTCACCTCTTACACCAAATATGTTCCTACATGATTTGACAGAAGTTGGAGTACCAGACCTGGACAGTATTGATGAAATCAGTTTAAATAATCGAGCACGTTATCTACAGAAAATAAGAAAACACTTGATGCAACGATTTCGCAGTGAGTATTAGGGATGTTTGACACAAAGAACAAAATGTGTCAAAAATTGTGCAGAGTTGAAAATTGGCGATGTTGTACTCATTGGAAGTGATAAGAAAAGGTTATATTGGCCTCTCGCTAAAGTAATCAAACTTTTTCCAGGAAAAGATGGTCAATGCAGATTAGTAAAATTAAAAACTCATAAAGGTGAGATTTTGAGACCTATACAGAGACTGTATCGATTAGAACTGCACACTGCGGTTGACAAAGATTGCAAAGAAACCGAATCTAATGAAAGTATTAGAATTGGACCCGAATTCGATAACGAAGTCTTCGAAGACATTAAAATGAAGAAACCGTTCCAGACAAGGAGTGGTCGAGTAACGAAGTTGCCAAGAAAATTTTTAGATTAATGTTAAATGAGTAATTTTGTAATGTGAAGTCAACTCTAAAGGTGGGAGAATGTTGCATTAGCGACTTCTTTTTTAAGAAAAAGAAATTAAATATAAATTATAGAGTTGACGTCACAAATAGTTGTCAAGGAAAAAACAAGTGAAATGTTGATGTTAAAAAACAAATATATAAAAAGAGTAATTCAGTTTTATGTCATTGTAAAATACAGCAAAATTTTGTGTTTAAATAAAAAAAGTAATTTTCCAACTAATTAACCGAAACACACGTGAATATTTTCTTGTGTTCGTAACAACGATGGTCCTTACTTTATTATTATTGAAAGTACGGATGAAAAAAACATGGGTAAACTTCACCAGATGAGCTTAGGATGTCAAATCTTCAATACCTTTAAATTTAAAGACGAAGAAGTTATCAACGTTACCAAAAGTGGACGAACTCGTGTCAAATTAGAATTGAAAAATCAAGCTTTGGCCAAACAAATTTTAAATGCAGACACTTTATCAAATAACAAGCTTCGTGGTTACATTCCTGAAACCGTTTCATTCCGGAAAGGTGTCGTACGCTCTGTAGATCCTAGTCTCACTATAGAAGAAATAAAAAGTGTCATTAAAACATCTGTTCCTGTTAAAGAAGCACATCGCATTACAAGAAGAATAGTCGCCAATGAGGAAATTTTGTTTTATTAATACTCAAACGATAGTATTGACATTCAGAGGTCAGATCTTACTTGAATTTGTGTCAATATATGGAGCAAAATGAAGGGTGTCACCTTATGTCTATCGTGTCATTCAATGCTCAAATTGTTTTCGTTTTGGACATACAAATAAATTATGCAAAGGTGTAGTTCGGTGTAGCAATTGTGGCGAAGGTCACAGTGCAAATGTTTGCCTTAAGGATCAATTAAATAATCAGTTGTGCATTATCTGCAAGGGATTGCATCATGTAACAGATAAGACATGTCCTCTCTTTGAAAAACAAAAACACCTTAAAACTTATATGGCGAAACACAATGTTGACTATAAAACTGCCAAAAACAATTACAGACCTTTCTCTGACGTTGTTTCTCATCCCCCTACTTTTAACATAGAGAAAACGATTTCCCTAATTTACCTACCGCTAATCGCTACGAAGTGCTAAGAAGTCAAACTGACTATGATGATAATTACTCAAATAATATTCAAAATAATTATCAATCCGTAAGGCCCCGTATTCATAGAACTAATATAGTTCCTAGATCTCATTTCACTCCCAACATTAATCAAGAATCTAGGGTTGATGTTCGTCAACCTATAGTTAGAACTTCAATTCGCAATCCTTATCCTCCTCAGCCACATTTGGCATCTAATAATCTCGAACAAGTAATTTCTCAATTTTGTTCACACTTCTTCAATGATTTCCTCAAACACAAGGCTCTCCGGTGACTCCCGAATCACTAAGACAATGTTTTAATTCATCATTTAGCTCTCCCTTAAACCAAAATGGAGCAATTTAACATATTACAGTGGAACGCTCAATCCTTAAAAACAAATAAATCCTTTTTAGAAACTCTTCTGTTCTCCTACAAAGTGTCTTGTGCACTGATTTCAGAAACCTGGTTGAAAATATCAGACAATTTTCGAATATCTGGATACAATATAATTCTTCAAGATCGTCAAGACGGCTACGGTGGTAGCTGCATTCTAATAAAAATGGATATTCTTTTACCACAATAAATTTAACTAACAATAATCCACAAATTCAAGTTTCTTCCATTCAAGTCAATATTAACAATAAAAAAATCAACTTAGTCTCCATATATAGCAGTCCTAAACATGGAACATCAGCACAGACTTGGTCAAATGTCTTTCAACTTTTATCTGGTCCAACAATTATAGGTGGATATTTTAATGCTCACCATAACTCATGGGGTAGTGAAACTTGCAATTTGGAAGGAAGACAAATGTTAGATTTTGCTTCGAACTTGAATCTTTCAATCTTAAATGATGGATCACCAACTATAATACCTCGTCCCAACAGACCAAAATCAGCCATCGACATTATGTTCTCCAGTTTTGGCGCCCAGTATCAATTGGTCTGTTATTAATAATTCCATTGGATCTATTCATTTTCCCATCTTAATTAACTTAAACGAGCATATAAACCAACAGTTCACTGTCTTTCCGACCACTAAATGGGATATTAAAAAAAGCCGATTGGTCCAAATATTTTACTACTTCCTTATTGCTAGCACAGGATATTTTAGAAAAGGAATTCGACTCATATGACGCAATAAATAAATATGGTACTATTATTAATATAATAAATAAATCTGCAGAAAGCGCAATCCCCAAGAGTAAAATAAAACAAATAAATTCCTTTAAATGTAATGCTTGGTGGGATGATGAATGCAAACAATGGTTTCAAAATTTAAACAATTCTTTTAAAAAATATAAAATCTCCTCCAATTTCTAAAATTTTATTGCTTCAGAAAAATCAAGCAAAAACACGCTTCATTTTTAAAAACAAGAAAAGGGCCTCTTGGACCTGCTTTTGTGAATCTATCAATAAAGATAATTACATATATGATGTATGGAAAAAATTAAATTACTTCGGAATTCCTACAAAAGATCTTCCAATATACCTGCCTGCCATTAACAATAATTGGACCGAGCAGTTTATCATAAATCTTACACCTTCATACTGCCAAGAATATTTAAATTTGAATCACAATATTATAGGTACAAAAAATTTAAATGATCCTTTCACTCTAACTGAATTTGACCATTGCTTAAAACTCAGCAATAACTCTGCACCAGGCCATAATATTCACTACTCCATGATCACTAATTTAGCGTCAAATGTAAAGTTACTCTTACTCAAAACAATGAACCACATCTAGCTGACTGGTGAAGATATTCCAGACATGACAGTATTTCACATTATACTGATACTGAAAAAGGATAAAGAACCCAATTCTGAACATTCTTGTAGACCTATAGCACTTGCTTCATGTTTGGCTAAGACGTATGAAAGGCTAATAAAACTAAGACTTAAATGGTGGCTTGAGTCTAATCAGATACTTCCACAACACCAATTTGGCTTCCGACGCGGCCATAATACAATGGATAATCTTTCTATTCTTCTTTGCAACATTCAAATAATTCTGACATCAAATAACTGTTTAAGTGCATTGTTTTTAGATCTCAAAGGGGCATATGACTGTGTTTCTATTAAAATTCTTCTTAATAAAATGTCCAAACTAGGTATTTCATCTCAAGTAATCTCAGCAGTTGGAAATCTAATCAAATGTCGGAAACTTTATGTAAAATTTAGGGGCAATCTGATTGGTCCAAGACGAATGTAGGATTACCTCAAGGGGCAGTACTGAGTCCCCTGCTGTTTAATATTTACACGTACGACTTAAAATATATTTTCAAACTGAACATTAAAGTGATACAGTTTGCTGACGACCTCTGTATATATGGGTCTGAGAAAATCTTTTGGGATAGTCGCTGTGAATTAAACATAGCTACAAAACAGTTTAATTACTGGGCTGCGACTAATGGATTTACATTGGCAGTGGATAAAACTGTAGTATCGGTTCATACAGGAAAACGCTTTAAACTACGAGATTTTATAAAACTAGATTTTCAACAGTTTAAAATTGTATCCATAGTTAAATTTTTAGGCGTATTAATTGATCGTAAATTGACATGGAAAGCCCACATTAACTATGTAACAAAAAAATGTGAATCTAGATTAAATATTCTTAGAACCGTTACTCACTTCAATTGGGGTGTAGATCCTTCGACGAACATTGCTGATGTATAAAAATCTCATTTTATCTGTCATGGACTATGGATCAATATTATATGGAAGTGCCTCGCAATCTAATTTGAAAATATTAGATACAATTTAGAATAAATCAATACGTTGAGCCATTGGAGTAATGCATTCTACACCTTCAAACGTTCTTTTGGCAGAAAGTGCTACAATGCCGCTACATTTGAGAAGAAAGCTCTTATCCTTTAAATTTTTGCTTGCACGCCTAAGGACGCGCACACCCGTTCTAGTAGCTTCACTGGCAACAGAAATCCTAACATCGAGGTATTGGCAAAACAAACGAATTCCACCTTTAGTCGATGCTTTTTTTTAACCTAGTTCATATTGCTATCCCGAACAATAATTCTTCTATTCCTCCCTGCTTTTCTATCCCACATACCTGCTCACTTCCAACAACGGACTGCATACCAAGTCCTACATTTCCTTCCCAGAATGAATTATTCTTACAACACATAGTAGAAAAATGGCCAAGTAGTAAAATGTATTTCACTGATGCCTCCAAATCCGAAAATGGAGTTGGTTGTGCCTTTTTAGATCCCCAAAATAACTACAGTAAAAAATATAAACTTCCTTCGAACCTGTCAATTTATACAGCAGAAATGATGGCAATTGACTTATGCTTGGACTATATATTCTTTAGTAATAATACCGATACCTCGCTATATCTAATTTTTAGTGATAGCAAAAGCGTTGTAACAAAACTTCAGTGTCCTCAAATTGACAGTAAAACTCCATATATCTATAAAATTCGGTATAAAATGGAAGAACTTAAAATGATCAATAAACAAATCAAAATTATATGGATTAAAGGTCACTCCAACATTGCTTACAACGAGGCTGTAGATTCTTTAGCTAAAGAAGCTATTCACATCGGACACCCATTATCTGCGTCACCTACAACTTTCGACACTACAGCTGATTTTCGGAAACACATTCATTCATTGTGGAAAGAAGAATACAGTTTGTCACTAACACAAAAAGGACAATTTATGGTTTTATTCAACTTAACCTTCCATCAAAACCTTGGTTTAATTCTTCGTATACCAGACCCTACATATCTTTAATATGCAGGTTACGTACGAATCACACGCGGACATTTTCACACCTTCATCGGATCAATTTGAGTCCTTTTTCTTATTGCACATGTGAAATAGGTGTAATTCAAGATCCGGATCACCTAATATTCTCATGTAACAAATACAACCATAGAAGATCCAATCTCATGAATGCACTAATAGACAACAACATCAAATTTCCTACTAAAATGCAACTTATTCTTTATGAAAATGATTCCCGAATCTTACATTCAATTTATAATTTCATAAAGGAGAATAACAACAATATCTAATGTATTTTTAAAAAAATGTATTGTAATAATATTAATTATGTATATATATAATCTGTATCCTGGTTAATGACTATAGATGTCAAGACCATATAAATAAAGTATAAAAAAAAAACTCTTATTACGCTCTATAACTAATTGGCTATGAATTTCAAAACGACAGTTTAGTTTAATTATTTTATTAGCAACTCGCACAATTTTCAGTTGTCTTTATTTAAACAGTGTTTAAAAAATAGTTACTATGTTTCTGAATAAAAAAATAAATTAAAACACTGTCTAAATTTTAAATATAGTCGAATTGCTGATAGGCAACTGTTACATATGTCTATCATGTAGTGCATTCATATAATCTAGTTACCATTTTTCAGCGATTTTAAAAATGTTTTTGTTATTTGTCTTAGCTGTCAGTGTTTGGTAATAAATATTAATTAAAATATGGCTTGCGGCCAATTATTAAATTCACAAACTTTAATTTTAAATCTGCTGGAATATTTTAATTCCGAAAAAGATGCGGGGGCATTTCTAGGATCGGTCTAAACGTCACGGTTGGCTAAATGAAAGTAAGTTATTTCATTGTTCTTCATGGTACTTACTTTGAAAGGTCCTCCACATAGTGGATTCCAAGACTTGCGAACGGTATCAAGTCTGATGAAACCCTAAATTGTCCGCCGGTCGGTTGCTTAGATTTTTTTTTAGGACAGGAATAAGGGTGTTTGAATTAAAGTCTGATTTTTACCTAATCTACGTTTAATGTTTAGTTAAAGGCTGAAAGTTATTAATTACACTAGAACTTACAATTTAATGCTGGCTACAAAATCCCATTCGAGACACTCAAGCACAAAACTTCACAATGACTGATACACAGTACAGACTGGTTCTTGGTATTTTATGTTGTCCGGAGCTGTTTGTTTATTTTCTGATGAGGTTGTCTGTTGTACTTGTTTACATTCAGAGCATTTCTTCTTGTTGTTGCTTCGAATAATTTTTGAGAGCCTAACTTCAAGGTGGTGAATTTTGCTTCAAGAGATTTTATTCTATTAATGAGATAAGTTTCTTATTTTTGGTCTTAACTTTAATTTTAACCGGAGATTTTGTATAATTAATGTTAATAATCATAGTTTCATTACTGTTACTGGATGTAAGTTTCGCTGTATTGTTCCTCTTCTGTTTGTGGCATGGTATTTTCAACGTCTTTTTCACACTCATTTTCGTTATTTTTGCCTATGAAGCTTGAATTTAAAATATTTTTGAGTTTAATTATTAAATCTTGCTTTTTCCCTGTACATTTGAAATTCCTTGCTTTGAGTTTGTTTTTAAGCTCTCTTAAACGTAGATCTGTCACTCTTTTTAACATTTTGACGGTTGAGATTAAGTCACTTTTATGCAATATGTGGTAGGAGTAATATAAAATAACTTTTCACTGTGTTAAATTTTAGTATTAAATGTTTATACACTGTGTAGACCAGGCATGTGCAACTTCCAAAAGACCGAGGACCAGATAGCTATCTGAAATACATTCGCGGGCCAGAACTGTTTAAGGATATATATATTTTTTTAATCATTAGATTTTTTTAATTACTTCACTTAAATTGTCTTTATTATAAAAAAAAAAAAAAACATTTTAAATTTTCACAACTAAACAAAAAATATGTAAGTTCATAACAATCATAAAAAAACACAAAAAAATAAATAAATAATCTTTTATAATGTATAAATATTGTTAAATAAGAACAAAATGTTTATTTAATTTTAATGGGAAGGTTGGGCCTTCATATTGCTCACAAGTTTGTTAATGTTCGGAGAAAACAACTGATGTAGCAACATGCAACGTGTTTTCTAGGTGCGAACCAGTTATTCGCGTCCTTGTTTTTGATTTAACGAACTTCATACCAGAAAATAACTGCTTACATTTGTAAGTGCTTCCAAAGAGCGCAATTTTCTTCTGAGCAAAAGCTGTGAGTTTTGGAAATTTGTCAACTAGGAAATATTTCTTATTAACTCAATTAGTGAAATATCCTTCATTTTTGACTTCAAACCTGAGTTCTCCTGTAGCTCAAGTAGTTCCATTTGCAGAAAAAGTGGCGCTTGTTCCACATCAACATCCACCGTTTAACTGCATTTGATCTCTGAAAACAAAAATATACTCGCGGGCCAGAATCAATGGGATTTTGGATAGTTATCGCGGGCCGGACAAAATGAGGCAACGGGCTGGATCCAGCCCGCGGGCCGTAGGTTGCACATGTCTGGTGTACACTATACTTAATATTAGATATAATTATTTTAATTTTTTATTAAGATTAATTCCCAAAATATTTGGACAAACTAATTGATGTATCGGCCATCTTTTTCTCTCCTCCCTTATATATGTTGGCGGTCGGTAAAAATGAATTACTAACAAACTTCTCCTAATCTTTTAAGGTATCTCTAGAACTGAAAAAAAAAAATAAAAAGATGAAAAAGCGTAACCGGGACAAACGAAAATTACCAAAGTAATTGGTCGTATTTCAATGCACTGAAGTTTGTAATCCCGGGATTGACTGCCCTCTTCAATAAAATTTAATTCAGTAAGTTTAATTATTTTCTGCAATGTCTCCATTCAGGTAGCGATGTGTTTGTACTGCCAATCCACTTCACCCTTAGTAATCATAAAATAATTTTTGAATTCATCTCTTACGTCCTTTTTTAAAGCTGTAAAATTACTTCTTTTACCTGGTTCTAATGCAAAAAATGAATTACTTGGGTTATCTTCAGCATGCTTCAGGTTAGCTTAAGCCCAGGTTTCACAATCTCTGCTTACCGTATTTTCTGAATCGATCATCCCATTTCCTAAACAGGCATAATCATTTCCATTCAATAGAAAATTATGAAGGGCACAAACTGATAACACAATGTTTTTAACTGTGTTCAAGAGCATATGTGTTCTGAATACTCGAAATCTGTTTGCTAAAATCCCGAAACTATTTTCCACAGTTCTACAAGCTCTTGACAAACGATAATTAAAAATTTGATTGGGTGCTGGTTGATCACGAAAGGGATACGGTTTTACAATATATGTTTTCATTGCAAATGCGTCATCACCAACAAGATAATATGGCCCAGAGCCGCAGTAAGGAAGGGCGCCGACGAGCTTGACTAATGGGTGCCACATTGCGAAGGTGAGGACTTTTTTTTTTGCTCATCACTTGGATTTTGGGAGGTGAGAACCTTGTTTTTGTTTATCAGTTACATTTATTTGCCAAGGGCGCCAAAACACAGTTTTGCCCCTAGCACAAGTTTTCCTTACTGCAGTCTCTATGGCACTGGCATATTTTTTCCAGGAAGTGGTTCACAACCTGGTAAAGGTATAGTCATTTGTTGCAATTTATTGCACAAACTGCTGTTTGAAAATACACCACCATCAGGAATTCGGCCATGCATCCGAAGTCTGTATAAATGAATTTGTAGTTAGCATCTACGATTTACAACAAAACAATACTGTGCGTACCTTTATAATTGTATAAAAGACTCCCACTATTATCTGGAGCTTGCATGACTACATGTTTTCCATCTAAGACGCCAAGGCTATGTGGGAAATTTCACCGTCTTTCAAAATCTGCTGAGATCTTTAGCCATTCCTCTGTGTTCTGTGAAAATTGTAATTAAAAGATAATTATCAGTTTAGTCAATACAAAATTAAAATACTTACTTATGGTTAGAGACCGGGACTCTTCGGTCTAAACGGGCTTATAATTCGAAGCCAGCGGCAAAATTATTTTTTCAGAATAACAAATTTATTAAAATTTTATCGTAAATTTTTACGTGCCGCTTTTATGCAATGAAAGCTTGCTATTAACCGTTTAATTTAATACTATAATTCGATGTTAAATATTCATTTATTGTCTAGAATAAAAATGTGTGCGTGTTCATAGGTGTGGTTTATAAATTTACCCGATAAAATATTTATTAAATTTGTCTAAGTACTATTGCTAATTCTATGTTGAGCAGAGCAATACAGTTATACTATACCCACTGTTAATTTATATAGAAATATTTTGACACCATATATTTGAAGTTTGTTGTTTGAAATAAAGGAAAGGTCTAACAACTGAAATTGTATATCTTAAGATACGATTATGACGCTATCGCCATACCTATCTTTGTCGCCAGGCAGTCTATGTACGTGCCTGACACAAAGGTTTTTTTTTCCGTGACGTCACAAATCCTGCACGTGCAGCTTAAGTGTTTACGACTGGGTTTTACCTCGCTCTAAAATCCGAACCTATCAGAGCGCAGGATCCGAGATAAGCCGTCACCGAACCCGGCCAATAGGAGAGCCGCTCGGAGTGGGGGTAAAACACCGGACTTCGAATAAAAACTCGAGCAACGAGAGAAATGAGACACAGGAACAGACGCAGACGGTTTTAAGAAACAGAGGAAGCGGGGGAGGAGGAATCGTGCGGCTCAGTCCGCACCCGTTCCCCCTCCGAACAGGCCCAAAGAGGCAACCGTTCGTCGACAGGCGACTCAGGCACAGAGGCAACCTGCCAAGACCTCACCACTCCCGGTGAGACCAGCGGTACGCTCTGAGAGGGGTGTGCTACCGCGTCAGGCGGTAGTAGCATCCCCACCGCAGTCCTTCCCTCAGACCCCCCCCCATCCTGAATTTTGAAGATTCCCTCCAGACTCTTCAGCAGCTACTTAATCAAGCGGCTTCATTCAGCGCTTGCGCTGAGAAATTCTTTCAGAAAGCACAAGATCACGCAAATGCTACTATAGCATCTGCGGTTGACTACGATCCAGCCCTAGTATGGAAGCATCGAAGGCCTCGATGCTTCCTTAAGGACAACTAAGCACGACTTAGCACCACAGGCCTGAGGATCAGGCCACCACTTTCATCATCAAACATCGCAAGACACGTGTTGAGGGCTTCAGCCTGGTACACATCCAGAGGCAAGACTAGAAATGAGACAGTACCCAGCAAGCTATCCAGCAGTCAACACCTACGATCTATTAGCAAGTGAGTTAAAGAAGTTATCGGTTTAACCGAACATAAAGAAAGAATTTATACACGCTGTATATTATTATTGTTTCACATATATATTTCTTTGTCTTTGTTTTATCTACACTAACTTTCGCAAGTAACGCTGACCCCAGGACCTGCTGCTTTCCACCGCCGACACCATCACCGCTCAAGGCAACAGCTCGCCCGCTCGTGCCGCTGTCACCCTTGTCGGTCACCACGCCGGTCTTGTCGGTCACCACTCCGGTCTTGTCGGTCACCACTTCTACCTCTGTGGTCACCACTCCTACTTCTGCGGTCACCACTCCTACCTCTGTGGTCACCCCTCTGAAGTCAGGCCGCTCTTCAAAGCAACTTCATAACACACCGATCACTCCAGGAATCACTATGAGGAACAGAAGACTACGGCGCCGCCTATTCGAGCTGTTCGGCTCTTCATCGCTGCCTTGAACATAGTGTCGAGCGACACTATCGAGCGACGAACGCCGACCAACGTATAGACCCGTCTTTTTCCTTCTCTCTCTTCCTTTCCTCTTTATTGTCATTTCTTAATTATTATTCATTATCATTGTTGTTGTTATCAGTTCCATATATTTATATCTTATTTAATAAAAACCATAAACCCAAACTGTCCGACTATTATTTTTCAAACCCTGGGGAATCAAGTTTTACCTTTCAGGGCATCTAGAACGGACGTGCATAGTTCAGACTCGCCGCAACGCTTGCCGCGGCCGATAGTAGTGGCTTCTCACCCAGGGTTCGACCCCCTGGCTGAGTCCGTCCCGCAACATCTTGTCTAACACATCTTACAGTATTGTAGTTTTGAAAATTATATCTAAAACCTGGTTTGAACCAAGTTTCAGGTAGTACAGCACTTTTAGGTTTGTTAATGTTTAGAAACATCTCCAGAATTGGCTTGTTTGAATTAACAGATTGTCCATTTCACTGAATTATTTTATTTCCCATTTTGAATAGCCTGGCTCGATGAAATAGAATTATGTAAGTTTTCTAAAAAAGAGCTTATATCTTGTTTTGAAATAAAATTGTTTTTTTTTGAGATTCTTGAATTATGGTATTTATATTAATGTATATTTAATAATACAGGCACATTTAATTGTTTCTGGTGATATTGAGGGGCATAAGAATTTGGACCCATTGACTTGACAGGTACTGGATGTATTTGGTGGCTTTTCATTTAAGTTCTGTGGACTAAATCTATCGTTATTATTTTTATTCGGAATAATATTTGTGAAATTCATCTTTCTTTTGTATTGAGCATTAGTATTTGTAGTATGTTGTGGTCGTCTTTATGGGAGAGGAAATTCCTTATTAGAGTTTGTATTTGGCTGAATTTTATTTGTTACAACGGCGTATGAACTATTATGAATTTTTCTCGCGGCTTTATATGAGGGGTCGTTTAAAATCATATTTTTTTTAATATTTAATATTTGTTTTGTGTATATTTTAGGCATTTGCGATAAGTATATGAAGGTTCACCTTTACAGTAAAAGTATTTAGGTGTATTAAAATCGCAATCTTCAGTTGAGTGTGTTGTCTAATACCACATAGTTTACTTTTACACTGTCTACTCATGTGACCAAAGAACAGAAACAGTTAAAACATTGCACTAAAGGGGGAATATATACATTAACTACACCTATTAGCACAAAGATAATAGGTGTGAATGTATAAAGTAAGTACAGGAAGGTAAAGTTTGTCCCTCGAATTTTAAAACACACGTTTCAAGATCATATTATTGACCATTACCATGAAAAGTGCATTTCCATTTGAGATTAGTCGCGAGAGTAACTCTCGATAGCTACTTTCACGGGGTGGTCCACTAGAGAGTTGATTTCGACCGGATTTACTATCAAGAGCACCCGGCGAGCTTCTCACCAAGGGTGCATTCGAGTTGTACAGAGTATAGCGAGCGCTGAGCGAACAGTTGATGGTGACGTCATGAATAGAGCACTAACAGAGCGAGCGTTCTTGTGACGTAATGTTTATAAAATCTAACCCTACAATTTTAGGCGGCGTTTTTACTGTCAGATTAGTTCACGTCAGTCATGAATCCTTGATTTTTTTTCAATGATGAAGAAATAAAATTAATTAAAAATTAAATAATAATTAATGAATTAATTTAATGAATTTTTTCCATTTTAATTTTATGCACGGTGTATTTTAATAATTTTTTTGCTGTTTACAGAACGTCTCAAATACATAAAATAGCCGTACTCTGTAGCCATAGAAAAATAACAATATTATTTATCTATTGTTATTTGTCTAAGGCTATTATTTTTATTTTATTTATAATTTAATTTTAAACTTTCGTTTCTTTCCCGCCGTTCCCCCACTTTTTTATGTCGTACTCCATATGCTCGGTCTTAAAACCCTGAACACATAGAGCGCACTCTAAATGCTCGCTCGATCGCAAAACGAATGCAATTGAGTGTACTCCGAGCGTCAAATCGAACACGTTTGAGTGTACAAAACGTGCTCGCAACGCTCGGAGCGTCAAATCGAATGTACCCCAAGAAAGATCCCGCGAGCACTTCAAAACCTGCATCCACTTGATTAGTTGTGGAGAATAGTCTAGATCAGCGGTCAGCAACTTTTTGTATTTTTCGAACCACTAAATTCGCAATTTAAAATTTCGCGGACCACTAACATTTTTTAAAAGTACGAATTAATACGAGCATTGCGTATGATATACAATACATACATATGTTTATGAAATACTATATTACAAATATATTATTAACAAATCCACTATAAATGACATTACATATTTTCTAATTGTTTCCTGATGCCTAGCAACCACATGTCATTATACAACATCTCCCTTTTTTAAAAAAATATATATATTAAGAAACACATTTCACTAATTTTAATTCACTCTAATAAATAGTCTTTGTATTTAATTGGTAATTTAATTGTTCTTCCTTTTCTAGTTCTTCTTTCTTCAGTCTCTTGGTTTCCTTGTTTCAATTTTCTATTTAGTCTTGTTATTCCAGAACTCTCATTTTCTTGTCTTTCTTCTGCATTTACATTTGTTATATTTTGTTCGTAGTTTTCTTCATGTGTTTCATTGCCTTTATTTTGTTTATTATCTGTTTCATTTAATGATTTTCTTAATTTCATAAATTGTTAATAACATGATTATATAATATATTTGTAATAATAATGTTTTAATTCAGACTTATTTTTGTATTTTACTAACTTTATTAAATTTTAATTGTACAAAACATAAAAACAATCATTGGCTTGACAGCTATATTTTTTATAACAAGTTACTTGGATACGCTGGTTACAATAACATTAACATTATTTTGTAGTTCTTAACAATAGTATTTAAATAAATGTATTTTGGTATTATGTATAAATACAACAGTAAATCAACAGCCATCAAATAAGAGGCTTTATTTGCTTTTGTAAATTGTCACGCTTTGTAAATGTTTAACTGGCTTATTAGCTAAATCTGGATGTTTAGTCAGCAAATGTCTAGTAAGTTTTGATGGTTTCATGGCGTCATCCAATAAACTCACAGAATATACAACACAAAACGGTCGTGGATCAAGTTTAGTTCTAGGTTCTTGTATAAAACCATATTTCAAATAATCATGATCATATTGTCTTAAAACTATAATTTTTTTCTTCTTTTTTAGCCCACTCGAGAAGGGTTTTGTACAGCAATTCTATATGCCAGTTAGGATCATCGGTTTTCTTAATTCTAATTAAGAAATTGTTGTCGTCCGCATATGACATCAATTCTACTTCAAATGGGAGGTTGGCTAAACATCTAGGAAGATCGTTGACATACAGGTTAAATAATGTAGGTTCTGTAATAGAGCCTTGAGGAACACCAGTATTCGATACGCTGATCTCTGATATGACGGTATCGGTTTGGTCTTTCTGAATTTTAACCGCCTGTGTTCTACTGCTTATATATGACTTAAACCAGGCCAGACATATCCTCTAATTCCATATCTTTCCAGTTTGGCTAAAAGAGTTTGGTGTTCAACATAGTCAAATGCCTTTGACAGATCAATAAATACTCCTATTGCAACGTCCTTAGCATCGACAGTTTTATAAATACGGTCCAAAAAATCAAACAGGGCAGTATCAACGCTTTTTTGCTTTGTGACACCATGTTGTGTTGTTGTCAATAGTTTAGGTTTAAAAAAAAAAAATTAAGCAATTTATCATTTACAATTATTTCAAATAATTTCAAGAAGGGTGATAGCAAACTAATGGACCGATAATTTGATCAAATATTCTTATCACCTTTTTGAAAAATAGGTTTTATAACTGCATGCTTTAGAGCTGTCGGGAAGATCGATTTTTCGAAGGAAGTATTAATTATATGAGTAAGAGGTCGACTAATGATCTCTTCGCAGACCTTAACAATATAGCTGGGTATTGCATCATTTCCCAACGAATAACTGGACTTAAGTTTATTAATAGCTTCGAGGGTGTCTATGTAACAAATAGGAGGATAATAAAAGGTTTTGTCATGACGAGGGATGAACGAATTTTTGTAATTATAGTTTATATGATTTTCAGTATCTGGAATTGTACTATGGGAAATATTTGAGAAGTAAATATTGAAGTTGTTCGCTACGGTTTTTAATCTAATTTCGTTGTCAAATTCATCGGTCATTACTATATCTGAATGTGTTCGAAATGACTATCTTGATGTTACAGTGACAATGATTTGTGCTTTAATTCTGTTCGTGATTTCCTGTTGCATCAGATTCACATGATTTATCATGGTGCCCAAGAATCTGAAGGTATAATCTCCCTCATAAATGTTCGACCTTCATTACTTTTCGACCTTCACTATTTTTTGATCTTCAACATCAATAAGGTCAGTTACGTCTTCAACCTTATTTGAAATACTATCCATGTCTGCATACTCTAAAACCTTGTGGTACCCATTGAACAGTACACCACTGTGATTGTTACTTTTTATTTTTTTCTTGTTTTGCATTTTGAAATTATCTAATGTAAACACATAAAGATAAGAAATTCGTCTGCCAATAAATTCAGTATTTGACTAAACTTCTCAGTCTAACAAGATGAAGTGCAATTACTTGTGTTTGTTCATGGTGTTTGTGCTCGGGTTGAAACAGTGTTCTACTAATGGAGATTACAACTGTGCACCTTGTACATGTGTCAGTAAGAAAACTCGTACATCTGCAGTACCAAAAATAAATGTTAGGTGTACAAATCTGTTATACAATACAAATATATTAAATCAACTGCAAATAAAACATAGTGAATATGTAAATCGAATAGCAATCTATAATCAAACCATAAAAAATTTAACAGAAAACCAATTTTCCGCCAGACTAAAAGTTCCAAATCTTGAAGATTTAACTCTAAACAAATGTGAAATTGTAACTATTCACCAAAATACTTTCAAAGCAATGCCCAAACTTGAGAGGTTAAAACTCTCTCAAAATATGATCGAAGAATTACACGAAAACACATTTCAATCAAACACTGAATTATATTTCTTAAATTTAGAATCGAATAGATTAAAGGAATTGAAAGAAACAATATTTTTCAATCTCTCTCGTCTAACATCATTATATCTGAATCAAAATAACCTAACACATCTTCCAGAAAATATTTTTGTGAACAACTTAGAACTTGAGGCAATACATTTAAATAATAATAACCTGACACATCTTCCAGAGAATATTTTCTTAAACAACAGAAATCTTTGGTTTATATATTTAAATAATAACAAACTGACACATCTTCCAGAAAATATTTTCGTAAATAACAGTAAACTTTGGTTAATATATTTAAATAATAATAACCTGACTCATCTTCCAGAGAATATTTTCGTAAACAACACACAACTTTGGACAATATATTTAGATAATAATAACCTAACCCATCTTCCAGAGATTATTTTCATAAACAACATAAATATTAGTGTACTACATTTAAATAATAATAATCTTACACATCTTCCAGAAAATATTTTCGTAAACAACAAAAAACTTCGTGTAATACATTTAAATAATAATAGTCTGGCACATCTTCCAGAAAATATTTTCGTGAACAACACTGAACTTGAGAGATTACATTTAAATAATAATAACCTGACAAATCTTCCAGAGAATATTTTCGTGAACAAAACTAAACTTACGGAACTACATTTAAATAATAATAACCTGATACATCTTCCAGAAAATATTTTCGTGAAAATCAGTCAACTTACGGAACTACATTTAAATAATAATAACCTGATAAATCTTCCAGAGAATATTTTCGTCAACAGTAGTGAACTTACGGAACTACATTTAAATAATAATAACTTGATACATCTTCCAGAAAATATTTTCCTTAATAACGGAAAACTTTGGGTAATATATTTAAATAATAATAACCTGACACATCTTCCAGAGAATATTTTCATGAACAACAGTAAACTTAAAGAACTAAATTTAAATAATAATAAGCTGACTCATCTTCCAGAGAATATTTTCGTAAGCAACGGAAAACTTTGGATACTATATTTGAATAATAATAACCTGATACATCTTCCAGAGAATATTTTCATGAACAACAGTGAACTTACGGACCTACATTTAGATAATAATAACCTGACAGATCTTCCAGAAAATATTTTTGTAAACAACATTGAACTTAAGAAACTATATTTAAATAATAATAACCTGACACATCTTCCAGAAAATATTTTCCTGAATAACAGTGAACTTAAGGAAATATATTTAAATAGTAATAAACTGATAACCCTAAGTGCCAACATTATAAAGCGTTTAAAGAAATTAAAAACAATTAACATCGTTAATAACAACTGGAGGTGCGACTGCAACTTCACTGAATTTCAAAAATTGTACTACCAACTATCAGAAAATTCATCAATATGTTCCACTCCTGAGGCATACAGAAACAAGCACTGGGAGGAATTAGATTTTTCGAAAATATGTCCACAACCAAAATCTAGTATTAAGTTTATTAGTGACATGAAAACAGGGGAAGATGTGACAATGGAATGCCAGTCTAATTCACTTACTACCAGCTGGACACTGGGTAATGGATCTGAGATTAAGCACTCTACTAAATATAAATTAGGTGAATCACTCGGTCTTTTCCATGCATCACAACTGACGATAAAAGGCTTCACTGTGGAGGATGAAGGAATTTACAGGTAAATATTAGTTTTATGGTGGAATTCTGTGTATTTTACGGGATGAAATAACGTTTCAAATCGTTACGTTATTGTACAACGTTATTTATGTTTTGTTTTAGTTACATGTTACACGTTAAAAAAATTAATTGTTATGTTATATAACGTTATATGAGTAGTATCAAAGACGCACATCCGTCACCCAGGTTTCGACCTGGGTGATTGACTGATCATCTGCTAACTCAATTTCGATTGAGTTAGCAGTTGATTCTAATAGAATTTTTCATACTCTTTTCAATGGTGAGATTCTTTCCTTTCAAAAAACGGGTATAAATACGACTTTTACTGTATTAAAAGTCAATGTTCGTTTCAAAAACGGACATCTACTCACGACTTTGACTTCAAACGTGGACATCTACCGGCGGAACCAACGGCAACTCCAGATTTTGACCACGTGACCCTCGTAATACACCTGGCGGTAGTTATAATACATCGTGTGGCGCCGATAAGGCCTATATTTTTGTGTTTTTTGGCGCACAGTTTTGTGTAAGGATGGAGCAGTATATTGTGCCCGTAACCGAGGGAAATGCTAGGAGGAGATAATGCCAGCCAGAAAAATGAAAAAGAAATGTGGAAAAGAGGCAAAGATAAGGATAGCATGTAGACTGCACTGCTCTCATATTTTCGTTTATTGCACAAAATGATCGATTATTGAAAGAAAAATTTGATATCAGAAATGTGAGAGGATAGTTTAATGAAACATCTAATCAAAGTTTCAATGGATCATTACTATAGGGTGACCAGATTTCAGTGAAGGGAAACCGGGACACAGGGGAAAAAAAAGAAAGTCCTCACCTCCCAGATCCAAGTGAAGAGCAAAAAAAAGGTCCTCACCTCCCAAATCCAAGTGAAGAGCAAAAAAAAGGTCCTCACCTCTCAGATCCAAGTGAAGAGCAAAAAAAAGGGGTCCTCACCTCTCACATTGACTAGTTGTAATATTTCTATTGTTATAAATGCAGAATTATGTAAAAACCGGGACAATCGACCGTCCCGAAAACATTTTTCGGGACACCGGGACAATGTACATAAAACCGGGACAATCCCGGAAAACCGGGATGGATGGTCACCCTACATTACTATCATATACTCGAGATATGAGGGCTTGGGTTTCTTGACAACTGGGGCCGGAAGACAATTCGGGCCGTTCACAATTGGGGCTTTTCACAACTGGAGCCATTAGGTTTGAAGAGGAAATTGAAAACTATAGTGTACTGGGTACATTTGTACTAAGTGAATTTTACTGCAGAAAATCGGTAAAAAATGGTGGTGCCTCAATATATGTGAAAAATGATTTAGAATTTAAAGTGCTAGATTTTATAAAACAATTTTCAATAGAAGTACACTGCGAAATAATTGCAGTTGAAATTTGCTTATACAAATTAATTATCATTAATATGTATAGATCACCAATCGGTAATTTTGAAATTTTTATAAACACTTTACATGACATATTGACTTGTATAAGCAAAAGTTACAAAAATCATGAAATAGCTTTTTGTGGAGATTTCAATATTGATTTCCGTACCCAGGATAGTAGATTTACGGATATTATGTCTTCATTCGGATTATGGATTACTAATTACCAAATTACACGTTAGTCCTATCTGGGTACTGGCTCATGTTTAGATAATGTTATTACTGGTATAAATAAATTAATATGTAAAACAGATGTTATAAATTTGCACATTTCAGATCACCACACTGTAGAATTTGTATTTGAACATAACTTCAACTTTGAAGATTCTTCTACTATTAATACCTTGTACAGTAGAAATTTTAATAATTACAATATAAATAAATTCAAAACATGGATAGCTGAAATGAACTGGCAACCTATTTATAACATCTCAAATGTAAATGTAAAAACAGAGGAATTTTTAAGAATATTCTGTTGTGGTCTCGAAATGTTTTTTCCCTATCGAAGTACAAAACGTCGGAAAAAAAATCTAAAGAAGAGCTGGTATACACAAAATTTACAAAAAAAAAAAATGTTTTTAGATTTTGTATACGATCTATGTAAGCAAGATAACACTTTTTGCCGATGTATAAACGTTTAAAAAAACGGTATAAAATGCAAATAAACGAAACCAAACGAAATTATTATAGTGAACTTATACTGACGTCTGACAATAGATCAAGAACATCTTGGGAAATCATTAGGACTGAAACAGGTAAAAAAAAATAATAATTGTAAAAATAATAAACTTAAAAGCTCATTATCACCTAATGATTTCAATAATTTTTTTTCATCTGTTGCTACCCAAATTATAAGTGATCTGCCTGATAACACGGGTAATAGCTCGGACAATAATTTAAAGATTAATTCTAATAATAATACTATGTTTTTGTTGCCAGTCGACGAAAATGAAATTATTAATATTATTAAATCTCTAAATAATAGCAAAAGCACAGACATCTATGATATTAACGTAACTCTACTCAAGTCGACAGCAGAATTTATTTCCAAACCTTTAGTTAATATTATAAATTGTTCGTTTGAAACGGGCATATTTCCACTGGCGCTAAAATTAACTAAAGTTACTCCTGTTTTTAAAAAAAATGGAAATGTAAATGATCCGTCTAATTTTAGGCCGATAGCCATTACGCCTATTTTTTCTAAAGTGTTTGAAGCGGCTTTAAAAAATAGGGTTAATAGTTTTTTAAATAAAAATAACTTGCTAACAGTTAGTCAGTATGGGTTCAGGTTTAATTTGTCCACCACGAAGGCAGCTACTGCGTTGTTTGCCGACGTGATGGAGGGATTGAAAAATGGTTTTCACGTTGCAGCTACTTTCTGCGACCTTACCAAAGCATTTGACTGCGTGTCACATGACATTTTGTGCAACAAACTCGTGCGCTACGGAATTCGCGGCAATGCTCTCGGTATCATTAAAACATTTTTAGCCAAGAGGAAGCAAGCCACTTATTATAATGGAAGTCTGTCAGAAATTTGTGATCTTGAAGTTGGTGTTGGACAAGGGACAATAATTGGGCCGTTGCTATTTATACTTTACATCAATGACCTTCCAAATAATGTTAATGCATCCACTATCATCTATGCAGACGATACTACATTTATAAATAGCGGGGTACAATCCAATCAAATACAAGAGAGTATTAACAAAACAAAAGCCGAGGCCACCAAATGGTTCCATGAAAATCATCTCAAACTGAACGAGAGTAAGACACACGACATGGTTTTCAGCTTAAATAAGACCTTAGACAAGAGAGAACTATATGAAATGGAAACAATTAAGTTTCTAGGTTTCATGTTAGATTCCAAGCTAACATTGGAGACAGCATGTAAATGCTACTGCTAAAAAAGTGAACACATACAACTTTATGCTTCACAAAGTGATAAATCATGTTTTTTTGGAATCGGCCAAATTAGTATACTTCTCTTACATACAGTCGACCCTTACGTATGGAATAATTCCTTGGGGAAATTCTATTGAGTGGCCGAGACTATTTAAATTGCAGAAAAGAGCATTGCGTATTCTTGGTAAGGTTGGCAGAAGGACATCTTGCAGGGATATTTTTCCGCAGTTGAATATTCTTACAATACCTTGTTTGTACATATTAAATTTGTTATTGTTTGTTAAGCAACACGGTAATTTGTTAAACACAAACAGCACTGTCCATAAGTATGACACTAGAAAAAAAGAAGAATTCAGATTACCTCGCGTAAAATATAATATATCAAAAAATTTACCTACTTATGTCGGTGCTGTATTGTTTAACAAACTGCCTCAAGCAGTTAAAGATCTGAAAACTGTATTATTTAAAACATACATAAAGGATTATTTGCTGCAGAAGGCCTTTTATAGCATCACTGAGTTTCTCAATGATGATTTTAGCCTTCTAGTAAAAGCTGTAGAAAAATTGTAATATTCTCTTGTAATATTATTTAAACTTATTTAAATTTTTACTGTGACTGGGTTTTTTGTATCTTTCTTGTACGCACAACTGAACAATAAATTTATTATTATTATTAAAAAAAAAATATATTATTATTAACAACTGGGGCGATGGACAATTCGGGCCGTTCACAATTGGGGCTTTTGACAACTGGGGCCATAACTATAAGAGCTAGAGTCTTCTTTTGTTTAAAATAAAAAATAATTATTTTACAAGTTGGCATAAATTAAATTGCGCGTTCTTTTGAAAAAAAATATATATATTGTAATGGTTTGATTAAGTACATTTTGGTGAGAATTACAATAAATTAAAAAATTGTATTTTAAGGGTTATATTAAGAAAAAATTTGGTGCTCTTTTGCCTATATATTCCAGAAATTAAATTCTGAACCAATAGAAAATGTTTATGTACACGTGCATTCGAAGATATTATTCTAATAAAATTTTACGATCGGCGAGGATCTTAAAGCTTAAATATTATGAAGATTATGTATTTGAAAATTTAGTCACATTAGAGAAATGATAGGTATTATCAATTTTTTTATATTATTAGGTTTATCTAGAAAATGTTGCCCGTTTTATATAAACGAGATACATAAAATACCTATGTACAAAAAAAATACTATCATACATAAAAAAAAAAAAACTAGGAAAATCAAATAGTCAAACTAAAAATAACTGATTTTGTCGTAGTTGACTCATATTAATTAAATTTAGTTAGCAAAAATATTTACTTCTAAATTCTTTTAAAAAATTCTTTATTTATTTATTCAAAAGAACACTTAAATTTACTTAAGCCAACCCTTAAAATACATTTTTTTATTTATATAGTTAAAAAAGCACTAAATTTTACTTAATCTAACCCTTAAAATACAATTTCTTTTTAATCAAATGAACACGAAAATTTACTTAAGCCAACCCTTAAAATACAATTTATTCTAATTACCACCAAAATATACTTAATGAAACCATTAAAATATTTTTATTCAAAAAAACACGCAATTTAATTTATGCTAACTTGTAAAATAATTATTTTTTATTTTAAACAAAAGAAGACTCTAGTTCTTATAGTTATGGCCCCAGTTGTCAAAAGCCCCAATTGTGAACGGCCCGAATTGTCCATCGCCCCAGTTGTTAATGGCCCCAGTTGTGAAAATCCCCAATTGTATACGGCCCGAATTGTCCATCGCCCCAGTTGTTAATGGCCCCAGTTGTGAAAATCCCCAATTGTATACGGCCCGAATTGTCCATCGCCCCAGTTGTTAATGGCCCCAGTTGTGAAAAGCCCCAATTGTTAACGACCCGAATTGTCTTACGGACCCAGTTGTCTGGTTACCGAGGGCTTGAATGTCAGTAGAGATAAGCGCACATTTGGACGGGTCGCAACAGGTCAAATCGCAACGCAAAATCCGCTTTCATATGTTTATATGCGAGCGGACTTTTGTTTTTATTTATTTATTTTGTTTGTTTTGAGTAAACTATAGTTATTTTTGTATCAGTAAAAATAAAGTTCAAAACGTATTTAAACAACATTCATTTACATTCAAACCCATTTCCTTGCCTGAATTTCTATAATTTTTTAGATACCAAACCAAGAACCGGATTCTATAAGCTTAGTGAACCACAAACAAATGTCTTAACTAAGAGTTAAATTAAGCTTTCAAAAACCGGCCCTAGACTTTTATAAAATTATTAATTCTTGTAGGAGTACTTTTGCATCAAACACGGACACCAGCAAGAGTGTTTACATCAAAATCGGACATATGTCCAATTTGGTTTCAAAAGCGGACATCTGTATTTTTTAAAGCTAATTTCAAACATTTATTCAATGAAATTGTCATTGGTTACTTTACAATACCATTCCTGTAGTATTAATCTAAATCAAGCAACAAAAATCACCGAAAAATGTTAGTTAGTTAATTTTTTTTTGGCGCACAGCAACAAAGGCTATTTGCGCCTAACGCAGCCCATCTATTATAAATGACTACGCTACATAATAAAAACAATAAATTAGAAAATAAATAAATAAACTAAATCATGAAAATAACGCATACTCAATAAAAGAAATCTTGCATGAACAAATAAAAAAAAATAAAAAAAAAGTCTGTTCGAAAAAATTAACAGACTCAGGGTGATGGTAAGAGGCTGTAAAGGGGCCAATTACCATCGAATATCACAGATAATAACTAGAACACATTAAAATAAGGTGCAAGACTTTACACATAAAACGATAGTAAGTTCGATTCTCACAGGAAGAGTATCAGCCTGTCCATGAGTACTCTGTTGTCACCTAAAGCAACTGACAGGCCATAGCACAAGCCTAGCCTCTCCCTGACATCCTCGAACTGCACACACTCGATTAAAAAGTGTAACACAGACAAATCTGTGTTACACGTCTCACAGATAGGGGACTCTTCACCTCGAAGAAGGTGTCCATGGGTCCATCAACAGTGACCTATACGAAGGCGTGCGATGGCGATTTCCACCCTGCGGTTAATCCTGCAGGAAGAACCCCATGGTTTAACGTCTCCCTTAATCTGTCTCAACTTGACGTTCTGTATACTGCTCTACTCATGCTGCGACCTGGCTAAAACCAGATGTTTCAGATGACTCTTTGCGTCTTCTGAAAATATGAAACTCACATCAATCACAGGTCTGTGGGAGGCGGATTTTGCAGCTTCATAGGCCGCTTCGTTGCCTTTAATACCAACATGTCCCGGTATCCAAAACAGCTCCACCCTCACATTCTGAGCATTCAGATTGTGGAGTAGCAACCGCATCTTTAGTACAAGAGGATGCACTGGATCTGGATCTTGGATACTGTTCAGAGCGCTCAGCAAGTCCGTCAAGATAACACTTGACCGACTTTGCTCTGACGAAACAAAACACAGAGCCTTGAAAATAGTTATAGTTCAGCAGAGTACACACTGCACGTTATGGAGTGCAGACGGTACCAAAAAATGTTACATACACACTTCACAACAAAAAATCGTCTTTTTCTCGAACACGAGCAAAAGACAGATGTCCGCCTTTGATAATAAGCTACTCATATAACGTTACGTAAATAATGTTATATAACGTTATAAAAATAATTTTTGCTTGCATTTCTTAATGTCAAGAATTCTTAAAGACTAAGGTATATGGTCGTAGAATATTGCAGCCAAATAAGAACCAGTTATAGATTTTCCAGTCTGATGTTCGGAATAATTAAATTATGCTGAGAGCATTATTTACAATTTCATTTATGTTAAGAGAAAGAAATAACTGCTGATTTTCTTGCATTTAATGTCAATAAATTGTTGCAAATCCAGTCTTTGTATTTGACATCACTACTTCAGATAACTGTTGATTTTCACTTACATTTAATGCCAATAAATTGCTGCAAATCCAGTCTTTGTTATCGCTACTTCAGATAAGATGTCAAATTCACCAACTCTGGCATGTTTGTTTAACACGTTTCTGTAACCGGGTTTACAAAATTAATATTGCAATTGTAGATGTAGAGGAGACGGCTACAATGGTACTACGAGCAGTAGTTTTATACTGAAACTAAATGAAACTAAATGCCGGGTAACAGCCAGGGTTGAAGACATCTCAGATGTCAGCAGGATAAGCAAGGATCCCGCAATTATATGTCAGTCAGCCCCATCAACTAAACCAACAATAGAGCTAACAGTGCTGCATAGCAATGGAAGCATTCTTCCAGAGAGGACTCTGCACCAGTCTTATCCATTCAATAATTTCACTGTAGTTGGAGTGTTGAACAGTGTTTACAGTATTACCATATCTGTGCTCAACAATGATATATGCAGGTAAGACAATTTTGACCGTCACTGTTTGATCACATTTCAATGTTTTGCGAGAGTTTTAGATATTGGTAGGATGAATATGTCATGAGTTGCTGTTTTCGAAACCACCAGTGGGATTCTGGAAGTTTGCGTTAAGTCACTACAATAGTTAACGTTAGGTCACGGCGGTTTTTGTCAAATTGCGATTTTGAACGAAAGTTTCCGTGCACGTTAACGCTGAAAGTTAGAGTGACTTGACGCCAGATGAATCGCAGCGTTGAGAGATAGCTTGTACTAACATTAACATATTCTAACCTCTAAAATTCTAGATTCGAAGTTATAATATAATTAAAATTACATCAATCTTTATCAAATTACGCATCTGACTGCATATTATCCTACAGATTACATTAAAAAAAATAGTAAGCAAAAATTTTATAGAAAATTATTTTATTGAATAAAACCACGTTGAGCAAAAATTCTAAAAATTACTTGGGAACTGGGGAAGGTAAAATTTAAAAGTTATAATATAAACCGCCCGGTTTATTAGCTCCGGGGGTTGCTTGTGCAAAAAATTTAAAATCACTTGATAACGAGGGGGTAAAAAATCAGAATACTAACAGGGGGCAGGGGGCAACCTTTTCCAAAAATCACTTGAAAGGTGGGCAGAAGTACAAAAAAATAAAAATATTACTTGAAGGCGGAGGAGTTACAAATTTTAAAAATCACTGAAGGTAGGGGGACAAAAATCACTTACATGGAGAGCAGACGTACACGAAAAAATCACTTG
This sequence comes from Liopterus haemorrhoidalis, assembly GCA_963971575.1. Lineage (NCBI taxonomy): Eukaryota > Metazoa > Arthropoda > Insecta > Coleoptera > Dytiscidae > Liopterus > Liopterus haemorrhoidalis. The sequence goes on along the minus strand of OZ020622.1, from coordinate 34,005,937 downwards.
AGAATGGGGGAGGTAAAAATTCAGAAAATAAGTTGGGGCAACGGGGGACAAAAATTCTAAAAATAACTAAAACGGGGAGGTGGCAAAACTTGAAAACAAATCACTTGAGAATCGAGTGAAGAAATTCAAAAGATCACCTGGGGGCGGGGGAGCAAAATTCAGAATATCAAATTGGGGAGACAAAATTTAGTGTAGGCCGCTTAAAAGTTATTTTTGTTTTAAGTCTTCTGTTGAACACCACTGCAATAGAGTATAAATATATGACCGCAATTATATAAATTATGCAATTATAAATTATATAAATAAAATTTATTTTTATATTTTCTATAATAATCATAAAAGAAGTATGGAATAACTGGATTGTACATAAAATAATAAATTGACAGATTGAATTAATTCATTTGTCAGGAAATACTCTTACTTGATTGGCTAAATATAAATAATGTACAAAGATCTGCAGGATCTTATGATTTATGATTCAGGATAACTATGGTGAGAGTTATTTAACTTACACGTAACTTAACACGTAACGTTTTAGAATCCCAATGCACATTTTGACACCAAGATTTTTTGCCGGAATTTCGGAAACCTCGAAAAAACATGCAAATAAATGTTTTTTTTGCAAATATTTCCGTTCTATTGCAAAACTTGAAGTAAAGAGGAATAAATTAAGTATAAATTTGGTTTCATAATTTTTTCTGCGGGATTACGGTCAATTTATGGAAACCATATAAATATGTTTTTCGCCGCCATTTTAACGCAAAAATATTATAACTTGAATTCTCTTAATTTCCTAAAATATACCATTATTGTTAATATATTTTTTGTGGTTGCGCACACTTGTGAAATCCCATGCGCAGTCATTAGAAAATAGTATATTATGCAACGAGCATGGAATGACCATCATCCCATGCAAGTTTCTTACTATCCTTTTTCCACGACAATAACTTTATTACTTATTTAATCTTTATTCGGTTCCCTTTAAAAACTAACAATAATTTGGCAGTTGTTTTCAACCTATTTATTACGTTGCCTAGCAAAGGTCATGTACGTGTCATACGAAATGTAAATTCAATTAAAATAATCATAGTTGCGTCAGATGTTTGAACTCACTGACCAAGACCAACTCTATCAAAAAATATATTTGCAATATTCGACAACTTGAACTATAATATTTAATTTTAATCCGGTTTCCTTTACAAACTAACAATAATTTGACATATGCTTTCAACCTATTTATTACGTTAACTAACAACGGTCGGCCATTGCTGCTTCAACCTGTTATGTAATGAGCTCAACCTGTTACGTAATGAGCTGATTACGTAACAGGTCAGCGGGGTGTAATAAAAAGGAGTGGGGAACGTGCTACATTTACTAATCACTGACACGTGTGTAATGAACGTATCTATATACATAAAAGGCAATGTCCTACTGACTGAATGACTGACTGACTGGCTGACTGACTCATCACCGCCCAGCCCGAACCCCTGCCTAACCTGAACCCGAGCCTAGAAACTTGAAATTTGGAGAGTATATTCCCTTCATGACGCAAGCGCCCACTCAGAAGAAATTTTTCGAAACTCCTAAGGGGTGAAAAGGGGAGAAATGTAATTTCATGGATTCCTTAATATCTCTTAAGATCGATTGGGATTATTTATTATTATTATTTGCTTACCAAGATTACCCACACAAATGCCGAAAAACTTATTTCAAGATTTTGTTCTAATCAACCCCTAAAGGGGTGAATCTACAATCGGGGTGAATTATACATCCCGTCGTATTTCCTGTGTTTGTTGAGTTATAAGGTTTCTTTTTGGCACATAGGTGTCTTTAAAATATCTCGAAATAATTTTGACAGTGTTTTAAAATTGCATCCCTTACGGGTAAAAAGAGGTGAAATGTGAATTCAAGGATTTATTAATATTTATCAGGACTTAGGACCAATTAAATATCGACTTGGTTTTTTCTTACAATGATTACTCATACAAATGCCGAAAAACTTATTTCAGTATTTTGTCCTAACCAACCCCTAAAGGGGTGAATCAACAATGGGGGCGAATTATACATGCCTTCGTATTTCCTGTGTTTGTTGACTTATAAATTTGAAATGTGAATTTGAGTGAGTGATTGAATAAACACGTGAAAAATACCGATCCCCAATATTTTTGGATACTAGCGGAAAAACAACTTTAAAAATTACAAACTATATATATTTATATTTGAAAAAATTCAGTGATTGTGTGTTAAATAAAATCATATAAATAAATTGAAAGACTAAATAGTTATTTAAACAAAACTGTTTAACATTTAATAAACCTACCAAAACAATCTCGTTCGTGTTCAAAAGCGTCTGTCAGCATTATAACAGACCGATAGTTAGTGATATCAGTGGCGTACCAACAAATGTTCCAGCATGAAGTGTCACAGGTGCAACGATAAAATTTCAAACAAGGACTTTGCTGAATGTTGTGAATGTAGCAAAAGTTACCATTTTGAGTGTTCGGTCGCTGAAGTCCAATACCGAAAAATAAATAAAACCAAGAAAAACTGGAAATGCACACATTGTATCCCAGGAGGCATCTCAACAAGAAGCAGCGCATTGTCCATCAATGAAGAAATGTCAATAAAAGATGAACTTTATGACATCAAAGTAACCTTGAAACAACTAAACGAAAAAATGTCAAGGATCGAAAAAATAGAACAAGATGTCAAAGATATTAAAAAAATATGTTCAAAAATAGAAATACTTGAAAAAGACCTTAATGATTTCAAAGAAACTATTGATTTTATCTTTGAAAAGTACGATAAAATAATAGAAGAAACCAACATGAATAAAAATAAATATAAAGAAATGGAAAAGGAAATTGAAAACATAAAACTTGAAAATATTGCCAATAAAAAAGAAAATATTATGCTACATGTAAATCACTTAGACCAATACAGCCGAAATAAAAATATTGAAATCCATGGCATTAAAGAAATACAAAACGAAAACTGTATCCAGACCGTTCAACGAGTAGCCGAAGAACTGAATATAAACGTGTCAAATGAAGATCTTGACATCGCTCATAGAGTGAAGAATACTAAAAATCCTGATTCGTCTTACATCATTGCCCAATTTAAAACAAGACAAAAAAGGGATCTATTCATTAAAACACGTAACGCAGTAATATTAAACCACAACATCCCCGGCACTGAACTTGGCAAAAAAATATACATTAATGAAAACCTATCTGCATACAACAGGGCTCTACTACAAACAACGAAGAACACAGCTAGGGAACTTAACTACAAATTCGCTGGTTTAAAAATGGGAAAATTCTTGTCAGACAAAATGAAGATTCAAGAGCCATAGTTATTAAAAATGAAGATGATTTGCTTAGGCTAAACATTCAAAATTAGGTAGTAGGTAAGCTTCTTATATAAATATATTAATACTGATAGATCTTACACTTTATTATGGATAAATATATACCAGGTCTACAAGTATGAAATGCGGATTTTTTTCAAACTTGCCGCGCAAACAGTGTTTATAGTTCAAAGTTTCAACACATATGGCGTTTTGTTAAGTTATCATTAAGTGTCAAATGCGTATAGGTTATAATTTGAAAAGTGATCATATAGTTTTGTTTTACTGTGTTAAAAATGTCAAATTTTGTGCCAAATAAAGAGCATTCGCGGACAGTACTACTGTTTTGTTTTCATTTGAAAAAAAAAACTGCTGCTGAATCATACCGACTGCTTCGAGAAGCTTATGGTGAATATGCTCCATCGCAAGATACGTGTGAACGATGGTTTCGGCGTTTCAAAAGTGGTGACTTTGATCTTACAAACAAAGAACATGGAAAACCTCCAAAAAAATATGAAGATACAAAATTGGAAACATTGCTACAGGAAGACGATAGTCAATCACAAAAACAACTAGCAGAGCAATTAGGCGTTAGTCAACAAGCTGTTTCCAATCGCCTACGAGAGATGGGTAAGATCCAGAAAGTCGGCAGATGGGTTCCACATGCATTGAATGAGAGGCAGATGGAAAAACGCAAAAACACTTGTGAAATTTTGCTTGCACGATACAAAAGAAAGTCTTTTTTGCATCGTATCATTAATGGAGATGATTGATTTATTTTGAAAATCCCAAACGCAAAAAATCATGGGTGAACCCAGGCTCACCATCCACATCAACTGCAAGACTGAATCGCTTTTGCAAAAAGACAATGCTCTGGTGGGACCAATGGGTGTGGTCTATTATGAATTGTTAAAACCTGGTGAAACAGTTAATACCCAACGCTATCAACAACAACTGATCGAATTGAACCATTCGCTGCTTATGAAACGACCAGAATACGAAAAAAGACACCACAAGGTAACGATAACGCTCCATCACATAAGGCAAAAGCAGTTTGCAACACATTGGAGGCACTCAAGTGGGAAGTACTACCCCATGCCGCTTACTTACCAGACTTGGCCCCTTCAGATTACCACTTGTTCGCATCGATGGGTCACACACTTGCCGAGCAGCACTTTTGTTCATATGAAAATGTGAAAGAATGGCTTGATGCTAGGTTTGCGGGGAAAGGGGAAGAGTTCTACTTGCGAGGTATTCACAAATTGCCTGAAAGATGGGAAAAATGTTTAACTTCCAATGGAGCATACTTTGAATAAATAAATTTTACTGTTCTTTTGAGTTTAATGTGTTTTATTTTTCTTTTTAAATCCGCATTTCATAGTTGTAGACCTGGTAGAAGATATAGATTCAAACAAAATAAAAAATATAACAATAGATAATTCAAATACTTGCAGTGACAAATTATATGATTTTAGTCATAATTTTATAGGAATAAGCATTTTTCATATTAATATAAGAAGCATTTCTAAAAACTTAAATGAATTAGAAATACTACTATCAACCATTAAAAATAAATTCGATGTTATTATATTGACTGAAACATGGTGTCTAGTGGACCCGGAAATTTTCAATCTAAAAGAATATAAAATATATTACAATGACAGTTCTCTAAATCAAAACGATGGAGTTGTTATGTACGTAAATGAAACAATTAACCATACAGTCAATGTAATAACAGTAAATAATTTTAAGTTTTTACGATTAGTTTTAAATGTTGAAAAAATGGAAATTGCTATAACAGGTATTTATAGACCTCCCGCATACAATGTAAACACATTTCTGTGTCATCTAAAGCAGTTTTTAGAGGAACAAACAAAAAATATTAAACAGGAATATATTGTGGGTGATATTAACATAGACATAAGAAATATATCGCTTAGAAACAACCTGTTGGCAAATGATTATATAAATCTCTTAACAGAATACGGTTTTACATCAGCTGTTAACAAACCAACAAGAGTTACTATAACTAGTAAAACATGTATCGATCACATTTTTATAAAATCAAAAATAGATCCCGCACATAACCTCTCAATTATTTTAAAAACCAAATTAACCGACCACTATCCAGTAACGATAAGAACAAATTTAACTGATGCAACACAAAAAAAAAAAAAAAAAAATCAAAAATTAAATATGTAACTTATCTTAACAAAACAAAATTTATTAACCTAGTAAAAAATAATATCAATGACTTTATTTATACTGACACCATAGACACGTATATACAAAATTTAACAAAATATATATCTAACTCAATAAAAAAATCTACCTTTAAGGAACCATTAACTAATAAAAACACAAAACGAAAAACATGGATTACAACAGGCATAGTAAAAGCAATTCAAATCCGTGATAGACTTTACAAACAATATTTACTTAACACCAATAACGTACAAATTAAAAATAAATATGAATACTATAAAAAAACTATTAGTCAACTTATTTCTAAACTCAAAACTGACTATTTTAAAAATAAACTAAACAAGTGCAATAATGATACTAAAGAGATTTGGAACACCCTTAAAGAATCAATATACAACACAACGAAAAATATAAAAAAAGAGATAGGACATATAATAATAAATAAATCAAACATAAATTGTCCCACGACAATAGGTGAATATTTCAACAAATATTTCTCAGAGATAGGAGAAAACTTAGCAAATAATATAAAAGTGAATAAACTTAACCAAACCACAATTATCAAAGACATTCCGATAAATGAAAATAGTTTATATTTGACCCCAATCCACCCAGATGAAGTCAAAGATGCCATTCTGTCCTTAACAAAAAATAAAGCGCCAGGGTATGATAATATAACTAGTAACAACCTGCAATACATCCATGAAACTATCGCCATCATAGTTACACGTATTTTCAATAAATGTTTTGAAAACGGATACTTTCCAAATTGTTTTAAAAAAACACTAGTAGTCCCCATACATAAACAAGGTCCTACAAATGAATTGCACAACTATCGGCCGATTTCTCTCACAACTACCCTAGCAAAAACTTTTGAAAAACTTATCTTGAAAAGATTACTGTCTTTTCTTGAAAAACACGATATAATTAGTAAATATCAATTTGGTTTCTGCAAAGAAAAATCGACGACCGATGCAATTGCGATTTTAACAAAATATATCTACAACAGTATGGATACCTCGAAACCATGTCTCGCTTTGTTTTTAGACTTAACTAAAGCGTTTGATACTGTTAACCACAACTTATTAATAGAAAAAATAGAAAGACACGGATTGCGCGGAACACCACTACAATTATTAAAAAGTTATCTTGAAAATAGAGTTCAACAGATCAAAATTAAAAACATAAAAAGTAAAGAAAGATCAGTAACCTGCGGTCTCCCTCAAGGGACTCTTTTATCCCCCCTTCTATTCAGCTTATATATCAATGATATGATGAATATCAAATTAAATGGGAAAATTCTATCGTATGCAGATGATACGGTGATATTTATAGAAGGGGCAAACTGGGCGCAGTTAAAAAAATTCGCCGAAAACGATCACTACTGTCAAACTGGATGGACACAAATATTCTCACTTTAAACTTCTCAAAATCTTACTTCATGCCATTTTCTTTGACTCAAACAAAACAACCCAATTTTAGCTATTTATCAATCCATAACACTTCTTGCAACCCAAATCAATGTATATGTCCTATAATACAAAAAAACAATAAATATAAATATTTAGGAGTAAATTTCGATTGTTTTCTAAAGTGGGATTATCACATTAATATGACTGTAAAAAGAATCAGAAAAAATATTTATATATTTAAAAAAATACAGTATATTTATACACTAAACCAACTAAAATCATTTTACTACGCTTTAGTGGAATCAATTATCTCATATGGCATCGTCGGATGGGGCGGAGCCAGAGAAAGGCATTTAAAAACACTAGAAATCACACAGAAATTAATTATTAAATCAATTTTCAATAAGCCAAAGCTATTTCCTACAAATAAATTGTATGAATTAAGTAAAATCTTAAACATTAAACAAATCTATGCAGTACATATACTCAAATATATAAATAAAACAAAATTAGCCATAGAAACACCAGCTCACAGCTATAATACTCGACGGAAAAACAATAAAAAACTTTTTAAAGCTAATAAAAGCATATCCCAACGTTATTATTTAAATTACGTACCTAAAATCTACAACAGTTTTTCAAACTATATATCCAAAAATAAAATAAAAATAACAAATACAAATTTAGATAAACAAGCGAAAAAATGGATAACTACAATAAATCTTGACACAATATTTAAGACGATAACATCTTTTTTAAATATCTCGAAATAGTTTTAACAGTTCTTTTAATTGCCTCCTAAAGGCTTAAAAGAGGTGAAATGTGATTTCTCTAATATCTTTGAGGATCAATAAAATATCGATTTGATTTCTGCTTATAAAGATTACCACCAATACAAAGTCCGAAAAACCTACTTCAGGATTTTGTCCTAATTAACCCCTAAAAGGGTGAATCTACATTCGGACTTAATTATACATCCCGTTGTATTTTATGTATTTGTTAAGTTATAACATTTATTTTTGGCTGATGGTTGTCTATTTAAAATATCTCGAATTGATTTTGACAATTTTTTAAAATTGCATCCCTATAGAGTGAAATATGATATCAGGAATTCCTCAATATCTCCTAGAACCAATCAGATATCGACTTGGTTTTTGCTTACAAAGGTTATCCATAAAAATGTTTAAAACAGAAATTCAGGATTTTGCCCTAATCAACCCCTAAAGGGTTCACATAGAGACATGAAATTCGGGGAATATATTCCCTCCATGACGTAAGCACCCACTAATATGGAACTAATATGGAACAAAATTCGATTCCTAAGGGGTGAAAACGGCTGAAATGTGATTTCACGGATCCCTCAATATCTCCTAGGACTATTGAGATATTGCCTTTGTTTTTGCTTACAAAAGTTACCCATACTTATTTAAACTTAAATTTATTTTAATATTTTACCCTAATCAACCCCTAAAAGGGTGGATCTATATACAGGATATAGATCCTTCGTCTTTCCTTCGTTTGTTAAGTTATAACATTCCATTTTGGCATATATATGTAGGATCCCATATCAGAATGGAGGGTGGACTGTGAGAATGTTAGAAACAATTATTAGACACAACATTAAAATTAGTAGTTTAATGAACAGTATTTAAACACACTTAACAAATCTTATAACTCAACTTAGCCAATCTTATCAATATTCATCTACAAAACTAAAGTAACAATTTATATCTTGTACATCATTAATACGTGTATTACTCAAAACGTTTTGCGGCCATCTTGTACGCGTCTCTTACTTAACTACCACCGATATGCCAAAATGAAACGTCACCTCCACCTCTCGCCTATTTCGTGTACTAACATTGTTTTCATTTTAATTTTAAAATTTATTTTATATCTTGACTTACTTCCTACATATATGTCTTTCTTAAATATTAAAAAAGTTTTGCACAGCTTTTTTTTTACTCAGTATAACGTAAGAACCCACTAAGTAAGGATTTTTTTAAAGTTCGACCTCTATGTGGTGAAAAAGAGTAAAATGGTTTTTCACGGATTCCTCAATATCTCTTAGGACAAATTAGATATCAACAAGGTTTTTGCTTACAAATGTTATCCATACACATGTTTACAAATAAACTGAGTATTTTACACTAATGACACTAATGAGATCGTCAATATACCGTAGCAAAGCACGGGCGCGCAGCTAGTATTTATATAGTCGTGGAAAAATATATTTCTGAAACTAACCTAGTGTTTTAATTGAATAATTGATTATTTCGGTAAAATATTTTTGTCGTCAAATGTGACCGAAAACAACATTTCAAGACATATTTATCGCGGCAATATCCAAAACTCTCGCAAATATTTCTTTCAAAAACTGCGAATTACCTGGAATAAATATTAATGTATGTTTTAAGGTGCGTGCTGCAGAATAAAATTACTGAACTTCCTGATGACGAGAAATCAGAGAGATTTACTGAAGGGATGAAAGGAGACAATTTAACATTTACTGATACTTCGAAAGAATCTACAACAATAACTGGAACAACGGATGAAATTGTATCAGTGACTGAAAAACAAGAAGTTAATATTAAAAATATTGTTATAATTGTTTCAGCAGTTATCATATTTTTTATTATTATTGGAGGTGTTATATTTTTGATACGTCGCCGTTTCTGGGTAAATAATTCGTCACAGTTTGTAATAGGTTATTATTCCTCTTCACGATTGCGAGAAAACCAAACACCAGATACATCTGAACTTATAACTATACAATGAAATTGAAACAGATAATCCTACAACAAAAAAAGGTAAGAACAGAAAACAAAGCTGGATAGAATTTATAATAAATGTATGTTCCTACGACTATTATGAAACTGTCTCAATTCGATATTGTTATTTGAAAGAAAGTTAGCTTAATGTCATATACATAACAGTCGAAGCCAGGCCTGGGCAAGGGCGGCCCGCGCTGAAAATCTATCCGGCCTGCGAAGTATTTGATAAATTATTGTGTCCTGCAAAAATATTACTGTCTGTCCAATATAAATTGGCGCATGAAAAGATTTTCAGAAAAAGAAAAAAAAAATGTTCATCACATTATTTGAATTTGAAAGAGGTGTTGCAGACGGTAGTATGTGTTTTAGACGATAGCACGCGACATGTATGTCGTACCTGTGACTATCGCATATCAACGGAATTAGTAAGGCCGCGGTCTGACTGATCGAGTGCTGTCAATCGTTTGCTGTCGAGCAAATTTCAAACACATGTTAACTAAGGGCATGCGTCGCACTGTACCATCGTTTACTGTCAAGTAGCATCAAGTTGTTTGCATTTCAAACCGGTTTGAATTTCACACGACGCCCGAGGTAATAGCACATGCGCATTTAAGCATATACAGTTCATAACCATATATTATTTGACAGTTGGAACGTCAATTAATACTAATATTGTATAAAAAACAACTTATTGCTGAAATATTACCTCAAAAATCAAAATTAATTGTTTGATAGTATTATTTTAGGTTGGAATATGCACTATTTGACAAGTAGGAAACAAATTTACTTGACACTGAATGATCGGTAATACTCGACAATACTTGTACAGTCAGACCAGTTATTAAATTTTTAAATGACACTACACGACTCGGCGCTTTATCAGTCAGACTGCTGCCTAAAACGTTAGCCATCGATTGAGAATCGAGAACATAAATTCGCGATATTATAGGGGTTATTGTTGTAAACCTCTTTAATGGGTCTAATTGTTAAAAATGAAGCTAATGTGTTGAGTGTTTAGCACAGACTTATTTATTTATATTCTGGTTGCCTAGCACATAAAATGTCAATATGACAGCTAGGCGCTACATTGTTGTAATTTGAGATATTATTTCAACACCCCCACTATATCGAAATATTACAATTTCTTAATGCCTAAACAATCTAAAAATTTATAATGTTTTACGGAATCTAAACCTTTCGTAAGTATATCCGCTGGCATATTAGCTGTCTGTAAATATTGTACTTTTACCAAATTATTAATTATAGTCTCTCTTATAAAATGGTGTCTAACATCTATATGTTTCGACCTGTTATGAAATACTGGATTTACTGACAGCTTCTGTGCACTCTGATTGTCATTAAACAATGTAACACAACATGAATTATTAGTAAGTTCCTTAAGTAAATTTCTTAAATATATAGCCTCTTTAGAAGCTTCGGAAATAGCCATATACTCGGCTTCCGTACTGGATAAAGCTACAGTTTTTTGTTTTTTACTTTCCCAAGAGATTGCAGAACCAGAAAATTTAAAACAAAACCCAGTATATGATCTTCTGTCATATACGTTACTTGCCCAATCGGCATCTACATATCCTTCTAAGTCTGTATGTTCTTTCACAAATTTTAAACAAAAATCTTTGGTACCTTGCAAATACTTTAAAACTCTTTTTGCACAATTCCAATGACTTTGATTATAATTGTTATTAAACTGACTTAAGAAACTTACACTAAAGGCAATATCAGGCCTTGTAAGCACTGCTAAATACATCAAGCTGCCTATAAGCTCTTGATATGGAGTTTGAGTATTATCAGCATCATTTGTCTTAAATATAACATTTGTTTCCATAGGTGTAAGAACCGCTTTACACTCCGACATATTAAATTTCTTTAATAATTTATCAATATAATCGGTTTGATCTAATGTTATCATACCTTTCTTTTTGTCAATATGTATTTTCATACCAAGGCATTGTTTGGCTTCTCCTAAGTCTTTAATTTTAAATTTTGAACTTAATTCATTTTTTAAAAATTCTACTTCAACCTTATTATTAGAAAAAATTAAAAAATCGTCTACATACAAGGCAACAAAAGTTATTAGTTTATCCTGATTTTTAATGTACAAACAAGCCTCATATTTAGACTTTTTATAACCTAAATCAATCAAAACCTCATCAACCTTTCTATTCCAGGCTCTAGAAGACTGTTTTAAGCCGTAAATAGCCTTCTTTAACTTCAGAACTTTGTTTTTATTTTCTGATGCTACAAAACCTTCAGGTTGCATCATAAAAACGTTTTCTTTTAAATCACCATTTAGGAAAGCGGTTGTTACATCTAAGTGCCTTATATCTAAATCTAATTTTACTGACAAAGCAATCAATAGTCTTAAAGTTGAATGTCTTACAACTGGAGAGAAGGTTTCATCAAAGTCAATTCCTTTTCTTTGTGTAAAACCTTTGGCCACTAACCTTGCTCTGTATCGCACATTATTGTCACTATCTTTTTTTCGTTTAAATACCCACTTGCACTGCACAATCGGTTGATTTTCTGGAACATCCACCATTTTCCAGGCTTCGTTTTCGTCAAACGATTGTAGTTCATCTAACATCGCCTGTCTCCATTTTTCTTTATCTGTACTCGACAAAGCTTCTGTGACGGTAATTGGGTCCTCTAAACCAATGGTGTCATTACACATATACGTCACATAGTCCTGGAAATTTCTTGGTTTGGGCTTCCTTTCTGACTTTCGTACAGTTACTGGAATTTCTTCAGTACCTTCGAAAACAAAGTCACTGTCGCTTTCTCTAGTCAGAATATCTTGATCAAAACTGTTTGTCATAGTTTGCTCTTCTTTATGCCCAAATTCTTCAATGTTGTCCTTGTCCCCCACTGCAACCAAGCTTTTTTCTTTATCATTTTCCAAATCGGTGTCCAGCTCCGTGGTCAACATTATATCCATTTTCTTTTCAATGTCCTCCATTATGACAACATCCCTGCTCGTTGTCACATTATTGTTTCTTGGATTGTACAGTCTATAACCTTTTGTATTATCACTGTAACCCACTAGGATCATTTTTATAGATTTTTTATCCCACTTTACTCTTTTTTCTTTTGGAACGTGCACCATTCCCTCACTTCCAAAAATTCTCAAATGACTTACGTCTGGTTTCTTGCCTGTCCAAAGTTCAAAAGGAGTTTTATCATTTGTTTCTGATGCCACTGATCGATTTCTCAAATACACAGCAGTATTTACTGCTTCCGCCCAAAATTTTCTTTCCAGATCTGCATCAAACAGTAAACACCTTGCTTTTTCCACAATGGTACGGTTTAGTCTCTCAGACAAGCCATTTTGCTCAGGAGTATACGGGTTTGTTGTCTGGTGAATAATTCCTTGCATTTTCAAAAAACTTTCAAACTCTTTGCTACAAAATTCACCTCCATTATCAGTTCTGAATATTTTGATTTTAGTATTTTTCTGATTTTCAACTATGCTTTTAAAATCTTTAAAACAATTGAAAACGTTATCTTTCGTTTTTAGAAAGTACACAAATGCCATACGTGTGTAATCATCTACAAAAAGTAAGAAATACTTGGACCCACCTATAGATTTTATTTCCATTGGTCCACAAACATCAGCATGAATCACTTCCAATGCTGAAGTCGCCCTGGAGCCCTTGCGTGGAAACGGTAACCTTGTTTGTTTTCCTTCACAACAAACTACACAATTTTGTTTTTGAATGTTAATATCATTCTTGCAGCTCATACCATCGATTATGCCATTCTGCATCTTCCGTAGGTCGTTATAATTTATGTGTCCAAATCTGCGGTGCCATACGTCAGCTGTCACTTTTGATGACGTTAAAAAACATTTCTGTGGATTTTTTACATTTAATTTATAAACATTATCCACCAAATCTGCTGTAGCAACCAATATATTTTCCTTATTATAAATTTTACAACCCTTTACAGTAAATTCTACAGTATTTCCATTTTTAATTAACTGACTTACTGAGAGCAAATTTGTTGCAAGTTCTGGAACATACGACACATTTTTAATGCTGATATCAAACGTCGCATTCTTGACTATGGTTGTGATATTTATATCACCTACACAGCACACCGGTACTTTGGTTTTATTTGCCAACATAATTTCTTGAAACTTTGTATTTTTTGACATTGACATATCTTCTAACCAATTTTTATTTGCAGTCAGGTGAACACTTGTCCCAGAGTCTATGTACCAGTCATTTTTATTAAATTCTCCACTCGAAAAAACTGCACTAAAAGCATTTGGTGCCTTTTGTTTATTTTTCATGAGTTTCGGACATTTGCTTTTAAAATGACCTAATTGTTTACAATTATAACATTGGATTTCTTTCTTGAAATTGGATGATGTGTTTCCAAACTGCTTATTTTTGTTACTGTAGTTTCCATTTATCTTACCAGCAAACGCACTGCCTGTTGAACCTACATCAACTTCCATATCCATTAACTTAGTTTTAATGGAATCTGCCGTGATGCTAATTCCGGAATGCTCAATTGCCATTATCATCGGCGAAAACTTCTCCGGCAATCCTGCAAGAAGCAATGATCCTATCCATTCGTCGTCTATTTTGAACCCTGTTCCTCGTAATTTTTGACCAGTTTCAACAATTTGATTAATATAATTCGCCATCGAATCACAATTTTCTAAACGGGTAGAAATTAAAGTACGTAACAAACTGATTCTTCTCGTGAAGCCCGAATCGTCATACAATGATTTTAATTTGTCCCAAAGTTCTTTGGTAGACGTCGCACTTCTGATATGAACATAAATAGAAGCGTCTATAGTTAAAATTAACTTAGCTTTGGCTTTGGCGTCCTTATCGGTGCTTGCCTCGGTTCCATTGATGCAGTCAGCCAGACCATCAAGTATCAGGAAATTCTCCGCGGCGAATGCCCAATTGTCGTAATTTTCGCGTCCTTTCAACTTAGGAACATTACACATGTAATTAACAGCCATACTTGTGCCACTCTACACTAAAATATCAGTAAACCGCGAAACTGGGCCCGTAACCTGTTAAAAATGAAGCTAATGTGTTGAGTGTTTAGCACAGACTTATTTATTTATATTCTGGTTGCCTAGCACATAAAATGTCAATATGACAGCTAGGCGCTACATTGTTGTAATTTGAGATATTATTTCAACACTAATTCTCATTGAACTAAAATATTTCTTAGAGTCAAAATCCAAATTCCTACCGAACTTTGAATAAAAAGTAGAAATTTTTTAACATTGTCACCAGATCGCTCCTAGGCTTTCAGGTCAAAACTGCTCTCTCGCTTCTCGGCCTGAAATCTACTCGAATTCAAATCTAAAGTCTCGTTTCAAGGAAGTAACAACGTTCGCTTCTCGGCGGGCCACCCACCAAACATCACTGTTCGCTTCTCGGCGGGCCACCAACCAAATTCCAACGCTCGCTGCACGGCAGGCGTTCCATATTCACTGCTAGCTTCTCGGTTGGCATACCCTCCGCTACACACCATTCCGGCCCGACGCTGGCCAAACGCCGAGGAAAGGCGTCCCGCCTCCGCTTCAACAATGGACATGCGTTCCGCCGTAGCCTCGTGGCGTTAGAGTTATCTAAACCCTACTCTGACGTTCAGAGGGCGGTGCAACGCCACCTACTCCGCAACAAGGACCCAGGATCCAAACTATTTGCGCCACCTCCATCTCCCGAACAATCTCAGGCGTTAACAAGACCGACCACTCGAAAAAGCCGTGTGAGGATTCCATCAACTCGCCGCATCAACCCCATCTCAGCCCGACTAACATCAACCGCCTTACGGAATTCACGGACCGTATGAGGGCTCCATGGAACGAGTTTTTTGGGCTTGAGTAACCACCGCATACACCACCAGCCAAACGACGCCCGTCCATCTTCTCGCCGCCTCCAACACCGCCCTCAACAAAGCCAAAACTCCCATTTACTCCGCCACAATATTCTCCGCTGGCCTTTCATCGAAAGCGTCCGGCTACCAGGATACACCAGACATCAGGACGCCCTTATAGTTCCGTATCCAGGACCGGATCCACGAGCTCTTTGGAGCTGACAGCCCATCACCGCCAACTTTGCCATTTTTCCACGATTTGGACGCTGTCGCCTCTTACTACTCCCAGCAACCCGAATACCCCGACCTATACCCCCTCCTAAGTCCATATCCCCAAACGCCTCCGCGCTTCACGAAGAGACGTTTGGAGTTTTCAACTAATTTTTATTATCGTTATTTGTTTGTTTGTTATTGTTATTTGTTTTGTTGTTAAGTTTGTTATAATGTTTATCGAAATCATCTATTTGTTTCATTCTTGTTTTCTGTCTATTGAATATTCTTGTGTCGTCAATTTCTCTTTTGCAATAAATGTTTAAAAACTATATCAATGTTTCAATTACACAAGTCTACACAGATATTGTGCCTGGGATTTGAGTGTGTGATTATTATAGGTCTAGTCATACTAAAATGAGAAAAAACATATTATGACAAAAAAGTTTGCTTTTGCAGCTAGGAGAGTACCATTTAAAATTTTAAGAAAGTGTATTCGGTTGCTCAGATGACAAAAAGTTTCAATATTGCTGTATAATTGCAATATTGTTTCAATATTGCTCGATTGCTCCATTTCTTTTCCATCAGAATTCCTTCCTACCACATTAGGAATAATAATTTTCTCTTAGTTTCCTACGAAAGCACAAACTATGTTTCAAATTCACCCGTTTCTCGTTTATCTGAATTATATAATTCATATCATTGCAACCCCAACTTTCCTGACCTATTCAGTACTAATTTATCAACATTTAAAAAATTTGCTCTTCGTTGTTTGTAACCTCTACCAAGCTCTCTTTATCTGTTTTCTTTATTTACTACTGTAAGGATTCACTTATAACTGCTCTTTGGGCAAGAATATTGTAAAAAGTTCTGTATTACTATACATACGTATTTACTATTTATGTTAGTTAAATTTATTTAATAATTGTAATTTATGTAAATAGTGCCACCCTATTATTGGGACCTTGTGTCCTGTTGGTGTGGCCAAATAAATAAATAAATAAATAAATAAATAAATAAATAAATAAATAAATAAATAAATAAATAAATAAATAAATAAATAAATAAATAAATAAATAAATAAATAAATAAATAAATAAATAAATAAATAAATAAATAAATAAATAAATAAATAAATAAATACATAAATAAATAAATAAATAAATAAATAAATAAATAAATAAATAAATAAATAAATAAATAAATAATATTGTAATCAACTTTAATTATTAAAATTTAGTTAAAAAACAAAAAAAAAACTGTTAAAAATGAATATTTTTAAATTTATTATTATCTTCAAAGAAAATTTCTTTGACTAAAACCCAAATATAGTCTCCCATCATATTTTCATTATATTAATAATACCGATATAACGCCTTGATACCAACGTTCAAATTTCATAACGTCTTGATGGAAACGTTCTCCTTGTTCCTCTGAATATGCTCCAATGTTGTCTTTGAATTTATCTAAATGAGCGTGCAGCATGTGAACTTTGAGAGACATCCTGCAACCCATGGCTTTAAAGTTATTCAACATACTAGAAACTAGCTCTGCATAGTTTTATTTAGTTTTCTGCTCTGTTATTCCCCAGAAAACCGTGGACTTCTGCTTTAATGTTTTGAAAATTCTTCGCTGTTAGAAATTTTTTAAATCTGTGGGCCAACAAAGATTCCAGCTTTAACTTTAGGTTCTGAAAACTATGGAAAAAAATCTTTCAAATATATAAAAGCTTCGGATTTTCCATCCAACGCTTTTACAAATTGTTTCATCAGTCCTAACTTGATGTATAGTGGTGGCAACAGCACATTTGTAGGCTCAAATATGGGCTCCCAATTAACATTTCCACCTGAAATTCTGTTCTTTCCGGCCATGTTTGTCGATTGTAGTGCGTGGCATCAGCTCTGCTGTCACATAAACAAAGGTAGCATGGATATTTTGTGTAGCCACCTTGCAATCCCATAAGGAAGCCAACCATTTTAAAATCTCTTTTAAGTTGCCAGTTATATTCCTTGTACTTTAGGGCTTTTGGTAGAATTTTAACAATGTCGTAATTTTCCTTGAGATGTACGGAATAAGCAACCGAAAGAGATGTAAATTTGTTACCATTATGAAGTTAAACAGCTTTTAGGCTTTTTGTGGAACTATCAATAAACAAGCGCCATTTGCTGGAAATGCAAGGTATTCCAATTGCTTCATATAAACCATTTACGTTATTACAAAAGCAAAGTCCATCTTTCTTAGTACAAAAAGTAGAAAATAGATCATGTCGCTTTCTTTGATCAGTTATTTTGACATTTTTATTGAGCAAATCACACTGTCTCAGCCGAGAACCCAAAATCTCTGCTTTACTTTTGGGTAGATTCAGATCTCTAATTAAATCATTGAAATCTTCTGCTGTAATGAGATGAGGTACTGATGAGATGTGATGATATAAATTCTTCGTCGAATACTGCATTTGAACTTTCAGATGAACTTGTTTGAGTATTTGGTACTTCAGTACCAAATACCCTCCACCCCCGCTTTGTCGCTAAAAAACATCGTAGATAGTTTACTGCTACTGTCAAAATTAAGGAATCGTTATTCTCTCTCAAGACTACAAATGCAAACTTTGATGAATGTGTTTACATTTTTTTATTGTTTTTATGCATGACAAATAAAAAAATGACGGACTTAATCGTTGATCAGTGTTATAAATCATCATCATCTCCCGTCACACTTTATCTTTCAGAGCGCTTAGTGGGGACGTAGTGGGCATATTCGTTACGGGTGGATACAGGGAAGACTTGCACTACTCTCTCCTGTGTCGCACTGCGGTAGTGACCTGAGGGCCTCCTCCGAGGGCACTCCCAGTAACAGCGGTTTCAATAAAACACATTAAAATGATTTTTGATGGTGAGTCATACTAACCGTCCGATTCGTCCAGTTGCGTATTGTCCCTAATCTGTTCGGCGGTCTGGTCATATGGTCAATCGGGTCGGGTGACTAGCCAAGTTTTACGACTTTATATACCACCTCACATCTATACATTTTCTCTCTCTGTTTATCAGTTCGTTCGTCAGTCTGTCAAGTTAAAACGTATTAAAATTTTGATCTCCTAAAAATAATTGCCTTTTGTATATTTTTCTTAAATTAAAGTGTTGTGTGTGTTTCGTGTTGTTACGTAATAATAAAAAAGAATAAATTATAATAAATATTAAAAAATAAATAATACACCTTAACTGAATAAGAGAAGAAAAGTCGATCTGGAGAAGCGTGTTTTTAACGAAGAATGGAAAACAAAATACTTTTTTACTTATTTTAACAATAAAACTATTTGTCTTATCTGCCACGATAACATTGCAGTGTTAAAAGAAAATAATATCAAAAGACATTTCGATTCCAAACATAATGGATATAACACAGAATTAACTTCGAAAGCCCGATCGAAAGCAGCAGATACACTAGGTCACAATTTACTCTCGCAACAAAACACATTTACGCAATGACTATAAAACAAGAAGATGGTACAAAAGCGGGTTATGCAATTACCCATATTATTGCAAAGAATAATAAACCATTATCTGATTATGAATATATTAAGGAATGCATGATTGCAGCTGCTGATATTGTAAATCCGAGTATTAAAAACAAATTACAAAATGTAAGTTTATCTCGACGGACAATAACACGTAGAATTGAATGTATTGGTGAGGATGTGAATATGCAACAGTTGTCAATATTACAATCGATAACATGGTATTCAATCGCTCTCTTAATGGTGGCCCCTTTAGGATTAAGCCCCTTAAGCTATAACTTGCTTAATTATCAACACTTTGCCAACGGAGTGGCCGAGCGCATTAAGTCGTGCGGTTTCAGACTGCTAGAAACAGTCTGAACTGGGCGGTCGGTGGTTCGAGCGTCCTTCGTTGGTGATATTATTCGGGCGAAAATAATATGTTTACATTACTCTCATTTTCACAATCATTCACCCCTCATCCAGGTGTAGGAGCTCGCCCCCTGGCATCGGCGATTAGCCTCGTTGCAGAAATAGGCCGATGTAAAATAAATAATATAATAATAAAATAATATCAACATTTTTTTATTTTTTTATATATTTCACAAGAACACTTCATTGGGAACAAGTAATAACAATTGAGATAAGTGTATTACAAATATTTGTATTAAAAAAACAATAATTATTACAAAATGTCAAAGCCATCATTACCCCACAGGTACGGGGTGACAAGTGGTCAATATTACCCCTACTGATTCAGTGTAGCTTATGCTGCCAATAATTACAGTACTGTGACGGTTGGGGAATTTATGTACTGGCCATTTTATTCGTCTTGCCCTACGTTGTGTTTTTAGGATTATTAAGTCGATTCGTTCTTGGAGCGGGAAGCTATGTCTACAAAGAAACGCCGGGACACATTCAAATCAAATAGTTTATTAATGGTCTAGTCACTCAGAAAATAGTACAAACGGGTTTATAATGCGTCTGATTGTGATGGCTGTAAGGTAAATTTAGATTAACACATTTATAGTGCTAACGTAAATTGCTACTCCAATATTACTATCAAATCTATATTTCCAAACTAAGCATGCGATTCATATCATGCCATATCATTGTTAAGCTCACTAGTGCTATCTAGGATCTTATACCTAGTAATTTGCAATCACTAATGTGTTGTTGTATCACCTAACCGCTGCTGAATGCGCAAAACGGTGTCTTGGGCGAGATTCGACGGACGGGTCTGCTACCCGCCAATACAGTTTTGTTGGGTCTGTCAACCCTTCGGTGTGTGTGTGTGGGTTTCTACGGTTGTGAATCGTAGAGAACCGGTCAAGCGTCGCGGGCCCCTACGGTTGTGAGGCGCAGGGCCCCGGATAAACCCAATATTTCCAAAGTGTCTGAGAACAGGCGTCGCTAATCCAGCGAGCGATGTTCCAATCTCGAATCCACAGAGAAATTACTTGAGTTAACGGGTTAAACACGGGCGTCGCGGATACGCGAAACGTACGGGCCGCTCACCCAATAATTCCAAAGTGTCTGAGAACAGGCGTAGCTAATCCAGCGAGCGATGTTCCAACCTCGAATCCACAGAGAAATTAATTGAGTTAACGGGTTACACACGGGCGTCGCGGATACGCGAAACATACGGGCCGCTCACCCAATAATTCCAAAGTGTCTGAGAACAGGCGTCGCTAATCCAGCGAGCGATGTTCCAACCTCGAATCCACAGAGAAATTACTTGAGTTAACGGGTTAAACACGGACGTCGCGGATACGCGAAACATACGGGCCGCTCACCCAATAATTCCAAAGTGTCTGAGAACAGGCGTCGTTAATCCAGCGAGCGATGTTCCAACCTCGAATCCACAGAGAAATTACTTGAGTTAACGGGTTAAACACGGGCTTCGCGGATACGCGAAACATACGGGCCGCTCACCCAATAATTCCAAAGTGTCTGAGAACAGGCGTCGCTAATCCAGCGAGCGATGTTCCAACCTCGAATCCACAGAGAAATTACTTGAGTTAACGGGTTACACACGGGCGTCGCGGATACGCGAAACATACGGGTCGCTCACACAATAATTCCAAAGTGTCTGAGAACAGGCGTCGCTAATCCAGCGAGCGATGTTCCAACCTCGAATCCACAGAGAAATTACTTGAGTTAACGGGTTAAACACGGGCGTCGCGGATACGCGAAACGTACGGGCCGCTCACCCAATAATTCCAAAGTGTCTGAGAACAGGCGTCGCTAATCCAGCGAGCGATGTTCCAACCTCGAATCCACAGAGAAATTACTTGAGTTAACGGGTTAAACACGGGCGTCGCGGATACGCGAAACGTACGGGCCGCTCACCCAATAATTCCAAAGTGTCTGAGAACAGGCGTCGCTAATCCAACGAGCGATGTTCCAACCTCGAATCCACAGAGAAATTACTTGAGTTAACGGGTTAAACACGGGCGTCGCGGATACGCGAAACAAGTCAAGATTGTACCTACCAGCAGTTAGTATCTGAAACCAACTGCCTCTTCCGTTCTCAAACTTCAAGATTATATACCTCAAATCTAGACAAAGAACTTGTCTTCTCTCTCTCCAATTTTCATAGAAACCTGTGCATAATCCAGATCCCAGACATGGTTAATAATTTCTTTCAACACAGACCTATTAATGACTATTTGACACATTTAGGTTGTAACCCTCACAAAAAATGGTTTCTTAGAATTTTATGTTAAACACTAGACATATTAAAAATAAATACTAATAAATATATCAATCAGTGAACAGATGTAAAATGTCACCCTTGCGGTCAATGTTTTATAACGCCTACTTATCTAGTTTTTGTGTGTATCCCTTTTGAGAAATCCGACACCCTGTGCTCGAACATCTGGTACCAGGTATAAGAATCTTAAGTTAATCTGTTTCAGTTAAAACTTTGGAATGCGTAATAAATGATAAAAATGAAAAATAAAAAATTAAATGGGGTACCAGTGACCGTATCATCACAGACTCCCCCTTGCGAATTGTGGCGATAGAATGAGTAACGGTTCGCAATATCCCTTTCCCCGTAAATGAATTCGATCTAGTTAAAAGTAGTAAATTAATAGAGAAGTACGAGCACCCCAAACGAACAACTAAAATAGTGTGGTTTCCAATGTAATTAATTTTATCTCGTAAATTAATAAATTAATTATTATTATTATTATTATAAATTTGACAGTCCGGTTTTTGCAAAATAAAGTTATTAAATCTCTTTCCGGTAATTCCGCAAGTGTGTGAAACCGAAAATTTTTAACAAATTCAAAAAATGCTCACCAATTAATATACTTGTACACAGCAAAATGACATAGATAGAATATCAAAATATTTTATCCGAATTAATATCCTTGTCGGTTCTGGGCGTGAAGATACGGAGTCGGCGGCATCAACATAGGCGGCGGTGGGCTCCCCCAGGCCGATGAGTCCTGGTGCGAGATGCTGTAGCTTTGCTTTCTTTCAGGATTGCGTGATCTTTCAAGATTCTAGAATTATACACGACTGTAGCTCGAGCATTTGTACTCGCTTCTGGCTACTCCAGAGTCATGTTATTCTGTTTTAAATTATCTCTAACGGCGTGAGTTGGGGACACAGATATCGGACGGTGTCGATGGTCTCCAACCAGCGGTATCTGCTGTGTTACGTGCGATTGTTTTACAATTCCCTTTTCTCTAGCAGAGTTAACTGGCTAAACGGCAGCTTCTCCAGTAAGCTGTTGTGACTTTATATGTACCTGTAATTTGCAGCCTCTCCTTTTCAATATTTCAGCTTAGCTTTGCTCTTGAACATGTATGGCTAGTAGCGTCCTGGTAGCTTGTAGTGATGTCTTTTTCGGGTTTTTACTTTGTATATCATAGGTAATATTTAGTGCGTTGTCGTAAGTATAACAGCTTAAATTATTACGTCGGTAGCCCAGTTATTGTGAAGATCTTACTTAATTCAGACCTAAACCTGAGTAACCGCTGGTAATAAACTGTTACTAACCTTCTTCTTCTTCTTATTTAATTATTTCTCACTCGTATATAACTGTTTGTAGATGACAATAGTTGGAGAGGATTTTTCCATGATTATTTTATTCCGGCCAGTCCGGAAAATTGTGCGGATGGGAGGATCTCTCCCCCGGTTACTAATTCTCTGATACGCCGCTGTATTCTGGCTGCAATAGTTCGGTATTCCGCATTTCTCATCAAGTAGTCCATATCAACAGGAACAATGGTTTCATGTCTCCTTCGAAATAAAATAGAGTTGCTGACTCTCCCCCAGATCCATGGCTATTCTTAGGTTCCAATTTGTCTCTTTGGTGTTAGTTTTCATCTTATTAAGATGTAACTAAAATAAAACAAGTGTATTACTAAATATTCTCACCTTTACTTCTCATTCTTGAGATGTTATTTTAAATAATACTGTCCTTGTTCAATGGTGTATTTCGTCTCGATTTTCTATCAACTTTGACATGTTCCTTAGACATAGCTATCCTGCTTAGAACTCCAAGAATCCTGGTCACGGCACCACTGTGACGGTTGGGGAATTTATGTACTGGCCATTTTATTCGTCTTGCCCTACGTTGTGTTTTTAGGATTATTAAGTCGATTCGTTCTTGGAGCGGGAAGCTATGTCTACAAAGAAACGCCGGGACACATTCAAATCAAATAGTTTATTAATGGTCTAGTCATTCAGAAAATAGTACAAACGTGTTTATAATGCGTCTGATTGTGATGGCTGTAAGGTAAATTTAGATTAACAGATTTATAGTGATAACGTAAATTGCTACTCCAATATTACTATCAAATCTATATTTCCAAACCAAGCATGCGATTCATATCATGCCATATCATTGTTAAGCTCACTAGTGCTATTTAGGATCTTATACCTAGTAATTTGCAATCACTAATGTGTTGTTGTATCACCTAACCGCTGCTGAATGCGCAAAACGGTGTCTTGGGCGAGATTCGACGGACGGGTCTGCTAGCCGCCAATACAGTTTTGTTGGGTCTGTCAACCCTTCGGTGTGTGTGTGGGTTTCTACGGTTGTGAATCGTAGAGAACCGGTCAAGCGTCGCGGGCCCCTACGGTTGTGAGGCGCAGGGCCCCGGATAAACCCAATAATTCCAAAGTGTCTGAGAACAGGCGTCGCTAATCCAGCAAGCGATGTTCCAACCTCGAATCCACAGAGAAATTACTTGAGTTAACGGGTTAAACACGGACGTCGCGGATACGCGAAACATACGGGCCGCTCACCCAATAATTCCAAAGTGTCTGAGAACAGGCGTCGCTAATCCAGCGAGCGATGTTCCAACCTCGAATCCACAGAGAAATTACTTGAGTTAACGGGTTAAACACGGGCGTCGCGGATACGCGAAACATACGGGCTGCTCCCCCAATAATTCCAAAGTGTCTGAGAACAGGCGTCGCTAATCCAGCGAGCGATGTTCCAATCTCGAATCCACAGAGAAATTACTTGAGTAAACGGGTTAAACACGGGCGTCGCGGATACGCGAAACGTACGGACCGCTCACCCAATAATTCCAAAGTGTCTGAGAACAGGCGTCGCTAATCCAGCGAGCGATGTTCCAACCTCGAATCCACAGAGAAATTACTTGAGTTAACGGGTTAAACACGGGCTTCGCGGATACGCGAAACATACGGGCCGCTCACCCAATAATTCCAAAGTGTCTGAGAACAGGCGTCGCTAATCCAGCGAGCGATGTTCCAACCTCGAATCCACAGAGAAATTACTTGAGTTAACGGGTTACACACGGGCGTCGCGGATACGCGAAACGTACGGGCCGCTCACCCAATAATTCCAAAGTGTCTGAGAACAGGCGTCGCTAATCCAGCGAGCGATGTTCCAACCTCGAATCCACAGAGAAATTACTTGAGTTAACGGGTTAAACACGGGCGTCGCGGATACGCGAAACATACGGGCTGCTCCCCCAATAATTCCAAAGTGTCTGAGAACAGGCGTCGCTAATCCAGCGAGCGATGTTCCAATCTCGAATCCACAGAGAAATTACTTGAGTAAACGGGTTAAACACGGGCGTCGCGGATACGCGAAACGTACGGACCGCTCACCCAATAATTCCAAAGTGTCTGAGAACAGGCGTCGCTAATCCAGCGAGCGATGTTCCAACCTCGAATCCACAGAGAAATTACTTGAGTTAACGGGTTAAACACGGGCTTCGCGGATACGCGAAACATACGGGCCGCTCACCCAATAATTCCAAAGTGTCTGAGAACAGGCGTCGCTAATCCAGCGAGCGATGTTCCAACCTCGAATCCACAGAGAAATTACTTGAGTTAACGGGTTACACACGGGCGTCGCGGATACGCGAAACGTACGGGCCGCTCACCCAATAATTCCAAAGTGTCTGAGAACAGGCGTCGCTAATCCAGCGAGCGATGTTCCAACCTCGAATCCACAGAGAAATTACTTGAGTTAACGGGTTACACACGGGCGTCGCGGATACGCGAAACATACGGGTCGCTCACACAATAATTCCAAAGTGTCTGAGAACAGGCGTCGCTAATCCAGCGAGCGATGTTCCAACCTCGAATCCACAGAGAAATTACTTGAGTTAACGGGTTAAACACGGGCGTCGCGGATACGCGAAACGTACGGGCCGCTCACCCAATAATTCCAAAGTGTCTGAGAACAGGCGTCGCTAATCCAGCGAGCGATGTTCCAACCTCGAATCCACAGAGAAATTACTTGAGTTAACGGGTTAAACACGGGCGTCGCGGATACGCGAAACGTACGGGCCGCTCACCCAATAATTCCAAAGTGTCTGAGAACAGGCGTCGCTAATCCAACGAGCGATGTTCCAACCTCGAATCCACAGAGAAATTACTTGAGTTAACGGGTTAAACACGGGCGTCGCGGATACGCGAAACAAGTCAAGATTGTACCTACCAGCAGTTAGTATCTGAAACCAACTGCCTCTTCCGTTCTCAAACTTCAAGATTATATACCTCAAATCTAGACAAAGAACTTGTCTTCTCTCTCTCCAATTTTCATAGAAACCTGTGCATAATCCAGATCCCAGACATGGTTAATAATTTCTTTCAACACAGACCTATTAATGACTATTTGACACATTTGGGTTGTAACCCTCACAAAAAATGGTTTCTTAGAATTTTATGTTAAACACTAGACATATTAAAAATAAATACTAATAAATATATCAATCAGTGAACAGATGTAAAATGTCACCCTTGCGGTCAATGTTTTATAACGCCTACTTATCTAGTTTTTGTGTGTATCCCTTTTGAGAAATCCGACACCCTGTGCTCGAACATCTGGTACCAGGTATAAGAATCTTAAGTTAATCTGTTTCAGTTAAAACTTTGGAATGCGTAATAAATGATAAAAATGAAAAATAAAAAATTAAATGGGGTACCAGTGACCGTACCATCACAGTACTTAAGATATATTATAAAATTATTTGACCTTTTAATAATTGTAATCACTTACTAGTAGATATTATTTAATATTTAAGAACAAAAATCACAAATGTAACGCTTTCTATTACCTTCCGCACATTTATCGTGAGCCCCTTGACCACAAATGATATATCTGAGACATAACTCGCGATTTTTTTCAAATGGGCCACAAACCAAACACAAATTCTCATCAACTTCTTTGTCTTTATCTGCATTTTTTTGAAAGTCATCAGCGTCAGAGTCACACTCGCCTATTCTGTAATTCTTTTGTACCTTGCTAATTCTTTTGCTTCTTTCCCTCTTCGTTTCCTTCATGGATCCTATAACACTTTCGCAATAATTTTTACTTGTGCAGTCTTGTACAATTTGCCTCTTACAATTGGTGTTTAATATTTTGATTTTGTTCAGTCTTATCTTTTTTTTTCTTCCTTTGTTTCCAATATAGTTTTCATGGGAGTTGACGTCATAATTTCAGAATGCTGCTTTCTGCGACATACAATTGCAGTTTTAGAAAAACTAGGTGTAGGTAGGATATCTTCGAAGAATCCGTCTGGAGAATTGTTATTAAAATAATTGGTTCGTAAATTTGATTGGCTGCTTGTAGAATCTGTTTGTGAAACCAAAAAGTTGGCAGGTGCATAGTCTTCCTCCGTAAAAACGTCTGGATCTAATGGATAATAACTGAAAATAACAAAAAAAAGACAAACTACAAACCAACAACTTTTATTTGGTTTCAAAAAATCAAACTAAACATTAAATTTTGTAACGTGTAGTAGCCAAAAGACGAGATAGCAATTTCTGACAGTCAGAACCGCCTCTACGATCAGGCCTATTATCTAAAAATTCTGTTTCTACACGTTCGATAGGCGCTAATTTTGTCAGTATCGTATTGATGCCTTAATTATTATTTTTTTATGTATATTTTGTTTTTCTGTATTTTTTAAATTAATTTATACTTTAAGTTATTAATATAAATTTAAAATATATGATTTTAACGAGAAATTGACACGCCACTGGCAAATCTAATTAGGAACTAATATACAATTAATAGAATATTATTATATGAGCGATTATGACAGCCATTATTCACGAAGATGATTTTGAGCCCACGAGCCGCAGACTACGACACATGGAAAATGCACGCGGAAGCGTTACTCGTAAAAAATGGTGCCTGGAAATACGTTAACGGTGTTTGCAAGCGGCCATATTTGATCGCTGAAGACGAGTCGTCGGCAACAGCGGTTGCGGGTTGGGATGAAAAAGATTCCAGGGCAAAAGCCGAAATCATCCTGGCGATCGGGGCTTCCGAATTGAAACGGATAAAAGGTTGTGTAACGGCGCGCGATGTGTGGCTCAAATTGGAGACTATTTATCAGTCTAAGGGTCCCGCGAGGAAGGCAACGCTCATGAAGCAACTCGCTTTGCATAGGATGCAGGAATGCGGAGATGTCCGACAGCACATGGACGGATTTTTCGACGCGGTTGATAAACTAAAAGACATGGAAATAGAAATACATGCGGACATGTTGTCCATCCTGTTGTTGTACAGTCTGCCGCCAACATTCAATAATTTCCGGTGTGCGATTGAGTCGCGAGACGATCTTCCTACCCCTGAAGCGTTGCGTATAAAAATTTTAGAAGAAAATGTCGCACGTAAGAACGATACGGTCAACTGTACAAATGCATTGTATAGTAGTACAAGGAACAATAAAAAGGATGCTGACCGATCGAGACCTAACAAAACGGATAAAAGCACGTTTAATTTCAAGTGCTTCAAGTGCAAGAAGACTGGACATAACGCCGCCGATTGCAGATCAAAGCGCGTAGACTGTCGTAACAGCAGTGAAAGCGTGAGTCTTAGTGCCGTGGAAGAGACATTTCATGGGCGTAGCAGTGGTGCGAGAGACGCGAAGTGGTGTTTGGACAGCGGAGCAACGTCACATTTATGTAAGGACATAAACAATTTTTCCACTGTGTATAAAACGGTCGCGTGTACACTTAATCTCGCGAACGATGCCTGTGCCGACATTGAGGCCAAAGGAACCGTGCAGATAAAGACGCGTGTGAAAAACAGTGAAAAAGACGTGACGTTGAAGAACACCTTATTCGTGCCTAGTTTAAGGTCGAACTTGTTAAGCGTATCCAAAATTACGGACAATGGACATGACGTGATTTTCACGAAACATAGTGCTTCCGTGGTGGACAAAGACGGCCGGGTAAAATTGTGCGCGAAACGCGACGGTGATTTGTACTATGTTACTGAAAACGGAAGTAACGAGAGTGCGCGAAAGTGCGATCGGAAAACTCCGACGCGAAAAACTTTTGAACTGTGGCATCGTCGACTCGGACATTTAAATGCGCATGACCTGGAGAGCGCTGTGAGTGCTGGTAATTTGCGCGGCATGGACATAGCGACGGACTCGTGTGATCTCAATTGCGAGATTTGCCACCGTGGCAAGATGGCGCGGGCGTCTTACCCGAAGAAGTCCGAACGCGTCACGAAAACGCTCGAGATAATTCATTCGGACGTTTGCGGACCGATGCGAGTCGAGTCGAAGGGCGGGTTTAAGTATTTCGCGACTTTCACGGACGATTATTCGCGATGGTGCGAAGTGCGGTTCCTAAAATCAAAAAATGAGGTTTTTAACACATTTAAGGACTTTGTAACTCTCGTCGAGAAACAAAAAGACGCAAGGGTTAAATGCTTGCAGTCTGACAACGGTCGAGAATACGTGAATCACGATTTCGACAATTACCTGAGAAGTCGTGGCATCGTGAGAAGACTTTCCGTTTCATACTGCCCTCAACAGAATGGTGTATCGGAAAGGAAGAACCGCACGTTACTAGACATGGCAAGATGTCTTTTAATACAGTCAGGCCTACCGCCGTCATTTTGGACTGAGGCAATTAATGCGGCAAACTACATCCGCAACAGGTGTCCGAGCAGCAGCTTGGGCGGCAAGACGCCGTTTGAGCTATGGACTGGAAGAAAGCCGCATGTTGGATACTTCCGTGAGTTCGGATGTAGAGTGTTTTGCCACAACAGAGACCCGAACAAAGGCAAGTTCGAGTGCAGATCGAGAGAGGGAATACTAGTCGGATATGCCGAGCAGTCGAAGGCGTATCGCGTCTGGATTCCATCCGAGCGCAGAGTAGAGGTCACGCGAGATGTCAGATTCGTCGAGAGCGAGTCATCGATGGGAGATAAGTATGCTGAGGTTTTTCCAGAAGAATTGGTCGACGACCTGGTCGTTGAAGTGCTGACACAGTCGCTGGAGACACCTCTAAGCAACACACCGAGAGATGACAGCGTTCATGAGCGAAGCAGCGAGGCGCCGACGGCACCTAGGAAAGGCCGCGGCCGACCAGCCCGGATACTGACAGGCAGCAGAGGCAGACCACGTAAGCAGTACCATCCAGCTCCAGCAGAGAGGAACGAGATTGGCGACAGCTCGCAGGTAGCCGGTACAGCGTATCAAGCCGAGATACCGATGTCCAGGGCCGTGACAGGACCCGAATCGGAGGAGTGGTACGACGCAATGAAGTCCGAGGTCAGTTCCATTTTAATTAAAGATACCTGGGACTTGGTTGATCGCCCCTCGGACCGAACACGAGTGATTGGCAGTCGCTTTGTCCTGCGAAATAAGTACAAGCCTGACGGAGCACTCGACAAGCGAAAGGCTCGTATAGTGGCGCAGAGATTTTCCCAGCAGCCGGGTGTACATTTCAACGAGACATTTGCGCCCGTTGCCCGACTGAGTTCAGTACGACTGCTAGTAGCGCTAGCGGCACGAGCGTCAATGCGCATCAGACAGCTCGACGTGGCTACAGCGTACTTGAATGGAGAACTGCAAGAGACCATCTTGATGGAAGTTCCAAAACAAATGAGGGATGTTTTGCAGAGAATTGCAGATGGGGATGGCCCTCTGCATGAGAAGGCTGCGACAATGCTCGCCAGGATAGAGAGAGGCAATCAAGTATGCCGACTAAAGAAGGCGCTGTACGGCCTACGGCAGGCCGGTAGAAGCTGGTACGCTAAATTAGACAGCGTGTTAAGAGCTGCGGGCGCGACACCGACCAGTGCTGACCCGTGTTTTTATACTTGTGGACAAGGGGAAGTACTGATCGCTGTATATGTGGACGACATATTGATAGCGTCCAAGAACGAGAAAAAGATAAACAGCATTTGTGACACCCTGTCGCGCGAGTTCGAGATAAAAGACATCGGCACCGTAAAACATTGCAGCGGGATCGAGTTCAACCGTAGCAAGGGAGGCATAGCCCTTAGGCAGAGTGGCTACATCCGTGACTTGTTGGATCGTTTCGGGATGACAGATGCAAATCCCGTGAGCACACCGATGGACCCGAATGCAAAATTAAGCAAGCCTAAGACAGAGAACAGCGAACCGGACCGTTCACTACCATACCGAGAGCTGATCGGAGCACTGACATACCTGTCGGTGGCCACGAGACCAGACATCAGCTACGCAGGGAGCTGTCTAGGGCAGTTCAACCACTGCTATGATGATAGGTCCCATTGGAATGCAGCCAATCGCGTGCTGCGATATCTGAAGGGGACGATGAACCTAGGGCCAGCGTATAAAGCCGATGATAAAGCTCTCCGCGGATTCTGCGACGCCGACTGGGGTAACTGTGTCGATGACAGGAGGTCGTACACAGGGTATACGTTCCTGCTCAGTGGAGGTCCAGTGTCCTGGGATGCCAGGAAGCAAAGGACTGTGGCCTTATCCTCAACGGAGGCCGAATACATGGCAATAGCGGACGCCACCAAGGAGGTATTGTACCTGAAAAGTTTCCTGAGCGAGTTAGGAAGGAACGACCTGTCGGGTGTCGTGTTATTCAGCGACAACAATGGCGCACAAAAGCTTGTGGAGAACCCCGTATTCCATGCCAGAAGTAAACACATCGACATTAGGTATCACTTTGTTAAAGAACGGCGCGATAAGGATCGAACATGCATCCACCGAAAACATGGCTGCCGATGTGTTGACCAAGGGACTGGCGAAGACCAAACACTTGAAGTGCGTCGATATGCTCGGGCTAAACGCCCGATAAATAATGAGTGACATACCGTGTCGTGCAGGGGAAGTGTTAGTAAGAAATTAAGTGGCACGCCCCTGTATGTGTGTTATAAACAATTACCCTTGTTGTTAGGGTTACATATGTAGTTGTGTATATAGACGTCAAACTTGACAGTTAATTATTTTCCGTTATCACTGTACATTTCTTCGATTCCTGTAGATTATTTTATATTAAATAAAAACATCTGCAACACGTTCCGGCAAAAATAACGGTTTTTTTCGGTTTTCGGTTCAGTTCCGAGTGATAAATATTTAAATGCTTTTATTTGTATTAGAAATTTATTTTCTACTATAATTCAGAAGTAATTTTTTTAAAATTTGAAAAAATGTTATGCTGCATCTTTGGCCAGTAGCTCCCAAAGAACATACAAACTTACTTAGAGCTATTAAAAATATTGAATGGAAAAAACATTCCAAAAATTTACCTTCACAATACTTACAAAACATTTAAAATTCACAGAATTTTTGAAGTTTGAAAAAATGGTGTACATTACTTTAGGCTATTAGCGCCCAAAGAACATACATACTTACAGCTGTTAATAATATTGAAACGTAAAAACATTCCAAAAATTTACTTACACAATACGAGCTGATTGTTTATTTTCTGATGAGGTTGTCTGTTGTAGTTGTTTACATTCAGAGCATTTCTTCTTCTTGTTGCTTCGAATAATTTTTGAGAGCCTAACTTCAAGGTGGTGAATTTTTGCTTCAAGAGATTTTATTGTATTAATGAGTTGAGTTTCTTATTTATGGTCTCAACTTTAATTTTAACCGGAGATTTTGTATAATTAACGTTGATAATTATAGTTTCATTACTGCTACTGGATGTATTCAAAGTTTCGCTGTATTGTTCCTCTTCTGTTTGCGGCATGGTATTTTCAACGTCTTTTTCACACTCATTTTCGTTATTTTCGCCTATGAAGCTTGAATTTAAAATATTTTTGAGTTTAATTATTAAATCTTGCTTCTTCCCTATACATTTGAAATTCCTTGCTTTGAGTTCGTTTTTAAGCTCACTTAAACGTAGATCTGTCACTCTTTTTAACATTTTGACGGTTGAGATTATGTCACTTTTATACAACATGTGGTAGGTGTAATATAAAATAATTTTTTACTGTGTTAAATTTTAGTATTAAATGTTTATATACTGTGTAGACTATACTTAATATTACATATAATTATTTAAATTTTTTATTTAGATTAATTCACAAAACAAACTAATTGATTTATAACTGGTCGGCCATCTTTTTCTCTCCTCCCTTATATATGTTGGCGGTTGGTAAAAATGAATTACTAACAAAATTCTCCTAAACTTTTAAGGTAATTCAAGAACTGAAAAAAATAAAAAGATGAAAAAGCGTAAGCGGGACAAACGAAAATTACCAAAGTAATTGGTCGTATTTCAATGCACTGAAGATTGTAATCCCGGGATTGACTGCCCTCTTCAACACAATCTAATTCAGTATGAAGTAAGTTTAATTATTTTCTTCAATGTCTCCATTCAGGTAGCGATGTGGTTGTACTGCCAATCCACTTCACCCTTAGTAATCATAAAATTATTATTGAATTCATCTCTTACGTCCTTTTGTAAAGCTGTAAAATTATTTCTTTTGCCTCGTTCTGATGCAAAAAATGAATTACCTGGATTATCTTCAGCACGCTTCAGGTTAGCTTAAGCCCAGGTTTCACAATCTCTGCTTACCGTATTTTCTGAACCGATCATCCCAATTTCTAAACAGGCATAATCATTTCCATTCAATAGAAAATTATGAAGGGCACATATTGACAACACAATGCTTTTAACTGTATCTGGGTTCAAGAGCATAGGTTTTCTGAATACTCGAAATCTGTTTGCTAAAATCCCGAAACTATATTCCACAGTTCTGCAAACTCCTCTTGACAGGCGATAGTTAAAAATTTGATTGGGTGCTGGTTGATCACGAAAGGGATACGGTTTTACAATATATGTTTTCATTGCAAATGCGTCATCACCAACAAGATAATATGGCACCAGAGACGCAGTAAGGAGGGGCGGAGGGGGCGACGGCTCCTAGCGCACTAAGGAAAAGAACGCCGACGAGCTTGACTAAGGGGCGCCACATTGCGAAGATGAGGACTTTTTTTTTTGCTCATCATTTAGATTTTGGGAGGTGAGAACCTTGTTTTTGCTTATCACTTACATTTATTTGCCAAGGGCGCCAAAACACAGTTTTGCCCCTAGCACAAGTTTTCCTTACTGCGGCTCTTATGGCACTGGCATATTTCTTCCAGGAAGTGGTTAACAACCTGGTAAAGGTATAGTCATTTGTTGCAATTTATTGCACAAACTGCTGTTTGAAAAAACACCACCATCAGGAATTCGGCCATGCATCCGACGTCTGTATAAATGAATTTGTAGTTAGCATAATCCCTTTATAATTTTAGAAAAGACTCCCACTATTATCTGGAGCTTGCATGACTACATGTTTTCCATCTAGGGCGCCAAGGCTATGTGGGAAATTCCACCGTCTTTTAAAATCTGCTGAGATCTTTAGCCATTCCTCTGTGTTCTGTGGAAACTGTAATTAAAAGATAATTATCAGTTTAGTCAATACAAAATTAATATACTTACTTATGATTAGGGACCCGGACTCTTCGGTCTAAACGGGCTTACAATTCGAAGCCAGTGGCAATATTATTTTTTCAGAATAACAAATTTATTAAAATTTGATCGTAAATTTTTACGTGCCGCTTTTATGCAATGAAAGCTTGCTAATAACCGTTTAATTTAATACTATAATTCGATGTTAAATATTAATTTATTGTCTAGAATAAAGATGTGTGCATGTTCATAGGTGTGGTTTATAAATTTATCCGATAAAATATTTATTAAATTTGCCCCAGTACTATTGCTAATTCTATGTTGAGCGAAGCAAAACAGTTATACTATACCCACTGTAAATTTATATAGAAATATTTTGACACCATATATTTGAAGTTTGTTGTTTGAAATAAAGGAAAGGTCTAGTAACTGAAATTGTATATCTTAAGATACGATTATGACGCTATCGCCGTACTCATCTTGTCTAACACATCTCATACCCTTTTCACACTAGAACTTTAAGATCGGCTGTTAAAGTGAATGAGTCTTTAAACGCTAATGTGAAACCGTATGGCCTCGTCTAAATACAAGCGATGTTTAAGACAGAGATCTGCGTCTTAAACATCGTCCGCATTACCAACATAATTTCTATTATAAAAAAATACTCTTTGAATTTGTGCTGTCAACATTTTATATTATCATAAACAAGAATACTGTATTATATCAACGTTATCGAAGTTTATACTTATTTTTATAATAAAATTATTTATTTTAATAATGTGTTTAATAAAATACAGAGCTACAATTATTGAGATAAAATGTATCGACTTACATGTTAATACAGGTGTAATATATACTTTATTGTAGTGTCTTTATTGTAGAATGAAATGAAATATCCATATTTGTTTATAATGATTCAAAATTTGCGTCTGCGCAGACAGTTCAAAACTGGTAATTTCATGACGGTAACTTAAGGACAAAATACTGTACCTGATGATAGCACCAGAGATTTAAACATCAAGTGTGAAAGCATAACGATGTTAAACATCGGTGAACTTTAAGATCACTCGTCTTAAAGTTCTAGTGTGAAAAGGGTATTACAGTATTGTAGTTTTGAAAATTATATCTAAAACCTGGTTTGAACCTAGTTTCAGGTAGTACAGCAATTTAAGGTTTGTTAATGTTGAGAAACATCTCCAGAATTGGCTTGTTTGAATTAACAGATTGTCCATTTCACTGAATTATTTTAGTTCCCATTTTGAGTAGCCTGGCTCGATGAAATAGAATTGTGTAAGTTATCTAAAAAAGAGCTTATATCTTGTTTTGAAATAAAATTGTTTTTTTCGAGATTCTTGAATTATGGTATCTATAAAAATATTAATGTATCTTTAATAATACAAGCATATATAATTGTTTCTGGTGATATTGAGGGGCATAAGAATTTGGACCTATTGACTTGATAGGTACTGGAAGTATTTGGTGGCTTTTCATTTAAGTTCTGTGGACTAAATCTATCGTTATTATTTTTATTCGGAATAATTTTTGTGAAATTCATCTTTCTTTTGTATTGAGTATTAGTATTTGTAGTATGTTGTGGTCGTATTTACGGGAGAGGAAATTCCTTATTAGAGTTTGTATTTGGCTGAATTTTATTTGTTACAACAGCGTATGAACTATTATGAATTTTTCTCGCGGCTTTATCTGAGGGGTCGTTTAAAATCATATTTTTTTTAATATTTAATATTTGTTTTGTGTATATTTTAGGCATTTGCGATAAGTATATGAAGGTTCACCTTTACAGTAAAAGTATTTAGGTGTATTAAAATCGCAATCTTCAGTTGAGTGCGCTGTCTAATACAACATAGTTTGCTTTTACACTGTCTACTCATGTGACCAAAGAACAGAAACAGTTAAAACATTGCACTAAAGGGGGAATATATACATTAACTACACACCTATTAGCACGAAGATTTTTCGAAGGAAGTATTAATTATATGAGAAAGAGGTCGACAAATGATCTCTTTGTAGACCTTAACAATATAGCTGAATATTCCATCATTTCTCACCGAATAACTGGAGTTAAGTTTATTAATAGCTTCGAGGGTGTCTATGTTACAAATAGGAAAATAATAAAAGGTTATATCATGACGAGGGATGAACGAATTTTTGTAATCATAGTTTATATGATTTTCAGTATCTTGAATTGTACTTTGAGAAATATTTGAGAAGTAAATATTGAAGTTGTTCGCTACGGTTTGTAATCTAATTTCGTTGCCAAATTCATCGGTATTACAATATTTGAATGTGTCCAAAATGACTATGTTACAGTGACAATGATTTGTGCTTTAAATCTGTTCGTGATTTCCGGTTGGATATGATTCACATGATTTATCATGCCCAAGAATCTGAAGGTTTATCTCCCCAGCGTTGCCAAATGGACAGCGGGGAATTATCGTACATATGTTGCAAAATTATCGCATTTAATCGTACATTTATGCTACCGTACAATTTTTATCGTATCTACATAAAAAATCAATATACTGATAAATGAAATACAGTTATTTAAATGATATATTTACGATTATTTACATATATTCAAAATCTATTTAGAAATTAACAATATTAAATACAAACCATAGATATAGATTGATACACTTAAGATAATCTCAAATGCAATAATGGCTACTTCTTGCGTTTGTCCTGAGGCATATAAATTCGCTGAAGTCATCGATCCTAACATTTTTTTTGGAGGTTTTAAATTATAACAGCCATTTTCCAAATTAACATGTTGGGACGAAAGTAAAATTCCATTAAGTGTACTTGTTAAGAGTTTGTTTCTTGATTTAGTTTTCATTAAATTTACTTTCGAGAAAACACGCTCACAACTGGCACTTGAATGTGGTTAACGACAATGTATTCATTGCTAATCTACTTAAGTCAGGGAACAGTGGTTCTCTATTAAATCCTATTATTCTGCTTATTTCGTATTAAAATTTATCAATTTCTTCTGTTTCGGGAAAAATTTCAATTTTTTATTCAAATTTCTCCACTGATCATCTATTGTCTGAAGCTCTTGTATATTTTTTGGATCACAAATAAGAGGAATGTTCTCAATGTTCTTTTTAGATAACATGTTTATTTTACTGAATATCGGCATTATTAAAATCGTATCCTTTTCGAATTTCGACACACGCTGTTATTAAACCAGTGGCGAAGGGAAACCTCCGCAAGACTTGCCCTCCCATAAAAAAAAAAAATTAAATTATTTTTTTTTTTTAATATTTAGATATGTCTTCAAAAATACATCAAATTATGTTCTATACAAATTTTTGTCCAAGGCTTGGTTGACTAGTTACGAATTAATTATCATGACCATGGAAACGTTACATATAAGTATGAAAAATATGAGACTTGGAAAAATTTTAAATAATTTTACAAAAAAATTTCAAAATTTTTCGTTTTATCAAAAAACGTCTCAAATAAAAGTTATTAGTTGTGGTATTATTTAAATAAATAAATAATAATTTTAGTTAAACAATAACTTTATTAGTTTTTAATATACACCTGTTCAATGAGCGTGTTCGGACTGACTGCCTGTAAGTAACTACAGTCTGTGTCCGGGCATTCTCATACATGTCCCAACATTGCAACAATATAAATTTATAATTTAAATAACATATATCTATATATTACATTAGTAATAGCATTTATAGTAACTTTTGTTCAATAAATTCTTTCGCAATATTTTTCTGTTGCTAAATATTCGCAAAAATCTTAAAATCGACACGAGTAAACTCCCATTTCTAGTCAACCGATCTTCCTAAAAAACAATAGGGTTCTTTCCATTTAATAGGAGAATTTTTTAGTACCAGAACGAATTCTCTAAGTTGAACCGTTCTTGAGTTATCGTGTATAGACACACACACACACACACACGCACGCACACACGCACGCACGCACGCACGCACTCACACACACACACGCACGCACGCACGCACGCACTCACACACACGCACGCACGCACGCACGCACGCACGCACACACACACACACGGACGGACGGACGGACGGCACTTCGAAAATAGATTTTTTGGATTCCCTGGGCCATGAAACGTGGTCATCAGTCAAAATCTCGACATCGAAAATTTTCGCGAATACAATACTTGCCCCTTATATATTAAGGTCGGGCAAGTAAAAACGCCTGCATCTTTCACTACTTTTCGACCTTCACTATTTTTTGAGCTTCAACATGAATAAGTTCAGTTACGTCTTCAACCTTATTTGAAATACTATCCATGTCTGCATACTCTAAAACCTTGTGGTACCCATTGAACAGTACACCACTGTGATTGGTACTTTTTATTTTTTTCTTGTTTTGCATTTTGAAATTATCTAATGTAAACACATAAAGATAAGAAATTCGTCTGTCAATAAATTCAGTATTTGAATAAACTTCTCAGTCTAACAAGATGAAGTGCAATTACTTGTGTTTGTTCATGGTGTTTGTGCTCGGGTTAAAACAGTGTTCTACTAATGGAGATTACAACTGTGCACCTTGTACATGTGTCAGTAAGAAAACTCGTACATCTGCAGTACCAAAAATAAATGTTAAGTGTACAAATCTGTTATACAATACAAATATATTCAATCAACTGCAAATAAAACACAGTGAATATGTAAATCGAATAGCGATCTATAATCAAACCATAACAAATTTAACAGTAAACCAATTTTCCGCCAGACTAAAAGTTCCAAATCTTGAAGATTTAACTTTAGACGAATGTGAAATTGTAACTATTCACCAAAATACATTCAAAGCAACTCCCAAACTTGAGAGGTTAAAACTCTCTCAAAATATGATCGAAGAATTACACGAAAACACATTTCAAACAAATACTGAATTATATATCTTAAATTTAGAATCGAATAGATTAAAGGAATTGAAAGAAACAATATTTTTCAATCTGTCACGTATAACATCATTATATCTGAGACAAAATAACCTGACACATCTTCCAGAAAATATTTTTGTGAACAACTTAGAACTTGAGGTAATACATTTAAATAATAATAACCTGACACATCTTTCAGAGAATATTTTCTTAAACAACAGAAATCTTTTGATTATATATTTAAATAATAACAAACTGACACATCTTCCAGAAAATATTTTCGTAAACAAAACAAAACTTTGGTTAATATATTTAAATAATAATAGCCTGACTCATCTACCAGAGAATATTTTCGTAAACAACACAAAACTTTGGACAATATTTTTAGATAATAATAACCTGACACATCTTCCAGAGAATATTTTTGTAAACAACAGAAAACTTAGTGTACTACATTTAAATAATAATAATCTTACACATCTTCCAGAAAATATTTTCGTAAACAACAAAAAACTTAGTGTAATACATTTAAATAATAATAATCTGGCACATCTACCAGAAAATATTTTCGTGAACAACACTGAACTTGAGAGATTACATTTAAATAATAATAACCTGACAAATCTTCCAGAGAATATTTTCGTGAACAACACTACACTTACGGAACTACATATAAATAATAATAATCTGATACATCTTCCAGGAAATATTTTCGTTAAAATCAGTCAACTTACGGAACTACATTTAAATAATAATAACCTGACAAATCTTCCAGAGAATATTTTCATGAACAGTAGTGAACTTACGGAACTACATTTAAATAATAATAACTTGATACATCTTCCAGAAAATATTTTCGTTAATAACGGAAAACTTTGGGTAATATATTTAAATAATAATAACCTGACATATCTTCCAGGAAATATTTTCGTGAACAACAGTAAACTTAAAGAACTAAATTTAAATAATAATAAGCTGACTCATCTTCCAGAGAATATTTTCGTAAGCAACGGAAAACTTTGGATAATATATTTGAATAATAATAACTTGATACATCTTCCCGAGAATATTTTCATGAACAACAGTGAACTTACGGACCTACATTTAAATAATAATAACCTGACAGATCTTCCAGAAAATATTTTTGTAAACAACATTGAACTTAAGAAACTACATTTAAATAATAATAACCTGACACACCTTCCAGAAAATATTTTCGTGAACAACAGTGAACTTAAGGAAATATATTTAAATAGTAATAAACTGATAACTCTTAGTGCCAACATTATAAAGCGTTTAAAGAAATTAAAAACAATTAACATCGTTAATAACAACTGGAGGTGCGACTGCAACTTCACTGAATTTCAAAAATTATACTACCAACTATCAGAAAATTCATCAATATGTTCCACTCCTGAGGCATACAGAAACAAGCACTGGGAGGAATTAGATTTTTCGAAAATATGTCCACAACCAAAATCTAGTATTAAGTTGATTAGTGACATGAAAACAGGAGAAGATGTGACAATGGAATGCCAGTCTAATTCACTTACTACCAGCTGGACACTGGGTAATGGATCTGAGATTAAGCAATCTTCTAAATATAAATTAGGTGAATCAGTCCATCCTTTCCATGCATCACAACTGACGATAAAAGGCTTCACTGTGGAGGATGAAGGAATTTACAGGTAAATATTAGTTTTATGGTGGAATTCTGTGTATTTTACGGGATGAAATAACGTTTCAAATCGTTACGTTATTGTACAACGTTATTTATGTTTTGTTTTAGTTACATGTTACACGTTAAAAAAAATTAATTGTTATGTTATATAACGTTATATGAGTAGTATCAAAGACGGACATCCGTCACCCAGATTTCGACCTGGGTGATTGACTGATCATCTGCTAACTCAATTTCGATTGAGTTAGCAGTTGATTCTAATATAATTTTTCATGCTCTTTTCAATGGTGAGATTCTTTCCTTTCAAAAAACGGGTATAAATATGACTTTTTCTGTATTAAAAGTCAATGTTCGTTTCAAAAACGGGCATCTACTCACGACTTTGACTTCAAACGTGGACATCTACCGGCGGAACCAATGGCAACTCCAGATTCTGACCACGTGACCCTCGTAACAGACCTGGCGGTAGTTAGTATACATTGTGTAGCGGCGATAAGGCCTATATTTTTGTGTTTTTTGGCGAACAGTTTTGTGTAAGGATGGAGTAGTATATTGTGCCCGTAACCGAGGGAAATGCTAGGAAGAGATAATGCCAGCCAGAAAAATGAAAAAGAGATGTGGAAAAGAGGCAAAGGTAAGGATAGCATGTAGACTGCACTGCTCTAATATTTTCGTTTATTGTACAAAATGATCGATTATTGAAAGAAAAATTTGATATCAGAAATGTGAGAGGATAATGAAACATCTAATCAAAGTTTCAATGGGTCATTGCTATCATATACTCGAGATATGAGGGCTTGGGTGCCATGACAACTGGGGCCGTAAGACAATTCGGGCCGTTCACAATTGGGGCTTTTCACAACTTGGGCTATAAACAACTGGGGCGATGGACAATTCGGGCCGTACACAATTGGGGCTTTTCACAACTGGGGCGATGGACAATTCGGGCCGTTCACTATTGGGGCTTTTGACAACTGGGGCCATAACTATAAGAGCTAGAGTCTTCTTTTGTTTAAAATAAAAAATAATTATTTTACAAATTGGCATAAATTAAATTGCGCGTTCTTTTGAAAAAAAAATATATATTGTAATGGTTTGATTAAGTACATTTTGGTGGGAATTAGAATAAATTAAAAAATTGTATTTGAAAGGTTGGCTTAAGAAAAATTTCGTGATTATTTGATTAAAAAGAAATTGTATTTTAAGTTATATTAAGTAAAATTTGGTGCTCTTTTGACTATATATTCCAGAAATTAAATTCTGAACCAATAGAAAATGTGTATGTACACGTGTATTCGAAGATATTATTCTAATAAAATGTTACGATCGGCGAGAATCTTAAAGCACCAAAGATTATGTATTTGAAAATTTAGTCACATTAGAGACATGATAGGTATTATCAATTTTTTTATATTATGTTTATCTAGAAAATGTTGCCCGTTTTAAAGAAACAATATACATAAAATACCTATGTACAAAAAAATACTATCATACATAAA
Source organism: Liopterus haemorrhoidalis (assembly GCA_963971575.1). Taxonomy (NCBI): domain Eukaryota; kingdom Metazoa; phylum Arthropoda; class Insecta; order Coleoptera; family Dytiscidae; genus Liopterus; species Liopterus haemorrhoidalis. The sequence goes on along the minus strand of OZ020622.1, from coordinate 33,963,402 downwards.
AAAAAAAAAAAACTAGGAAAATCAAATAGTCAAACAAAAAATAACTGATTTTGTCGTAGTTGACTCATATTAATTAAATTTAGTTAAGAAAAATATTTACTTCTAAAATTAAATACATTTTTTATTTATTTATTCAAAAGAACACTTAAATTTACTTAAGCCAACCCTTAAAATACATTTTTTATTTATATAGTCAAAAAAGCACTAAATTTTATTTAATCTATCCCTTAAAATACAATTTCTTTTTAATCAAATGAACACGAAATTTTACTTAAGCCAACCCTTAAAATACAATTTATTCTAATTCCCACCAAAATATACTTAATGAAACCATTAAAATATTTTTATTCAAAAAAACACGCAATTTAATTTATGCTAAGTTGTAAAATAATTATTTTTTATTTTAAACAAAAGAAGACTCTAGCTCTTATAGTTATGGCCCCAGTTGTCAAAAGCCCCAATTGTGAACGGCCTGAATTGTCCATCGCCCCAGTTGTCAATGGCTCCAGTTGTGAAAAGCCCCAATTGTACACGGCCCGAATTGTCCATCGCCCTAGTTGTTAATGGCCCCAGTTGTGAAAATCCCCAATTGTATACGGCCCGAATTGTCCATCGCCCCAGTTGTCTGGTTACCGAGGGCTTGAATGTCAGTAGAGATAAGCGCACATTTGGACGGGTCGCAACAGGTCAAATCGCAACGCAAAATCCGCTTTCATATGTTTATATGCGAGCGGACTTTTGTTTTTATTTATTTATTTTGTTTGTTTTGAGTAAACTATGGTTATTTTTGTATCAGTAAAAATAAAGTTCAAAACGTATTTAAACAATATTCATTTACATTCGAACCCATTTCCTTGTCTGAATTTCTATAATTTTTTAGATACCAGACCTAGAACCGGATTCTGTAAGCTTAGTGAACTACAAACAAATGGCTTAACTAATAATAATAATAATGATTTTTATTTATATAGCTTGTAGCTAATAATAGAAATTTACAAAATATTACTTATATATAAACAACTTTACAAAAAATATATTTACATGGTTAATGAAAAAATATAATTATAGCCTATGTTAATTATTACTCTCTAAAAATATTCTTAAATTCTTCTTAAATATAGTTAGTGATCCTATTGATTTTAATTCCCCTGGTAAACTATTATATTCTAAAGCTCCTCTATGCATATTGTTTTGTTTTGTGCTTACTTTCTTTGTACCCGTTATGTAAAATGACCCAGTCTGTCTCGTATTATACGAATGTATTTCCTCAATCCTTTTTAAATTTGACCCCAAATACTGTGGCAATAAACCTTTGTCCAATTTATACATAAAAATCATACCATTATATTTAATAAATTGTTTAATATTTAACCATATTAAATCATTTAACATTTTTGATATACTAGTGAATCTGTTACATTTTAGTATGATACGCATCGCTCTATTTTGTAGTAATTGTAATTTATTAATGTCACTGTTGTTAGCTAAATACAGTTAAATTACTAAGAGTTAAATTAAGCTTTCAGAAACCGGCCCTAGACTTTTATAAAATTATTAATTCTTGTGGGAGTACTTACATTAGTACTTACATTAGCACTTAGTAAGAGTGTTTACATCAAAATCAGCCAAATTGGTTTCAAAAGCGGACATCAGTATTTTTTAAAGCTAATTTCAAATATTTATTCGATGAAATTGACATTGGTTACTTTACAATACCATTCCTGTAGTATTAATCTAAATCAAGCAAAAAAACCACCGAAAAATGTTAGTTAGTTAGTTAAAAAAAAAAATGGCGCCCAGCAACAAAGGGTATTTGCGCCTAACGCAGCCATCTAAATGACTACGCTACATAATAAAAACAATAAATTAGAAAATAAATAAATAAATAAAATCATGAAAATAACGCATACTCAATAAAAGAAATCTTGTACGGACAAATACAAATAAATAAAATAAAAAGTCTGTTCGAAAAAATGAACAGACTGAGGGTGATGGTAAGAGGCTGTAAAGATCACAGTCAATAACTAGAACACATTAAAATAAGGTGCAAAACTTTTACACATAAAACGATAGTAAGTTCGATTTTCTCACCTAAAGCAACTGACAGGCCATAGCACAAGCCTAGCCTCTTCCTGACATCCTCGAACTGCACACACTCGGTTAAAAACTGTAACACAGACAAATCTGTGTTACACGTCTCACAGATAGGGGACTCTTCACCTCGAAGAAGGTGTCCATGGGTCCACCAACAGTGACCTATACGAAGGCGTGTGATGGCGGTTTCCTCCCTGCGGTTAATCCTGCAGTAATAACCCCATGGTTTAACGTCTCCCTTAATCTGTCTCAACTTGACGTTCTGTATACTGCTCTACTCATGTTGCGACCTGGCTAAAATCAGATGTTTCAGATGACTCTTTGCGTCTTCTGAAAATATGAAACTCACATCAATCACAGGTCTGTGGGAGGCGGATTTTGCAGCTTCATAGGCCGCTTCGTTGCCTTTAATACCAACATGTCCCGGTATCCAAAACAGCTCCACCCTCACATTCTGAGCATTCAGATTGTGGAGTAGCAACCGGATCTTTAGTACAAGAGGATGCACTGGATCTGGATCTTGGATACTGTTCAGAGCGCTCAGCAAGTCCGTCAAGATAACACTTGACCGACTTTGCTCTGACGAAACAAAACACAGAGCCTTGAAAATAGTTATACTTCAGCAGAGTACACACTGCACGTTATGGAGTGCAGACGGTACCAAAAAATGTTACATACACACTTCACAACAAAAAATCGTCTTTTTCTCGAACACGAGCAAAAGATAGATGTCCGCCTTTGATAATAAGCTACTCATATAACGTTACGTAAATAATGTTATATAACGTTATAAAAATAATTTTTGCTTGCATTTCTTAATGTCAAGAATTCTTATAGACTAAGGTATATGGTCGTAGAATATTGCAGCCAAATAAGGACCAGTTTCAGATTTCCCAGTCTGATGTTCGGAATAATTAAATTATGCTGAGAGCATTATTTACAATTTCATTTATGTTAAGAGAAAGAAATAACTGCTGATTTTCTTGCATTTAATGTCAATAAATTGTTGCAAATCAAGTCTTTGTATTTGACATCACTACTTCAGATAACTGTTGATTTTCACTTACATTTAATGCCAATAAATTGCTGCAAATCCAGTCTTTGTTATCGCTACTTCAGATAAGATGTCAAATTCACCAAGTCTGGCATGTTTGTTTAACACGTTTGTGTAATCGGGCTTTACTAAATTAATATTGCAATTGTAGATGTAGAGGAGACGGTTACAATGGTACTACGAGCAATAGTTTTATACTGAAACTAAATGAAATTCAATGCCGGGTAACAGCCAGGGTTGAAGACATCTCAGATGTCAGCAGGATAAGCAAGGATCCCGCAATTATATGTCAGTCAGCCCCATCAACTAAACCAACAATAGAGCTAACAATGCTGCATAGCAATGGAAGCATTCTTCCAGAGAGGACTCTGCATCAGTCTTATCCATTCAATAATTCCACTGTAGTTGGAGTGTTGAACAGTGTTTACAGTATTACCATATCTGTGCTCAACAATGATATATGCAGGTAAGACAATTTTGACCGTCACTGTTTGATCACATTTCAATGTTTTGGGAGAGTTTTGGATATTGGTGGGATGAATAGGTCTTGAGTTGCTGTTTTCGAGATCACCAGTGGAATTCTGAAAGTTTGCGTTAAGTCACTACAAGAGTTAATGTTAGGTCACGGCGGTTTTTGTCGTATTGCGATTTTGAACGTAAGTTCCGTGCACGTTAACGCTGAAAGTTGGAGTGACTTGACGCCAGATGATCGCAGCGTTGAGAGATAGCTTGTACTAACATTAACATATTCTAACATCTAAAATTCTAGATTCGAAGTTATAATATAATTAAAATTACATCAATCTTTATCAAATTACGCATCTGACTGCATATTATTCAACAGATAACATAAAAAAAAAAAAAAAAAGTAAGCTATAAAAATCTTTATAGAAGATTATTTTATTGAATAAAACCACGTTGAGTAAAAATTCTAAAAATTACTTGGGCACGGGGGAGGTAAAATTTAAAAGTTAGAAAATAAACCGCTCGGTTTATTAGTCCCGGGGGGTGATTGTGCAAAAATTTTAAAATCACTTGATGACGAGGGGATAAAAAATCAGAATACTAGCAGGGGGCAACCTTTTCTAAAAATCACTTGAAAGGTGGGCAGAAATAAAAAAAAAAAAAAAAAATACTTTGTTGTGTATTATATATAAAGTAATTCTCACTATTTAATTATAATGTATTTTTTATTAATAATCTGTATCTATTACATTCACTTACAATGACATTACTATCAATATAACAATTATTGTTTTTTCCAAGACTTACTATGATATGTTACATCTTGCTATTTAAAAAAAAAAAAAAAAAATTGGCGAAGGGACACCTCCGCTAGACTACTTGCCCTCCCATAAAAAAAAATAATAATAAAAAAAATACATAAAAAAAAAAAAATTAAAAGAAGATTTAGGTAAATCTTTAAAAATACATCAAATTATGTCCTATACAACTTTTTGTCCAAGGTTTGGTTTACTAGTTACGAATTTTTTAAATTTTAAAGTTCAATAACTTCCGTTTCCAGTTTCGGATTTTAATAAAAAACAATAGGGTTCTTCCCAATTATTAGGAGAATTTTTTAGTACCAGAACGAACTCTTCAAGTTAAACCGTTTTTGAGTTATCGTGTATACACACAGACACACACACAGACACACACACACGCACGCACGCACGCACGCACGCACGCACGCACGCACGCACGCACGCACGCACGCACGCACGCACGCACGCACGCACGCACGCACCCACACACACACAAATTTTCGCGAATACAATACTTGCCCCTTATATATTAAGGTCGGGCAAGTAAAAACGCCTGCATCTTTCATAGAAATCTAGTTTTGCTGTCGCATCAGTTATAGAATTAATATTCTGTAAAACATTAACTTCTAAATATATATTTTCACGCCGAATAAATTTGGAACTGTTTGCGATTACAATACTTGCCCCTTATATATTAAGGTCAGGCAAGTAATAACAAAATCAATCTACATTAATACAATAATTAATATAAATATACAGTTTGTACTAATATAAAACATAGTCTTTAAACTTTGCTGGAACTTTCTTTGTCCGAGTAACTGGCAAGTTGTCATTATTACTATTAGGAATATTTTCATTGTCTGCCTGATTATTTTCATCTTCCATCAAAGTTTCAAACTGTGTTTTATTATGCGATTTACAAAGATGCTCTCTATTCCTTCTAACTATATTACTCTTTGAATTCTTAACTATATATGATCTAGGCTTTTTTGCCTTTCCAATAATAACACCTTTTTCCCAATGTTTGTTCCTCTGTCTATCAGTATTGATTAATACCTGATCTCCTACTTCTAGCTCTTTTAAATCTCTAGCATGCGTATCAAAATACTTTTTATACAATTCTTGTTTCATTTTTAATTTTTCATTAATAACCTTTGTGTTTTGCAATTTTGGTTGTAATAAGTATTTACTTATCGGTTACTTTGTTTTTATCCTGCTGTTAAACAGTAACTGACAAGGAGAATCATTTAATCCTACCGACTGCGCCATGTTATTTATTATATATAAAGTAATTCTCACTATTTAATTATAATGTATTCTTTATTAATAATCTGTATCTATTACATTCACTTACAATGACATTACTATCAACATAACAATTATTGTTTTTTCCAAGACCTACTATGATATATTACAATTTGAAGGCGGAGGAGTTAAAAGTTCAGAAAATAAGTTGGGGCAACGGGGGACAAAAATTCTAAAAATCACTAAAACAGGAAGGCGGCAAAACTTAAAAACAAATCACTTGAGAATCGAGTGCAGACTTTCAAAAGATCACCTGGGGGGCGGAGGAGTAAAATTCAGAATATCAAATTGGGGAGACAAAATTTAGTGTAGGCCTTTTAAAAGTTATTTTTGTTATAGGTCTTCTGTTGAACACCACTGCAATTGAGTATAAATACAGTCTGTTCCAAACGGTTAAGCGGAACTAAATGGGAATTTAGTTCTTTTAGGTTGTCACAAGAAGGGACCTTGCTTGGGTTATTTCATTTTTCACGTTGGGATGTCAAAATTTAAAATTCCAACAATGAAACCATGGAAACGAATGACATATTTCAAAATTAAATATTTTTTTTAGATATTTTAATGACAAAAAAATAAATAAATGGGAAATTTGTATTAAGAATGACACAAAAAATCAAAATATAAAGAAAATGACATTTTAAAATGATATTAACCTTAACCAAAAAATGTTTATTGTAAGTATGATTTACAAAGCTTAAACAAAACGGCCAAAAGGCACGATTTAAACGATGAAAGTAACTAGATTGCAAAATCTAGTTCCGCTTAACCGTTTGGAACAGACTGTATATGACAGCAATTATATAAATTATGCAATTATAAATTATATAAATAAAATTTATTTTTATATTTTCTATAATAATCATAAAAGTATGGAATAACTGGATTGTACATAAAATAATAAATTGACAGATTGAATTAATTCAATTGTCAGGAAATACTCTTATTTGATTGGCTAAATATAAATAATGTACAAAGATCTGCAGAATGTATTAATGTTTGCGTAAAGTATTTGCGGACAGGTCACTCTGAGATTTGAGAATACCGATTAGACATTTGATCGTAACTATGGTCAGAGTTATTTAACATACACGAAACTTAACGCCAGCTTTTAGAATCCCATTGCACATTTTGACACCAAGATTTTTTCCTGGAATTCCGGAAACCTCGAAAAAACATGCAAATAAATATTTTTTTTGCAAATATATCCGTTCCATTGCAAAACTTGAAGTAAAAAGGAATAAATTATGCACAAATTTGGTTTCATAATTTTTTCTGTGGGATTACGGTCTATTTATGGAATCCATAAAAATATGTTGTTCGCCGCCAATTTAACGCAAAAATATTATAATTTGAAATCTGTTAATTTCCTAAAATATACCATTATTTTTAATATATTTTTTGTTGTTGCGCACACTTGCGAAATACCATATGTAGTCATTGGAAAGTAGTATATTATACAACGAGCATGGAATGACCATAATTCCATGCAAGTTTAATGCTTTTTCCACGACAATAACTTTATTACTTATTTAATCTTTATTCGGTTCCCTTTAAAAACTAACAATAATTTGGCAGTTGTTTTCAACCTATTTATTACGTTGCCTAGCAAAGGTCATGTATGTGTCATACGGAATGTAAATTCAGTTAAAATAATCATACTTGCGTCAGATGATTGACTGACCAAGACCAACTCAATCAAAAAATATATTTGCAAAATTCGACAACTTTAACTATATTTCATTTTAATCCGGTTTCCTATACAAACTAACAATAATTTGACATATGCTTTCAACCTATTTATTACGTTAACTAACAACGGTTGGCCATTGCTGCTTCAACCTGTTATGCAATGAGCTCAACCTGTTACGTAATGAGCTGATTACATAACAGGTCAGCGGGGTGTAGTAAAAAGGAGTGGGGAACGTGCTACATTTACTAATCACTGACACGCCTGTAATGAACGTATCTATATATATATATATATATATATATAAGGAGGAAATAAAAATTCTTGAATACTCGTCAAAAGTTTATTATAAAATATTAAGAGAAATATATATATAAAAGGCAATGTCCTGACTGACTGACTCATCACCGCCCAGCCCGAACCCCTGAGCTTAGAAACTTGAAATTTGGAGAGTATATTCCGTTCGTGACGCAAGCGCCCACTAAGAAGGGATTTTTCGAAATTCAACTCCTAAGGGGTGAAAAGGGGAGAAATGTAATTTCACGGATTCCTTAATATCTCTTAAGATCGATTGGGATTATTTATTATTATTATTATGTGCTTAAAAAGATTACCCACACAAATGCCGAAAAACTTATTTCAGGATTTTGTTCTAATCAACCCCTAAAAGGGTGATTCAACAATCGGGGTGAATTATACATCCCGTCGTATTTCCTGTGTTTGTTGAGTTATAAGGTTTCATTTTGGCACATAGGTGTCTTTAAAATATCTGGAAATAATATTGACAGTGTTTTAAAATTGCATCCCTTAAGGGTGAAAAGAGGTGAAATGTGAATTCAAGGATTTATTAATATTTCTTAGGACTTAAGGACCAATAAAATATCGACTTGGTTTTTTCTTACAATGATTGTCATACAAATGCCGAAAAACTTATTTCAGTATTTTGTCCTAATCAACCCCTAAAGGGGTGAATCAACAATCGGGGTGAATTATACATGCCTTCGTATTTCCTGTGTTTGTTGACTTACAACATACCTTTTTGGCACATAGGTGTCTTTTTTAAATATCTCGAAATAGTTTTGACAGTTCTTTTAATTTCCTCCTAAATGGTTAAAAGGGGTGAAATGTGATTTCAATGATTCTCTAATATCTTTGAGGATCAATAAAATATCGATTTGGTTTTTTCTTATAAAGATTACCAATACAAAGGCCGAAAATCAGATATCGACTTGGTTTTTGCTTACAAAGGTTGCCCATAAAAATGTTTAAAACAGAAATTCAGGATTTTGCCCTAATCAACTCCTAAAGGGTTGACATAGAGACATGAAATTCGGGAAATTTATTCCCTCCATGACGTAAGCACCCACTAATATGGAACTTTACAAAATCGATCCCTAAGGGGTGAAAAGGGCTGAAATGTGATTTCACGGATCCCTCAATATCTCTTAGGACTACTGAGATATTGCCTTTGTGTTTGCTTACAAAAGTTACCCATACTTATTTAAACTCAAACTTATTTTAATATTTTACCCTAATCAACCCCTAAAAGGGTGGATCTATATTCAGGGTATAGAACCCTTCGTCTTTCCTTCGTTTGTTAAGTTATAACATTCCATTTTGGCATATATATGTCTTTTTTAAATATTAAAAAAGTTTTGCACTCAGTATGACGTAAGAACCCACTAAGAAAGGATTTTTTGAAGTTCGACCTCTATGTGGTGAAAAAGAATAAAAGGTTTTTTCACAGATTCCTCAATATCTCTTAGGACAAATGAGATATCGACTATGTTTTTGCTTACAAATGTTATCCATACACATGTTGAAAAACAAACTGAGTATTTTACACTAATGACACTAATGAGATCGTCAATATACCGTAGCAAAGCACGGGTGCTCAGCTAGTATTTATATCATCATCTTCAGCCCATAAACGTCCCACAGTAGTCTCACGGAGCCGTAAATTCACTACCGTACTGCTACTTTTATGTTGGGCACGACCCTTTCACTCCAAAGAGTGAAGTTTCAGGTCTACTCTCACGGTGACCTAATCCGGGTTGGGAGCGGTGATATATTTATGATATGATGCTTTTTTTTAATTTTTATTTATTTTTTATTATTTTAAATGAGGATGAGGTGAAAAGGACAAATACAAATATCCATGCGCTAGCCGGGATTCGAACCCGGGACCTTTAGCACGAGAAGCAGGGTCGCTACCACTGCGCTACTGAGGTCGGCAGTATTTATATAGTATTTATATAGTCGTGGATAAATATATTTCTGAAACTAACCTAGTGTATTAATTGAATAATTGATTATTTTAGTAAAATATTTTTGTCGTCAAATGTGACCGAAAACAACATTTCAAGACATATTTATCGCGGCAATATCCAAAACTCCCGCAAATATTTCTTTCAAAAACTACGAATTACCTGGAATAAATATTAATGTATGTTTTAAGGTGCGTGCTGCAGAATAAAATTACTGAACTTCCTGATGACGAGAAATCAGGGAGATTTCCTGTAGGGATGAAAGGAGACAATTTAACATTTACTGATACTTCGAAAGAATCTACAACAATAACTGGAACAACGGATGAAATTGTAACAGTGACTGAAAAACTAGAAGTTAATATTAAAAATATTGTTATAATTGTTTCAGCAGTTATCATATTTTTTATTATTATTGGAGGTGTTATATTTATGATACGTCGCCGTTTCTGGGCAAGTAATTCGTCACAGTTTGTAATAGGTTATTATTCCTCTTCACGATTGCGAGAAAACCAAACACCAGAGACATCTGAACTTATAACTATACAATGAAATTGAAACAGATAATCCTACAACAAAAAAAAGGTAAGAACAAAAAACAAAGCTGGGTAGAATTTATAATAAATGAATTTTCCTACGACTATTATGAAACTGTCTCAATTCGCTATTGTTATTTGAAAGGAAATTAGCTTAATTTCATATACATATCAGTCTAAGCCAGGCCTGGGCAAGGGCGGCCCGTGAAGTATTTTATAAATTATTGTGTCCTGCAAAAATATTACTGTCTGTCCAATATAAATTGGCGAATGAAAAGATTTTTAGAAAAAAAAAATATTCAATACATTATTTGAATTTGAAAGAGGGCATCTTAAAGTGGTGGGCCGCGAAAAGCCGCGAATTTAACAATTGTTCATTGTTATATTATTTAAAAAGGGTAAGTAGCTTTAACTTTAATGTTTGACAAAATTTTTATTCTTTATTGTACATAGATTACACAGCCCAACAGACATTTTGATGCCAGCGAGTTTTTAACTGTCTCTAGGTAATTTTTGGGCACAGAATCCTAAATAGTCGTCAGATTTGGTCTATCAGATCTAGTTTTTGAGATACGCTATATTGGTCTCTTTTACAATAAAATATCTTATTTCTTAACTTGTGTATTTTTCACGTTATTACTGTTAGTATTTGCTCCAACTGCCAGTTATAAACACAAAGAAGACAAAGTAAGGTATTTATTTCACAAAGTAGATAAGTATACATTCTTCACTTATCACTTAAAAATGTTCTTTTGTACGACTTTCTAGCATGAAGTTTACCTGAACAGTCTTTCTGAAGACTCCAACAGTAGTAGGCCATCATGTGGCTATCTTATCTTCCTTGACATCTATCTACCATAGTTTTATGTCCTGATGCAATCTTTCCCCCGGTGCTTTACTAAAATCATCTAGGTTTTCTGGTAAGTGGTCATAATACAACCGAGAATATTAAAGTTGGAAAGTATATTTTCCACTAATTCTCTGCCTTATGATTTCCAAGAAAATTTTGTACTACTTGAATAAATGAACACCAAAAATTAGATTCAATCTCGTTCATTGATGCGGTTGGATTGGATTGTGGATCTTCAGTAGGTTGCCTTATCTGAGGACCATCAGATATTCTGGCTTTTAGTTTTTTAGAGTTTATCCCAGGAAATTTACGTGTCAAGTAGCCTACACAAAGTCCATCTTGATTTAAAGCCTTCAAAAATTGCTACATAAGCCCAAACTTGATATGCAAGGGTGGGAATATAATTTTCTCTCTCGCAACCAAAGGTTCGTTGACAACGTTTTGTTTTTCTTGAATTATGACATTTCTTAATGGAAATCACCCAATTTCTGTTAACCCAGTGCTGATCCTTAGCTCTGCTGTCCCAAAGACATAAAAAACAAGGATATTTTGTATATCCACTTTGCTGTCCAAGGAGGAAGTTTACAGTTTTTAGATAAAAAAACTAAAATAAATTAGTCTGTATCTCAAAAACTAGAGCTGCTACGAAAAAGAGTCAGGTATTTTTGGAATCAGCACATCAAAAATATCCAAAATCAGTTCTTACTTTTCCGGCACCAAGATAAAAAAATTATTTTGTTGGGCAGTTTTATTGAATGATCTGAGCGTAAAAAAATATATGTATAAATGAAACAAAAAAATATTTTTTTAACCAACATGGGTGCCAAAAAATAAATTTAGGGGGGCCGTGGGTTATCGATTTGAGCTGCAGGGGAGCCGCGACATCAAAAAGTTTAAGAAGCACTGTTTTAGACGATAGCGCGCGACATGTATGTCGTACCTGTGACTATCGCATATCAACGGAATCAGTAAGTCGTTAGCCATGGATTGAGAACCGCGAATCAGATAAATTCGCGATACTATAGGGGTTATTGTTATAAACCTCTTTAATGGGTCTAATTCTCATTGAACTAAAATATTTCTTAGAGTCAAAATCCAAATTCCTACCGAACTTTGAATAAAAAGAGGAAATTTTTAAACATTGTCACCAGATCGCTCCTAGGCTTTCAGGTCAAAACTGCTCTCTCGCTTCTCGGTCTGAAAGCAACTCGAAAGCAAATCTTAAGTCTCGTTTCAAGGAAGTAACAACTTCTCAGCGGGCCACCCACCAAACATCACTGTTCGCTTCTCGGCGGGCCACCTACCAAATCCCAACGGTCGCTGCACGGCAGGCGTTCCATATTCACTACTAGCTTCTCGGTTGGCATACCCTCCGCTACACACCATCCCGGCCCGACGCTGGCCAAACGCCGAGGAAAGGCGTCCCGCCTCCGCTTCAACAATGGACAAGCGTTCCGCCGTAGCCTCGTGGCGTTAGAGTTATCTAAATCCTACTCTGACGTTCAGAGGGCGGCGCAACGCCACCTATTCCGAAACAAGAACCCAAGATCCAAACTATTTGCGCCACCTCCATCTCGCGAAAAATCTCAGGCGTTACCAAGACCGACCACTTGAAAAAGCCGTGTGAGGATTCCACTCGCCGCATCAACCCCATCTCAGCCCGACCAACATCAACCGCCTTACCCCCCGACAACATCATTATCATCGCCGACCGACTTCACGGACCTTGTGAGGGCTCGATGGAACGAGCTTTTTGGGCCTGAGTCACCGCCGCATACACCACCAACCAAACGACGCCCGTCCATCTTCTCGCTGTCCCCAACAGCGTCCTCAACAAAGCCAAAACTCCCATTTACTCCACCACAATATTCTCCCTTTCATCGAAAGCACCTGGCCCCCAGGACACCAGACATCAGGACGCCCTTATAGTTCCGTATCCAGGACCGGATCCACTAGCTCTTTGGAGCTGACACCCCATCACCGCCAACTTCGCCATTTTTCCACGACTTGGACGCTGTCACCTGTCACCACTCCCAGCAATCCGAATACCCCGACCTATGCCCCCTTCCTAAGTCCATCACCCCAAACGCCTCCGCGCCTCACGAAGAGACGTTTGGAGTTTTCAACTAATTTTTATTATCGTTATTTATTTGTTTGTTATTGTTATTTCTTTTGTTGTTACGTTTGTTATAATGTTTACCGAAATCATCTATTTGTTTAATTCTTGTTTTCTGTCTATTGAATATTCTTGTGTCGTCAATTTCTATTTTGCAATAAATGTTTAAAAACTATATCAATGTTTCAATTATAAATCATCATCATCCCCCGTCACACTTTATCTTTCAGAGCACTTAGTGGGGACGTAGGCTTTTCAAGCCAAATAGGCATATAAACACCCACACCGACTGAGCTAACAGCGGGCATATTCGTTACGAGTAGATACAGGGAAGACTTGCACTACTCTCTTCTGTGTCGCACTGCGGTAGTGACCTGAGGACCTCCTCCGAGGGCACTCCCGTTACAGCGGTTCCAATAAAACACATTAAAATGATTTTTAATTGTGAGTCATACAAACCGTCCGATACGTCCAGTTGCATATTGTCCCTAATCTGTTCGGCGGTCTGGTCATATGGTCAGTCGGGTCGGGTGACTAGCCAAGTTTTACGACTTAGTTTGACGACTTTATATACCACCTCACATCTGTACATTTTCTCCCTCTGTTTATCAGTTCGTTCGTCAGTCTGTCAAGTTAAAACGTATTAAAATTTTGATCTCCTACAAATAATTGCCTTTTGTATATATCTCTCAAATTAAAGTTTGTGTGTGTTTCGTGTTGTTACGTAATAATAAAAAAGAATAAATTATAATAAATATTAAAAAATAAATAATACACCTAAAATGAATAAGAGAAGAAAAGCCGATACGGAGAAGCGTGTTTTTAACGAAGAATGAAAAACAAAATACTTTTTTACTTATTTTAACAATAAAACTATTTGTCTTATCTGCCACTATAACATTAATAATAATAATAATAATAATCTTTATTTTTTATAAACTTATTACACATAAAATAATATATAAGTAAAACAATAATTATATAAATAAAGACAAAGTGCCATTTCAAGGCAATCTAAATAACCACTGAGGCCTGTAGAGGTCTGTGTGTGGTTTCATTCTGATATTTGCACTTTAATGGTCTATATCTTACAACAGTATAATAATAATATACAGTAATAAATTTATAAACATTTCACATACATATACAATTAATTATACCAAACTATACAAAACTGAGCGCAAACTTGACCAAAACTGAGAGCACAAAACACAATAATCGGGGTTTTTATTTGTTATAATTTACGTTTGATTATTTCAATCCGATATGTAAAAGTTTTTAAATATGTTTTTTAATTTATCTTCCGTAAGGTTTCTTACGAAGAGTTTTATAATTTTTTTATAGTTATTATTGTGTAACAAAATATCTTGGCTATTGGTGTATGTTTTAAATTCATTATACACCTTATGGCTATAATAAAGGAAACTTGCCTTGCCCAGTTCTTTATTTAATTTGCTGGGCCGTGCTTGATTTTGACTTCGCGTATTATAAGTATGTTCGGGAAAATTTAATGAACTGTTGTCTTTATACAAATATTTTAATATAGCTGATGCGTATATTTGCGATACGTGACTTATTGAGAAGTTATGAAATAAATTTTTGGATGGGTATCTTCTATTTTTTTTATGAATTATTTTAACTATTCTCTTTTGTAATATTATGATATTTCTAATTATTTGTTTACCTGCCCCACCCCAGCCTAGTATTCCATAGCCAATAACTGATTCTGTCACTGCATAATACACAACTTTTAGTTTACTAACGGGAAGTATTTGAGACAATTTACGAAAAATAAAAGTTAATTTTCTTAGATTGTTTGCTAGGTTTTCAATATGTGCATTCCATCTTAAATGTTGATCTATATACAAACCAAGATATTTTGTTACATTTTTTTTCTCTATAGTTTTATCACATAAACAATCATGTCTTTTACAAGCCATCTCGTGAAACTTGAGGTAATTTAGATCCGGCTGAGTAATACTGTAAGAAGTAAAAGTTAAAAAGTGCGTTTTTGAGAAATTGATTGAGAGCTTATTTGTATCAAACCAATTTTTCATTAACTGTAAGTTTTTTGTAGTGCTATTTTCAATATCTAGCCACGATTTACCCTCAACAAAAAGTACTGTATCATCTGCATAGGAAAGTAGGTTTCCTTCAAAAATTTGCAGTGTTAAAAAAATATAATATCAAAAGACATTTCGATTCCAAACATAATGGATATAACACAGAATTAACTTCGGAAGCCCGATCGAAAGAAGCAGATAAATAGGTCACAATTTATTCTCGCAACAAAACACATTTTCGCGAATGACTATAAAACAAGAAGATGCAACAAAAGCGGGTTATGCAATTACCCATATTATTGCAAAGAATAATAAACCATTATCTGATTATGAATATATTAAGGAATGCATGATTGCAGCTGCTGATATTGTAAATCCGAGTATTAAAAACAAATTACAAAATATAAGTTTATCTCGACGGTCAATAACACGTAGAATTGAATGTATTGGTGAGGATGTGAATATGCAACTGTTATCAATAATACAATCGATAACATGGTATTCAATCGCTCTTTTAATGGTGACCCCTTAAGGATTTTTACTTATAACTTGCTTAATTATCCACACTTTGCCAACGGAGTGGCCGAGCGGATTAAGTCGTGCGGTTTTAGACTGCTAGAAACAGTCTGAACTGGGCAGTCGGTGGGTCGAGCCTCATTCGTTGGTGATATTATTCTGGCGAGAATAATATGTTTACATTACTCTCATTTTCACAATCATTCACCCCTCATCAAGGTGTTGAGAAAAGTGTATTACAAATATTTGTATTAAAATAAAACAGTAATTATTACAAAATGTCAAAGCCATCATTACCCCACAGGTACGGGGTGGCAGGTGGTCAATATTACCCCTACTGATTCAGTGTAGCTTATGCTGCCAATAATTACAGTACTTAAGATATATTATAAAATTATTTGACCTTTTAATAATTGTTATCAATTATTAGTAGATATTATTTAATATTTAATTACAAAAATCACAAATGTAAAGCTTTCTATTACCTGCGGCGCATTTATCGTGAGTTCATTGACCACAAATGATACATCTGAGCCATAACTCGCGATTTTTTCCAAATACGCCACAAACCAAACATAAATTCTCATCAACTTTTTTGTCTTCATCTGCACTATTTTCAAAGTCATCAGCATCAGAGTCACACTCGCCTATTCTGTCATTCTTTTGTACCTTGCTAATTCTTTTGCTTTTTTCCCTCTTCGATTCCTTCATGGATCCTATAAAACCTTCGCAATAATTTTTACTTGTTCAGTCTTGTAGAATTTGACTCTTACAATTGGTGTTTAATATTTTGATTTTGTTCAGTCTTAACTTTTTTTCTCCCTTTGTTTCCAATATAGTTTTCATGGGAATCGACGTTATAATTTCAGAATGCTGCTTTCTGCGAGATACAATTGCAGTCTTAGAAGAAATAGGTGTTGGTAGGATATCCTCGAAGGATCTGTCTGGAGAATTATTATTAAAATAATTGGTTCTTTAATTTGATTGGCTGCTGGTAGAATCTGTTTATGATATCAAAAAGTTGGCAGGTGCAAAGTCTTCCTCCGTAAAAACGTCTGGATCTAATGGATATATCCCTGTAACTTGGAACCTTTTTATTGCTTTTTCCGGTGTAACAATCCTGCCAAAAGCATTTTGGAACAATTCTGCTACCTCAAATGGTGTGATCTTTTCATGCGGGTGCATTTTCATATATTTGTTACATTCTGTACTGAATGCAGTTTTAAGGGGACCGTAGAACGTAACATCCAAGGGCTGCAACTTATGAGAAGTGTGTGGTGGATTGTAACGCATATGGTGCCATTTTCCTTGCAATAATTATAGGCATGCAAAGTCGAGTGGGTAATGTGGTTATCTATCAGCAACAGTACAGGTTCTTGTACAGAACATTGGGTAAATTGTTGGAGAAGGCCTAGTCATTCTAGGAACAAATCTTCTGTAATCCAACATTTCTCTGAGAAACAGTATATAGAACCTGGAGGGCTCCTTTCTACATCTGCGGGTTCATTCTCTGGTGTGCGTATATAAACATCGGTGATAAGTAAGTCCTTGATGCACTAAAGCAGCATAATACTGTGATTGTTTTCCCACATTCCAAGTATAGTGGCATAACCTACTTGTTTTTGGTCTTTGATTTCAAAAATTTTGTTTGGCTTTTGTACCGTAGTAACTCCAGTTTCGGCGCAATTAAAAATCCTCGTAGGATTAAAATGAAATTTCAACATTACTTTTTCCAGATTCGAAAAAAATATAGACACCTTTTCTTGATTAAAGGCGGTAATTCTGTTGATACTTGTTGCTTCAGGTTTTATAAGCGAAATAGTTGGGTTTCGTTTCAGAAAGCCATATAGCCAGTCATTGCCAGTTGATTCATTTTCCTTATTAAAAGGACGTACATATTATTTTTCAGTGCATACTGGTACGCACACTTCTTAATCTCGTTTTTAGAAACGCTGTAAAATAGTAAGAAAGTTTAATTACTTGCTTAAGCAGTTGCTTTTCCTCTTCAGCTGAAAACAGCGATTTTCGTCTAAGAGAAGGAGTTCCACTGGATTTGTTTTTCAGTCTCAACTGAAGAGTACTTCTGGGAATATCAAATAATTTTGAAGCTTCTATTAGAGATATACCGTTCTTTACGGCCTCAAAAGCAGCATTCAGTTGATCGACTGACCACGAGGCCTTCTTAGTTTTTCTCGTATAATGAAGAGGTATCTGTAACAAACCAATAAAAAATGAACGGGGTAATCATGGCCGGCCACCCTTACCCCTGACATCATTACCTCAAAATACAATAATCTGTCAAATTACTCATAATTTTTTTTTTTTGTTTTTTAAATATGACATTCAACACCAAATTTAGTTTTAAGAATCTACGGTAAGTTACTAATTTTGGAATACTGCCTTGCCTCGTTTGGTTTTTTATTTTTATTAAACCCATTAGCGTCCATTGTACTCGCTTGATTACAGAAAATATTGAGACATTCCTTGGCCGCTACCGCCATCTATAGTTGGATAGTTGATTTTATTTATTTTTAAATAATAAGTACGTTGAATTATTATTCTTAAATGTTATTACCATTGTTCAATAGACTGTAACAAATTGTATATTTTAACAGTTATGGCTGTGTATAAGGAAGTGTTTTAGCTTCCTTGCTGTTTATTATTAATTTATCGGATTGATATAATAACATTATGTGATTTTGTCTATTTATATGCAGATAATTTAACTGTTGTTTTCGTTAGCTATTTATGGCAAGAAGTTATCTGAGATGATAACGCGTTTGTAAATAGAGTTTAATATAATTGAAGCATATCTAATTAGTAATAAATTGAAAGTCATTGAAAAAATAAATTAAAGCATGATAATTACTACTAAATATAAAATTTAATACGAGGGCTATCTTTTAAATTTTACAAAAACAAAAGAAAAAAAACTGTTTTATTACTTTTCAAAATATTTTCCTTTAAGATTTATACACTTTTGCATGCGTTAAAATCTATTCTAGAAACATTTTTTCCACTCTTAAGTTGGTATCTCAAAAACATGGTTTACGAAGGCGTCAACAGCTTCTTGAGGTGATGAAAATCGCTTTCCACGCATTTTTTGTTTAACATTGGGGAACAAAAAAAGTCATTAGTGGATAAATCAAGTGAATACGGGCATTCCACCAATTATTATTTAATCTGATTCTTCGTCCGATTTACAATCCGAGTCAGAAAACTGTACTGATTCTGAATCAGATTCCTCGAAAGAAATAATAACTGGTGGAATATCATCCACACTTAAATTACCCATTAATTTTGCCCAATCTTCCAAAATAAATTTTTCGCAATGGAGTATACTTTTTTTCCACATGTCTGGAGTGTACATACCGAGGGCCTCACGCCATACATTTGCAAGTCTGTCCTTAGAGGAGGGATGCGAATGTATATGCTTGTTGTAGAATGTCTTACAAATCCCCATGCCATCTCAATAGGATTATATTGACAATGGTATGGAGGCAATCTAAGAACATCATGACCTTCTGCACGTAACAACTCATCAATTTCATATTTTTTGTCATAGTCGACCGAAATAGATTTAACAGTACCCCACAGATCATTTTTAGTCAGTCCGTCGTCGTATTCTACTCCGTGTTCAGACAGCCATTGCTGCAGTAGAGCCTTTCGCGAAGAAAATGTGGGTGGTTTATCAAGCTGCAAGCAATGGTATGGTGCATTATCTAAAACCACAACGCATTTTCTTTCCAAAAGGCTTAATGCAGGAATGTGCTGACGAACAATCCATTTTTTAAAAATTTCTCCATTCATATTTTTATGATAGTCTCTGTCGTTATTGCCACTATCCAAAAGTAAGTCACATCCCGTCAAAAAACCCAAAGTACCTCCAGCATGCAAAACTGTGAAGCGTTTTCCCTCATATTTCAATTTTGATGGACAAGCCTTTAAATCTGATTTATTTACCCAGCGCCTAATATTTGACCCGTTCCTAAAAATCCACGATTCATCTAAATATATAAAAAAAGTATTCCCTGAATTTTTTAACTGATATATTTTCTTAAAAATTTAAGTTTGGCCGAAACAATATAGTTTTTTTTTCACATAAAATTTTGCGATTATCTACTAATTTGTACTTATATCCCATTGATTTTAAAATTCTAAATAACGTTGTACGCGAACCCTTATATTCTAAATTTTGTTTAGCGAATTCCAAAATATGATTTAATGTAAAAAACGTATTATAAGAATTATACTGATAAATTTTATTTGCCAAATCTTTTTTAAAAATGTAATTCCAAAATTCGAAATTTTTGTGCTTCACAGCACTGCATGCTTGTTCTTTTAAACTTTCTATCCCTCCATTCACAATCTTTCGTACCACTTGTTCTGAAACCTATAAAATTAAATAAAGATTAACATATAAAATATATCAAAAATTGGCAGATATCTAAAGTTGACATAAAGCTTAAACTTATAATAGGTTTTTACTTCAAACGACTCAAACATTAATTTTACCACCTCCCACTTCTTAAATTTGTTAGTTTTCCAAAATGTTTTATACGTTTTAAATATTTTCTTTTTTAACAAGAACGACACGTGTTTGCCTTTTGACATTTCTCCATTGAATGCCAATTGACATTAAAGTTACCAACATGAAACGTGATATATCCCAAGCAAGCTCGATTTTCGTGACAACTTAAGGACAAGAAATACCCATTTAGTTCCGCTTAACCGTGTGGAACAGACTGTAGTTGCATGGTGTATTTTTCATAATTTAGTAAATGTATATTTTGAGTCAATAAAACGGTACTATAATGAGCCGATTGTTGTCCCATATTAGTTAAATATACAATAATACGATTAATATATTCTAGATTGAATGGAACGATTCCAAAAATCCTGTCATTATTTGGATACGCTTTTTGAATTACTATAATTTCATTTTTTAAAGCTATTGCTAACGCATAAAGTGATGCTTCATTTCCATATGTACAATTTTCTGTGCACATTAGAATTAAGTCTTTTATTGAGTTGGTTTCAAAATGTTGGTCTCAAAAGCATCCCTATATTCTAAAATTGTCTGAACACAAATTAATTACAAGTAGTAATAATATTTTTATGTTCGTGATAAAGATTAAGATATTGCTCTATATAAACAATTTCCATCGCACGTAATTTCAATCACCTTGTAAATATTGTGTAGATCCTTAAAACATGTAATTTCGTCTCGTGTTTCAATATCAATTTTCGAATCGTATATATGTGTTTTTGGTATTAAAATTTTAATCTCATTTCATTAGAATCAGTTAAATGTTCCTGTATAATATCTGACGGATTGAATGAACACGTTTTCAGGGAAATATTTGCATTTGATAATTTTATTTTCTATGTCAATACAAAGATATAATTCGTCCTTTTCTCTAATATTTGTACTTGTTAGAACAGGATAATTGTTTTGATTTATTAATCTTAATCCTTTTTCTTGTGCAATATCGTCAGTCACCTTCGGTTGTATTTTTTTTTTTCAGACCTTAGCCTATTGATTTCTGTCGCTACAGGATCTTCACGTGCGTTTGATTTAGGACATTTAAATTTTCCTAAAATATACATGCGAGATATAGAAGTTACTCTGCTTAGTGCTACATATAACAACGAACGACTAATCCTTCTCATTTTAGTGAAATCAGTGCAAATGCTCTTACACCTTTGACCTTGGCTTTTATGAATAGTTAATGCTTCGGCGGGTATTAATGGAAATTGTTGTCGCATTACAGGAAATTGTAATTTATTTCATATATTTAAAGTAATGGTTACTTTTGTGATCGGGGTTAAGTTAGATGGTATTTTTTTATTTAAATTTTCGATTTTATGGTTAATTTTCGATTTATTACCAATATTTTTACTATGAAAATCCATCCACAAAGTACTGGATTCATTTGTGTTTGCTTTAAAAGTAATTAGTTGCAGTTCACCACAACTGCCGTTTACAAGGCCATCTTCTACGTCAACATTGTTTGTAACCATATACTTAACTCCGATTTTTAAGACAACCATGTGCGGTAATCCATTTACTTCGGATATTTTTTTATTTTTTAGTGATTTTAAAACTGATTCTTTTGTTTTGCTATTTACTTTATTAAAGTTATATCTTTTACTGGGCATTCATATTCGATGCCGGATATTTTCTTAATTTTTAAAACATTAAAATCGTAAACATCTTTATTTTCTGCAAATAATCTTATTGCTTCATCCGGTACTTCATTTTCGTTTACCTTTCTTCCCGTTAATAATTTAATATCATTTTCTGACATAACGCCTGTTGCCAAATTATTTAACGCCGTTACAAAGGCAACGTCATCTTTTTGTTTCATTATTTCCGTCAATTCATAAAATTTAAATTCATCCCATAAAGGATTTGAACCGAAAAGATTATGAAGATCATTATGGACTACTATTTTAAAGATGAGTGTATCCATTACAGGCGTAAGTTGTTGCAGATTTCCTACGGAAATGACAGATACGCCTCCAAAAGACTTATTCACCCCCATAACTTGTCTCAATCTCGTGTCCACACGGCCAAATAATGTACTCCCAACCATTGAAATTTCATCAATTATTAAAAGCTTCATATTTATCAATTTTTGATGTATTTTTTTAGCTAGATCACTGGATAATTCGGGCATTTTATCACCGAATTGACTAACTGGTAGTGCAAATGCAGTATGCAAAGTTACGTCGTTAATTAAAAATGCAGCTTTTCCTGATGGCGCACATAACAAGGTTACGATTTCATTTTTATTGGATCCCGGGATGTTGTCAAAATAATGTGTTACTGTTTGAAAAATAATTTTGTTTGCGCTTTCTATCAGCTAAGTTTTCTTTTTCTCTGCGCTGTTCGTCACATCTTATTTCTTGTTTGCGCTTTCTATCAGCTAAGTTTTCTTTTTCTCTGCGCTGTTCGTCACATCTTATTTCTTGTTTGCGCTTTCTATCGGCTAAGTTTTCTTTTTCTCTGCGCTGTTCGTCACATCTTATTTCTTGTTTGCGCTTTCTATCGGCAAAGTTTTCTTTTTCTCTGCGCTGTTCGTCACATCTTATTTCTTGTTTGCGCTTTCTATCGGCAAAGTTTTCTTTTTCTCTGCGCTGTTCGTCACATCTTATTTCTTGTTTGCGCTTTCTATCGGCAAAGTTTTCTTTTTCTCTGCGCTGTTCGTCACATCTTATTTCTTGTTTGCGCTTTCTATCGGCAAAGTTTTCTTTTTCTCTGCGCTGTTCGTCACATCTTATTTCTTGTTTGCGCTTTCTATCAGCTAAGTTTTCTTTTTCTCTGCGCTGTTCGTCACATCTTATTTCTTGTTTGCGCTTTCTATCAGCTAAGTTTTCTTTTTCTCTGCGCTGTTCGTCACATCTTATTTCTTGTTTGCGCTTTCTATCAGCTAAGTTTTCTTTTTCTCTGCGCTGTTCGTCACATCTTATTTCTTGTTTGCGCTTT
Source organism: Liopterus haemorrhoidalis (assembly GCA_963971575.1). Lineage (NCBI taxonomy): Eukaryota > Metazoa > Arthropoda > Insecta > Coleoptera > Dytiscidae > Liopterus > Liopterus haemorrhoidalis. The sequence continues at coordinate 33,940,157 of OZ020622.1, read as the reverse complement.
CTATCAGCTAAGTTTTCTTTTTCTCTGCGCTGTTCGTCACATCTTATTTCTGGTTTGCACTTTCTATCAGCTAAGTTTTCTTTTTCTCTGCGCTGTTCGTCACATCTTATTTCTTGTTTGCGCTTTCTATCAGCTAAGTTTTCTTTTTCTCTGCGCTGTTCGTCACATCTTATTTCTTGTTTGCGCTTTCTATCAGCTAAGTTTTTTTTTTCTCTGCGCTGTTCGTCACATCTTATTTCTTGTTTGCGCTTTCTATCGGCTAAGTTTTCTTTTTCTCTGCGCTGTTCGTCACATCTTATTTCTTGTTTGCGCTTTCTATCAGCTAAGTTTTCTTTTTCTCTGCGCTGTTCGTCACATCTTATTTCTTGTTTGCGCTTTCTATCAGCTAAGTTTTCTTTTTCTCTGCGCTGTTCGTCACATCTTATTTCTTGTTTGCGCTTTCTATCAGCTAAGTTTTCTTTTTCTCTGCGCTGTTCGTCACATCTTATTTCTTGTTTGCGCTTTCTATCAGCTAAGTTTTCTTTTTCTCTGCGCTGTTCGTCACATCTTATTTCTTGTTTGCGCTTTCTATCAGCTAAGTTTTCTTTTTCTCTGCGCTGTTCGTCACATCTTATTTCTTGTTTGCGCTTTCTATCAGCTAAGTTTTTTTTTTCTCTGCGCTGTTCGTCACATCTTATTTCTTGTTTGCGCTTTCTATCAGCTAAGTTTTCTTTTTCTCTGCGCTGTTCGTCACATCTTATTTCTGGTTTGCGCTTTCTATCAGCTAAGTTTTCTTTTTCTCTGCGCTGTTCGTCACATCTTATTTCTTGTTTGCGCTTTCTATCAGCTAAGTTTTCTTTTTCTCTGCGCTGTTCGTCACATCTTATTTCTTGTTTGCGCTTTCTATCAGCTAAGTTTTCTTTTTCTCTGCGCTGTTCGTCACATCTTATTTCTTGTTTGCGCTTTCCATCAGCTAAGTTTTCTTTTTTCTCTGCGCTGTTCGTCACATCTTATTTCTTGTTTGCGCTTTCTATCAGCTAAGTTTTCTTTTTCTCTGCGCTGTTCGTCACATCTTATTTCTGGTTTGCGCTTTCTATCAGCTAAGTTTTCTTTTTCTCTGCGCTGTTCGTCACATCTTATTTCTTGTTTGCGCTTTCTATCAGCTAAGTTTTCTTTTTCTCTGCGCTGTTCGTCACATCTTATTTCTTGTTTGCGCTTTCTATCAGCTAAGTTTTCTTTTTCTCTGCGCTGTTCGTCACATCTTATTTCTTGTTTGCGCTTTCTATCAGCTAAGTTTTTTTTTTCTCTGCGCTGTTCGTCACATCTTATTTCTTGTTTGCGCTTTCCGTCAGCTAAGTTTTCTGTTTCTCTGCGCTGTTCGTCACATCTTATTTCTTGTTTGCGCTTTCTATCAGCTAAGTTTTCTTTTTCTCTGCGCTGTTCGTCACATCTTATTTCTTGTTTGCGCTTTCTGTCAGCTAAGTTTTCTTTTTCTCTGCGCTGTTCGTCACATCTTATTTTTTGTTTGCGCTTTCTATCAGCTAAGTTTTCTTTTTCTCTGCGCTGTTCGTCACATCTTATTTCTTGTTTGCGCTTTCTATCAGCTAAGTTTTCTTTTTCTCTGCGCTGTTCGTCACATCTTATTTCTTGTTTGCGCTTTCTATCAGCTAAGTTTTCTTTTTCTCTGCGCTGTTCGTCACATCTTATTTCTTGTTTGCGCTTTCTATCAGCTAAGTTTTCTTTTTCTCTGCGCTGTTCGTCACATCTTATTTCTTGTTTGCGCTTTCTATCAGCTAAGTTTTCTTTTTATCTGCGCTGTTCGTCACATCTTATTTCTTGTTTGCGCTTTCTATCAGCTAAGTTTTCTTTTTATCTGCGCTGTTCGTCACATCTTATTTCTTGTTTGCGCTTCCTATCAGCTAAGTTTTCTTTTTCTCTGCGCTGTTCGTCACATCTTATTTCTTGTTTGCGCTTCCTATCAGCTAAGTTTTCTTTTTCTCTGCGCTGTTCGTCACATCTTATTTCTTGTTTGCGCTTTCTATCAGCTAAGTTTTCTTTTTCTCTGCGCTGTTCGTCACATGTTATTTCTTGTTTGCGCTTTCTATCAGCTAAGTTTTCTTTTTCTCTGTGCTGTTCGTCACATCTTATTTCTTGTTTGCGCTTTCTATCAGCTAAGTTTTCTTTTTCTCTGCGCTGTTCGTCACATCTTATTTCTTGTTTGCGCTTTCTATCAGCTAAGTTTTCTTTTTCTTTGCGCTGTTCGTCACATCTTATTTCTTGTTTGCGCTTTCTATCAGCTAAGTTTTCTTTTTCTCTGCGCTGTTCGTCACATATTATTTCTTGTTTGCGCTTTCTATCAGCTAAGTTTTCTTTTTCTCTGCGCTGTTCGTCACATCTTATTTCTTGTTTGCGCTTTCTATCAGCTAAGTTTTCTTTTTCTCTGCGCTGTTCGTCACATCTTATTTCTTGTTTGCGCTTCCTATCAGCTAAGTTTTCTTTTTCATTGTTTTTAATATGTAGTGTAGTCATTTAGATGGTCTGCGTTACGCGCAAATAGCCTTTGTTGCTGTGCGCCAAAATTTTTAACTAACTAACTAACTAACTTAAAGGAATTTTCACATTGCCTTTTCCAGTACAATTGAGCTTGAATCCATTAGCAATATTGACGTTATGACCATTTTCGTTTATACAATTATTTAAAAGACCACGGCGAAATATCAATGTGAAATTGCTTCTGAATCTAGGAACCAGGCATTATTGTATGAGTCATTTTTTGTAAATGGTATGTTGACCCACATATACATTACATAATCATTCATAGACCTTGGTTTCGGTGGACGCGCTGATTTCCGGACTTCCTCAACAGGCGTCTCAGATAAAATTTTTCGCTAGGTTCATAAGAACTGTTTGTTACATCTTCAGAATCATCTTCTTCTAATTGTACGTTATCCTCTCAATTATTTTCACTTTGGGGTTCTTCATCTTCTTCCTGATCTATTTGGGACTCTTTATCTTCTTTCTGATCTATTTGGGACTCTTTATCTTCTTCCTGATCTACAATTATATATATATTTTTGTTTCTGTGTCTCTTTAACATTTTTTTGTAGTTTTTCTCGTTTTCTAAGGAAATTACATCCCTACTCATCACTATTTTCTTCTATGTGGCATCGCTTAAGCTGTATTCTGTGGTATACTCGCAGTATCCAATGAAGATCATTTCCTTGGATTTTTCATTCTATTTTATTCTGTATACTTTGGGAGTATGTATCATAGCTCTACAGCTAAGAAATCTTAATTTACTTAAATTTGGTTTATCACCTGTCCACAATTCTTCGGGTGTCTTCCTATTTGCTGAAGCTGGTGATCTATTTACTAAATAAGCAGCCGTAGGTACTGCTTCTGCCCAGAAATCTTTTGTTAGTTGAGATTCGACCAGCATGCTCTTAGCCATTCCCACTAAGGTACGTCAGAATTCATTCTTGCTACAAGACCGTTTTGTTCAAGAGTGTGTGGTACAGTTGTCTGATGCCGTATTCTGCTTGTATGGATTATTTTTTTCATTTATTTTTTCATTATCTGTACGAAAACATTTAATTGGTTTGTCAGTCTGATTTTTGACAAAACATTTAAATTCTGCAAAAACTCTTGACAGTTGATCCTTGCTTTCTAAGAAGTATACAAACATCTTCCTTGTACAGCATCGATGAGCGTTAAAAAATATCTCGAACCACCGATGGACCATTTTTCCATTGGTCCACATAAGAACTGGAGACTGGATGAGTTGTAGCGGTTCTTGTGAACGTTTGCCACTTTGCTTAAACGGTGCTCGGTTGTGTTTTGCCTTAAAGTATGTTACTATATGTTTAGCATTAATAAAATACCAATTATAAAATTTTGTTTATTTAAAAAATATATTGATGTATAAGTTTTTTATATATCACATTTACAATACATTTTCAAAATATTGTAAAAATGATTGCTAGATATTTATAAATTCATTTCCTTGTTTTGCCTCTGGATTTTCTTCTACAATATATTTGTACAGAATCTGTAAAAATTAAATAAATACAATTCAATACAATATTCTATAATGTCATGTACTTCAGGTAAAAAGTCATGCTGGTCTTGTGCTATATTATGTAAAATAGTTGTTGCGATTATATTATTTTGAACAGTATAAATTTGATTTCTTAATCCAAGGGAAAGAAACGGAAAACGTACTTTCCATATCCCGAATGTTCGTTGTTCTAATTTTCCTTGTTCTAATTTGGGATGTATTAAATAATTTTTAACAGGTGTTATAGAATATTATATGGGTGTAATTAAATATTTTTTTTATCGGTACCCACTATCCCCTAATACTACCAAGTTCCCCATTTCGTTATTTTTTAAACCAAAGAAAATGTTAGACTTTCTAAATATATTGCTTATGATAACAATATAAGAAGTCAACATACATTTGTTCTTGGCATCACTTATAGCTTCGACATTTAAACAAAAAAATTCTTTTCTATTCCTGTAGAGTTCTCCATTGTCACCTCCTACAATGCAAATTTAAATAAAGGACAAGACGCAAAATATTTATTATATTTACCAGGATTTTGGATGCGTAGGTGAGTGCAGTCGATTGTACCAATAACTCTCGGAAACTGGGCTATTTGAAAAAATTGTACCATAATGTTAGATTTATCTGCATCTATTTGTGGCATATTTATATATTGTGTACTTAATCTCGCTATTGCTTGACTAACACGTCTTATAATTGAACCTGCTGTTGTTTGATGCAGACCGGTGAAATCACCAAAATAATTTTGAAAAGTGCCTGTAGCGTAAAAAACGTAAAGACAGTAGTAATTTATCTAGTGGTTTAACTGCAATATATCTGTAAAATATAATATTATATGTATACTGTGGGGATAAATTTAAAATAAGAATTGTAGTTTAATTCTTGTTATTAACTTGTTAGTACGATGCCTTATTTCATTTTCTGTTAGATCTAACACGATTATAACTGTATTTTTCTTTTTTTTAGTCTAAATCCCTGGTAAAATTCTAAACCATTCCATTTTTCGAGCGGATACTTACAAAATACTCAAAAATTTATCAAGCCCTGATAATCCAACAAAAAAAAAAGTCGTAACTTGAGAAAATAAAACTAATGACAGAATATTTTCATCTCCAAAAAGTTGACAGTCGCGGAAATATATAAGTTTCATCAGCGTAACCAAGAATTAAATGAAACAATAAATTAATTCGTATCTACATTACGAGGCTTAGCTATAGGCTGTGATTTTAAGACTTTTCTGGATGAAGCATTCGATTAAGATGTGCTATGTGGTCTGAAAGATGTACATACAAGAAAGAAGCTTCTTGCTATTGATGATTTGACACTTGCAAAAGCCATTGAAGTTGCAGTAAGTTGTGAATTGACAACAAAACTTTATGAAGTGCAACCTCAAGAAGTCAACAAAGTAAATTACGGACAAGGAAGACGAACGCAAAGAAATTCTAGAAATACTAGACAAAGTCATAAAGAAAAGAAGATAGAAAATTATTTTTATCGCTGTGGCGGTAAACATTTTCAATCGACATGTCCAGTAAAAGACTGAACTTTCTTCAAGTGCAAATGATGCCTGTCTCCCAGATACATTCTTGATAAGGGAATCTAGCTGAAATAAATTAACATTCGATATTATTTTCAGTACAGAAATTTATTATTTATTTTGTGGATTTTGTAAACTGACTTTGAGCGTTTTCTGTATTTCATTAGCAGCTCAAATTTAACTTTCGAAGATTTATGTACCATTTTTGCACAAGCAGAAGCGGTATTGAATTATCGCCCCGTAACCCTGCTTTCCAATGATCCTTATGATCTATCCGCATTAACACCTTGTTATTTCCTGATGGGAGATGTATTAATTGCACCCCCACACAAAGACGTTAGAGAAACGCTAATAAATCGCCTCGATCACTATCATCAGTTGCAAAAAATGATTCAACTGTTTCGGTCATGGTGGTCACATGAATATCTGGCCACATTGCATCAGCGCCACAAGTGGCAGCAACCGAAGAATTATCCTATCAGCATAGGTTGCATGGTTCTACTGAAGGATAAAAACGTCGTCCGCTCAGTTGGAAACTTGGACGAGTGAATCTCTTTACCCTGGTGAAGACAAGTTAACTCGTGTTGTGAGTGTGCGTGTTAGCAACGGAATTGTTAAAAGAGTTATTTATAAAGTGTGTGTTTTGCCAATCAATAAGAGAAGTAAAAATTATTAAACGTTAGCCGCGATCCACGCCTTACAATAAAATGTTTAATAATTCTAATATTCACTTCGAATTTGAGCAATAATAATAATAATAATAATAATAATAATTTTATTGGTCCAGAAGATTATATGCATACATAATATTGGACAAGTCATTATTTTCATATTTCAATACAATTGATTATTATTATGGTCAAAACAGTTTATGATTACTTCCAAATAAAAAATACAGAAAATATTTTTAATATATACAAAATCTTGCATCAGTGCAGTTGTCATAGAAAACTTATCAGTTGTTTTTTATTGTTTATTACTCATTCTAATTACATCACTAATAGAAATACTATTAGACGTTAGTATTTAATTAATTAATAAACCAAATAATAATTTATTAATTTCGTCCTTTCAATAAAAAATTACTGATAAAACAGTTTTTGTCAAATATAAAATAATAAATAAGTTTATAAATAAATTTTAAAAAATAAATAAATAAAATTAAAAGTAAAATTTATAAATATCAATACATGAATTAGTCCGTTTTAATGACGTTGTAAAAGATACTCATTAAGATTATAGTAACACTTTTTTATTAAGAAGTCAACAAGCTGACATTTAAATGTTTTAAGTGATCCATAATCTTTCAGGTGTTGCGGCAAATTGTTGTAAATTTTCTTTGATAATATGGTCGGATTGTTAGACGTAATAGCAAATTTAGTTTTAGGTACTTGTAAATGTGCTTTTTGCCTCGTGTTGTATGCATGTATATCTGACCTTCTTTCATAATCTGACAAATTTTGTCGTACATATACACAGGCTTGATACACATACATACTTGGTAAAGTCAAAATCTTTAGATTTTTAAATATATTAACACAGGATGTTCTTTGGCTGCAACCAACCATATTACGTAGAATACGTTTTTGTAGCCGAAACAATCTGATGAGTTCTGAACCTGTACCCCAACAAAGTATACCATAAGATAGTATAGAATATATATTTGCAAAGTAATAGGTTCTGACTACTTCTTTACTACATGTTTTGGATATAATTTTTAGTTTCCAACATTCTTGGGACATTCTTTTGCACAAAAAGTCAATTTGAGTATCCCAAGTAAGATGCTGGTCCAGATGAATACCCAGAAGTTTCGCAGATGCAACTTGAATGACAGACTTCTTATTTTTAATCAACTGGCTAACATCGTAATTCAATTTACTTTTAGAAAATTTTATGAAACTACATTTCTCATAATTTAAGAGTAGATCATTTGATTGCAACCAATTGCTTAAAGAATGTAAATCTTTGTTAACGTTTGTTACAAGAGCTCGACAATCTGCGTCAGAACCCATTACTGTGGTATCATCTGCAAAAGCTACAAGTTCCGAACTCAGAGCACCCTCTACAATGTCGTTTACATATAATATATACAAGAGAGGCCCCAGTACACTACCTTGTGGGACCCCTTGGATTACAGATAAATGATTTGATTTTGACTCACCAATTTGAACATATTGTGCCCTGTTTTCGAGGTATGATGTAAGCCAATCCAAGGCTTTTCCTCTTATTCCTAGATTTTCAAGTTTCCCTAGCAGTATTTTGTGATCGACACGATCAAATGCTTTTGATAGATCCAAAAATACTGCTAATGTGTGCCGGTTTTTGTCCAAATTTTCATATATAAAATTTAGTATGTTTAAAAGTGCCGTGGTTGTTGAACGTCCTTTTCTGAAACCATGTTGCTCCGATATTATAACTGCACTCTTCTCCATGAATTCAACAATTCTAATCGACATTATTTTTTCAAATATTTTGGATATGGGAGAGAGCAATGATATCGGTCGATAGTTTTCTACCTGTTCTTTATCACCTTTTTTAAATATCGGAACAGCTTTGGCTATTTTCAGGTCACTAGGAAAAATACCTTGAGAAAAGGATTTGTTTATTAAATGTGCTAGTGGTTTAGCAATGAATTGAATGCATTTTTTTATTATTTTTGAGCTAATTCCATCATAACCTGAGGAATACGATATTTTCATATTTTTAACAACGTTTGAAACTTCTACTTCATCAGTTGGATTTAAAAATATACTATGTTCGTTCCAATAGTTCATAGTATTTACAACGCAATTACTGTTTGGGGATTTATTTATTGTAGTGTAAAATTTGTTCATGTGATTACTTATTTCTAAGTGACATGTGCAAATTTTACCATTTATATTTAATTTAATCCCATCAGAACTGTCGGATTCCCGTTTACTTTGTAAATTATTTTTAATAACTGTCCAAGTTGCTTTACTTTTATTATTCGAGTTCAAAATCAAATCATTATTGTACTGCCGTTTTGCCAGCTGTATGGTTTTCCTGTAAATTTTCTTGTATAATTTATAATGCTCTAGATTCGCTCTAGTTCCATGTCTAGATAACATATATAAATCTTTTAAGGTTTTGGAAGAGGTTTGGATTCCTTTTGTTAGCCATGGAGGTTTTCTTTTCCCGTTTTTATGTTTGACATATTTTTTTGGAAAAGAAACTTCAAAGTAGTAATTAAATGTTTCCATAAATGTATTGAAAGCTGCATTTAAACTACAAGTATCACTGTAAATGCCTTTCCATTCCTCCATGACTAGAAAATTATTAAAAACAATGTAATTTTCATCATTCAGTATCCTTACCTCTTTTTTTGCTTTATTGTGATCCCGACTTATTTCGACTTCCTTGAGAGTTATCAACTGACCAAAGTGATCTGAAACACCCGCATTTACAACTTGCGCGTCATATTGTTTACTATTTACACATATATTGTCCAGACAAGTTTTTGAAGTAGCCGTTACTCTAGTTGGCTTATCAATCGTTATATTAAGGTTGTAACTCGTTAGCAAATCAACTAGAGAATTTTTTGTTTTAGAATTCTCAAGGAAATCTATGTTAAAATCACCACAAAGCAAAAGAAAACTAGTAGATTTTATGTTTGTTATGATTTCTAAACATTTTTCTAATTCACAGAGAAATACATCAGTACTGAAGTCAGGTGACCTGTATACTGTTACAATAATAAAATTTTTGGAGTCTTTGGTTGACATACTGGATGCACAACACTCAAATAATTGTTCCTGACATAAATGTTTAATTTAAAAAATATCTCTAGTTTGTTTTATTTTGTCACTACACATGATTAACACTCCACCATGAACGTGATTACTCCTACTATAGTTTGATATTGTTCTAAATCCCGGAATACTGATAATTTCACCCGGATAAAGCCAATGTTCAGAGATACACAAAATGTCAATTTCACGTTCTGATAGAAAAACTTCCAATATTTCCGTTTTGTTTCTCAGGCATTGAGCATTTTGGTGAAATATTGTTAGAGATAATAAGATTATGATTGGTTAATATTAATTGTGATTAGTTTAATATTTGCATTATATTGTATTCTCTCTTTTTGTTTTTGTCCACTTAGATCAACTGAGGAAGATAATAAAGTTATCGAAACCGGTATTGAATATTCAATAATTTGATGTTTTTTCTTATAACCTAAAATCCCGGTAAAATACACCAACTACAGTAAGAATATAAAATTATTATTAATATCTACTATTTATTTTTCATTCCCACAATTTTATTACATGCTTACGACAATAATAATTGCTAAAATCTTGTTTAATATAATTTTATTAATTACAACAAAAAAAACGGCTTGACAGTTGTCAGGTTACTTACATATTTATTTATTTCTATAGAGAAACAAAAAAAAAATTTTTTTACTCAACGCCTAGTGTTACTATTTACATTATTTGATGCTAAAATAACCTTTACGGTTTCGAAAGATCTGTGGTTCGTTGCCGCAAGGAGATATTATTTTGATGTGTGTACTGTTAACTACACCTCTTACACGAGGAAACTTTTGTATGTTAAAAAAACCTTGTGCTGTTTTTTATATTCTTCTAGTGTATTAAAAAATTTCTCATACTGTGGTCGCATCTGGGCAATTTTTCTGGTTATTTTTTAAATAATTTATTACACTGTTGGTTGTGACACGTTAAAATAATCCCCTATTCCTAACTGGAATGAACTAGTGGTGTAAAACCTAAAGTTATTAAGATTTGTAGAATTGCTTGGACTGAATTATTTCTTTTATTGGCAGGTTTTTTCTCAGGTTCTAAAATTCCTAGAAGATTTAATACGCTGCCTTTCGACAGTCTGTATCGTTTCAAGAAACTGAAATCGACAAGCTCTTCAAATGGATTTTTTCTAGTCACATAAACATTATGATTCCTTACTGGTCTTTCCTCATCATCAGAACATGACGAATGAAATAAATTTGGAAGTAGAAAGAGCATAGTGTGATAATTATAAATAATAAATATATCATATATTTGGCTTAATAATATAAAAAAAAGTTAGGTTATCTACATAATACTTGATGTCAAGGCAGAAATTTAAATACAGGTATTATAACAGCAACAAATTTGGACATAAGCTTTCGGAATGCAGGAACAATACATTTCAAGACAGATCGGGAAATGCAAGAGCAAATGTCAGTGCAACAAAATTTAGTTTTCTAGCTGATGTAAAAGAAGCATGCAATGTTTTTCAAGTAATAAATAAAAACAGAGGAGAAGATCGTACTAGTTTATTCATTGACAGCGGTCTACAGAACGTATGGTAAAAAATAAAACATATTTTACATGCATTCAAGAATTAGACATTCCGTTTAATGTAGCAATGGGAAAAGACAAAGTTTCAATAACAGCTACAAAAATTAATAATATTAATGTTTCTACAATAGTAGATGGAAAGGAAACAGAAGGCGAAATAAAGGATGTACTATACATAGCTCAACTTGAATACAATCTATTCTCAGTTAGACGTTTAGAAGTGTAAATATTTTTAGCCAAAGCAAACTGATAGCAAAAGGTTGTAAAGAAGGCAAATGTTATAAATCAAACGCATGTTTATAGCATTTAGCATTATAGCTTCGGACACATAGGTACGGAAGGGCTGAAAGAGAATAATAAAAATATGGTAGTTGGGATACCTACATTAAAAAAAAATTAAAAGAAATTATGTACGTCATATCTAGCAGGAAAACAAACAAGATTACCTTTTAAGAAGGAATCAAGCATCACATCTTCAAGATCTCTGAAGTTAACACAGAGTGACATTTGGGGACCAGCAAATTATGTAACATGGGATAAGAAAAGGTATTACGTTACGTTTATTGGCGACTTTACCAATTTTACAATAGTTTACCGAATGGAAAGCAAATGTGAAGTCTTTAAACACTTCCAAGAATTTCAGTCTATGGTTGCAGCTAAATTTAATTCAAAAATATCATGATTAAGATGTGATAATGCAGGTAAGTACACATCAAAACAATTTAAACAGTTTTGTAGACAATTGGGAATACAAATTGAGTACAACGCTCCTTATAGCATCAACACAATGGAAAATCGGAAAGAATGAACAGAAAACTTCTTGAGCGAGCAAGATCAACAAGATCTTTTATCTTCAACATTACCGAAATATTTGTGGGGAGAAGCGGTATTAATGGCAGCGTACCTTATTAATAAAAGTCCAACTACGAATCGCAATGCAACCCCTGCTGAATTTTCCATACCCCTACCGTGGTATGGAAAAAGGCCAGATGTGTCAAAATTGAGAATATTTGGATCTTCTGCTTACACACATATCCCTAAAGAATGCAAATATAAACTGGATTCCATAATAGAAAAATTTTCTAGTTTGTTTTGCTGTAAATGGGAATAGATTGTGGAATGCGGAAAATAGAAAATTAGTTATAATACAGAGACGTTGTCGATAATAATAAAAAAAGTTGTTCCTACTTTAGCGGGACATTTAAACGAATTTGTAAAATTCCCAAATACACATCAATTGCGAAGAAAAAAAAAGAAGAGTTCTATAGGATTGCGGGAATGCCAGGAATCGTTGGCGCTATCAACTGTACCCACATAAAGATAAAAATTCCTGGAGGTCCAACCCAGCAATATTCATCAACCGGAAACGATTATTTTCTCTGAACGTTCAGGTAATATGTGATGCTAACTGCCAAATAATGGATATAAACGCTAGGTGGCGAGGAAGCGCCCATGATACAAGAATTTGGGAAGCGAGTGCCGTTAAAAGGGATTTTCAAAGTTGCACGATTAATGTCATTCTAATTGGGGATGGCGGAAATGCTGCTACTAGCTTTATGTTAACTCCTGTATTAAATCCTGCTACCCCACAGGAAGGATGGTACAACGTGGCCCATATAAAACAAGAAATCCGGTAGAGAGGCTATTTGGTCCATGGAAGGGCAATATGCATATGCTTCATCTGTAGCAGTTCTTTTTCTTTATAAATTTCAAATGATGCTTGTTCGAAAGCACTCATTTTTTAATAGTGTCTTTCCTTTCAGTATTTTCTGTCAAATTTTCGGTAGTTTTACCATGCTGATCTTTTCTTGCTTCGGGGATAATTGTTTCAATTAGGCCAGTTACTGGGTCAAGCATAATATAATCCTTATCAGCAGTCGTATAATTTGACGACAACGCTAATTGAGATTTTCCTTGATTGGCAGTAACTTTCACTTCTTCTAATAATTCATTTGCAGAAATTTGAGAATCAAATTCGCTTACATTTTCTTCAAATTCGTACGGAATCATATCCTTTATGGCGTAGTCTTTATCCGTCGGTTCAGATATTGACGGTTCTCCTCCTGTACATTACTTATATTCTTACATTGTTCAACCCTGACTTTAGCGTCTCTTTTCATTCGTCTCCACTGTTCCTTAATATTGTCCAAATCTCGAGATTTCCCACATGCAACAAATTCTTCTTTAATTTGTTTCTTGTTTCTTTTTTCCCAGTCTGCTATCTACTTTTTTACTTTCTATTATTTTATAATTTACCTGCATTGCTTCCAGTAATACGTTCTTTTCTTCATCGCTCCAATTGCTACTACGTTGGAACTTTTTTCGGTCATCGTAATATAAGATATAATTATATTTTGTATGTTACAATTATTATGACAAATGTCACAAAAATAAACGATACTGGCTTGCTGAGATTATACCAGATATTTATAATTCGCGATGTTGTAACATAAAATTTGAATGCACGTTGCTAAGTATTGCACGGACATGCAAATACTAGTATACTAATACCATTATGATCCACGCATATTTGATGCGTGGAAGTGTACATAACAACAACGAATTTTACACGCTGACTATAAATATGACTGTCAGACTTCAAAACAGCATTTTTGAACGGACAGTTGAAAGAAGATATATTTATGATAGTCCCAGATGGCATTAAAGCAGATTTGAATAAAGTATACAAACTTAACAAATGATTATATGGTTTGAAACAGGCACCGAGAAATTGGTGCGAAATATATAATGAATCGATTTTGGAACTTGATCTAAAACATACGGAAAGTGATTGCTGTTTGTATACTAAAATAGAAGAAAACATTGTAGTTTATTTAATAACTTTTGTGGATGATATTTTATTGGTAAGCCGTTGCAAACAGGAAATTGAGAAAAAAAAAAAAATCTGAACTGTCAGAAAAATTTGACATGACATATGTCAAAGATTTCAATTATTTTCTAGGAATTTAAATTAAAAATAGTAATGGAAACTTGGTATTGAGTGACTTGAAAAATTATATAAGCAAAATTTTAAAAGGATTTAATTTAGAATAACAGGAAAAGATAATAAAACACTCGGTTAGTTTCAAAGAATAAACTAAAACAAGTTTATTTGATACGTATTTCGGCTTATGAGGCCATCTTCAGATATACAAAGGGTTTACAGAAATAAATTCATATAAATAGAAAAATTACAAACTATAAGGGAGGAGAGTAACTTGCAGTGTTTGACGATAGATGGTGCTTATATATTAATTATTTTAAAATAATAATAATAATAATATTTATTGAGATGATGAGAAACGTCGTCGTCCTCTCCCCGAGAGAATGAACGTCTGGTCTTTCTCTGCATTCCAGCAGGTTAATACTATGCTGAGCAATTCTTCGCCACATGTCACGGGGCGACTCGATAAAGTAGCGCGACTTACTCTGCGCTAGTACCTTGTTTGTAGACCAGACGCCTGAAAAGAAAGATTCTCCCTGGATGCAGTTAAAACACCAAATATGGATTTGGACTAACGTTCATTTATATTAATCAACAAAAATTTAGTACTGAACGAATAAATGCAATAGGAGAAGAAGGCCATTTCACTACACCCCAGGGCAGGCGAGTATGACAGAACACACCGGGGAACGATCGGTGAATTTGGAAAGAACACGTTCCGATGTGCACACGGCGTTGGTGGCGTCATGAAGCGTTTCGGAAGTGTCTCAAGACTAAAATCTTCCTCGTACCGGAGGCAGACTTCCGTCGGTGTTGTTGTTTGTGGTGGTCGAGTTGAAGATACTTTCTGCGGCGATGGTGTAGGTGCCGGGAACAATTTGTTACTCTGGAATCACCGGCGCAATGGAGTGCCCTCTGAACAGGCCGAGGAATGTCTCCGTACGGTTTTGAAACGGTAATTATTCTTAGGTGGCGTCGATATTCCCAGGCCTCCTTGTGCCTGACAAGTGACACAACCCCTCTCTTCCGGGGCGCCAGATCGAGTGAGTCGGGGTCCTCTTCCAGTGACAACGATGGCAGGTGGCGGTGACAGCAATGGCAACCGCCAGCTACGAAGGCGAGGGCTCGTTGTACGGTAAAGTTTCCAGAGATTTCCAATGGTGGGGTCTCTGGTACTTTACCACGGCGTAGGGAAGGCTGAGTTCGTTTATCGTCAGCGTGTCTGAGTTTTATCAAGGTGTGCTAGTGGTCAGGGAGTCCGTACTTTGGAACAGGTCTCTAGTCGGCAGCTTATCCTTCTCCAAAAATAGTATATCAATTTACAATATCGATATATTCTTTCTCTGCCTTTAAATGTGAAATCCTAGGCCTATCCTTTATTTTCAGCGCTCGATAAGTGCGTGAGAAGTTATAATTGTTTAACAACGCATTATACCTTATTGTGTTGAATCGGTATCTAAGATTTTAGTTATCTAGTTGCTATGAAAAGATAACCAAAGGTTATCACAACTATTATTGGAGTCTGGGTACGTTTTTGCCATCTCTGATTGTAAATTATAAGTCAAATATAGATCGCTACACTTGTGGAACGTAGGAAGGCGGGGCAACAGAAGCTGCAGAAAACAGCAAGAAAGGCTTCTGTAGATAGGTCAGGTGCCAGCTCTAAATGTAACGCCTTGGTGAAGAAGCAGACAAATAAACAAATGTACGCTTTTACTGATTTGCAGTCTATGCCTTTATGAAACGTGATTTGAAAGGGACTTCCGTAACCTACCCCTGTAGATTCAAAAGTTGTTTATTGTGTGACTCTCGTCACTACAACATGGCCCATAACTGGATTGATTACTGCTGATCTACAGCGGAACCATTTAGTACATTGGCGGGAAATTTGTCGTATACGAGTTCTCGTCGATAAAATCCAGAACTTTTTGTCGAAAATAGATTGTGGCGTGCGGGGAGAAGGATGCAAGTACCGCCGCTCATGGTAATTCTCGATGAGAAGTTTCGTGAATGGGTGCGTTGCAGGCAAGAGCATTGGTTGCTGCTTTTGCTCGCAGTCAATATCAGCTTAGAGTAATTGGCCGCCAACTCGAAGAACACCGTCACGATCGTGGAAAGGGCTAAGACGTTGGCTGCTTGGAACAGAGCTGCTTGGAACAGAATTTCTTGTTCTTTAACATCAGAAGGTCTTCAGTGAAGCTGTCCTGTTGGATAATCTTCACCCAACGCATAAGGGCGTTTTCCACTTCTGGTGCGGTTATGTAGTCCGGAAAGGATGATATAACTCGACGACATTTCTGACTAAAGCGCACAAATCAAGCTGTACGCATCAAGCGTAGAAGAGTAGTGAACCGTGAAAATCGACCGAGAAGGTCCGAACTGGATTTTGTGCTGGTTATAAGCATTACTCGGACCTCTTCCGCACGATCGGATTCGCTGTGAATGAAATTTGAAGATGGCAGTAGAAGCCATAATTCTGATGGCTGCGAAATTAATTTGGGTCCTCACCACCAGAGATGATGATCGTGTAACACTTATGGCATTATACCACATGATGTGCAATCGGCTGGATTATGTCGATAGAACGTGCCTAATGCCAATATTGCATTGGTATGTTTTCTTGGATCTCAGAGACTCATTTACAAACTAAAGTTTTTCATTTATATGGCGGGGAATTTATCCAGGCTCAGGTGATTTGTGAGTCAGAGAAAGCGTAAATATTATGAACTGGTTGATCAAAATGTTCGACTACTTCTTTGATTAGACGTGAAAGTAGTAATGGCACGTATAGCTCCAATCGTTGTACAGAAAGCACCTTTAGCGGTGTGACTTTTTTCTTTGGCCGTTATTAAAGAAACAATAAACGCTTCCATTTTAATAGAAGATTGCAGGTAAACCACTGAAGCGTAACCTTTTAGAAGCGTTGGCAGAGCCGATTAAGTTTTGTTGAGTTCCAGAAGTCTTCACATACCTTGGGATTTTCAGATTTGTTAGGATGTGTAGTTGATTCCTATAAGACGAGCAGCGCGAACTTAATTGGTCTGGTATGGTGTGAACCCAGCCGGTATTTAGCGATCATAATTCTTGCATAATGATTTTTGCAAATATTATGGTGGGAGCCAACCATCCGATAGGATAAAAAATGTGGGCTATCTCCGAAAGGATGGATCGTTTGCTGAACTGATTATTGGATAAGTTAATCTTGCATGTGAAGTGATCCGGAGTTGGAACCCAAATATTGTTCATGATGGTCTGGTGGGATCCGAGTTAATAAAGATGGATAGTTACTTGTCTATTTACCCAACTCTAAACAACCCTTTGCGAGAAGTTGAACTAATTGATTTTACATTGCGGGAGCCTGTTTCAAGGTGTTTGCTCTCGTGGTGATGTCATCAACATAGTGTCTGTCGCAAGAATTTTTGAAGCTTCAGGAAAATTAGCTCCTTCAGTTGATGAAGAAAACGTATGGCAAGAAAATGTGCGGATGACGGTCCGAAGGTGACTGTGTTCATAATACGTTACTGGTGGACAGTTCTGATTAAAATTCCAAAGAATGTTTTGATATTGTATGTGCTCTCTTAACACCCGGATCTGTCTGTATATTTGACGAATGTCTGCAGAAAAAATTAACTTGTGGTTGAGCACGCGTGATGAAAGCAACGAAATCTGATTGGAGCGCAAGGCCAATAAATAATTCATCATTTAATTATCTGCCATTACTGGTCGGTTTTGATGCGTTGAACAAGTTCAATAATTTATTTAACAAAATTTATTTTTAAAAAATATTTATTTATTTACGAAGAGTTACAATGCGCTGATGGGCGTGAAAAAGGTGTTAAGTCTTGTCTTCTTAATTATGACTTACCTCAATTTTCGCCCCCATCAGCGAATGGTTGAAGCAGAATGCAGTTAACAAAACACTGGCAAGATTACATCTGGTTGTTTTCTGAAAACTACACATATTTATAATATTCTAGTTTTCGGCTTATCAATAGGAAACACAAGATTAACCTGATAACCACATTTTAAGCATATTTTTGTGAATTTTTTTCAAATCTATGGTTAAATTTATTCATTTTCAAACTAAATACATATATAAAGTATGTTTTGAAGAAGATACAAAAAAATTTTGAAGGCAAAATATGGCGAAATGAGCCAGCTATGGCAAATCTTCTCAGACTCCGGGAAAAAAAAATAGATTTTGCGGTGACCAGCATAACTCGTCACTGGATCATCTGATATCAAAAATCCAAAAAGATTTTGTTAGTTTATGAGTTTGCCGAGGTAACGACGTTGTGATATTTTTTTTTATTTAACAATCACAAATATACTCATTTTTAGGTTTTTTTAGGGGGAATTAATTTTTTTTGTCTTCTAAGTACGCTAAAAACTGAAAAAACATTTTAAAAATAAAAACTCAACGTCATTACCCCCCTTAACCCTTTCGGTCTCCGTTTGTTTACGTCTCTTGTTTTCCCAATGTCGTTCTGTTTTTCATTCCCCTTCCTATTCCCTTTGGTGACTGTTTCTCATGTGCTCGCGTTCTGCTTTTTGTTTGGTTCGGTTGTTCTTTCCTTTACACATACTTTCCTCTGCTTCTTTTTCATAGGGCTGCATGAATATATTTCGATACCAGAGCCATTAAAAATAGTTTCAAGCATCTTCCTCACAGTTCCACACTTGAAGTTCCTCTTTCCACAGCCTATGTGTGGGGTTGCAATTTTGGCTTGCCTATTTTTTATCTAAAGTTGTTTGAGGTCTTTTAGGCACTGGAAGAAGGACTGGAAGGCGACAGTCGTCCGTCCTCAAGTGCTAGCTCTAGGCAGTTAATGCTTCTCCGTCGTCTTGGGTCTCGGTATGGCTTCTGATGTCGACCACGTGTCCTCTGTTATCACCATCACGTATCCGAGCATATTGCAATCTTTCTCCTTGCCACGTATGGAGAAATCCTCAGTGCTGTGTACTAAGGCATGCTCCGGCGATGCTTGTCACGGGTAACTTTGTTTGTTCACCAGGTAACTGAATATATATATATATATATATATATATATATATATATATATATATATATATATATATATATATATATATATATATATATATATATATATATATATATATATATATATATATATATATATATATATATATGTACAGTCTATTTCTCCGATCACCTTTGGAAACCCTCGTATGTTATAAAATTGGTACTTTACTAGATCCTGTGCCCTGGGTGATTGCATTTTAATAAATTGTAGCTTCAATTCGAATATTTTTATAGTAACCTTTTTAATAATTCTCGATACTGTGCTTTTATGTACACCGATTTTTTGTCTGAAAAGTGCCTGTGGCGTAATATCTTAACGCCACCATCAATTACAGTTTTGCATTTATTATGTTTTGTAGGTGGTTCTAGGTTTGCATATATATGATGCAGTAGCTCCATAAATGAAGTTTTATTCATTCTATATCTCGGTTCGAAATGCCTGTCATCATATATATCGAAAGGGTCTGTACGATCATGGAACATATTGGACGTGGATCAATTTCTCCATTATCTGAAGAATCGTTTTCCATATCTTCTATCGAGGACAAAGAAGTAAGACTGGACATGTTGCTATTGCTGAAATATGATAAAGAAAAGGAAGTTAAATGGGAATTTTTAATTACGTAAGAATAATCAAAATATGCAAATATATAATGATTATTTATGTATTTAATATTTATTTACAATGGTACAAAATAAATATATAAAAATTATTCAAGAATTTATTATTTATTTTACAGTGGGATTATAACATTATTGAAATATCAAAATAAATAATCTACTGTGGCCACAACAGGGCCGACCGCCATCACAAAGTACTTGTTTAAAATACATTCTAGCAGCAGAGTAGAAATAACTTGGCCTAATATTTTCTAACAGAGATATTATTTATCATGACCATGGAAACGTTAGATATAAGTATGAAAAATAGATTTAAAATTATTATTAAATTTTTTTTAAATTTTTTCGTTTTATCAAAAAATGTCTCAAATAAAAGTTATTAGTTATTGCATTTATAGCAAATTTTGTTAAATAAATTGTTTCGAAATATAAAATCGACACGAGTTAACTCCCATTTCTAGTCAACCGATTTTTAACAAAAGTTGATCAACTCGTGCCATTAATATCAAAAGCTTAAATATGCAGTTCGATAAAAATCCTTTTAGCCGAATTTGCTCTGCACGTGTATACAGACAGACAGACAGAGGGTCGGAGGGACAGACGGACGGACGAATGGACAGACGGACGGACGAATGGACAGACGGACAGACAGACCGATAGACATCATGCTAAAAATAGTCAAAACGTTATGTACGGACCTCAATTCGTGGAGATCCATCGAAATCTCAAAATTTCAAAATCGGTATGATCACAAAACCTCCCTTATATATGTTGGCGGTCGGTAAAAATGATTTTGAAATTTTAAGGAAATTTTGTAGGTTACGTTATATTAAAGTAATTCATTAATTATAGTTAGGTCCATATTCACTTTAAAACACAAATTAAGAATTTAATTTACTGTCTTCTTAATGAAATTACTTTTTTTTATTTAGCCCTAAACAAGAAAAAATAAAATTATTAAAATCTGAATATTGACGGCAATGCCTAGTTAAACTGACATGAAGGTATAGTCTGCAAAATTCAACTGTTTAACTCGACGTTAAGTCCTGACTAATGTTTATGTAACACTTAACGAAGGGAGCCTTGGTTGAACTCACGTCAAATGCGAAGTTAACTTATGGTTAACTTGGCATTGTTTGACGTTTCTGCAAATGTTTACCAAGGCAGCCGTAGTTGACCATTCGTTTATAGTTTACTGAGCTTCCAGCAACCGGCCCTTAGTAATTTTGATTTAATTAAACTCAAGTCCTCCTGTTCCGGCCTCATTACTAATGCTGTAACTAGTGTATCATAGCTTTGTGGTAAACTACACAAAAGCATTCCGGCAACCCAGCTATCTTTAAGTTCCTCAGCGAGATAGATTAATACTTGAAATAAGTTTATTACTTTTTCAACATGCTCTTCTATGTTATCATTTTCTGACATTTTGGTACAGCAAATACGTCAAATCAAGCACACCGGATTACTCAACGTATCTTTGTCAAGGTAGTTTTTAAGCGCAGTCCAAGCTTCTTTTGCTGTCCTTGAATTTCTAATGTGGCACAGCTGACTGTCGTCGACCGAAAGACCAATCCATCCACGAGCTTGGTCATCTCGCATCTGTCAATCTGTAATTTCTTTAGCATTTTCACCAGCTGCCAGTCTGTCTTCATTTAGCACACTCCACAATTTCTCTTTCATTAAAATCATATCCATTCGGTACTTCCATACAACATAATTCTCACCATATAATTTTGTAATACTTATTCTTATATCAGCCATCCTTGATGTGGTGTCTGAATAGCGTGCTTTGAAAACTTGTTTAGAAAAATGATAACGTCACTTATTTAACAATTTATTCCCCTTACACTGGATCCATAACCTGTTGGTTTGATCAATCTTAATAGCGTAATAGGAGAATAAAAGTAATCTGGAAGTTCAACTAAATATGCTTTAATACAGAAACTTTAATTAAATACTTTACATTGTACTTTATTGTATTTTGTTTATATGAAGTACCACGCCAAAGACTTTTTGCTTCTATACAACAATTTTACAATAATACTTAGGGGAGAAGGTAGGAATATGGACCACTTTTTGTTTTTCTAGGAAAACCGTTACTGTAAATGTAATAATTGCATAAATGAAAGCATAAGTGGTAGCTTATAGATGTTGCGGGATTGACTCAGCCAGGGGTGTTGAGCTCTAGGGGAGTAACCACTACTACCGGCCACGGCTAGCGTTGCGGCGAGGTAGAACCTATGCACGTCGTCTCTAGACACCCTGAAAGATAAAACTTGATTCCCCAGGGTTTGAAAAATAATAGTCGGACAGTTTGGATGTTATGGTTTTTATTAACAGAGAAAGATATATATATATATATATAGAAATGATAACAACAGGTAAAAATGTAGATAGCAAAACAGTGAATAATAATAATGAAATAATAAACAATAAAGACAGTAATGAGGAAAAGAAGAGAGAGAAGAAAAAAGACGGGTCTATGCGTTGATCAGCGTTCGTCGCTCGACACTGTGTTTACGGCGGCGAAGAAGAGCCGAACAACTGGAATAGGCGGCGCCGGTATTCTTCTTACAGATTCCTCGAGTGATTGAAGAGCGGCCTGACTTCAGAGGGGTGGCCGTTGAAGTTGGATGGGTGACCGTCAAGGGAGACAACGGCACGAGCGGGCGAGCTGTTGCCTTGAGCGGTGACGGTGTAGGCAGTGGGAAGCAGCGAATCCTGGGGTCGCCTGCCTCGTAGAGGGCCTTCCTCATGGACTTCTCGATGTCTTGATATGGTTTCGGTGTTGATGATGTCCGGGTCGTAGCGGTCTGTAGCGGCGCTACAGAGCGGGCGACGACGAGAATCGGCGATGACGTTGGCTTCTTAGTGCAACGGCGGCCGTGCGTTCGTAGCTGGGGTACGGACGTGACGGCGACAGACAAGACGGCTACGGACGTAGACGTGGCTTGACGGTGACGGGCGTGGACGTGAAGCAACGTAGCGATAACGGACGTAGACGCGATGCGAAATGATGAAAACGGACGTGGACGTGATGCGAAGTGATGATAAACGGTTGAAGACGTGAAGAGAAGTGATGATAAATGGTTGAAGACGTGAAGCGACGGAACGTATTCGAAGAGGTCCGCTAAACCGTCAGCGGACGGGACACAGACACGCCGAAGACGGTCAGCGCGCTGTGTATACGTTTACGTAGACAATAACTATTACAAGGCCCGGTAAAGGGTGTCAGCGTTACTTGCAATAGTTAAAGTGAACACAGAATATTTATACAGTAATAATACACAGCGTGTATAAATTCTTTTTATATGTACGGCAATGCCGGTTTCTTCGTTAACTCACTTGCTTGATAGATCGTAGGTAGATAGTTGTTCTCTGCTAGACTGCTGGTTGTTGACTGATCCTATTTCGGTGGAACGGCCGCTTTTTGTTCAATGTTCGGTGTCGGTCGCTCCGCCGATGCGGCTCTCCTATTGGCCGGGTTCGGTGACGGTGTTGTATCCCGAAGGATAGTGAGAAGACCGAGATTCAACTAAGACTGATTTATTTCTAATATAATACAATATTTATACATATTTACAATTGTATGAGTTGCATTATTTGTAATTGATAATTGAGAATGCGTAGTGTGCATTTATAGAGGAAATGTCGCAATATAAAGCTCATTGTCACATAAGGAATGTGCTAAGGCAAGCTGAAAAGGTACAATGAACTACGATTGCAACATTTCCCCCCATAATGAAAGATTCGTCCACGAATCTTCAAAAATTAAAATTAAATATAAAAATTTAGGCGAATTTAATTGTGGGAACTCTGGGCGATGTGGGGGCCTCGGTTGGTTGAACTGCCGGCCTTGATACATTTGGGCTACTTCCTCCCATGACTACCATCTGGATGGGTGGCTCTGGTCCGACTGAACGGCTGGCTGTGGGGCACGTAGTAGTGCGGCATGCGCTCCATAACCTGGACAATAATATAAGAATAATCATTAGCGCCGTGGCACCTAGTGCCCAGTAGGTGAATGATGTGTTCTTCTTCATGACTTGGTGGTGGGTGAGTGGGATGTCGTTGTCTTCGACCTTCTTCTTCATATCCTTTCGTCGTATGACCGTGTAGCACCTTGAGTCTTGCATGTGATGGTGATGGTTTCCCTGGACTGTGATGAAAACGGCCATGTGTTGGATTCCTTGAGGGGGATGAATACTGGAGCCGCTAATTCCACATATCGGATACGGCAGTTCTTCGGGATGGCCGTATTGGACTGGAACAATTGAATCTCGCATTTGTTTTTGTGGTGGAATTCCATCACTGGTAGTATCTGGTTACACAAGTATATTTTCTTGTTGATAACACTGCAGTTCGTCAGTAGAGGGCCTTTCATCGGGATGAATTTTTGATGTGTACTATCGAGTGCTAAAATATCAAAAGATGGATCGATATATATACTGCGGGGTATTTATGGACACAGGCATTGGAATAAGAGGGAAAAGTGTAAATTCTTCTGATTGTTGGAGTGGTACGGAAATAACGGATTATGTTACAAAATGTTTTAAACGGTTTATGTGAATTTTCAGCGAATGTTTTCCCATTTTAATGGTATAATTAGCATCATTATCTTTTGACAAGATTTTGTAAGGACCTATCCATGACGGTGACAATTTTTTCGATCTGCCTCTTCTTACTGTTTCATCATGCAGGAGTACCAAGTCCCCGATTCTTTTTCCTTGCATGTTCGGTCATAGATTTCTTTGGCTTTTTTCTTGGATAAGAGCAGTTTTTCTCTCGCTAAACGGTGCGTTGTTTGTAGTCTTGATTTCAGCTCTAAGACGTAATCGTTATATGAATACTGTATGCTGGGTTGATCCTTAAAAGATGTTGGTAAAGATGGTTTATATCCATATAGAACTTCAAATGGTGTAAACCCTGTGGCTGTATGTGGTGTGGTATTGTATGTGAAAATAGCGTAAGATATCCATTCGTCCCAATTTAATTGATCTTCATCTATAAAGTGTCTTAAATATTCTGCTAATGTCCTATGATATCTCTCTAAAAATCCATTAGTCTGCGGGTGATATGCAGTAGTTTGGATTTTCTTAATCCTAAGTAGTTTACAAACATTTTTAAATAACTCACTCAGAAAATTTGTGCCTTGATCTGTCAGTATTATGTCAGGAATACCATGCTTGCAAATGATGTTTTTAACGAACGCTTTTGCTATAGTCTCTGCTTCCTGGTTCTCTAGCGGAATGGCTTCTGAAAATTTTGAGAGTTCGTCTTGAAAAGTGAGAACGTACTTGTTTCCTGATCCTGTTGTCGGCAAGGGGCCTACTATGTCTAGAGCACATTTCTCGAATGGTTTTTGTGCTGTAGTGGTAACAGTCAGAGGTATCCTTGTTTGTGGACTTAATAACTTGTTCTTTTGACATGTTTCACATTTTCGAATATAATAATAATAATAATAATAACTTTATTTACATTTTTTACATAGACCTATGTTACAAATGTAAATAAGAAAATATATTTAAAACCTATTATAATTTCTTAGACCTAATTTTTATACTTATTGACAATTTTATTTATATATACTATTTTTTTATCATTCTGTCCAGCATCATTAAGCTGAAGCTTGTCGCAATGTCTGGACAGAATAATGAACAAATTAACAGACTCAATGATAATAATTACATGTTATTATATAGTAATATACATATATTGAATAAATAAGGCAATGGTTTCACTAGGGCATGTGCACAGGCTTTGATTATATATTAGGAATAAGGTCTTCCCCTATGAGGATCTTGGTTTTAGTGTGTTGATAGTACGACGAAAACTGGTTTGGGTTTGTGGAGATGTTGGACTCACATTCTTTTAGGTAATCTAGGTGTCTTATTTTTATTTTGATGTTGACAGCGACCTGGTTTTTGGCACGCAATCATCAAGTATTGTATAAATTATGCAATAAATGTTGTCAACTCCTGCATCAGCATTTTCGGTATTGTGGTTTGTTAGTTCCGCATTCCAGTCAGTTGTAATAAGTGCCCTATATAATTTTTCAAAGTCAGCAATTTTGAAGTATTTGTAATTGTTACGTGTTAGTTTTTCTTGTGAAATACTATACTTAATTTTGAAATGTAGGGCCGGATGAGACTTATCTTCACATATTAATGGGTCCAATGAGTGATGTGTCCGGGTTTCCAAATTCAATCCAATTAAAAATCAATTTTTTTCATTTCTGTTTCCAACTTCTTTTTATAAACTGAACACTCGGAGCTCCAGACGGGGTGGTTGACATCAAGTCTCGTCTTTAATTTGTTAACTACATATACGCAGTTACTGCACTTTATTTCTGCATCTTCACAACGACAATTGGACAATTCATGATTGCCAGTACACTTCGGGCATGATGTATCGCTTCTGCAAACCTGGGCTTTGTGTCCATGCTTGTTACATTTAAAACATCTTTCAATATTTATTGCGCCATATACTCTGCATCTATCCCAGCCGATATTCACTCTTCCCTCTTCGGTCAGCCTGAAGTAAGATTCACCATCGACTTCCAAGTACGCCATAAATTTATGATCGTTTCGGTTGTCTTTAGCGATATGAACAACCTTTACCGTAGTTTTATTGTTCAAACAATCATTTTGAGCTAATATTTTGAATTCTATGTCTTCAGGTTCTAGTTTCTCAGATAGGCCGAATATTTTAACCCTTGGAGCTTTCTTCTTTGGCACGGTTGCTACATAGTCTGTGCCTAACTTTTCGGTAACAGATTCTCTCAAGTTGTCTATTGCTTGTTGGTTCTTACATTCAATTGCTATCCCACCCTTGCTGATATTTCTTACACCTGGAACTGAGGCTGATAGAGGGTCAATGTTTTTCTTAATGGCTTCTTTGGTAATATCACTTCTCTGGTCGGATTTTTTCGGTTTGATTACTAGAACAGGATCTGATTTAACTTTAGATTTTAGTTTGTCAGCATATGACACAGCTTCACTTCGCATCTCGTTGTTTGCTTGAACATTTTCAGATATTTTTGCGATAAGTTTTTCCGTCGCTTCAGTTTTCCTGTCCAAATTCTCCTCGGTCCTCTGTACTTTTCTATCCACAACTTTAAGAGCTTCTTCCTGTTGACATATCTTGTCGTGAATTGCTTCCAACAGATTTTTCATGGACCGTCCCTTACGCTCAATGCAATCTCCGCAGAACCAGCCAATGCACGCATTCGTCGTTATGAACTTCCATTCATTATCTGGAAGACTCGCGCACTTAGAATGAAATGTGCGTTCACATATCCCAGAACAAATCACCAATTTATCAGTTCTCTTCACATCTGCTTTACATTTTACACATGTCGCCATCGACATCTTAAATATTGTTGCACATGTATAATTCTATTATAATAATTGCATATTTGCCAACTTAGCAATATTATCGCAGGTATTTCAACACGTCCGCACTCTACAAAGGTTCAAACGCTACTGAATATAGTCATTAACATATTTTTTCATACCTATCCAATTGTGTGCTTGCTTGAGGCGTTCATATGTCCGATTTATTCCTTGATGCCCTCCCAGCGGAGCATCGTGATATTCGTATAGTATCTTCCGTTTGTCCCTCTCCGTGTAGACTCTTTTATCGTTCTTTTCCTTCACTTGATTAGTACTGGAATCATAACTAGATTTTTCTAATAATTTATTGCTTACGTATATCCGGCTCAGCGCATCTGCATTTTGATTGGATTTCCCAGGGCGGTACTTAATTTCAAATTCGTATTCTTCAAGAGTAATTCTCCAGCGCATCGATCTCGAACTTGGATCCTTAACATTGAACATCCACTGTAAGGGTTTGTGGTCCGTGATCACAGTAAATTTCACTCCATACAGGTATGGCCTATGATGTTTGACAGCCCATACTATCGCCAATAGCTCTCGTTCTATTGTTGAGTAATTCAGTTCTGCCTTGTTTAGTTTTCGGCTGGCATATGCGACTGGATGATCCTGGTTTAGTTCTCCTTGCGATAAAATTGCACCTATCGCTGTGTTACTAGCATCTGTTGTTAGTATAAATGGTTTAGAAAAATCTGGAAACTGTAATACAGGAAAATTTGTTAAAACATGTTTTAGTTCGCAGAAGGATTCTTCCTGCTTCTGAGACCATTCAAACTTTATACTATCTTTTAAAAGGTTAGCTAAGGGTGATGATATCTTACTAAAATTTTTGATGAATCTTCGATAGTATCCTGCTAAACCTAGGAAACTTTTCACATCCTTTTCATTTCTGGGTGTTGGAAAATTTGCTACTGCTTCCACCTTCTTGGGATCTGGCTTAATTCCTTGCTCAGTGATGACATGTCCTAGATATATAACCTCTTTTCTTAAAAACTCACATTTATCCGGCTGTAATTTAAGATTGTATGATCTTAATCGTTCAAATAACTCTTCGAGCTTCGTTAAATGTGTTTTTAGATTAGTGGAATATACGACTACATCATCCAAATAAACAAACATTTTTAAACCTTGTAGTCCACTTAATACTGTATTCATCAATCTTTGCAGGGTTGCGGGTGCACCTTTAAGACCCATCGCCATTCTGGTGAACTCGTAATGACCTAATGAAGTGCTGAATGCTGTTTTTTCTTTGTCTTCTGGAGCCATAGGTATCTGATAAAATGCACTTTTCAGATCTATTACACTAAAATATTGACTTTTGCCCAGCTGGTCCAATATTTCCGTAATATTGGGCAGTGTATATGCATCTCCAATAGTGACGTCATTTAATTTCCTGAAATCAACAACAATTCTCCATTTTACTTTACTCGATGCATCTTCCTTCTTAGGTACGACTAGTAGAGGAGCGTTCCATGGACTATTGCTTGGTTCAATTAAATTATTTTCCAGCATTTCCTCGATTTGTTTGTTGACTTCCCCCTTGTGTTTTTCAGCTAACCTGTAAGGCTTAACATATATTGGATTTGAGTTAGGCTTTGTGTTTATTTTATGTGAAACGGCCGGAGTTGCTGATAATTTGTCGCCTGGAAGAGTAAAAATATCATTAAAATTTTCACACAATTGAAAAATCATTTCCCTTTCTTCCTCGTTCAAGTGATCAGATCTTATCATTTCCTTTAATCTGGATTTTCTTGATATGTCATAAGTCACATTTCCTTGACTTATCTTTGCAATGTCTATAATACTATGAACTGGCTCAAGTTGCACCTGAGGTATGTTGATAGTAACATCTGTTTCATTCATGTTAACTATGCTGACAGGACATTTTGATTTTACTGACCTAGTCAAACAATGGCCTAAAAAGACTCCGTCTTGAATTTGCTGCGCTTCGCAAATTCCTTCTTTATCGCTGACTTGAACTTTGGCGCAGACAATTACCTCGCTCCTAGCTGGTAATGTGATACGTTCTGCTTCGCTGTAAAAATCCCATGCAACATTGCCAAATTGAATTTTTTTCATTTTATAATCTATGATTGCCTTATGTTTGACATAGAAATCTCTTCCTAGTATTCCATCACATTCTAACGGTATATTGTCGTCAACAATATGGAAATCGTGTATTATGGAGCTGTCTCTTGTTTTAATTTGTGCACGGTTGATACCTAAGGTTTTAACATAAGAATTAGTAATACCTTTTAATATCAACGTGTTTCCTTGATAAATTATAGACTCGTCCTTGAGTCTGGAAAATTTCAGCATACTTATATCCGCTCCATTATCTATTAATAATTTGGTCATCTTTTGATTTGTGGAATCTAGTTAATCCAATTAATATGAATTTGTTTTCTTCATACTTGTTACAGCCATTCTCATGTTGCGGGCTGTTGCCGGCTGGCTGTAAGCTGCCGACGACCCGTTGGCGTTTCCCGAATTTTGACCATCTCTAACTTTCTCTTCTTCGTGTCTTCGGCTATTAGCTAATCGTTTCCTACATTCCGAGATATCATGTCCTCGATATTTACAGTATCTGCAAAAAATGTAATTAATTTTTGCGGGAAACGTTACCTTTTTCAAGCGACACTCTGATGCCTTGTGACCGGGTTTTGAACAGTTGAAACACGTTAATTTTAGAATTTCTCTTTCCGTTTTCTGCCTATTCATTTCACTTAATGTCTCCTCGGTCCTGGCTACTTCTATGGCTTCTTCTAAGGTTTGGCAATTACGTGCTTTCGTATACATTTTCACTGGACTTCTTAAACCTTCTACAAATAAATGAAGTGCTTGCTTCTTATTAAATTCAATTAACGATTTTGATGCTTCTGCGGACTGCCCTTCACATGAAGATAAGACTAAACTATGTAAAATCCCTTCAATTCTGTTGGCATATTGTAGGACCTCTTCGCTATTCAATTGTCTGCATGAATTCACTTCACTTTGCAATTGGACAGTTGACTTTTTGTCAGTACAGAACTCCTTGAGAGTTATTTTTAATTCCTCGAAATTTTTAATATCTCTGTACTGTGTTAAGCTGTACTCCCTTTTCTTTAACTTTAATTTTATTAAATTAAAAAGTATAGGTTTACTCACAGGATCTATCATTGTTAGTGCAGTCTCGCAGGCATTTATGAATTCGGACAATCTATTTGCTGTACCATCGTATTCCGGTATGATGTTGAAAATTTCGTTTACTTTGAAGTACGCCATTTCTTTAACTTCCTGGGTCTCTGATACACTTTTGGATCTTGTTGTTGGTCCTTCGTAGTTCTTGACAATTGTTTTCTTATCGCTCATCTAAAACAAGGGTTAATGTGAAGGAAGGATGAGTACTTACAGGAAGGAGTGCAGTAGTTTGATCTCTTCTGATATCTTCTCGATAACGTACGCCGACTTCAGTAGTCGTGGTAATTCAAAAATTTGTTGCATTAAGTTTTTTACAAACTGTTTCAAATGTTTAACAAAGTACAAAATAGTCGCTGCCACCAGAAATGTTGTATCCCGAAGGATAGTGAGAAGACCGAGATTCAACTAAGACTGATTTATTTCTAATATAATACAATATTTATACATATTTACAATTGTATGAGTTGCATTATTTGTAATTGATAATTGAGAATGCGTAGTGTGCATTTATAGAGGAAATGTCGCAATATAGAGCTCATTGTCACATAAGGAATGTGCTAAGGCAAGCTGAAAAGGTACAATGAACTACGATTGCAACAACGGCTTATCTCGGATCCTGCGCTCTGATTGGTCCGAATTCCAAAGCGAGGAAAAACCAGTCGTAAAACTTTAAGCCGCACGTGCGAGATCTGTGACGTCACAGAAAAGAAACTATTGTACCGGTCACGTACGCAGACTGACCGGCGACATAGATTTGTAATAGTGTACCTCTAGCTATTTTAAGTGAAAACGAATCTCTTTAAAAACAAGGACTTTTCTTGCAAACTGATGTCAAAAAGTTGTAGTTTTTTTTGCAGAAACTGAATAAGGGGAAGAAATGGAATTTGTGGGGTATAGGACATGTTGAGCACAGAAAGGATAATGCAAAGGAGCACTATTAAAAAACTGCGGACGTAGGTGTGCAGGACGATCATAAAATCCTTTGTAAGCGGTAGACAAGATGTTGTTGATAGCATGTTCAACTTCAGTTTGCGTATTTTTGCTGTACGTTTTTAATTTATTAGCAATATGTTGAAAAAGAATCTGGCGATGCCTTCATTACTTGGTAGGTTTCCTCTAGCGTCGGGTCGGGATTATTTATTTTTTGTTTTGTTCTTGGAGGCGCGGGAGTATCAATCGGTTGCGTTTCAATTGGCAACGCAACCGACTCTACATCAAGATATTCACGGCTTTCGTCATCTTGATTAGTTAGGAGGTTTTTGTCCGGTCCCAAATCATCCTAAGCTTCTTCCCTCTCCCTCTAAACAAAATAAATACCGTTTAAGAAAATTCTTGATACTAAATCCACTTCAATTTATTATTATAGATGCCCTCATCCCCTGCAGATTGGTTGGCAGTATCGCAAAGTTATGAGGAATTATGGAATTTCCCTCACTGCGTAGTGGCAATAGATGGAAAACATTTGGTAGTATAAGCACCACTGAAATCTGAACGCGAGTTTTACAACTACAAGTCAACTTTTAGTATTGTCTTACGTTCACTTTGGTTGACGCCAATTATAATTTTTTATATGCCGACGCAGGATGTCAAGGAAGAATTTCTGATGGTGGGGTTTTAAACAATCTCAGTTGTATAAAAAAATTGAGAGAAATCAATTAAAATTGCCCACAGAAGTAGCATTACCTGGAAAAACGAAGAAAACTCCGTATGTTTTTGTGGTGATGATGCATTTGCTTTGAGTGTGAACGTTATGAAGCCGTTTTTTGCAACATACTGCAAAGGTTCATCTCAAATTATTTTTAATTATCGACTTAGCAGATCTAGGAGAAGAGTTGAGAACGTATTTGGAAGTTCTTCTGCGTTATTAAGGGTTCTAAGAAAACCCATTCTGTTAGCACCAGAAAAATCAAAGGTGGTTGTAATGGCAGTTGTATATCTACATAATTTTTTAAGGAGAAATAAAGACTCTAGACAGTTATATTCTCCTTCTGGTATTTTAGACCATTATGTGGATGGAAATTTAATAGAAGGTACTTGGAGAACCTTAGTAGGTGATGAAGAACGAACGTCATTATTGCCTTTAAGAACTATACCTCGACGATCTCCTTCAAATGCAAAATAAATTCGAGATGACTTCGCTGAATATTTTACTACCAATTGTCCGGTGCTCTGGCAATATAATTATGCGTAACATCCTGTGTAATTCAGTAAACAAAGGGCCTTATCGCAACCGCGGAGGAGACACCATTTGGGGTACCAGCGAAACTCTACATTAGCACTTTTCAACCGGAAACCAACCGCGGAATAGTAAAATATATAATTTTTTGAACTAAAAATAATAATATAGGAACATTTTTTAGTAACAAAATATATTAAATGTAATAACAAATTTATTGCATAGTGCGTGTTCGTTTA
Source organism: Liopterus haemorrhoidalis (assembly GCA_963971575.1). Lineage (NCBI taxonomy): Eukaryota > Metazoa > Arthropoda > Insecta > Coleoptera > Dytiscidae > Liopterus > Liopterus haemorrhoidalis. Next base: position 33,907,656 of record OZ020622.1, on the reverse strand, counting down.
AAAAGATTTCACCTTAAATATTTCTCATTCTTATCTGTCAATGAATTTTTATTTGTCAATGAATTTCTTGTCTGCCAATGAGTTTCGTGTTTTGTTAATGACATTTTTTGTTTTGTTTGGTTAGCGAATTTTCTGTTTAGATAATGAATTTTTGTGTTTGATTTTGTTTAAACTTGTATGTATGAACAAGATACTAACATATGTTTCTATATGATGTGACAATTCTTGTTTGCATATATGTATGTATGTAACTGTATAGGAACACTATAAAAGACATGTGTCTGTAGGGTAAAATAAATAATATAAAAATAAAATAAATAGAAAATAATATCAAATAAAATACTACGGGTAAAAATCTACGTTATTCTAAAGTTGTATTAAATTATCTTTAAAACGGTGGGTTATTATTAAAAATCGCACAATAAATTTTCGAGATATTGAGGTTCAAAAATTAGATTTTGTCATGCAAATGCATGTTTTACATTATTACTTACAACAGCTGCCCCTCTCAGAAATAAAATTGAATTATTTTTATTTTATTTTATATTTACACAGTAAACTTTGATTTTCTATGTTAATATAATTTTGGGTATTTTTCATTTTTATTTTTATTTTCTCATTTATTTTTTACATGATTAATGGCCGGTATTATAAAAACCTGACTAAAGCTCCAACTAACTAGTTGTAAAGTAAAATTTAGATGATAACTAATATAACAAGTTATGTAATTTCGGTATTATAAATCAGGACAGCCAACTAAATAACTAGTTCTCAACTAAAATAATTTAGTCTCAATATTTACCGACCAAAAGTTAGTTATACAACTGACTGGTAGATGCCTATAATATATTTCGCGGTTTTTCTGTTGTAGCTTTAACATTTTAACGTTTATAACCTATAATTTTGACAGTGAAAAAGAATTAGTAGAAATTAAAAAGTATTTCAAATGGAAAAAAAAAAACGGGATGGAGGCAAAATTATACAGAAATTGAAAAAGAACAATTAAGATATAGTGCATCAATATAAAAATGTTAGTTGGTTAAAAATTTTGGCGCACAGCCACAAAGGCTATTTGCGCCTAACGCAGCCCATCTATAAATGACTACACTATATATTAAAATCAATTAATTAAACCAATATAAAAATATAGTGGAAAACAAAAAAGAAAAAAAAAAAAACTGATGTTAGTGTTGTTGAAAAACAAAATTATTGGGATATAATTGCCGTAGAATTGAATTCGATTGCTCAAAATGGCAACAGAAGCAGTATTCAATTAAAATTATTGTATGAAAAGTAGAAGAAGAAAGCAAAGAAAGAAAAAGCTGAAGAAAAGGTAATAAATTAAATAAAAAAGTTTATTTAACTAAGCTTACGTTTCGATTTTTTAGCTCTGAGGAAGATTTGATTAAAATCGAAACGTAAGCTTTGTTAAATAAACTTTTTTTCATTTATTTCTACACCTGTCCGACTCCCATAAACTTAACTATTATAAAAATAAAATAAAACTACAGCTGATTTATATTGTCATCAGGTAGAGATTTACAAGAGAAGAGGGGGCGTAGTGAAAAAAATGTGTAGTGCGTTGAGTGAAAAATGTTTATCGGTGGTAGAAGATAAGTAGAAATAGTAAATTCATTTGACAGTAATGAGCCTCTGGATATTTTATTAGAAAAATATATTCCAGTAATAATAGAAGATTCTATCAGTCCTGATATCTTAGAAGATGTTACAGAACAAGAGATGCCTATACCGTTCCACAGTAATATAAAAAATACCTAATATCCGTTAGATCTGCGCCTACACCATCCAAAATTTTAAAATCTGATGTGCCGTATTTCAAAGCTAAATGTAAAAGTGACAAAAAAAAATGTAAAATTAGACATTCTAAAAATAAGAAAAGAAAGAGAAATAATAACTAATAATAAGTTGTTAATTGAAAAATAAATAAATAAAATAAATAAATAAAATAGCGTTAATAGAAATTATATTAAGATTGAAAAAAGAATATAATTATGATGAAAATTCTGATAGTGATTAATGTACCTATTTTAACTTTTGTAAAATACAATTTATAAAACATGTTACATATTAAGGATATACATATATGATTTATATTTTACTATATATACTTACACTTTAAAAAAACCTTGCACCAAACAATATTATTGTGTTATTTTTATTTTTTTCTGTAAGACTGCAATGTAGTTACATATTTAGGATATACAGTCGGGGACGAAATTAAGTGGACAGTACCTCTTCAAACAAATAATCATATGTCCTTAAAAATGTTATCCCAAAATATGTTTTGTTCATTATTTTTAAATTTAAAATAAATAAAGTAAATTTCCTGATTCCCTAAAACTAGCACCTGTACTCCCTATACACAAGAAGGGTAATGCAGAAGATATTAACAACTTTCGCCCAATTTCCCTATTACCTGTTATTTCCAAAATGTTTGAGAAGATATTAAAAAATCAAATAATATCACGATGTGACATAATGTGACAATGTTACAGGAGAAATGCTCAAATTCATGCCACCAGAAGGGCAAAAAGTCTTACTAGACATATTTAACGAAGCGATACAAACAGGTGCAGTACCCGTGGATTAGACCAAAGCTATTATAGTACCCATTTACAAAAAAGGAGACAGCAAAAATTGTAAAAACTATCGCGGAATCTCTCTACTAAGCATGCCAGGAAAAATATACGTCAGAATACTAGAATACCGACTACGCCAACAATTAGAAAGTACCATTGAAGAATCTCAACACGGCTTTATGAAAGGAAAGAGTACAGTAAACTCCATATTTGCTCTCAGACAAATTAGCGAAAAACTAACATTATATGGAAAATCACTACATATATGCCTAATTGACCTAGAAAAGGCATTTGACAGAATTGAAAGAGAGAAATTATGGGAAATACTGAAAAAAAGAAAGGTTGGGAAAGGAATAATAGAAGCCATAAAAAGCCTATACACGAGGTGCAGTAACGTAGTAAGAACGGGACAAATGTCATCTGAAGAATTTATAACATCACGAGGATTAAAACAAGGATGTATACTCAGCCCAATTCTGTTTAACCTATATCTAGACGAAGCTATAAAAGAAACTAAAAGAAAAGCGAAACACTTCAGGCTGGGTAAATGGAATTTGGAAAATGTTGAATTCCTGGAATTCTTGTTCGCAGATGACATGGCAGTTATAGGAGGTACAGAAAAAGATCTACAACATAATCTTAATATAATTACCGAAGAAATGGAAAAGATCGGAATGAAAATAAATATAACAAAAACAAAGACCATGGTAATAGGTAAAGACAACTCATCTCACGGTATATATATACAGAATGAAAAACTTGAGCAAGTCAACAGCTACAAGTATTTAGGTAGTTATCTCATCTAAATTACTAGTACTTTAGGTATTACTCATCTAAAAATGGAACATGCGAAGAAGAGATCAAAGAGAGGATAAATAGTGCAGCGAAAATCTTTAATGCACTGAAGACATCCTTTCTCAGCAAAAAAGAGATCCCGAAAGATACAAAAGTAGCGGTCTATAAATCAGTCTATGTTCCAGCGCTAACCTATTCTTGCGAATCTTGGACCATAAACAAGATGCAACATAGCAACTTACAAGCCATGGAAATGAGATTTCTTCGTAAAATTGTAGGCAAAACGCGACTAGACAAGATAAGAAACAGTGAAATTAGGAAAGAACTGAAAATCAAACCCCTAATTGAAAACATTTACGAACAACAACTGAGGTGGTACGGACATGTGCAAAGACAGCCTAAAGAAAAACTTGCAAAGAAATCCTTTGAGACAAGAATGAGCGGAAAAAGACCAAGAGGAAGAACTAGGAAAACATGGCTTGAGGGTATCAAGGAAGCAGCTACATATAAGGGAATAGATACCCAAAATATGAAGCAATTAACGCACAACAGAGCAGAATGGAGAAAGTTATGTAAGACACCGGCCGACCAAGAAATTTTGTTTTAACTATATTAAATGTAAACTCGACACCTTCGGGTATAAGAGTCTTAGATTATGTATGTATGTATAATATCACATTTGGAGGCGTATTAACTACTTTCTACACAACAATATGGTTGCAGATCAAACAAATCTACCACTGATGCCATCTTAAAGTGTATGAGTTATGTCACAAATTGCTATAAAAAGCGATTATACTGTTCAGAGAGCTTTCTCAACCTCACCAAAGCCTTTGATTGCGTTTCCCATGATACGTTATTAAAAAAAAACTACGTTTCTACAAATTTAATCACGCAAGCACCAAACTTATAGGGTCTTATCCAATAGAAGGCAGTTTGTATTTTCTAGAAATGAAACGTCAAAGGTACAAGAAATAAAATATAGAGTACCACAAGGGTCCATTTTGGGCCCTATTTTATTTTTTGTATACGTTAATGATTTACCCAATATCAATACCAATCTACAAATCATTCTTTTTGCCGACGATACAACGGCCTTGCAATCCCATAGTTCCATAACGGCACTCATAGATAAAAGAATCTTTGCCTTACCTTCCTACTGTAATCGGTTTACAGTAGGGTGATCATTTTCAAGGTAATGTGGGACAAAGCAAAAAAGGTCGTCACTTTCCAAATATAAGTGAAGAGCAAAAAAAAAGGTCCTCACCTCCCAAATCCAAGTGAAGAGCAAAAAAAGGTCCTCACCTCCCAAATCCAAGTGAAGAACAAAAAAAAAAGGTTCTCATCTCCCAAATCCAAGTGAAGAGTAAAAAAAAGGTCCTCATCTCCTCAAATAAAAATCAAAAGTTAAAATGCGGGACTTTTGCGGGACGTGTCTTAATGCGAGACACCCAATCGAAATGCGGGACGAATGGTCACTCTAGTTTACAGCCAACAAATTAATGATGAATGATAATCAGACTCAACACCTGATTTTCTCTACTAAAAGCCTCCTTGAAATAAATAACCCAGAATCGGTGACCTTCCTAGGAATAAAGATTGGCAGTAAGCTAACCTGGGACATCCATATTAATAATTTATGTAACAAAATATACTCCTCTATTTACTGTTTAAAAAATCTAAAAATTTACGTGACAGATTCCATTTCAAAAATTTACTATTTTGCCTGCCTTCAATACCATTTTTGCTATGCCCTATTGGTATGGGGCCTTTCATTGCATACATGTCGGCTGTTTTCCTTACAACGTAGAACTATCCGCATCATGAGTCATTTAGGATATAGATCAAAGTGCAGGCTGAAATTTACAGAATTAGGTATATTAACACTACCTTGCCTGTACATCCTTTAAGGTCTCCCATATATACATGGCAAACATAACGATCTTCATCGTCAAAGTTCCATCCACCAATATGATACCAGAAATTAGAACGATTTTAGAACAGAATATAAACGATTACAAAAATCAGGATTAAGTTGTAATTACTACGCTATTATATTTTATGTTCTGCTATATCCATTTAGAAACGCGACCATTTCTAAAATTAAAAGCGTCATGAAAAAATATTTGTTAGCTAAAGCCTTTCACTTCACTGAAGAATTACTATTAAATAATTTTAATGATTTGATAGAAATTTATAACTCGTAAATCATAAATACCTATTTGTTCTTGCCTTTTGCTAGAAATTTAAAAAATTACTTATGTTTTTTATTTTTAATATTAATTCTGAAAGTTGAATTATTTTAATAATTTTTTTTAAATGTGTTATTTGTATTGTGCAATGATATTTTAATTTCTTGACTTAATGTATTGATGCACCAAAGAATATTAGTTTTTATTTATTTATTTTTTTCCTATAAGACTGTGCTGTGTAGTTACGTATTTACAATGTAATATGTATTGCACCCGTGGAGGGCACACAATAATATTATTACCTGGGTGGAAAATATTGTGCGCTATTTTCCAGTCACTCGGTATAATATTCTTATATTTTAGTTGTGACCGAACGTTTCCGTCCGAACTGTAAGTTTGGACCGGTTTGGACCGCAATGCGGCGATTTCTCCCGCAAAAACACATTACTGCAGCAAACTTGTAACAGTAAACATCCAAGTTATGTTTTTTTTTTCGTGAGTTTTTACGCTCTTTTCGAAAATTATGGGCCATCAGCGCCAAATATAGTCAGAAGATTTGCGGATCTCTGACCTGCTATAATCCGCGCGATTATATGGTTACCTGTTAGCAAACCAGAAGAATTTCGGACGAGTTCCAGATTCTGCCTGGATCACAGCAATCCAAGAGACTTTCTGCACCCCCTGCGGGCACCTAAGTATCCCTTTTTTCTTATTTGTAAATAAGATATACGTGTAAATAGAGAATCATATTAATTTTCACTTAAGATACAACTTCCTTTGTTTGCAAAACCACGTGTTTTGAACAAAGGATAGTTTTTTTGCTATTTAGGAGCTTACAACCCCTACATTTTTTGAGTATGTGTGTGTATCTGATACACTCTAGCAGATTGCCCGTTTTTTACGGCATCTTTTTCTTGTATTTAATGTTGCAAATGCATTTTACATTCAATATATTAATTGTTTATATAATTATTATTTATCAATTATTATTCATTTCTTGTTTCTAGTGGTTTGAGACTAGTTGTGTTACTAGTTACTAGTTGTCCGAAACACGCTGTGGTTTCGGACAATACCAGTGGCGTACTTCATATTATTTCCATTAAGATAATTTTACTATATGTTTTACATTTAGTTAACCTGGCCATTAATTGTATCTTTATTGTTGCAGTTGCAATTGGGGGTTAACTTATTTGTTAGGCATGCCAGTTTGGCCATAGCTAGTCAACAGTTTGTATATATTAGCATATTTCTTGTTTCTTAGAGTTTAATTGTTCAACATTAACTATTTATATTTTGTCATATACAAACTGTTGGTTCGCTCACATGTACCAGTTTAGTGCATATTTTTGTGTCTTAAGTTTTTCACCCCAATGTAATTTGGTTGTGTCGGGGAGAAACTATCAACGCCAAGAAATTTATGTGTACTTCGCCTACAATTCGCAACTTTAAAATTGTAGAATTTATATCACACGTCTACCGGGTGATCCATTAATTTCTGTAAATTATTTTTTCTATCATGCCTTTTATGGTAATTTTCGAGTGAGACTGGCTAAAATAAATTCAATACTTTTTTCCTAATTTAATTTTTGTCAGTAAAATTATTTCAATAATTTCTCCGGTTACTCAAGTGCAGCCCGTAGGTTTCTCGGTTGTTTAGGGACTCAAAAGGAGAGGTTGGTGGTCGTTTATTCCTCCTTATTCATACTGTGGGCCTCGCCGTTTCAACCTATATGTTCCGAGGGCGAACCATTCCAACTTGTGTAAGTCTTCGAGAGCAACCCCTCGAAGTGAAGTACGTCTCTACCAACTTGTCTCCTTTTTTTGTGTTCGCGATCTGCACTGGAGTAACTCGCCTGTTTTTAGCCAGCTCTCTCATTAGTCTGAGGTCGTTCGGTGCGTCTACAGCCACCTTACGCCTCCTGTATAGTTTTTTATTCCCGTCACGTGCGGGGGGGTCACACGAATCTTTTTCGTTGCCCTTGTTGACGGCCGGCACCTTTCTCTTTCGAACCGGAACGGTGCGGGCGCCACAATATGTTAGATATTTAGGGTAGATAGGATTTAGGTAGATAGCTTCATAACATGTTAAAATAAAATTATAAAATTTTTATTTTCATGTAAATACACTATTAATAATTGCAGTACGAACAGAAACATTATTTACAATGTTTTGAACATGTACCTCATTGTGATCATTATTGTCATCATCCTCATCACTGTAGTTAATATCGTCGCTAAAATCATTTAGTTTTCTGCTATATTATGTAAAACACATACAGCTATAATTACTGCTGGTACCTTTTTTAACGAGACTTTTAAACCTAATGACAAACATGGAAATCTTCTTTTTAATACACCAAACATTCTTTTAACCGTGTTCCTTGTCGTAATATGCGTTTCGTTATATTTTTTCTCAACTCTAGATACTGGGTTACCTAATGGTGTCAACAAATATTTACGGCTAGGTAAGCACTGTCCCCTAGTAGATACCTATCTTGAAATTCATTATTTTTAAACCTTGCTCTTATTAAAGAATTGTCAAATATGTTGCTGTCGTGTGTTGATTCTAACCATTTAACTACAACGTCTATATTTAATTTTGCATCGCAGATCATTTGCACATTAAGAGAAAACCAGCCTTTACGGTTCTTCAACACTTCTGCATTATCTCCTCCAGGAGGCTGCATTCTTATATGAGTTCCACCGACTGCACCAATAACATTCGGAAATCCAGCTATTTGAAAAAAATCCGCTGCAATTTGATTCATGTCCTTCTCGGAATTCGGCATTTTTATAAAATTCTCACTTAATGATGCTAATGCACTGGTCAGTGTATGTATTATTCAGTCAGCAGTAGATTTTTTAATATTAAAATGATCCTCAATATTTACATGAAAAGAACCAGTTGAATAAAATTTTAATGCAATCAAGAGTTGATCCTAAGCTGATATTGACATATTTCTGTTCGACTATTTGACTATCAATTAAATCTAAAATAGACAAAACGTATCTTTTGAAAACCGAAATCTGTGTTTAAAATGTTCATCGTCATAATATGGGTTGTCTTCTATTAAGAAATTCTGTAGGCTGACGTATTCTTGAACTTTCATCATTATCACTGTCAGAAATACTGCTTACAGATGGTGATGATATACTGCTGACATATGATACTGATGACATAACCTGTAAATTTTGTGTTCACATATATAAATCTATTCATGTGTATTTTTTTTTTTATGTACAATATTATTACTTAATTGGCAGTTATTAATTATCAAATATATATTTTAGTACAAATAGTAAAAACAAGTTATTTCAATGTAAACTATTCGATGGTAATGGAATAGTTAAAAAAAAAATTAATTCATAAACCTTTCGCAGATCACTAAAAATTTTGGATCACGAACCACCGATTGTGGAACACTGATCTAAATGACACTATTATGTCGCTTTAGACAAAGCAACCAGGGGACCAAAAATAAATTTTCCGAAGAGGGGCCCAAAATATGAAGTTAATGCCACTAGTTTAATTTTAATTACTTACGTCAGTATGCATTGTAGTTCGTGATTCGTTTTTGTCTAGCTTTTGTCTGAAAGCATACTATTTTGAAATATATATTTCGTGACTCTCGGTAAAAAATTCTTTATTCTTGTTTTATAACATTCGAATATCTACATATCATAATTGAGGTATAAATAAATTACCTTTTCCTGTACCTATGCTTTTTCTTTCTTTTGATTTTTCCCTTCGGAACGACCCCAGAAGGCTGTTTATTTTTTGTTTTAGTTCAAAAACGCCAGTTTTTAAATTAAGGGCCATCGTCTCTCAAGCATCAACCCTTTTATTACGTGAAAAGTAATTTTCGTGCTTAGGATCCCATAATATAGGATACTTTTCATATTCATCAATGAGTTGGAGGGCCCACTCATTACTCCATTCCATGCTGAATGTTTACTGGTGTTTACTTAGATTTACGCACACAACTATATGACTGCATAAACCTGTACAAACTGAGCACACAAGTTCTTTGATCTTATCGGTGGGACCGACAAGCTACGGATAACATTCGTACGAGTAAAAGTGTACGCGCACACAAATTTTACCTCGTACTCACCTGAGCAATTTTACGCGCACAACGTTCGTACGCGCACAAATGCTCTAGTCAGTACGCGCCTTAAGAATTTATAGTTGTGAAGATGTTTTTGATTTTATTTAAGATTATTTCGTTAGATAATTGATTTGAATGGGACTGATTATTAATTGATTAATTAGGTATACTATTTGTTACATCAGCATATGAACAGCTATGATTTACAAAATTAATTTTATTATTATTATTAATCGACCCTGCCAAGAGGATAAGCCTAAGGCTTGTATTGCCTAAATACAAGAATACAAAGATAAAAAATAAATAAAGAACACGAAATACAGTAGCAAGTTGTATGTACACAAAAATTACTAAAACTATTATCTGACATAGTCTTAAATAACAATTAGACTAAGAACAAATAAAATTATTTATCAGTAAAAAACTTGAAGTTTATCTTAAAACTATTCAAAGACTCTGAGAAGTCGGCTCGGAGAAGTCGAAGGCAGCTTCGTATTTGAGTTTAAGTCCATGTCCGAGTAAGCGAGAGTCACTGTAGAAGTTGAGTAAATCACACAACCATCGCTGTTCAAGTGTTGTGAGTTTAAGCACGAGAGTCTAGTTTCGTATGGCATGTTTCTTAATTTACGACAGATTTTGGTGGCACGGCGTTGAACATTTTCCATGAGGTTACTATCTCTGCGTAAAGGAGACCACACGGAAATAGCGAACTCCAACTGCGGCCGAACATAGGTCACGCACAACTTACGAAGTAAATTCGGTGACGAATCGCAGAAGGACTTCGTTATTAAAAATATTATAAAATTTGCCGTTTTAACTGCTTTAGCCATTTAACAGGACCACTGCAGTTTGGATGTGACAACTAACTTCCAGGTCAGTTTGCTCAGCAGCTTCCTTTATCGCTGCACCGTTCATAGTACACTGACGTTTCGGGATATTGTAGCCGATCTGCAATACGGTTATTTTATCGTAGTTGAGAGGAAGGAACCAACTTTTTGTCCATTAAAATACGCCGTTGATATCGCTCTGTATGATAAGATAGTTCTTTAGCGGATATCCGAAGAATTTGGTGTCATCCGCAAACATACAACTCCAGGACTGAATATGCTGCAAAAGGTCCACTACAAATATCAGGAATAATAAAGATCCCAACATCGAACCCTGTGGCACCCTGCTATGTACTGCGATTGGAAGACGAGTTACCAATCCTGACTTGGAAAACTAACTTCGAGAGAAAATCTTCAGTCCATTTTAAGATTTTACCTCGTATACCATAGTTTTCTATTTTTTTCATAAAAAATCTAATTTCGACTTTATCAAATGCACCTTTGAAGTCAAGGTAAATATCATCAATAGGTTCAGATCTATCTAATAACTGCGTCCAGATATTAGTACAGTATAACAAATTCGATGTTACTGATCTGCCAGGTAGAAACCCATGTTATTCACCTGGAAGAACATTATTGTCAGCTAGAAATTTTAATATCTATGTTGAAATAATTCGTTCAAGAATTTTCCGTGTCGAAGAACTAACACTAATTGGGCGATAATTCAATGCTAGAAGTTTGTAACCCTTCTTAAAAATTGGTGTGACATGGGCGGTCCGCCAGGAGAGAGGAAATCGTCTGGTATCCAGTGAGTCTCTCATGGTCTGATAAAGAGGTTCATTTAGGCTATTGCAGCATTTTTTTCAGAATAAGAGGCGATAAACCATCAGGACCTAGTGAACTGGAAACTTTAAGTCATGATAATTTTAAGAGCACATCTTCAGGTGAAAATTCAATGTTATCAATTGTATTAGTCACTCTAGATTCTTGTGGAAGATCAGGTACTACAGTACTAGAATTCTGGAAAAAAGCCTGCGAAAATTGTTCAGTAAATAACTCGGCAACTGTAGAATGATCAAGACACACAGCTCCATTTTGGTCCCTAACTACTGGAATTGTCACTTTTGAGTCAATTTTAGATCTTACATAACTATAAAATGCTTTCTGGTCAGTATTCAGGAGTCCATTACGTGCCTTTCTTATTTCACTTGTATCGAAGCACTTAACATGCTGGGCAAGATCCATAATCTTCAAATCAATAATCCAACCACATTTTGATTACTGCGCTACTGTACTGTATTTACTTAATAACTCTAGAATTGAGGCCCTGCAAAAGCTTCAGAACAGGGGCATGAGAATTGTTCCTGGATGTGGAACACTAACACCCATTCGCATAATGCTCAACACATTAAATATAGTTAATGTGACAAATAAAATTAAAATTCTTACTTACGTATTTATTTATAAAATTATTCAGGGGGAATCAAATTACTTACATAAGTGACTTTATAACATAAAACTATGAAGTACATAATTATAACACTCGCGCTAAGAATTATATCTACGCATATAAAAAAACGAATTTAAATATAACTACAAACTCATTATTTATTAAAGCATGTCGAAAATATAATTCTTTACCAGAATATATAAAAATGTCGGTAAATATAAAAAAAATTAAATACAATATATACAATTATTTCAAAAATTGCACTTAACTCTTTTGGTAGGAAATATTGAATTGAAGATTAACTATTTAATTACATTTATATGTGAACTTATCTTAGTTATGTAAATTTATAGGTACAACCTTTTTTGTTGTTTTTTGTTTTCAATTATAATGTAAATGTAAACACTGTTATATATATATGTATATCATTTAATGACTTATTAGTCATATATATATTATCATATTGATAGTTCTCAATAAATAAATATAACATATTGGGTATTCTACGATGCTCCTTAAAGAAATCAAATTTATTGGACGTTTAATATTTCTTCCATAAATAATGTTTCAATTTTCGTAGATCTAGTAACGTTCTGTTAAACCAGGGTTTTCTAAAGCATGTTCGTGTTGAAATTTATGGGATATGTTTATCAACTTTGTTTATCACCGTATTTCTGAATACCGCCCAATAATTGTCAAGATCAGGACATTCTGTCCAAGTGGCAGTAGATATTTCTTGGGATATTGCATCAAAACTAGATTTCCAGATATATTTTCGTCACTTTTTCTGAGAGGTTGGACTAAAGATTAGATGTTAGAATGTGTGAAACCGCCATTATGATTTGTGCATGTGTGAACAGTGCACTACTGAGACATATACAACATGGCTGGCTAAGTATAATGTATTGTTATTTGTATATGTATGTAGTGTTACAAATAAAACAGCTAAAGAGTGCTCACTGATTATTATTAACCATCCAGCCCGAATATAATACATGGCGTCAGGTCGGTTGGAATGGATAAATGTGTGAAATATCACTGATTCGAGGTGGATTGATTGGATAAAGTTATGTGTCGACAACGCCATTTGTTTTCAAATGAACGAAAACACGTGCAAATAAAAAAATGGAAACATTGTTTAGAGCACCTGAACCCTTGAGCTTCTGGGAAATATAGCTGATTATTGGCAAAAATTTATACAAAAATTTGATGTCTTCTCGACAGCAGCGGAATAATGCTCAAAAGGTGAGGAGAAACAGATATCCGTTTTTCTAAATTTAATTGGAAATGGTGGATTAGAGTTGTCCAATACCTTCAACATATCGGATGAAGAGAAAACCCTAGATTTAATAAAAACCAGATTTGAAACACATTGTGCACTCAATAAAAATACCATTTTTGAGAGGTTTAAATTTAATAGTGTAATACAAAAAGAAGGACAACCGTTTGACTCCTTTGTAACGGAACTCAAGAAAGCAGTGAAGTCGACAGGCTACAAGGAGCAAGATGAAATGATCCGAGACCGAAGCGCTATGGGTATTCATGACAAGAGTACCCAGGAACGACTTCTTCGTGAGTCTGACCTAACTCTTCAAAAGGCCATCAACTTTTGCAGAGCTGTAGATGTAAGCAAAACAAAATCAAAGATTTTGCAGAGTGAAGTTTCGGTCAACAATGCCAGGAGACAAGACAAGAAGTCAGGAAATGACAAATCAGAAACGAAATAAAACAAAAACGGGTACATTTAATAAGTGTCAGTTTTGTGGATATAACCATCCTAGAGGAAAATGCATTGCCTATAGAAAAACGTGTGGTATTTGCCAAAGGAAAAATCATTTTGCGTCTGTATATAGAACGGATAAAAAAAAAGGTACATGGAGTTGCAGCAGCAGGTCGAGATACAGCAATCTTGTGAACAAGAATGTTTCTAATGATGTGATGTGGGTTAAGAAAATTTATGTAGAAGGACGACTAATTAAATTCAAGTTGGATACGGGAGCAGAAATCAATGTTCTGCCTATTAGTTGATTTAAGAAATTTAAATTTGAAAAAAAAAAAAAAAAATTAGATAAACTAATGTCACTCTTGTAGCTTATGGCAGTAGTGATTTTAAGATCAAACCAATAGGTGAGCTTGCCCTAGAATGTAGTGTCCAAAATGCTATAGCTAAAATTCCTTTTATAATAGTAGATAACGTAGGGTATATGCCACTATTTGGTTCAAAGGGATGTCTAGAATTAAATTTAAGCAAAGGGTAGACAATTTGGACAAAAAATTCAAAAATATTGATGATGTTGTTGATAGCTATTCTATGGTTTTTCAAGGGCTAGGGGAGTTTCCAAAATCTCATAAAATAATTATTAAGAAAGATGCCGTACCACATGTGCAGCCTATTAGGCGCTTTCCACATACATTACAATCTAGAGTAAAATATAAATTAGATAGTTTAGAGAAACAAGGCATAATAAGAAAAGTTGAAAAGCCAACTGAATAGCTTTATCCGTTAGACATTGTAGAAAAGAAAAATTCAGATATACGGTTATGTTAAGATCCAAAATATTTGAATGAAGCTATACAAGGGGAACTTTTTTTAATCCCTACATCTCAAGAAATTTCTAGTAAATTGTCTAAAAAATCTTATTTGTCAGTTCTAGACATGAAGGATGGATATTTTCAGTAAAAGTAAAAATAACTGACAGTGCAGATTTTTGTACTTGTGGAACATTATTTGGGAGGTATCAGTTTTTACCTTTTGGTATTAGGTCAGCGCCCTAAGTTTTTCGAAAAACTATGAGTTATTTGGTGACATCGATGGTGTCAGCAATTATTTTGATGATTTGATAAAATCCGGTGAAACTGAGCAAGAAAATGACAATAAGTTAAGATTAGTTTTTGAACGTGCAAAAAAGTATAATGTTAAATTTAATAAAGCAAAAATTCCATTCAAGTCTAGAAAAGAGAAATTTATGGAGCAATTTTTTTCTGAAAGGGGTGTAGAGCCAGTTGAATCTTATGTTAAAGCTCTCGCTGAAATGCCTAAGCCACAACAAAAAGGTGATGTTTTGAGATTATTGGGCATGGCAAGATATTAAGCTAAATTTATACCTAACCTGTCGAAACTGACAGATCCTTTGAGAGAGTTAACACGTTTAGGCCCAGTTGCACAGTTACCGCTTAAGTATAAGTTTAGCTAATCCTTAAGCTTCAGCTAAAACCAAATACTTAAGTGTCAGATGTTACATAGTTAAAAAAAATAATAATAAAAAATAGCTAAGCCAACTGATATGTAAATTAATTAAGTTGGCCATATGAAGAACGAGTATTTGCCGGGGAAATTCTGAAATTTAGTATATAAACAAGTAACACATTCAGTGTAATTATGACAAGTTAAACTTATTTATTTGTCAATGCATTGTTAATTGTCAAATAATTTGCAAATAATATAGCAAATATTAGCTATGGAAAACACAATTGATTGTAAAAATAAACGTGCCACGAACTTTTCAGAAGAGAAAGTGGGAATTCTCTTAAATTTAGTTAAAAAATGCCGACCGGCGTAGCATGGTGGTAACACATGTGCTCTGCGTTGCGAAGGTCTCGGGTTCGAATCCTGTTTAGGCATGGAAATTTTCTCAAATAAAAATTGTCCTGGCTAATTACCAAAGCAATAAAAACCATTAAAAAATGAAATAAATAAATACAATAATAGTTAAAACATATCAAAATACTATAGAATGTAAAAAATCAAATTCACTGTTGTGGAAGAAAAAAAATCTATTTGGCCAATTATACAGGATGAATTTAACTGTGAAAGCGTAACTTATACAGAGACGCAGAAATTTTAAAAAAAAATATGAAAACTTAAAATGATGTAGAAAAACACAAAAAAAAAATTGCCGACAATAAATATTCACTGAATGCAACTGGAGGTGGTTAAATGACAGTGCCTAATTTTAATAATGTTGACGAGGAGTTATTAACAATTTTACATACTCAAGTAACAGGCATAACTAGTGAATTTGATTCAGATGCTGGCAGTACTACAGAAACAGGTATAATATTAATTATGTCTATTGATGTTTATTGACTTTTTCTAATATATTTTTTAGAACATTCTGGGAACATTACAGACGGTGGATAATAGTGTAATAGAAGTGGAAAGTTTTGAAAATGTAAATACTGAAAATAGAAAAAAATATTCTTCAGAAAATCTGAAAACCACCAATAGCACACCTCTACGAACAAAAACACGTAATACAAAAATATGATTTTTTAAATAAATTAGTTAAGAAATATATATTTTTGTTATAGACAGTTCCTCATAAAGCGACAACAAATAAAAGGGTTAATGAAGAGTGGTGTAAATTGGCTGTCATTAAAACAACCTATTTAACAACTTTAAATGAACAGGCGGAAGAAAAGTGGGAAATAGAAAAACAATATCTGATAGAAGAACAGTAGCTAAAAAAACAAAAGTTAGCATTAGAGATCGAAGAAAAAAAAAGAAAAGAATATATATATATATTGCGACGCTCCTACCCCGATACCCTGTACGATTTGGCAGGTCTTGGAGTTCGGTCGCAAATGACGCTTACCTGTACTCATTTCACTTATGGGTATTTGGGCGCCAACCGATTGCTCGGATTTCTCAGAGGAGCGAGGTCCGGGTTCCAAGATAACACACACACTCTCTCGCATAGGCACACACCAAAGAAAACAGCAAGAAACTTTTAACCCGGATTTATTTTTTTCAATATTATAACAAAACAAAATATAAAACACTCCAATGTAGGATTTTCCGTCCCTGGTCCTCTCGGTCGGGGCGTCCTTCGTGGGCGACGTCGGCTAAAAAAAAAAACACCCCACCCTCGCGGCGTTGTAAAGAGTTGCTTCTGACTCGGCTGGAACCAACACGGCTCTGTCAGACGCAACGCTTCATCAAAACAAACAAAAATTCAAAAATAATCTATTTCCGACAAAATAAGATTCTCTGCGACGCCCCTGCAGCGTTGTAAAGAGTTGCTTCTGACTCGGCTGGAACGAACACGGCTCTGTCAGACGCAATGCTTCATCAAAACAAAAAAAATCAAAAAAATCTATTTCCGACAAAATGAGATTCTCTGCGACGCCCCTGCATCGTTGTAAAGAGTTGCTTCTGACTCGGCTGGAACGAACACGGCTCTGTCAGACGCAACGCTTCATCAAAACAAAAAAAATTAAAAAAATCTATTTCCGATAAAATTAGATTCTCTGCGACGCCCCTGCAGCGTTATAAAGAGTTGCTTCTGACTCGGCTGGAACGAACACGGCTCTGTCAGACGCAACGCTTCATCGAAACAAAAAAAATTCAAAAAAATCTATTTCCGACAAAATGAGATTCTCTGCGACGCCCCTGCAGCGTTGTAAAGAGTTGCTTCTGACTCGGCTGGAATGAACACGGCTCTGCCAGACGCAACGCTTCATCAAAACAAAAAAAAATCAAAAAAATCTATTTCCGACAAAATGAGATTCTCTGCGACGCCCCTGCAGCGTTGTAAAGAGTTGCTTCTGACTCGGCTGGAACGAACACGGCTCTGTCAGACGCAACGCTTCATCAAAACAAAAAAAATTTAAAAAAATCTATTTCCGACAAATTGAGATTTTCTGCGACGCCCCTGCAGCGTTGTAAAGAGTTGCTTCTGACTCGGCTGGAACGAACACGGCTCTGTCAGACGCAACGCTTTATCAAAAAAAATTCAAAAAAATCTATTTCCGACAAACCGAGATTCTCTACGACGCTCCTGCAGCGTTGTAAAGAGTTGCTTCTGACTCGGCTGGAACGAACACGCTCTGTCAGACGCAACGCTTCATCAAAACAAAAAAAATTCAATAAAATCTATTTCCGACAAAATGAGATTCTCTGCGACGCCCCCTGCAGCGTTGTAAGAGTTGCTTCTGACTCGGCTGGAACGAACATGGCTCTGTCAGACGCAATGCTTCATCACAACAAAAAAAAATCAAAAAAATCTATTTCCGACAAAACGAGATTCTCTACGACGCTCCTGCAGCGTTGTAAAGAGTTGCTTCTGACTCGGCTGGAACGAACACGGCTCTGTCAGACGCAACGCTTCATCAAAACAAAAAAAAATCAAAAAAATCTATTTCCGACAAAATGAGATTCTCTGCGACGCCCCTGCAGCGTTGTAAAGAGTTGCTTCTGACTCGGCTGGAACGAACACGGCTCTGTCAGACGCAACGCTTCATCAAAACAAAAAAAATTCAATAAAATCTATTTCCGACAAAATGAGATTCTCTGCGACGCCCCCTGCAGCGTTGTAAGAGTTGCTTCTGACTCGGCTGGAACCAACACGGCTCTGTCAGACGCAACGCTTCATCAAAACAAACAAAAATTCAAAAATAATCTATTTCCGACAAAATGAGATTCTCTGCGACGCCCCTGCAGCGTTGTAAAGAGTTGCTTCTGACTCGGCTGGAACCAACACGGCTCTGTCAGACGCAACGCTTCATCAAAACAAAAAAAATTAAAAAAAATCTATTTCCAACAAAATGAGATTCTCTGCGACGCCCCTGCAGCATTGTAAAGAGTTGCTTCTGACTCGGCTGGAACGAACACGGCTCTGTCAGACGCAACGCTTCATCAAAACAAAAAAAATTTAAAAAAATCTATTTCCGACAAAATGAGATTCTCTGCGACGCCCCTGCAGCGTTGTAAAGAGTTGCTTCTGACTCGGCTGGAACGAACACGGCTCTGTCCGACGCAACGCTTCATCAAAACAAAAAAAATTAAAAAAATCTATTTCCGATAAAATGAGATTCTCTGCGACGCCCCTGCAGCGTTGTAAAGAGTTGCTTCTGACTCGGCTGGAACGAACACGGCTCTGTCAGACGCAACGCTTCATCAAAACAAAAAAAAATCAAAAAAATCTATTTCCGACAAAATGAGATTCTCTGCGACGCCCCTGCAGCGTTGTAAAGAGTTGCTTCTGACTCGGCTGGAACGAACACGGCTCTGCCAGACGCAACGCTTCATCAAAACAAAAAAAAATCAAAAAAATCTATTTCCGACAAAATGAGATTCTCTGCGACGCCCCTGCAGCGTTGTAAAGAGTTGCTTCTGACTCGGCTGGAACGAACACGGCTCTGTCAGACGCAACGCTTCATCAAAACAAAAAAAAATAAAAAAAATCTATTTCCGACAAATTGAGATTTTCTGCGACGCCCCTGCAGCGTTGTAAAGAGTTGCTTCTGACTCGGCTGGAACGAACACGGCTCTGTCAGACGCAACGCTTCATCAAAACAAAAAAAAATAAAAAAAATCTATTTCCGACAAAATGAGATTCTCTGCGACGCCCCTGCAGCCTTGTAAAGAGTTGCTTCTGACTCGGCTGGAACGAACACGGCTCTGTCAGACGCAACGCTTCATCAAAACAAAAAAAAATAAAAAAAATCTATTTCCGACAAATTGAGATTTTCTGCGACGCCCCTGCAGCGTTGTAAAGAGTTGCTTCTGACTCGGCTGGAACGAACACGGCTCTGTCAGACGCAACGCTTTATCAAAACAAAAAAAAATCAAAAAAATCTATTTCCGACAAAATGAGATTCTCTGCGACGCTCCTGCAGCGTTGTAAAGAGTTGCTTCTGACTCGGCTGGAACGAACACGGCTCTGTCAGACGCAACGCTTCATCAAAACAAAAAAAAATCAAAAAAATCTATTTCCGACAAAATGAGATTCTCTGCGACGCCCCTGCAGCGTTGTAAAGAGTTGCTTCTGACTCGGCTGGAACGAACACGCTCTGTCAGACGCAACGCTTCATCAAAACAAAAAAAATTCAATAAAATCTATTTCCGACAAAATGAGATTCTCTGCGACGCCCCCTGCAGCGTTGTAAGAGTTGCTTCTGACTCGGCTGGAACGAACACGGCTCTGTCAGACGCAACGCTTCATCACAACAAAAAAAATTCGATAAAATCTATTTCCGACAAAATGAGATTCTCTGCGACGCCCCTGCAGCGTTGTGAAGAGTTGCTTCTGACTCGGCTGGAACGAAAACGGCTCTGTCAGACACAACGCTTCATCAAAACAAAAAAAATTCAAAAAAATCTATTTCCGACAAAATAAGATTCTCTGCGACGCCTTCGTGGCGTTGTAAAGAGTTGCTTCTGACTAGGCTGGAACGAACACGGCTCTGTCAGACGCAACGCTTCACCAATACAAACAAAAATTCAAAAAAATCTATTTCCGACAAAATGAGATTCTCTCCGACGCCCCTGCAGCGTTGTAAAAAAAAATCTATTTCCAACAAAATAATGTTTATAATCACACAGTTTACTTACTCTTTGGTCGCCTGTTCACTATTTTTGCAGAGGTTAACTACCTCTGCCGGAAGATAATTTATTTTGAAATTTCTCTGTCAGGTCTATGCATCCGATTGCCACTGTGCTGACGAGATACAAAAACGACCGTCAACGCCATCCATTAGGTGTGGAGGCAACTACATTGTCAGGTCTATGCATCCGATTGCCACTGTGTTGCCAAGATACAAAAAAAGACCGTCAACGCCATCCATTAGGTGTGAAGGCAACTACATTCCCACAAAAAAATTTCAAATAAATAATATCAGGAATTTAATTTTTTTTTAAATTTAAGGCCGATTGCATTTGAATTTCGTTAAAATCATTTAGGATAGGCCCTAACCTATCGAACCCAGGTTCCCCGAATACTAGATAATCTGCTAAGTAAATAAATCCGCTCGTCCATTCTCGCTTTGTTATAATTTCGTTTTTGGGACGGTCATTTCTGCATCGTCACAATATATATATATATATATATATATATTTCTTTCTCTGCGCATTCCTTTCTATTTTTTTTTCTACGATCTCTAATGCTAACCTTTGGTTTTTTAGCTCCTGTTCTATCAGATATTGTTTTTCTATTTCCCACTTTTCTTCCGCCTGTTCACTTAAAGTTGTTAAATAGGTTGTTTTAATGACAGCCAATTTACACCACTCTTCATTAACCCTTTTATTTGTTGTCGCTTTATGAGGAACTGTCTATAACAAAAATATATATTTCTTAAATAATTTATTTAAAAAATCATATTTTTTTATTACGTTTTTTTTTTTTCGTAGAGGTGTGCTATTGGTGGTTTTCAGATTTTCTTCTGTTCTGATTGATTGTAATGTTAGGCACATTGTGTATAAAATTTACAGCTGCTTCTAAATCTGCATTTAGGTTTGGAACTTTTTCATTCGCTTCATTTGCAACATTATTAACATTTATAACATTTCCTCATAACATCATCATATTCTTCATTCACTTGAAGCAAATTAATTTCATCCATTTTAATATGAAAAATAACCAAATAATCTGCAGCAATCTGACAGCTTATTTTGGCTTAAAGCAAATAAATCTACCGCTTAAGTATTTTCCTGTTTAGGCTTAAGTTTAAACCAAAAACTGAAACTATGCAACAACTAAACCATAAGCTAAAACATAAACCTAAATAAAAACTTAAGTGGTTACTGTGCAACTGGGCCTTAGATGTTCAGTAGTCGTGGACTGCTGAACATGATGAAGTGTTGACTCAGTTGAAACACTTGCAAAAAAATGCACCGTTGTTAGCATTTTTTGATCCGTATGAACCAATTGAAATAGAAACTGATGCGTCTCGTGATGGATTAGGTGCTTGTCTCCTTCAGAATGGGCACCCAGTTGCATTCGCATCTTGCAGTCTTAACAAAAGTGAAGTAAAGTATGCGCAGATAGAGAAGGAGACATTAGCCTTACAGTTTGCTTGTAGGAGGTTTCATTATTTAGTACATGGTGTGAAAAATATTAATGTTTGTACTGATCATAAACTTCTAGTTTCAAGTTTTAAAAAGGATTTGCAATCCGTAATACCCAGATTACAACATATGCTTCTAGCATTGATGAAGTATGATTTAAACATAACTTTTAGACTTGAAAAGTATCTGTACATAGCTGATACTTTGTCCAGAGCGTTTTTAAATATGTCTAAATATGACAAAGATGATACTGAAACTGAATGTGGTGCTATACACTTCTTAATGAATAACTTACCAATGTCAAAAGAGAAAAATCGAGTTTATACATTCAACGGAAAATGATAGTGACTTACAGTTAATCATCAATATTATGAATGATGAATGGCCAGAAAAAAATGAAGTGCCTTTTCATATACTTTATTTCTTTAAATTAAAGAGTGATCTTAAAGTTCGTGATAATATTTTGTTTTTAAGAAATAAAATAGTTGTATCTCAAGCTTTGCGTCGACAAGTGATGCAAAAGTTTCACGAGGGATATTTAAGCATAGAAAAAGTGTAGAGCCAGGCAATTTTTTGACAACACATTGAGGCTTTCATTATGGAATGTAAAATTTATGCGAGTCAAAATGATTTAATTTTTATAAGGAACACGTGTGCCAAATGGCATTCCATTATTATCAAGTGCAGTATCTTTCGACGTAGGCACTAGACTAATACTGATTGTTCGCTAAAATTTTATTAGTTTCTAGAATATATGTTAAACGCTTATTAGTTTCCCTAATACTTTAGCTAAACATGAGATTATAGTTATTGATATATAATGAGTTATTAGAGTTTTACTACCTCTTTTATAGATAGGGTGCACTATTGACGTTTTTAACACATTTAGAAAGTATTCTGAAGAAAAGCATTCATTATATATTGTTAATAGAGGTTCAGTTACTTTTTTTATCTTTTTAATAACTATTGAATTAAAATTATCATTTACTGTGCAGGTACTGTTTTTTATGTCATTTTGTTTTTCATTAGTAATTTTAATATTTGAAACTAAAGTATCACCAACATTAACAAAAAATAAAATTAAATTAAACTCATCAGCAATTTGTTGTTTGCGTCTTAGTGTAGACTGTTCAGTTTCTATTTCTTTAATGTCCATTTTAAACTTATGGTTGTTTAATGAATAATTAGCTATTTGCCAAACTTTTTTGGGGTCATTTTGGGCTTCTTCAAGAGATTTTTATAAAATTGAATTTTTAAAGAATTAATTATTGGTGGTGTAACGAATCGGTTAGTACGCTGGAATAATAGAACAAACTTTCACAAAACACCCGTCACCAGAATTTCTTTAAAAGGGGTTGCCATCGTTTTTTTGTTTTTTTACAAGAGGTATTTCAAATTTAATTAGATATGAATTTTGCGGAACTGCAGCAGAGGATGGAAGATGTCTATAATATTAGGAGATTCAGCCGACGCAATGCAAGGAAAGAAAAGGTTTATAGAAATCGGATTAATCCTCTTGGTAAAGATAATGATTTAGAATTTCGAAAAATTTATAAAATGATTAAAGATAGCGCACGAAATGTTGTACAATTGGTAAAAAATTATTTGGTGGCTATTAATAATAGGAAAGGGTTACCGATATCGGTGGAAGTGCAAGTTTTAGCAACTATTTGTTATTTAGCGAAAGGGGCATATTTTGATGTTAATTTAAAAATATTAGGATTCACTCGATGTATATTTCGATTGAACTTATTTTAACTTCACATTTATTTTCCACAAAAACTACAGAGCAAAATTAACACGTGCCACACCTCTTAATGAAGAAAAAATAATATCAACAAGACATTGCTGATTAACATGGTTTTTCTTAATCGACATGTCGATAAAAATAAAAAAAGTCGTGCTATAGCAGGACATTTAAACGAATTTGCAAAAGTCCCAAATACAACACATAAATTGCGACGAAAAAAAGAAGAGTTCCACAGGATCAATAGAATTGAGTCGATTCAAAAGCGTTTTATGTCATATTTAGATTACAAATTTTTCAAAAATAGTCACTATACAAATAATTATAATATTAGCCTCCAAACCTTCAACCTAACTAGTCTTTCTAACCGCAGATTAAAAATAGATCTTAATACCGTTTTTAAAATTGTATATAATTTGATTGACTGTCCCGCTGCTATTGAATTGATTAATTTTAACGTATCTCAAATAATAACTAGGAAAATCTCTACTTTCTACTGTAGTAACAGATTGACAAGTTCTGGTCACAATTCTCCTTTCAATAGAATTATGTTATCTTTTAATTAATTTTTTGATACCTCCGATATATTCTTCTTGCGATTTTCACAATATAAGTCAGAAATTGACAGAATATTGCAGGATCAAACTACAACTTAGAATCTAACATTGGTTCAATTATGTGATTTAATTAATTGTAACATGTCATATATTCTATTAAAATTTGTTTTATTTTAAGTATCATATATTTGTGATCTTTGTGAATCTTATTAACTGCAAACTTTTACGATTGTATGCATAAATTATCTACGTGGTGACAAATTAGGAGTTATCTTAACTCTGTTTGTCACCCAAATAAATAAAATAAATAAATATATTGCGGGAATGCCAGGAATCCTGGGCGCTATTCGATTGTACGCACATAAAAATAAAAAAATTTGGAGATCCTAATCCAGCAATATTCATCAACCGGAAAGAATATTTTTCCCTGAACGTTCAGGTAATATGTGATGCTAATTGCCAGATAATGGATATAAACGCTAGGTGGCGAGGAAGCGCCCATGATTTTGGGAGGCGAGTACACTTAAAAGGGATTTTCAAAGTGGCGCGGTTAATGGAATTCTAATTGAGGATGGCGGATATGCTGCTACTAACTATATGTTAACCTCTGTACTAAATTCTGCTACCCCACAGGAAGAAAGGTACAACGTCGCCCATATAAAAACAAGAAATCCGGTAGAGAGCCTATTTGGTCAATGGAAGGGCAAATTTAGATGTTCATACAATGGTCTAAATGTTGAAATTAATACTACAAAAGCAATAAGTTCGCTTGCAATTTTACATAACATTTGTTTACAAGATCGGTTGGAGGCAAATGATAATATAAATGATTCCGATGACGAAAATCAAAATGAAAGTGACGAAGAAGATAACGTACCTTTTACCAACCCTACTGTCAGAGGAAATGCGTTCAGATTAGCATACATAATTCGCAATTTTAATTAATATTAATGATAACATAACATACTAGTAGTAACAAAAATGTTGACCGGCGTAGCGTAGTAGTAACACATGTGCTCTGCGTTGCGAAGGTCTCGGGTTCGAATCCCGTTCAGGCATGGAAATTTTCTCAAATAATAATTGTTCTGTCTAATCGCAACAGCAGCAAAGGCCATTAAATTAAAAAAAAAATAATAATTACAATAATAATAATAATAAAACAACAATAAACATAAAAATTTGCTGTATTTATTTTTTCTCATTTTTTTAAATTTTAATTCATAATTTTCGTCTTGTAGCTCCTGCATATGCTTCATCTGTTATTTTTTTTTTTTTCTTTATAAATTTCAAATGATGCCTGTTTGAAAGCACTCATTTTTTAACAGTTTCTTTCCTGTTAGGTTTTTCTGTCGAATTTTCGGTAGTTTTACCATGCAGATTTCTTGCTTCGGGGATAATTGTTTCAATTATGCCAGTTACTGGGTCAAGTATAATAGTAGAATAGTTATTTTAACATCCAATTTGTATAATAGTAGAGTTAGGAAATAATTTCAATCAGCTTTTTGGACAAAAAGCGTTTATTTAAACAACACAACGTTTCGCCAACAACATTGTTAGCTTCTTCAGGTGCTATAATAATATCTTACTAATCTATCTTACTTATCTTACTATCTTACTTATCAGCAGTCGTATAATTTGACGACGACGTTAGTTGAGATTCTTCTTGATTGGCAGTAACTTTCATTTCTTCTATTCATTTCCAAAAATTTGAGAATCAATTCGTCTACATCTTCTTCAGATTAGTACGGAATCATATCTTTTCTGGCGTAGTCCATATCCGTTGGTTCAGCTATTGACGGTCCTCCTTCTGTACATTTCATATATTTTTTAAATTGTGCAACACTGGCTTTAGCGTCTCTTTTCATTCTTCTCCACTGTTCCTTAATTTTGTCCAAATCGCGAGATTTCCACCGCACAACAAATTCTTCTTTAATTTCTTTCCACGCTTCTTGTTTCTTTTTTCCCAGTCTGCTATCTACTTTTTTACTTTCTATTATTTTATATTTTCCCTGCATTGCTTCTAGTAATACGTTCTTTTCTTCATCGCTCCAATTGCTACTCGCAGGATTTTTTTTTCTGAAGTCATCGTAATATAAGATATAATTATATTTTGTATGTTACAATTTCTATGACATATGACAAATATCACAAAAACAAACGATACTGGCTTGCTGTGATTATACCAGAAATTTATAATTTGCGATGTTGTAACATAAAATTTTAATGCACGTTGCTAAGTATTGCACGGTTGTGCAAATACTAATATAAATACCATTATGATCCACGCGTATTTGATGCGTGGAAGTCACCCGGGTGACACTGGCATGTAATGACCTTGGCTCGAGTTTTAGTTTTCTGGTACATTGGTAGATGGCGACAGAGTGCAAAATAAATTACGAATATACCCGACTTCGAACGATCAGAAGCGTTTTGTTCTAGGTGTATTTAACCGTCATTTCATTTCATTTCAAACTTGTGGTTCGATAACACGATATAAGCACAGCAAATATCTTGACAGCAAGCACATCTTCCGTATCCAGTCAAAAATTCACACTAAGATCTATTGGTGTGCAACGTGAAGTGGACTTATCTCCGAGGAAGAAAATATTATTTAAAAGTTTGAGAACTTCCAAGAAGTCCAATTCATATTTAATATCAAGATCGAAAGTTGTGCAAAGGAAGCTTTTTGAGTTACAGTCATCAATAAGAAAAGGAGATAGGAAAAGACTTATCGGCAACAAATTTATAAAGAATTTAAAATTAACTCTTGTGGGATTGGCATTATTGGGTAGCCAGATAAGTAATACCCAATTTAAAAAAAAGGAGAAGATGGAAATTAGATGAAAAGGTTCCTTTCATCACAATGTACAAGACGAGCCCGAAGTTATATAGATATTTAGGTAGGCTTTTAGTATTGCCAACTCGTCGAACATTATTAAGAAATTTAAAAAATATTAATTTAGATGTTGGGTTGTGTGACAACATATTAAATCATTTAAATTCTTGCTCATTGGAAATGACGGAAATGAATAGATAATGCATATTAATGTTCGACGAAATGGCAATACAGCCCCATTTAAGTTTTAAATATAATATTGGGAAAGTTAGTGGATTGGAAAATACAGGGGAAGGTGCTACCCCAAATATTGCTGATCATGCATTAGTGTTTCTCCTCAGAGGCATAAATCAGTTTTGGAAGCAACCTGTGACTTATTATTTCGTGAAGTCTAGCGTAAAGACATTTCAGTTAAAAAAGATTATTACTGAAGTTATTCACCAGATTCACGAAAAAACCAAATTCCAAATTCTAGCCACTGTATCTGACAAAGGGTCCAGCAATCGAGCCGCAGTTCGAAGTCTGTCCAGAAAATTCATTTTCGAAGTGAATAGAAAAGAAATTATTCATTTATTTGACACGCCTCATTTACTGAAAGGTATGAGGAATAATTTCATGTCGAAAGATATTCACTTCGATAATAAAATTGCAAAGTGGTCAGTCAGATAACAAGCAGTTCTACGAATTGGATGGAGCTACAGAGGATGGCAGGGTAGCACCTAAATTAAGCAACAAACATATCTTTCCTGAGGGCAAAGATAAGATGAAGAGCAAATTTGCCTCGCAGGTTTTCAGCAGATCCGTATATGCTGGCATCAATTTTGCAACAACATGTGGAGTTACGGACGGAAAAGGTACAGCCGAGTTTATTCGGTTCATGGATTTACTATTCAACAGTTTGAATAGTTCGTTACGAACAAAAAAACCCATGAACCATGTTTTGAAGAACGGCTGTGAAACCTTTGAATTTTGGCAAAATGCTGTGAGCATTTCAGATAAAATGATTTTTGTACAAAATGGAAAGAAAGTTTCTGCTCCACCATCGAAAAATAATTTCATACTAAAAATCCGCAATGTTAAATTTTTATGGAGGAGAATGAGGGGTCTTGGTTTTAAGTACCTAGCGACTAGGTCATTAAATCAAGACCCTCTAGAAAATTTATTTGGGATAATAAAAGGTTTGTGTGGCCAGAACAATTCCCCAACAACTTCACAGTTCGGCCTATATAACTTGCATTATTAATGTACTCCTTCATAATACAAGTACAACAAATTGTGAAGATGATGGTACTAAATTCCTTTCCAGCATCCGATCACTCATAAACCCGACACAGTCCTTTACTGCTCCTTTAGATTCCGATATTCCTTTTGCTCCTATTAAAACACCAGTCAACAATACAACCCTTCCTTCTGTTTTGTCCAACACAACCTCTTTAGATCCCAATAAATTTTTAAAAAATATTCTTTTCCATACAAATTCTTACATTGCGGGTCTTATTTGTAGAAAATTTTTAAAGCGCAATTGTAAGAATTGCGCTAAATATTTTTTGGATGTCGCATGCACGGACAGTCATGCTGTTATTATGTTGAAAGAACATACAACAGGTGCGAGGAAATTGATGTACCCTTCAAAAGATGTAATTGATAAAGTTGCAAAATGCAAAGGACCTGTATACCATAATGTGGTGAAATATATTAATGATCCCAATATTATAGAAAAATTGGGAAACTTACTTGAATTCAATATAGATAATTATTTTTGTCATCACAAAATAGAATTATATAAGGTATTTAAAACATCCATTGTACATATTACCTTAAAATATTTTATTTAAAATGTTAATAAGAAGATAAAAAATAATGATCATCGTACTAATAATGTGGTGGACAATTACATACAGCTATATGGGGAAAAAATGGAATTATTTGTTATCACTACACAATTTTATAATTGTATTATCATTCGATAAGTATTTATTATTAATTTATTTAATATAATTTTTATGTAGGTACAAGTACCTTTTCAACCTTCTGATCATATACGGATATAAAAGGTTATACTGCCGGAACCTTCCTTCCTCATCACACCGTATCCCAAACCTGACCACATCCCTACGATAAATAATAGTTTAGACGACATTGAAATAATATTTGTAAGACTAGAGAATAGGTACCTACCCTACTGCGCATGACGCATATCTGACTGCTGGAGGAAATATAATTGTTTGGCTGATGAAAGTTATGTACACCTCACAGTGAACCACAGTTATAATTTTAAAGATCCAGAGACCGGCGCACATACTAAATATATCGAAGGAATCTGGCAAGCCATCAAGTCCAGTGCAAAAAAAACACGTATAAGAAGGCCAATTTACAAGACCATTTATTCGAATATATGTTGCGAAGAAAACATAAAAATCAGAAATTTATTTGTGCTTTCTTGAACGCCATTAAGGAAGTTTTTTATCAATTCAGGATTAATATAAATTCCATGTTATGATAAGTAATATTTGATTAAGCTAGAAGATAGGTAACTCGCTTCGCTCGGCTTCCTCTAAGTAAATCCTTACTAACCTAACATAACCTAACCTAAGATAGTGTTTTGTCATTAAACTAGAATATGGGTAGCTCGCTCTGCTTGGTACTAGACTTTTACTAGCTAAACCAACTTTATTTTCCCTCATATTAGCCCTATTAAATTTGTGTATTATTGTACATGCGTTTATAGACCAGAAACCATTGTTTCTGATAATCCATTGTTACTGATAATCCTTGAATTATTTATTGAAATTTTTATGTGCTGCCCTCTGTAAAGAAATCTTGTAA
Organism: Liopterus haemorrhoidalis; assembly: GCA_963971575.1. Classification (NCBI taxonomy): domain Eukaryota; kingdom Metazoa; phylum Arthropoda; class Insecta; order Coleoptera; family Dytiscidae; genus Liopterus; species Liopterus haemorrhoidalis. Next base: position 33,877,930 of record OZ020622.1, on the reverse strand, counting down.
ACTGGTGGGTACCTATTCCTAGTAATTTTTGAAGAAGATTCACAAGAAATACAACCGGAGGATAGAGAACTGGCAAGGAAAAGAAAAAGTTATCTATTCATAATTTAATTGAAAAACAAATAGAAGACCTTAGAAATTTAACAGACGAAGTGAAGAAAATAAATAAAAATTTTAGTATATTAAATAATTGAATCGTTTAGTTTTGAAAGGGCACATGTCCAATTTTTGTCAATATTTATATTTTGGTGCCATGTTGTGTCAATACAGTAGAGCTGTTTATAGTTGAAACGGCACATCTTCCGTTTGCTCATTTGCCATGTTACAAGTGTTTTTAAAATTCGTTTAGTGATGAAACGGCTCATGTCCAGGACATGTGCCCTTCTATCACTAAACATATACCAGAAGCCGTTTGTTTACCTCCGTCCGTTTTGTCTCGAGCAAAATTGCGTCAGATTTGATAATCTCAGTTTCAAATCGTCATTCATCTAACTATGTCGAGCAGTGATTCCGTGTCTAAAATCGACACCTGTATGTCGCGAAAACAAAAGTGGGGTGTCCGTAATGATAAAAATTATAAAAGGAATATAATCAAAAAAAGCAAGATTGAAAGGTAGTGCTTACACAAGTTATAAAAGAAATGTTGTGGCGGCCAAGACTATGGGTGAAACATGCGGGTAAGTGACTGTTTTTGATTTACTAGTGTTTTAAGAATGACCTACCTAAGTATTTAATTTTTTATTTTTATTTTTCAAGTATGTCTCTTTTATTATACCTCAATAAATTTCTAATATTATTTTTGCACTCTTTTTTTGCAGGTGCTACAGAAAGTGTTTGGATAAACTGTCGCAAGAACAGAAAGAAGCGTTGTTCCTCGAATTATATGAGTTGGCAAGTAAGGATCAGCAAGATAATTTTTTGCAGGGGCGAATGGAGGTAAAGAACATTTCTCGAAACCGGCCAAGAGGAACCCCTGAATGCACTACAGCAAAAAGTAAACAGTATACCATATCATACTGTCTTTTCGCAAACGGACGCCGACTGAGTGTTTGCAAGGGAGCTATATTGACTCTCTATGCAGTTAGTAGAAAACGACTACGCAGATTTTCAACACTCATGAGCCAAAGGAAATCTCCTGTAGACCAGCGTGGGAAAAACAATAAAAAACACGCGATATCGGGTGAAATATGCGAGATTATTAGGGACCATATCAACAGCTTTCCTTTGAAAACGTCACATTACACCAGTGGTATTGTCAAATACTTACCAGTGGAACTTAACATCAAGATTATGCATGCTTTATTTTTGAAGAAACACCCTGACTCCAAGGTAAAATACAGCTTCTACTATTTGTATTTTAAGGAAAACTTTAATTACTGTTTCGGTCCACCCCAAAAAGATGTTTGTGGTAAGTGCGAAGAACTTTCAACAAAAATCAAAAGCACTACGTTGAATGATGCAGCCAAACGAGTGGCAATGCTGAAAAAATGGTACATTTGCGTCGTTCACAAAGTTCTATTCTGCTTTGAAAGAAGTGACAGTGAAATGCAGAAATGAGGATGACACATATGGTGTTGTAGTGGATTATATGCAAAACCTTCCACTATCTCATATCCCTGTTCAGGAAATATTTTACTACAGGCAGTTGTGGGTCAACTGTTTTTGCGTTCATGATCTCAAGACCCAAAAAAACATAATATATTGTTATCACGAAGGGATAGCTAAAAAGGGTGGAATGAAGTAAGCTAATTTCTCAATGATTATATTGACAAGCATATATCACAAACTGCTAAAGAAATTCACGTTTTTTCTGATGGCTGCACGGACAAAATCGTAATCATACAGTACTGCGATTTTTACTTGCACTTTCTGAACTGAGGAATGTGGAAATCAAGCAGTATTTTCCTGTGAGGGGTCACAGTTTCCTTCCTTGTGACAGAGCATTTGGAGTAATTAAAAGGAAATTGAGAAGAGTTGATCGTATCTACAGTCCACAGCAGTATACAGATCTCATCAATGCAAGTTCTGACAATATTGAAGCAATTATATTGTAGGATAATGCCATCATCTTGGACTTCAATAGCTGGTGGCCAAAGCTTTACAAAAAACAAACTATCCCTGTTGAACAATCAACATTGCGAAGAAGAAATAATACGGAAAAAACAAGTTTCAAGATCTCAGATTACTATTTCTTTGAGATGAAGAATGGTGTGCTGAAGGCATACACTACAATAAAAGGGCTGGTACTGAGGACCTTCAAACTCAAGAAGAAACAGAACATTGGAGTTTCCCTGCCAACGTAAAAAGCTTTAGCGGGGATGAATGACATTAATGCCTTAAAAATAGAAGACATTAGGAAAGTTCTTCAATACATTCCTGAAGAAGAAAAAGGTTTTTACAATCTCTTGATGTTATGGCCAACAACAAGTAGTGGAAGAGCAGATAATGATGAGGAAGAGTCTTAGTTTGCGAGGAAGAGCAAAATCGAGTTTCAATTCACCTAGTTTAAATATTTTTACTTTATTTTACTATTCCGTATATATTCCGTATTTTTAAGGTGAAATATAACGTTTTCCATTTTTTTTGTTGAACCTTTTTGAAAATCCTTGCGGTTAGCGGTGAAAGGGCTCATGTCCACCACAGATATGTTGCTGCAAATAAGCAGTAACTGCTTCAAAATCATTGAAAATCATACTTGTATGTCATCACCTTGTATTATAATAAATTAAAAGAATCGCAGAAGAAAATGAATGTGTGTGAAGTGGGACAGTTTTTGTGCTCTGGTGTAAAATTTGGAAAATTGGACATGTGCCCTTTCAAAACTAAACGATTCACTTTAATGGAGCGAGTAGCAGTCTCTTTCGAAAAATTAGAAAAAAAAATAGTTATTTATTACTATTAAAATATATTAAACAATACTATTCAAAATATTGTATTATTTGATTTCTTAAAATTATTGCTGCATTGTTTTTAATTTCTTCATGGTGATGATCCTGAATATTTAGATCTTCTTCATTGTAGTTTTCTGCGTTATTGTGAGGGTTGAGTGCAGATATAAATTATGAAAAACAGCACATGCATTTCTTATCAGGCCAGCCATCCTCGGTGAATATCGTAGGATCCTTTCTTTTGAAATTGCCCTGAATCTATTTTCTAAGAGCCCGATTGTCCGTTCCACTGTGTTCCGAGCTGATGCATGTGCTTTATTGTATCGTCCTGCAGATGTGTCAATAGCAGCTCCTAGCACTTGAGTCATGAGCCATGGTTCCAGCGAGTAGCCGGAATCACCTGTTATAATTTTGTTGTCAATAATGTTAAATATGATATAAACTTGTTGAGGTCTTTAGGATATAATGTTCTCTACCTAAAACCCATGAGCTCTTCGCTCCGTTTTTAAAACAATTTTCCAGGTGCCGACGTACAGGACTGTGACTCCAGATGAAAGATTCGTGACTGCTTCCAGCATACCTGGCATTAATATTTATAATTTTCAGGTCTGCATCACAAATTTGTAATATATTTTAAGCAATAAAAACTTAATACAAATGGCTTTTTACTTGCCCGACCTTAATATATAAGGGGCAAGTATTGTAATCGCGAAAATTTTCGATGTCGAGATTTTGACGGATGACCACGTTTCATGGTCCAGGGAATCCAAAAAACCTATTTTCGAAGTGCCGTCCGTATGTGTGTGTGTGTGTGTCTGTCTGTCTGTCTGTGTGTATACACGATAACTCAAAAACGGTTTAACTTAAAGAGTTCGTTCTGGTACTAAAAAATTCTCCTATTAAATGGGAAGAACCCTATTGTTTTTTATGAAAATCGGTTGACTAGAAATGGGAGTTTACTCGTGTCGATTTTAAGATTTTTGCCAATATTTAGCAACAGAAAAATATTTCGAAATTTGTTGAACAAAAGTTACTATAAATGCAATAACTAATAATTTTTATTTGAGACGTTTTTTGATAAAACGAAAAATTTCGAATTTTTTTTGTAAAATTATTTAAAATTTTTGTAAGTCTCAATTTTTTCATACTTATATGTAACGTTTCCATGGTCATGATAATTAATTCGTAACTAGTAAAGCAAGCCTTGGACAAAAATTTGTATAGAACATAATTTGATGTATTTTTGAAGATTTATCTAAATATTATTATTTTTTTTTTTTTAAATTTACGTTTTATTTTTAAATATTTTTTTATGGGAGGGCAAGTCTAGCGGAGGTTTCCCTTTGCCACTGGTTTTTATTTGTTTAAAACCTTACAATTTGCACCTTTTAGAAAAAAATCCTTTGCGGTTGTAATAATTATGGCTTTCTATTGTTGGAAATCACGTACAAAATTCTGCAGGAATGCCTAGAGCCCTGCAAATCCGCGGGTATCCGCGGATTACCGCAACATGTTTGCGAATGCGGATAATTTATCATTTAGTCCATGCGGATGCGGATAAAATTTCATATCCGCAATATCCGCTTCAACATTAAATATTCGGGTGCTTTCGGAGAATCATGCGATTGTTATGACTACGTAGTCCTCGGTTACCTTCGGTTGTCTGTACACACGTGTGATATTTTATAGCATTCTATCTCACTCTGTGTTATTGTTATTAAAACAATTGTCCAGTCTGTTTCACTCTAAATAGCAGTTATTCCAGAGGTAAGTGTGACGCCATATATTAACAAGTCTAAACGTGTCCATTATTGTTGTTTGAAATTGGAAAGCGGAATTTATAAGATTCTATTTCAATTGTGTCGAAAATTGTTTACAATGGAAAATAAAAACTTAGAGGAATTAAAGTTAAAAGTAATTAATGGTCAGTATAATATAAAATTAAATGACGGAAAATCGCAAATTTGGAAAAGTGTGTGATAAAAATGGTGAAATTGAAAACTGTGTTATCTGTATTGCACATAAAAGTGTTTATCTGTATTCAAGACATAAAAGTGGCTCATCGAATTTGCTTAAACACAAGCGTAAAAACCAAAAAAATACAATATTAAAATATCTGAAAGATGCACCGACAGAAGTTACTGTTACAACTGAAATGAAAAACAAAATAACTAATAAATGTATAAATTTTGTGGTAAAAGACATAAGACCTTTCGAATTAGTAAGCGGGGAGGGGATTAAAGATTTTGGACAATCTTTAATAGACATCGGAGCAAAATATGGTAGGGTAAAAATAGAGGACATTCCACCGCACCCTACCACAGTGAGTAGAAACGTAAAATATTAGCGGAAGAAATAAGAAATAAACTAAAACAAGAATTGAAAACAAAATTTGAAAATATCGGCGGAGCTATAACAACCGACATTTGGACAGATGATTACAGAAAAACAAACTATTTACGGCTAACAGTGCATTATATAAAAGATTTTGTCTTATATGATAGAGTTTTAAGTACCACGGAAATTAAACATCATTTGAAAAAAACTGGGGAAAATATAAAAAATATGATAATACAAATATTAAGGGAATATACTATTTTGACAAGATGAATAATCTTGTTTCTGTCACGGACAGGAGTACAATATTATTGCGACATTAAAATCTCTGACCAGATCAAACTGTACTGCCCATACCCTTAATACAGTACAGGAGCATGTAATGCGTCCGAAAAATGTTAGATATTTTAAATCAGTTGCGTTTGGGTTTACAAGTTTAGATATCATGCGTTTAAGAACGATGCCTGTATCACACAAAATGCTGAATTAGCGTCTGGACCGCAGACAATAAGCGATTGTATTTTTGTAGCGATTTAACACACATAAAAATCAGTATGTCAAGTTTAACCGTTGTGTGTGGTCCAACGTGAGTGTGTGTCATATGTAGTTATTCTTATAATACGTATTCTTATATTATGTAGTTATTAATATCAGTTTACAATAAATAAGTTTACTCAACTTGTGTTGTATTATGCTTACGCGAAACCACCCTCTGCAAATCCTAACAGAAAATATTGACAATAATTACAGAGATTTAGTAGAAAATACTTTGAAAGATGTTAGATCTTTAGTTATTTTAAAAGATCATACTGAGCGTTACGCTTTTATTGTTTGCCATTAACGGTGAAACTCCATGTATTCGATTACCTGTACAGAGTTCGATATTTGTCGACGACATTGGTATCTTTGTCGCCGGACAAAAGACTAGTACAATCGAACGTCAGCTCCAGCTGACCATCAATCGTCTCGATACATGGGCCACCGAAAATGGCTTCAAATTCTCGACCAGCAAAACTGTGTGTGTCCATTTTTGTAGGAAAAGGGGTGTCCATCCCAATCCTACACTCACGCTAAATGGAGCACAGTTACCATTTGCCGATTACTGCCAGATTTCTGGGTCTCGTGTACGATAGTCGTCTAACTTGGCGGGCACATTTTTTGTGCGTCAAGAAAAAATGCCAAAAGTCGCTCAATTTGTTGCGGGTCCTCAGTCACAAAACATGGGGTGCAGACCGCACTGTCATGTTGCGTTTATATCGTTCTTTAGTGCGCTCTAAGCTGGAATATGGATGTCTAGCTTATGGGTCAGCTAAACACCAAGAGATACGAATTCTTGACACTGTACATCACACTGGGGTTAGATTGACCACAGGTGCATTTCGCACCAGCCCAATACCAAGCCTGCTGTGTGAAGCAGGCGAACTGTCACTGTACATTCGTCGTAAAATTCTATCCTTGCGATATATGGCTGCACTCAGTGCTAAGCCAAATCATCCTGCGTATGATCATATTCTACAAAATAGGCATACAGAGACCTATGACAGAAAACCAAGAGCCAATACGGCTTTTGGTCTGAGAACTTTCGACATTTTGGGCGATATTGATTTTAATATGCTCGAAATGGCAAGTTTCGTTTTGTGTGCTGTTCCACCATGGACGCTACCGCGTCCCCTTGTGAACCTCACATTAACTAGGTTTGATAAAGATACCACGTTGCCTATCAAATACCAACATGAGTTACAAAGAACACTGGTCCCTAGGTTCGAGGATACTGTCATTTTTACTGACGGATCGAAATCCGGAACCAGGGTTGGGTGTGCGTTCGTTGTCCTGAACCCACGTCAACAGTTTCAGTATCGTCTGCACTCCATAACGAGTGTGTACACTGCTGAGCTGTACGCTATTTTCAAGGCCCTGTGTTTTGTTTCGTCAGAGAAAACTCTGTCAAGTGTTATCTTGACGGACTCGCTGAGCGCTCTAAACAGTATCCAAGATCCAGATCCAGTGCATCCTCTTGTACTAAAGATCCGGTTGTTACTCCACAATCTGAATGCTCAGAATGTAAGGGTAGAGCTGTTTTGGATACCGGGACATGTTGGTATTAAAGACACAGACCTATGATTGATGTGAGTTTCATTTTTCCAGATGACGCAAAGAGTCATCTGAAACACCTGGTTTTAGACATGTGGCAACATGAGTGGAGCCGCACACAGAACGTTAAGTTACGACAGATTAAGGGAGACGTTAAACCATGGGATTCTTCCTGTAGGATTAACCGCAGGGAGGAAACCGCCATCACACGCCTCCGTATAGGTCACTGTTGGTGGACCCATGGACACCTCCTTCGAGGTGAAAAGACCCCTATCTGTGAGACGTGTAACACAGATTTGTCTGTGTTACACATTTTAACTGAGACTATACAGTTCGAGGATTTCAGGGAGAGGTTAGGCCTGTGCTATGACCGGTCAGTTGCATTAGGTGACGATAGGGTACTCATGTACAGGCTGATACTCTTCCTGAGAGAATCGAACTTATTGTTTCATGTGTGAAGTCTTGCACCTTATTAATGTGTTTCTAGTTATTTACTGTGATATTCGATAGTAATTGGCCCCTCTACAGCCCCTTACCATCACCCTGACTCTGTACGAATTTTCGAACAGACTTTTTATATTATTTATTTGCGTTTGTCAGTGCAAGATTTCTTTTATTGAGTATGCGTATTTTTAATGATCTTATTTATTTATTTATTGTCTAATTTATTGTTTTTAATATATAGTATAGTCATTTAGATGGGCTGCGTTAGGCGCAAATAGCCTTTGTTTCTGTGCGCCAAAAATTTTAACTAACTAACTAACTTTTAAAAGATCAGATCTTCAAAATGGCCTAACTAGAACACTAAAAGGTGACACCGAAACAAGATGGAATAGTAAATTAATCGTGTTTTCTTCAATTGTATCGCAGTGGCTAGATATTGTACAAATTTTAACAGAAAAAGGGGAATTACACCGTATCAATAATATTGATATCAATATTTTGCGGACTTTAATAGATTTTCTATAACCCTTCAAAGAGGCTAGCGAGGAACTAGAAGGATCCCAATATCCGACGTTATATTTAGTTATAGTGTACTACAAGAGACTCTTAAATCATTTTAAATTAAGTGGCATGGTCTCTGAAATATTAAAGTGCAATGCTAAAAGAATCATTTCCGAAAAAATAGAAATAAATATTTTACATAAAGTAGCCGGGAAAAATCAAATGTTTATGAAGAAGTCCGGGGATTAGTAAATGTTTTTGAAAATATATATGTATATATATCTCCTAAACCAACGAAGACGGACTCTATAGAAGAACCTTTGAGAAAAAAAAAAATCAAAAACATAGTCAGAATTTGAAGATTCTGAATCCGAATCAGAAAAAGATGATATAGAACAGTACATAGAAATGAAAACACAGAAGACAGAAGATTTCGATCTTCTCAAATGGTGGCAAGATAAATCACTCGTTTTCCCAATATTATCCAAAATTACATCCTTCATTCACAGTGTTTTAGTGTGTGTGGTATGTTGTGTTTAGCTAGTATGGCGACTCCCTCCAGCTGTGCGTTTTTGTCATTGTCGTCGGCGTCTGTATGTTTTAAAATTTTTAATTGTCAGTCTGCCTTGCTGTTTTAGTTTAATCTCATTTAGGAGTAAGGTGTCAATATTGTGTATGTGTATGAAATATTTTAGTTCGTGTATACGTGACGGATGTTGTATTTGGACAGTTGTTGCGAGAATTGCAGAAAGGTGGAAAACTTCTTGTCTGGGGTTTTGCAGCCTCTAAGCCTGTTATTGAGGTCCCGGGCAGCTGCCAGCATCCTGTCCAGGTTTCTTGTCTAGTCTAGCTGCCTGAGCTCTGAAATTAAATTGTTCATATTAGTTAAGTTCGCTGGTTGTTGTGTGTTTGTGTGTTGTTGAGTGTTAGTGTTGTGTGTTTGTGTGTCAGTGTGTTTCCCAAAATTTGTTGGAAGAGTGCCGGGGCTACATTAAAACCGAATGGAATTCTACAGAATTTGAAGAAACGCTTGTGTGTTGTAATCGTCAAGAATTCTTGAGTTTCCTTTGCTACTTTAAGTTGCAAACAAACGGATTTCAAATCTAATTTAGAAAGGTACTTTCTTTTTGAAAGTAGTTTAAACAAATCAGGGGGAATAGGAAGTGGGTAATGGTCTGTACTTTTGTACTTATTAAGAGTAATTTGAAAATCGCAACAAACTCTCTAACTCTTAGCTTGATCCTTTGGAGCAATGACAATTGTTGTAGCCCAATCAGAAGCGTGACAGGCTCGATTATATCTAAGCTCTTCCATTCATCTAGTTGTTTGTTCACAACTTACTCAAGCGCATATTGAACTAGATGTGCCTTGCAAAATACAGGCTTTTAACATCATCCTTTAAACAAATTCTTAAACTTACACATTTTTAAACGTGCCTATCTTATCAGTGAAAACATCTGCATATTTGCATTTTAAATTAATAATTCTAGTTTTTATGTCAAATACCAAAAATTTGACTCCAGTTTAAATTGATTTTATTTAACAAATTTCTTCCCAGAAGTGCAGGCTTATTTCCTTGTCCTTGCGTAACTAATACAGGCAACAACTCACTCTGATCATCATATTTTACATTAGCCTGAAATTTTCCCAAAATACGTTTTTAAAACCATATTAACGGGAGCTAAAACATTATCGAAAAAATATTTGTAACACATGTAATGTGAAATAATGGTGAGTCCAGATCCAGTATCTATGTCCATACTGAAAACCTTATTATTAATAGATATTTCAACCTTGTAAGGTTGTTTAGCAGGATTTAAGAAATTTAATGAATTACAAAAATATGACATTTCATACGCATCTTCATCTTCTTCCTGCAAAAGCTGAATGTTTTTTGACAACTTGGGCCTTGCTGTTGAAGATTTACTTCCACATGCTTTTACCAAATGTCCATTTTTGTCACATGCATTGTATTTATAATTTTTATAAGGACATGATTCCTGGGAATGTTTTCCATTACATCGAAAATAAGTAGCTTGATTATTCAATCTTCTTTGAATATTCTGTCTTTTTACTTGCTTCTGTTTGCAGACTTTTAGTTTCAGAAGCCGCCATTGCCATTTCCATTGCTAGTGCATTTTTTGGGGCTGAACTCAACTCAGAGATTTGAATACAAGATAAGAGCATTTGAATTGCCGCTTTATTCAATCCAGATACGAAGCGATGGCGAAGAGCTTCTTGAAGGAAATTTCCATATTTGCAATACAGAGCTAGTTGTTTTACTGCCATGGAATATTCAGTAATAGTTTTCTTTTCATTTTGTATACGGCATTCTCTCACTAATCAAATTTGTTTTGGGTTTGTAATGCTTATTCAGCAGCGTGAAAATTTCAACATATTTAAATTATTTTTAAGGAAATGTCAAATTTGTAAGTACTTTAAACACCTTTATACCAGAAACGGCGATAAAATTATCAATCCTGTCTTCATTAGTTTGTAACCGCCTGTTCAGAACCGTTGTACAATTGCCAGGTTCCCGCGTGAAAATAATCGCTAAGGGTGGAAGACTGCCGTGTGTGCTACGTTTGAATCTGCGTCGTACAATAGATATTAATATAATTTTGCATTCTTGTATTCACTAGTTTTTGTATCACATGTGACAGTTGTTAAACTTCGTATCCAATTCGCGCGGCTGCCGCGCGGGCACGCTTCGCGAGATGTGCCTCCACGGCGCCTCGCAATATGTAGACGTGCCACGCGAGGCGTGCCTCACCCTGAGGATGCCTCGCGGTGAGCTGTTCCAAGTCGGTTTTTCGGCGTGCTCACAATCGCCTCGCGTCTCTTGCCTCGCTCTGTTTAGACTGCGTAACGGTGTGCCTCAGCGCCTCGGCCACCCACGCGCTATTTAGGTTAGTGCATTTGTGCATTTGATTCATGCAAATTTTTAATTGATTTGTATAAAGAAAAAAGGGTATTGTGGGACCCAAAAATAAAGGACTATCATAATAAGAGAATCAGAGAGGACTGCTGATTAAATATCAGTGAGGTTATGGGTTTGCCTAAAACTATTATTAAACAAAAAATTAAATCTATAATGGGGATATACAGAAGGGAGAAATCAAGATTTAAGCATAGTTGTATTACTGGATTAGGTATTTTTATTTATTTATTTTTATTATTTTGATTTAAATTGGAAAATCAACAGGAAGATCATCCCCTAGCGATTTTCACATACATTCATACAAAAAAAAACAAAAAAGAAATAGTACAAAGTATATATAAAATTCACAAAACAGTTTTTTAAATTCCAAGAGAACTAGATTATACATATTATGAATACAATTACATCAAAGAGAAAAATAACTGTTTTAGAACAAAGTTTTAATTACAGCTTTGAACTATGAGAAATTTAAAAAGAAAATATCGCAAGTATCAAAGTATTTATCATAAGTGATAGTACATCTATTAATTGGTGAGTTCATGCCTATATTTGTCGTTCTGTTATTAAAATAAAATGTATTGATTTGCCTAGTGTGTCTTGAAGGTGCATTGAAATTAATAAGCCCTAAAATATGAGGGCAATCTATCAAATTGTTAGTAATTTTGAATATTGCATGCATGTGACTAAACATACATCTAGTAACTAAGTTTGTTAGGTTATAACGGGTTAATCTTTCCGGGTAATGTAGAACATTATTATTAAAAAATTTATAATCAAGGTGTTTAGTGAATCGTCTTTGCACAGATTCAATTCTATCAATATAGATGTGATAGTTAGGATTCCATATGACAGATGCATATTCTAGTCTACTGCATACCAATGATTTATACAACTGTAACAAGCTAGCAGGTTGCGCGAAATCTTTTGTAATTCTTATTATAAACCCCAGAGTTTTTAAAGATGACTTGAATTTTTTCAACATGTACATTAAATTTTAGTTTTCTGTCAAGGTAAATGCCTAAGTCCTTCACAGTGTCGACCATTGTGAGAATTGAGCCGCCCATTGAGTAACTAAAATGTATAGGAACACGTCTTCTGCTGAACGTTATTGCTTGACATTTATTTAAATTGAGAAATAATTTATTTTTTATACAATAACAATAAAAGTTGTTAAGATCACAGTTTAGGTCATGACAGTCTTGGATAGTTTCGATTTTTTTAAATATTTTTAAATCGTCTGCATATAAAAGAAATTTTGAGTGTTGGAAACAAGGAGAAATATCATTAATAAATATGTTAAATAGAATGGGACCTAAATGTGAGCCTTGGGGGACACCGGAAGTTACAGATACCAAACTCGACTTACAGTTATTGATAGAGACGGCCTGGGATCTATTTGTAATGTAAGATTCTAGCCATCTCAACAAGTTGCCATGTATACCCAGTGAAATTAGTTTTGATATAAGTAAGCTATGGTTAACCTTATCAAAGGCTTTTTTATAATCTGTATATATTATATCAACCTGCATGAGTATATTCCATGAATGATATTAAGTTTGATGTAGTAGATCTTTTTGCACAAAAACCATGTTGTTCCGGTATGATAATGTTTTTTAAAGAAACAGATAAAAATTTAGTAACAAAACTTTCAAAGATTTTCGCAAATACATTCAACTTAGATATCGGTCTGTAGTTACAAATGTCATTTGTATCGCCACTTTTATGTATTGGCGTAATGAGCGCTTGTTTCCACAGGTCGGGGAAGATTCAAGCTATTAATGATTTATTAAAAATGATAAACAGAGGGGTCACATAAACTAGCGGCACATTTTTTTTATAAACAGAGAGGGTATGTACATTTTTATATTATAAACTAAATTTACAAAAGTAATAAATAAATGTATATTCAAATCTTTTACTGTATTCCCTAAGCCACCAACGTGATTTTTGTCGCTGTAATAATTCGTACTCTTGTTCGTAATAATTCTGTGAATCGCAATGAAGCAAAAAGCAGCAGTAGCATTGGTAATAGGAGCATATTTGGTTGCCTCGCAGCTACTGACACTTGCTTGCCTTGCCGCGTGGCTCACTGCCTCGGGAGGCAGGAACGCTTGCCAAATGATAGCCCAGGTAGCAGCCTCGCGAGGCAGCCGCGCAAAGTGAGCTTGTGCAGCAGTCGCGCGAAACTGGTACGAGGCTTTATAGTGGCGTCCCAACAGCGGGCTTAGGAACATAACCTAAAACAAATCGCGTGTGTAACATTAAAAATAAAGTAGTGAAGCTAAATAATACAAAGTTATACTGCCTAATGTTTAGTTTTGTGACTTTTGGTGAAATACAAGTGGTGTGTTCGCTAATTTGTAACAAATTATAATTTCAAACGTTAATCGCAAAAACACTGTTTGGACCAGTGACCTTCAAACATTTTTAACTGTTATTTTTTAACATTAAACAAAAGTTGCGTAAAGTTGGTGCAATACTTGTGTGTGTTCACTAATTATTTACAAACGCGTACGTTGAGTAACCGTCAAACAGTTTTGCAAGTAGAGTAAAATCAGTGAGCTAAGTTTGCACATGATACCTCCGAAGAAAGATCAAACAGCTACGTTTTCGGATAAACGGGAAACAAATATTATGCAACGGGATGACAATTCAGAACATACCGTGAGTTCTGTTAATACGTATCAAAATACGGAAAATAAAGAAATGCACATCTAGGTTCGATGGAAGTAACAAAGGTGACGTTGACGCGTTTTTAAACGCTATATTGACGTACAAAGACTGCATGAAGATTACCGATGAAAATGCTTATATATATCTTTCTATGCTTTTGGATATGCAGCAAAATGGTGAAAGGCGTCAAACAAACCATTGTTGATACCGCGATAACATCATTCCGCGAAGTCTATTCAAAGAAACCGCTGCATTTAGTGTACCGCGAGATTTTCAACAGAGAACAAAACTAAAATGAACGGACTGATTTATTTGTAATCCATATCTGTGAGTTGATATCAAAGTTACCGTACAGATTCGAAGAACGTACTCAGTTGGACATATTATACGGTCTTTTGCGTTGTGATTTTGATTAATTTAAAACTCTATTGGAACGAGTGCGTGACGTGGAAACTGCCTTAAAAGATTTCAAGCAAATTCAGACTGAAACAAAAACTATCGAAAAGAAACCGTTAGTTAGTTAGTTCAAATTTTTGGCGCACAGCAACAAAGGCTATTTGCGCCTAACGCAGCCCATCTAAATGACTACACTACATATTAAAACAATAAATAAGACAATAAATAAATAAATAAAATCATTAAAAATACGCATACTCAATAAAAGAAATCTTGCACGGACAAATACAAATATTTAATAGAAAATGTTCGAAAAAATGAACAGACGCAGGGTGATGGTAAGAGGCTGTAAAGGGACCAATTTCCATCGAATATCACAGGTTAATAATAAAAACATTAAAATAAGGTGCAAGACTTCACACATAAAACAGTAAGTTCGATTCTCTCAGGAAGAGTACCAGCCTGTCCATGAATATTCTGTCGTCGCCTAAAGCAACTGACAGGTCATAGCACAGGCCTAACCTCTCCCTGACATCCTCGAACTGTACACATTCAGTTAAAATGTGTAACACAGAATCTGTGTTATACGTCTCACAGATAGGGGACTCTTCACCTCGGAGGAGGTGTCCATAGGTTCACCAACCTATACGAAGGTGTGTGATGGCGGTTTCCTCCCTGGGGTTAATCCTGCAGGAAGAACCCCATGGTTTAACGTCTCCCTTAATCTGTCTCAACTTAACGTTCCGTATACTGCTCCACTCATGCTGCCACCTGGCTAAAACCAGATGTTTCAGATGACTTCTTGCGTCATCTGGAAATATGAAACTCACATCAATCATAGGTCTGTGGGAGGCAGATTTTGCAGCTTCATCAGCCGCTTCGTTGCCTTAAATACCAACATATCCCGGTATCCAAAACAGCTCTACTCTCACATTCTGAGCATTCAGATTGTGGAGTAGCAACCGGATCTTTAGTACAAGAAGATGCACTGGATCTGGATCTTGGATACTGTTCAGAGCGCTCAGCGAGTCCGTCAAGATAACACTTGACCGACTTTGCTCTTACGAAACAAAACACAGGGCCTTGAAAACAGTATCCTCGAACCTAGGGACCAGTGTTCTCTGTAAATCATGTTGGTATTCGATAGGCAACGTAGTATCTCTATCAAACCTAGTTAACGTGAGATTCACGAACGGACACGGCAGCATCTATGGTGGAACAGCACACAAAACGAAACTTGCCATTTCGGGCATATTAAAATCAATATCACCCAAAATGTCTAAAGTCCTCAGAACAAAAGGCCTATTGGCTCTTGGTTTTCTGTCATAAGTCTCCGTATGCCTATTTTGTAGAATAGGGTCATGCGGGATGCTCTGGCTTGGCACTAAGTGCAGCCATATACCGCAGGAATAGAATTTTACGACGATTGTACAGTGACGGTTCGCCTGCTTCACACAGCAGGCTTGAAAAAAAGAAACCGCCACGACCGAGATACTCGTTCTGTAAAATGTTTGGACATACGTTTACAGACTGTCGAAATAAACAAAAACCGGAACAGAAATATGAAAACCCTGCAAAGACGGATATAACTAAGGACACGTTACGTTCTCCTGTCTACTGTTATAGGTGCAAACCCCCAGAAGTAATAAGGCCCCTAGTGTTCTCCAAGGGCACCGAACACAACGGAAGGTCTCCGTTCGATGGAATTCTACTCTGCAGAAACTGAACCTACTGAGGTCAACAGACCAACTTTATCTATTTTCGTATGTGGGATGAAAGGAACTGTCTTAGCCGACACAGGGTCCAAGCGTAGTAGTGCTGGATAGAACTTGTATGAGAAGATAAAGGACAAGTACGAGTTCACCGACGACAAAATATAGATAGTATTAGCAGATTGTATATTGATTGAATATTGAGCTAAATAAATAAAATTACAACAAAAAGCAAGCAAGGGGTTGAAAGATAAGCAACACAAAGCTAAGAAAATTGTTCAAAAAGGGAAATTTAAAGGCGACGATAACGAAAGAAAACAGTGATAACTTAAAAAAATTAAAATTCTGTTTAGTTCCGCTTCAACGTTTGGAATAGACTACATATTGTATAGTTCCTATTTTGATACAAATTAACTGTTATTACCTATATAATTTTTATATTACTATTTAAATTATAATTAAATATTGTTAAATCTGTTTCTTTGGTTTACGCGGAACTATATTTGAAATCTAGTAACTCTTACGGATTGAAAATTGAGTCTTTTGTCTGCCGAAGAGAACAGACGTGTCTTGTAAAAATGTACCACAACAATAAAATATAATACTAAACAGTTTAGCAATTTCGAAACGCTTCACGGACGCGAAATTATAGTACAGTTGTAATAGTATTTTTTTTTACCTTAAGTATTTGATTAGCTTTTAATTAAATTAAAATAATATAAATAATATTTGAAATAATCAGACCAATTCTGTAAGTCAGTTACTATGATCATAGTAACTGAATATGTTACTATGAGCAAGGTCAGTTACTATCATAGTAACTTTGGGGTATTTCGTATTCCGTAAGACAAAAGTTACTACAATATTTAGTAACATGTTACTATAAAAGTTCCTATCATAGTAACTACCAAATGCTGGTGTTTAGGTTATAACTTTGTTCTTATCAAGATACAAATGGAGGGTATTTGGTTTGAAGAGGAACTTTTAAATCTGATACAAAATGAAGAAAATAAGTAAGTGAAGAAAATTACATAAATTAAATATATAAGTATAAAATATGTATGTCTGAATCTATATGTTTATCTTACAGGAGAAGAAATATATTAGAAAAAAATACATTACAGATCGAAGAAATCCTTTGTCTTCCTGATGTAGTTTTTAAAAAATTCTTTAGGCTTTCGAAGGAAGTAGTTTTAGAATTGCTACCTAATTTAAATTTGGATTTGGCCCAGCAAACAACAGCTATACCACAGCATTTAAAAGTAAGCGTACTCATTGTACAAGGTGTTCTTATATTAAATTTTTGAATTTTTTAGTTTCTTATAGCATTAATTTTTTTTGCTCATGGGGGATACCCAAAAACGGTACACACGAATTAAATTTAAGTGTAAGCCAACCAATTGTCAGCAGAGTGGTAAAACAAATAACCACTAATTTTAGAAATATAATGCAACAATATATAAATTTTCCAGTGGCTAATGAAGATATTGCTAGGATTAAAAATGAGTAAGTTAATAAAGTAATTCCTACCTTAAATGTAAAGTAATTTTTTTTCCAGGTTTAAACACAAATTTAATTTTCCGAACGTAATAGGTGCCATTGATTGTACCTACGTAGCAATTACTGTACCAAAGGATGATGAGGAAAACCCAAAAATTAGCTACTATAATAGGAAAGGATATTACAGCATTAATGTACAAGGTGTAAGTATTTTATAATTTTTTTTTTTTCCCTATTTATATATATATTTTAGATATGTGATTCAGACTTAATAATTCTGGATATAAATCCTCGGTACCCTGGGGCTGTACATGACTCTGCTATTTGGATTGGGTCAGTGATTTGCAGACACCTTCAAAGACAGTTTGAAAATGGTATAAAAAATATGCTATGCATGTGGCTCTTAGGAGATGCCGGCTGCCCACTTCAACCATGACTTATCACTCCTGTTACAGGTGCTACAATTGATACCCCTGAAAGAAGATTTACCTCAAGACATATTCGTGCTAGAAATACCATCGACAGATGTTTCGGTGTTTTAAAGCAGAGGTTCCCATGCTTATTAAAACATCGAGTCTTGCACTACAGCCATGAAGCTGCAGCAAATATTATTTACACGTGTGCAATTTTGCATAATATATGAATCAAACGTAATATAGATTTAGATGAGGAGTATGAAGACCATGAAGATGAAGAGGTTGGCTATGGACAACAACATGTTGCACAGGGTTGGTTTGTTCAGGGCCGTAATATTAGAAATGAAATAATTAATAGATTAGAATTAGGGTTGTAAATATTTTTATTTGAAATAAATATTACCAAAAAACTTGAAACAAAATTCTTTTAATTCTAACCTGATAAAAAAATAAAATAAATAATTTACACTAGTTGAACTAAAAACAGAAGAAAAAAAATAAATAAAAAAAATTCTACATAATTATTATTGAGGTTTTACCAGGCTAATTAACAAACAAAAAAAAAATAAAAAACTAAATATTAAACTTAAATAAATAACTTAAATATTAAACAAAAATAAATTGTAACTAATAAAATATAATATAAACATTACAATAAAACGTTCTTTTAATTTTAGCCTGATAAGACAAAAATAATTTGCACTAAATTAACTAACCATTTAAAAAATTTAAAAAAAATAAACTGTAACAAATTATTGTAAATTTTAGATGTTGATGGGGTACACTTTGGGCATTGTGATTTAATAACACCGGGCGTACGACATCCATAGCATGGAAGTTGAGAAGTTGTTGTAGAAGGGACTGATTGCGTTGCTTTGGAACCCAATTCCTCAAACTTTTTCTTCCTGCAAACAGATTCCTCATGTCCGAAAATTTTGCAATAATTGCAGCGAGGGCGGTTTATTTATTATTTTTTTTATTTTTATTTTGTATTTATTTTGATGAACAAAAACGGGACGAACCCAGTGAATTGTTCACATAATTACATAGTATTAGAAATTAGTTAAACATCAGTATTCATACATGAAATAATTTTGAAATATAATTACGATTTATAATCAGTATATATTAAAATAGAACAAAAGAAAAAATAAAGTAAATTAAAATAGAAAATAGTTACACAAAATACAAAAATTAACAAATTAAATTAAATTAGATATACAAAGATACCGAAATTTGGCCTTTGTGCAATTGAAGATGTCGATATCCCTGAATGTTTGATTATATGTTGATACGAGCCTATTAATTGGTGAGTTATTATGCGAGTTAGTATTGCATTTTGTCTGGCTGAACAACAATGGGTTTCTTGTATTGTACGTGGGTATGTGATAGCCTAGCAAATTCAATAATTCGCTAGATGTGGCGACATTATTTACTATTTTGTACAGCATTAGCATGTCACTTAACGTCCGTCTGTCCTTTAATGATAACATATTGAATGTAACGCAGGATTCGGTATAGTTAACAAAAGGTATGTTACATCTATACGCAATATATTTTAAAGCTTTCTTCTGTATATTTTCAAGCTGTGTTACATATTTATTATAGCCAGGGTTCCAAACTACAGAACAGAAATTCAAAATACTAGAAACGTACGCGATGTACAGCGATTTTAATGCAAGCGGAGACTTAAAATTTACAGTTGAACGCATTAAAAAACTCAACATTTTCCAGGATTTTGCAACAATATAATCAATGTGAGGTTCGAAGGATAGTTTACTGTCTAGAATTACACCAAGGTCCTTAACTGTTGTAGTTCTCTGAATTATGTTTCCGTCCAGTTAATATTGAAATGTTAATACATCTCTATTTCTGGAAAATGATATGGTCTGGCATTTGTCATAATTCAGGAACAATTTATTGTCGTTACAATATGTCTGTAGACCAATAATATCGTTATATAAATATCAAAATTATCGGTTTCGTTTATCCGATTTGTTATTTTCGGCTTTCACTCTGTCGTCATGAGATTTAGACTTTCTGGCCTCACGCTGCGCGTTCTCTGCATCCTTAGTACGTTGCAACAATGTCTTAAAGGAAGTTATGTCACTATACAGAAGTATTTTTCTGATTTTTCTGTTTAGGAGGCCGTAAACAATGTCCACCTGTGCACATTCCGGCAATGTGTAGGGTAACTGTGCCAGCAACGCACGAATGTTGCACACGAAAAGTTCTGTGCTTTCACTATCGCGTTGTTCACGAGAAAATATTTCGCAAAACACTAGGGGTAGTGGCAATTTACGCGAAAACGCATCACGAAAAGCAGTTACTGCACTGTCCCAGTCACGAATACCGTCTTTACGCCACGCCACCATGTTGCTGCAGTCCCGTTTAGCAACATAAGGATTCCCCTAAGCGCATTCACATCACTTATAAAGGCGCACTCTTTAGACGTGATAATGGCGTCTAGGAACGCATCTACATCAGATGATTTAGCACCGTCAAAACGTGTGGAACATTTTGAAAAGTTTCCCGTATTCTGCGGGGCTGGAGATTAAATTTGTTCATCAGCAGATACTCGCGTTGTTTCTGCAATCCGCGATGTCAACTGCGTGATCAACGTCTCCAACTGTCTGTTATTGAGTGTAACGGCAGGTGCTGAATCTGCATCCTCTGAATGTCCAGTATCCTTTTTAGGTGCCATTATATTTTGTTAGTTACACGAACACCAAGTATTGCATCAACTCACAAAATTAATTGTCACTTAGTCCTGTTTCAACATCCACAATATTATTTAAATTATTTTTTAAAAACGTCGGCCACACGTCAGGGCGCCAATTGTAACAAATATTATTGTAAATTTTAGATGTTGATTAACACACAAGTTTTATACACACACCCAACTTGATAAAACAACAAAAAATGTCACAATAAAATATTAATTTAAACAAACGGTGAATATTAGATATAATTTAGACATAATTTAGACATAATTTAGACATAATTTAGACACAATTTAGACACTGATACATATAAATAGAACATTAAATCAGTTAATTTCTAGCACTTGATTTTTGACATTTACCATATATTGACACTCACTTGTTTCACTACTCACTTGTTTTTCTACCTACTAGATGTATACAACTAATTTTAATTATGACAATTCTGTCAGCCAGGGAAGGACTGTTACCAAACTAAATTATTATTGTTGTTTTATCAGGCTATTAAACAAAATATAATACTATAAAAAAAATGTATATATCCTAATTACATAATACCTAAGTAATAAAAGTTCAAAAAAATCATTTGCCTGTTTGCGTCCGCATGGAAACGGCAATTTCCTGTAATGATGCAGCATGAGCATATATGCTGTCCGCTACAATTTGCGCTGCTTTCAACATATTTTCAGAGCCTTGCAGATATGCTGCAGCAGCACCCGAGATGGCATTTTTTTGTCCTAAAAATTAAATATATTACACTAGCAATTTAAAGCATGAAGAATATACCAAACCTTTTTTTTGTTGCCTTTTAAAGACATTTTTTTCTTTTAAATGTCCCAGTTAGATCCGTTTTTTCTAAAATACACGAAAATATACATGTTAGCGAAAATAATAATGGAGACAATTTATTAATATTATCACTCATAGAGTGCGAGCAGCGTTACCATGTTATATTATTATGTTGTCGATATAATAAAAAATAGAGGAAAATATTATACTGTCATAAACATTGATTTACTAAAATATTGCTTTAATACTGATTAAACAATCTTTTTATTAATATCAGAAGTGCGATTGGCCTATCACCCACAAGAAAATTAAAATAGAAGACTATAAGTGCAATATTAAAAATATTATTTTAATGCAACAATACATTCGTGTACAGAAATTGTCGTATAATATTAAAGTTAAAGGTGACGATCGAGAATCATATAAAGGTAGTATGAATTACGAGCTAGATAACAGATTAGCGAATTTTTAGTTATTTTGTCAAAAAATACTTCAATTGGTTTCTATGGAAATGACACTTATTGGAATAAATTTGAAATGTGACATTAGTTTGAAAAATGCAGAATCTTAACCCTGAGAACGTTAGGATTAATTATCCAAAGCAGATCTCTAAAAATTGATCGAGCGTTGCTTTGATGCTTTATTATTCACAAACATATTTTATGAAGGTAACTGGTTAGATTGTTGACGACTAAAATGGTAAGAGGCATTTTATTGTTTTGGTTAAATCATATGGCACGTGTTAACCATAATAAGTAAAAATTAGATTTGAGATTTAATATTTGAGATTTTAATAATTGAGTTTTAAGACATCAAAATATGAGATTTTGTTTTTGATATTTGTGATTTAATATCTGAGTTATGATATTTGAGATTTGATAATTAAGATCTGAGTTTCGAGATTTGAGTTTTAAAGTTGAACGATTATTGGAAAAGACAAACGACAGATCACTGGGATCGGAATGACAAAATAAACTAAGAAATATAATAGATAATGAGTTGAGAGTTAAAAGTTTGTTGAGTACCGCAAGACAAGCCGCTGCCAGTGGCATCAGTCCGGTAATAGCTCTGTAACCATGGTGGCAGATGGTGAGCTATGGCGACGGGCTGATGATGTTGATGATAAAACACTATGTGTGCAGAAACAAATAGACGGTCTCTGAGCTTGTTGTACTGTAGACAATCTGTAATGAAGGAAACTAATAGATAGTTATTGAGTATCTGAGCTTGTTGATCTAGTCACTGAGTTCGTGGTAGAGAAATGAAATGTTAACGTATAGTCTCTAAGCTTTCAGATCATAAGTAATAGTATTCCTGGAGAGTTCTGTTTTAAATAAATATTTACTTTTATTAATTGAAAGTGGTGCATGGTTGATTTTGTAAAAAATCAAGTCTAAAAAACCCGATAAAGAACCAAACAAAAAGCAGCAGATTGTAAAAAAAAAATATGATGTAAAATTAAAGGCCGAAGAATATTCCAGGAATGAGCAGCGCGACAGATTATAAATATAATTAATTAAGGCCAAAATATCAACAGATAAAAAAAAAAAAAAGTGGTACTTTTATAAAAACTTCTTCATAGATTGGTTGCTATAAACGCGAGGAGGGCGAGTTTAGCCGAGCGAGTTTGCTAAGTTTAAGAGACCTCAGTGCAAAGCTGTAGCAATAGCCATATATCAAAAAAAAAAAATCAGCTGTGGACACCACAGGACCGACCGCCATCGTAAATTACTTATATAAAATACATTCTAGCAGCAGAGTAGAAACAACTTGGCCTAATATTTTCTAACAGAGATATTATTTATCATGACCATGGAAACGTTACATTAAAGTATGAAAAAATTTCGAAAAATTTTACAGAAATTATTCGAAATTTTTCGTTTTATCAAAAAACGTCTCGAATAAAAGTTATTAGTTATTGCTTTTATAGCAACTTTTGTTTAATAATTTTTTTCGAAATATTGTTCTGTTGTGAAATATTCACAAAAATCTTAAAATCGACACGAGTAAACTCCCATTTTTAGTCAACCAATTTTTACTAAAAGTTGATCAACTCGTGCCATTGCTGGCAGAAGCTTAAATATGAAGTTTCATAAAAATCCTTTTAGCCGAATTTGCTCTGCACGTGTACACAGATAGACAGACGGACGGACGGACGGACGGACAGACAGACAGACAGACAGACGGACAGACAGACAGACAGACGGACAGACAGACAGACAGACAGACGGACAGACCGACAGACAGACGGACAGACAGACAGACAGACAGACAGACAGACAGACAGACAGACATCATGCTAAAAATAGTCAAAACGTTATGTAGGGACCTCAATTCGTGGAGATCCATTGAAATCTCGAAACGTCAAAATCGGTATGATCACAATACCTCCCTTATATGTTGGCGGTCGGTAACAATAAAGACGCAATGAACATTATACAAAGATGTAGATGTAGCATTAAGTAATTCTCAATCATATGGCTTCAACAAATCATCTGTTGGAGAAATTTGTGTAGTAGGTACAATGTGAAATGGAAAATGGACTCATTATTATAATTGTTGCAATTTACATCTCACCTAATCAAAGTGCACATAAAATCATCGAATTCATTCATGAATTTATACATTTATACAACAACCGGATCTACTCTGCTCAAACGGAACTTACATCAATTACCTATGATTTTGAGTGGAGATTTTAATGTAGATTTCTCAAAAGAAGAATCAAAGCCTTTAATTGAGTTTTTAAAAACTACATTGGATCTAGATATGTCAAATAACCCAAAGGCGAGTCCAACAAAATATGGAACTACAATAGACGGAGTTTTCTTTAGATATTTAAACAGATTCCAATCAAAAGTATTTATCACATATTTCAGTTACCATAAACCCATTGTTTCATTCTGAGATTATAATATTGAAAGAGATATTGATTCACAAATTCAAGAAAAACAAGATTTAGGCCCGGTATTTCGAACCATAGATAAAATTGACTATCTATGAGATAAGTTGTTATCAAGGGAATAAACGATTTTTTGCGTATTTCCAATTATTTTTCTGTAGAGTAACTAAGTTATCTATAGGATAAGTTCTTCACAACGAATAGGTACTGATAAATATTATCCATTGGATAAAAATGACAGATAGGTGTCAAAAAACATTTTATTGATAAATATATGTACATAATATAAGCATATATACGTAAAATATATAATATAACAGGTACTACGTACAGGTACTACGTACATATATATTAGACATACCTACAATTTATATACATATTACATACACCTGTTTCCATTATGTGTACTATTTTATTGTGTACCTATATCAAAATAAATTCAAATTAATTTATACTGAAATAAAACAAATATTGTCGATTATTTTTAGATAATTTATATTTATTTTTAAAGAAAGAAATCATGGATGCTGATTTAGAAGATTTGCAAGCAGACGATGATGAAGAAATTGTAGAGTATTTAGAACGTCCATACATAGTTTGTGTTAGACCAAATCATATGAACCATTGGGATGAGAAAGAATTTATTAATCGATTTCAAACAACTAAAAAAAATAAAAACAAATAAACGGTCGTATTTAATTTTCAGTGTTTTTGCATTTCTATTCTGTATGCAGGATGTATTAAACATAATAAATTTTTTTCACAGGCCCCTTATTAATCTTTTAGATTTACAGCGTCAGTAGCTTTATTTTGTATAACATTTTTACATTTAAACACAAGTTTTACAAATTGCCTTGATTCGGAAATATTGAAATTTGCGCTTCTTGGGCGTTTCTCGCACATTTTCTGTACAAAATTTTGACAGTTGTCATTTATTTTGACAGTTGTATCTATCTCTCTTTTATTCGTGCGAGTCGCATATATGTCTCTCTTTGTTTAAGATAATGCTACTAATACCAACATAAAAAAACATTCTAAAATATTATTATCAATCAGAATAGCTACCTACGGGATAACTAGAGTTGGAAATACAGAAAGCAATTTATCCTATCAAGAGGATAATATTATCCCATTGATAGTTATTCTTATAGATAACAGTAAGGTGGAAATACCGGGCCTTAGCAGAATAATTTATACATTTTACAAATGCATTTATAAGTGCTTATATTGTAGAGCTAATGAGTATACGCATGAAAATAAAATACTTTATATCTATATACATCTATATATTTACAGTTCATAAAAGTAAATGTTGCAGAATAAATTGTGACTGCAGTGATTGGATTATAAAAGTAAATTCTATTAAATATCTAGGAATAACAATAGATCAACACTTGAGGCGGGATATTCATATTAAAAATTTGTGTTAAACTAAGAAAGTTTATTTATTTTATTAAAAAGCTAACTAACATTATCCCATACGGCAAATTAATTTTTTTTTTTTTTTTCACGGGCTGGTACAAACTTCTATAACTTACGGCTTAATTGGATGGGGAGGAGCTGCTAAGATATACATAAACAAAGTCATTACACTGCAGAAAAGGATTGTTAAAATAATGCTTCGTAAAAGTATCTATTATCCTTCCAGTGGCTTATTCCAAGAAGTAAACTTATCACATATTTTGCAATTATATTTATCTGCAATATTAAAGTATACGTACCAAAATTCAAACGAACTTTATTTTACTAACCATAGTTACAGTACTAGACATAAGGAATGTGCAATTGTGAATAAAGTTAGCAAAAGTATTGGACAAAAGTATTTTCTCTATTATGCCCCAAAAATTCATAATAAATTTAAAAGCTATCTAGATGTTAACGATTTGACCCTTCAAAGAAATAATTATAAATTAAGAGCAAAACAATTTTTAAATGACATCGACTTTGATGAATTACATTACATATTTTCTAGTTCATAAATGTGTTTAGCGGATATACTTAGTATTTAGCTCGTTGATTCAAACTAGTTTTTCGTTTCTTTTCAAGTACGTTTCCTAAGTAAAACTATTCTACATTATTGTAATTGTATTGTGATTTATAGTATATGTTAAATAACCTTTATTAATATAGAAAAATTTCGACGTTATATTTATATCGAACTGATAAGTTTAAATTGTATAACAGGATACCACACACAAACTTGTCTAAGTAGTGTAAGATCTATAAATAGATTCTAAGTACCTACATAAAATGTAAACTTTTTTGTAATGTGCTTTACTTATTTAATAAAGGTAATTTAATGTACATGCATACAGGAGCGCACACAGGGAGGGGGATCTAGTGGATCCATCCGAATATAGACTATATATAGAACAACTTGAAATTAAAGGATAATGCACATGAATTAAATAAGAAAATGTTGGACATGGAACAATATTCTAAATTAAATAATTTACTGATTCATAACTGCCCTGAATATCGTAACGAAAATGTTGTAAAAACTGATAACGGTGCTAATATTGGAGTACCTATTGAAGAACGCGATGTTGATGCTGCTCATACGTTACCTTCCGGTCAAGCCAATGAAAACAATACATCTAAAAATATTGTGGTGAAATTTACGTCGCGGCGAATTTAAGATGAGCTCTTAACTGAATACAGACTAAATAAAAAGTATAAAAAATATTTGTCATCCGCTTCAATCAACATTGATGGCCCTACTAAGCCTTTATACATTAGTGAACGTCTTACCCAACTAAATAACAAACTATTCATGGAATCTCGACGAATTATGTAAGATAAAGGGTACAATAATGTTTGGACCAGAAACAGTAAGATCTTTGCTAGGAAAGATGCCAGTTGAGGAGTTCAATTTCAAAAGGGAACATGTCCACCCATCTGCACCTGAATTGACTGCTAGTAATCTTTTTTACCAAAAGTCAACATAATGTATAGTAAATGCCACCTTAATTTCATATTTGCTACCAAACGGGCACATGTCCATCCAGTACATTAAATATAAGTTTTATTCTCCAAAAGGGAACATGTCCTACATCCTTACGGATTCAGACTCATTATTATTATTATTATTTTTTCAAAGTAGCACATATTCTAGACCTGTTATTATCAATGATATTTTTGCATAAGTTTACAGAATATGCTAATAGATGGCACCATGGGTTCTAAAATAATCTGTAAAGACCCTATCATGGTTCTAAAAGTGGCTACCAGCAACGCTTTTGGTGTTTTTCAGCTGGAGACGTGTTTTCTACAAAGGTTAGATTGTTGTTGAAACCTGAAGATAACTTGTTTACTTTGTTTTGTTTATTTTTTATATTTAATTTACCCAGTATTTTTGTTATTTTATAAAAGTTTACTTTTGCGATGGAGGGAACAGTTTAGACTCAAAATACGGGCTAAAAAAAAATAAATAAATAAATAAATAAAAGTATTTCTTTAGAACAACAAAAAGGATCGAGAGAAGCAAAATATTGTGAGTTTGATCCCAACCTAATAAAATTGAAACAAAAAGCGAGACCTTGTGCTCACCTTAGTAAAGGTTTTGACTGTAATTCTATCAACTGGCACGACATTAAGAGAAACACAGATAGTTTTTACTCTGATAAATGTTAAGAAAAGCAAGATCTGGTTTTAATGAATCATATTGTCACATAGGTAATCCTAGGTCAGGATTACGACATCTAGACATTGTGACGGTCAGCTGTCTGATTAAAAACTATTCGTCAGCGTCTGACGTATGTGGCCTGATTACGAAATGCAAACATTGCATTTTTCGTAATAAGGAAATATTTGTCATGACGAATGAATATTGGAACTGGGTTAAATTTTCGGTACTTAATAGATGGATGTCGAGAATATTGAGGTAGTAGAACATAGTCAACTCTGCTGCACATATTAGTCCAGAAGGTGATGACCACGACATTGACGCCAGATTCTAGTATCGAGAGTGAAGCCAAGCAAGTAGTGACCATGTGAGTGGGAGAATACGTCTCCAGGCTCCTCGACTCCCGGATGGGTAGCCCCCGCCTCGGAGATAGGTCCAAGCCGATCCTGGCCAACACGGGGTAGACCGAAGACTTCCCCAACTCCATGGACCAATTCAAACATTATTTTGTAAATGTGATATACATATTTAATAAATTTGTTATGTTGAAACCAGGAGTTGTGTCTCAATTAAACCACCCACGTGACAATATGTCGGGTTATAACCCTATTCGCAATCGTCTAAGAGGTGATAGCAACCTTCATAAAAGGAAATCTGTAACTATCAAATATTTAATGTTTTCAGGTAGAAAAATGGTGCCTGTCTGTAGAATTTTTTTCAAATACTCCTTCAGCATTGATTCAAATAAACGGCTAATTAGGATAGGAAAATTATGCAGCCAAGGATCGGTACCAACTGAAAAAAGAGGTGGTGATGGCAAATCTATTTTGTTAGCTACAAAAAAAAAGAAGCAGTAAGAATTTTTTTGCGTCAACTGAAATGTTTTGAGTCTTGGACGAAATAAAAGTGTGCGAGTTTACCTATCTTCACATTTAAATATCACCAAACTTCACAAGATGTACAACCAATCTGCCAAAGCTGACGAATCTGTAAAATACTCGTTATTTAACAAAATTTTTAACAATGAATATAGCATAAGTTTTTCTTCTCCTGCTTCTGATGTCTATGCAACTTGCACAAGACTGAAAAATGAGATAAAATGTGTAGAAAAAATACTGCAAAGCTCCAGGAGTTGATTACAGAACTCACACTAAACGCGCGGAAGCTTTTTATGAAATCATGTAAGAGACAGAGAGAGTTGGAGAGCTAGATAACAGCGTGTCTTTTGTTTTCGATCTTCAGCAAGTCCATCCACTCCCAATCGGAGAGGCATTTTATAGGCGTCAAATAGCATTTTATGCCTTCTGCAGCATACCGATCAGTTCGAGAGACCCAACGTTTTATACGTGGACAGAAGTTGACTTAGCGAGAGGTTCTCTACAGGTTAGCTCAGCTGTTCTGGCCCACTTGCGAAGCCTGGCTTGGAGCCCGATTATTCCACAACCGAAAAAATATTCCTATTTTGTGATGGCTGTGGGGGTCAATATAAGAAGTCGCACATTTTGCATATTCTTTCTTACTGGTTGATCAAAGAATCTCCCCCACACGTCAAGACTTTTCAAATAACGTTTCGTGTTCGTGAGCATAGTTTCTTGCCAGCGGACAGGGCTTTCGGAAGAGTCGAAAAAATATTCATAAGTAAAAAGTATTTACGATATAATGTAAATAATGAATAAAAATGATCGTGAACTAATTACATATCTACAAGGAATTGGGTTGGTAAAAGTCAATTTTAAATGTAAAACTAGATCGTGCAGAAAAGTTTGTAAATCAAGAAAAAAGTATATATATATATATATATATATATATATATATATAAGTTATAAATATCTATAAAAGCAATTAAGTTGACACCGGACATGCACCAAAAAATCTTAATCGCTTTCACGCGTTGGTTTACTAATCAGAAGTCACGATTAGAATATATTATCACATCATGTATTGGTCATTGCTCTGACAACAAAACATATAAATACATGTTAGTTATCAAAGCAAGACAGAATTAATCTTACTGTGGTCACCCACACTTGTATGTAAACAAATAAACTTTTTTAAAAACAAAGTTTGTTAAATATATTATTTAACTGGCGCAGTCGGTAGGATAAGTCCAAAACGGCCGTTCGAAAATCTTTTTGAAAAAAGACTCAATTCGTTTAAAACTACCGTGGTTCGTTTCAACGATTTGTGGACAACATCCTGTAGAAAAAATCAACATCAGATTTTCTCTACAAAATAAAATCAAAGAGTCTGCAAAGCCTAGTGCCCGACAACTCTGGAAGAATCAACAAGTAAGAATTCTCCGTTGAAGAAACGTACAACTCTAACCCGATCAAGAAAGAAGATCCTCATAGTCGCCCGCATACCGAGAGCCGAGAACTTCTTCATAGGATCAACTGAACACCGAAGCCCGCAAGCCGAGAGCCCGTTCAATCTACATAGCAGCCGGCAAGACGAGTGCCCGTAGAAACAGAAGTAACTGAACAAAGCAGTCCGTATACCGAGTACCCGTTCAAATGCTTCTCGTAAAGCTAATCTTAGCCTTACTGTTATTGTAAGTACAAATTTTTGTAAAACTAAATATTCAATCTGTCTTGTCGACGATTTTGAAATTTAGATTTAAGAAAGTCACAAAGACTTCAGATTAAAATAATCTAATTAATAATTAAAACAATTTAAACTGGATAATAATTCAGATCTATTTGCTACGATTCAAGAAATCGAAAATAATTTAAGATCAGAAATGGCTGACCGAACGTCATTAATCGAAAAGGTAGTTAAAGCTATACCCCAATACGACGGAAACGTCAATGAATTAAATATATTTATAAATGCGACAAAAAAGATAACAATACTGTTAAGTAGAATCAACCCAGAACTTAATGAATTTGAGAAAGAATATTACATTCTTTTACTAATAAATAAAGTAAAAGGTAAAGCCGCTGAAAGTATTGCAGAAATTACGATAACCAACCCGGATACCTTAATTGAACATTTATCGAATAATTTTAAAGATAAAGCGACATCTACTACCCTTATGATTGAAATTCTTTAAATTTCACATAAAAATCCATACAAACTTATGGAGATGATTAAAGAAAAGTTCACAAAATATAAATCAAAATTAGGAATCGAAGTCCACGATCCTATAGAAAAGATACACAAATTAGATATTGTTGAGAAACTGATCACAAACAGTTTCATAAGTAATGTAGGAGATCCGTATAGAAACAATTTAGCTACACGCAATCCACAAACACTTAGAGATATTGAAATACTACTAGAAAACGATTTTCAATACTTAAAACAAAACACACCAATAACCTTAAACAATTCCAGACAACAACCTGTACCACAAAGAAACTATGTACAACCTAGACAATTCCCTGGAACAAGTTTTCCATCCCAACCTATTTAATTTCAACAAAAACCTGCTGCAAATAAACCCTTTGCACCACGTCAAAATTTGAAAAACGTTCAAGGAATAAAACCCACGCCAATGTCTACACAGACCAGACAGACATTCAATAAACCCCAACAAAACCAAAATTATTTTAATTCACAAAATAGGCAATTTGGTACTTACAAGCCAAACTACATAGTCGAAGAATTAAATTATGTTGAGGACGACGATAACGAACAAGAACAGTTAACGGAAGACGGTCTAAATATAAATTACGAAGACTATCTGTATACCGAAAACCCAGAAAACATTGAAGTATCTAAAGAAGAATCAGAACAAAATTCTTTTTTAGGAATAGACTTATTTATTTTGATAGATACAGGATCTACTATAAATTTAATTAATACACATTTCGCGCACTCATATCCTAAACGATTCAAAATTTATAAAGAAAACTTTGAATTTTTTACACCTACCGGTAAAAATTCAGGAAATGAATACACCCTAATGCGTTTCGAAAACAAAATTCTAAAATGCTATTTGTATAATTTTCATAAAAACTTTAATATAATGTTAAGTTTACCCTCGATGATTGAGTTAGATGCTAAAATAGATTTTCAAAAGAATAAAATCAAGTTATTAGGAAAATACTACGATATTAATTACTTCCAAAATCCCAAAAGTCTTCACTGTACTGAAACCGAAGAAATTAAAATTAGAGCGGAACACTTGAATTCAGAAGAAAAGAAAGCCCTATTCAAAATTATTAAAGAATACCAAAATATATTCCCAAAAGAAAAAGATAAACTTACGCAGACAGACATTATTTCTCATAAAATAATAACTTCAGACGAGACCCCGACTTATACAAAATCCTATAGATACCCTGAAATATACAAAAAAGAAATAGACTCACAGATAACTAAATTATTAAATGATAAAGTCATTAGAAATAGCAGCAGTCCCTGGTCATCCCCTTTCTGGATGGTACCTAAAAAGGCTGATGCCTCTGGTAAAAAGAAATTTAGAATGGTAATAGATTATCGTAAAATTAATGCGAAAACAATTGATGATAAATTCCCAATTCCCAATATCACAGACATATTAGATAAGTTAGGTAAAAACATATATTACACCACACTCGATTTGACACAAGGATTTCACCAAATCCCTATGCATAAAGATAGTATACCTAAAACAGCTTTTAATACGGATAAAGGCCATTTTGAATATGTTAGAATGCCTTTTGGTCTCAAAAACGCCCCAGCAACTTTCCAAAGAATGATGAACCATGTCTTAAGAGATTACATAAATAAAATATGCCTAATATATTTAGATGATATTATTATTTTTGGAACTTCATTGCAAGAACACTGCGAAAACATAAGAAAAATCTTTAAAGCTCTTAAAACTCATAATTTAAAAATTCAGTTAGACAAATCTGAATTTATACAAAAAGAAGTAGCATTTCTTGGACACGTAATATCACAAGATGGAGTGAAACCAAACCCCTCAAAAATATCAGCAGTAAAAGAATTCCCTATTCTGAAAACGCCTAAAGAAATAAAACAGTACCTTGGTTACTCGGATACTATAGGAAATTCATACCAAACTTTGCAAAATTAACAAAACCCCTAACAAATTGTTTAAAGAAAAATAATAATATTGATATCAATAACAAAGAATATATTAAAAGTTTCGAAAACAGTAAAGATTTACTCATAAATTCCCCTATTTTACAATATCCTGATTTTAGTAAACAATTTATTGTAACTACAGATGCAAGTAACTTTGCAATTGGCGCTGTATTAAGTCAAAATTTTAATGGCAAAGATTTGCCTATAGCGTACGCTTCACGTACTCTAAATGAACACGAAGTAAATTACTCTACAACGGAAAAAGAATTATAAGGAATAGTATGGTCAGTAAAATATTTTAGGCCTTATATTTATGGAACTAAATTTGTTATAAGAACAGATCATAGACCCCTGACATGGCTTATGAGTCTAAAAGATCCTAACTCTAAACTTATGAGATGGAGAATAAAACTCGATGAATATAATTACACTATCGAATACAAGAAAGGCACATTAAACTCAAACGCTGACGCACTCTCTAGAGTACGACAAAACTTTAAAATCTATAAAACACATGATGACATTTTTGAGAAATATCATAATATAATACATTGTATATCAAAAGATAATTCACTGAGTAAAGGATTTGCTCAACAAATCGATAAACAATTTAATAGTAAAAATTATTTGAATAAGATTGATAATACAAAATTAAAAGTAATAATCCAACCTATACGAGAAAACAAATATAAATTATTTCATTTGATAACAAAATAAAAGCACTTTGAAAAACCAAAACTAGAAGAAATAGAATTATGTTTAAATACATTAAAACAGTATTTAATAAAAAACGAAATCTACAAAATACATATGCCCAAAATATGTTCTGGATTAGATAAAATTCCATTTAATAAAATTGAAAATTTGTTAAACAAAATATTCAAAGAAACTCACATAAAAATAATTATACATGAACTTAAATTCGAGGAAGTATTCGTAAATGATAACGAAAGTGTAATTGTTAACCCAGATGACGACATTGACACTGTACATTCCGCTGACGAGAATGAGCTCAATGGAATAACATCCGAGACACAAGTATTAATGTTGGAAAAAACCAAATAATATTAAAATTAACTGATAATGCTACAGAACAAAAAATGATAAAATTATTTGAATACAAACAGAGATTGATGATAACAATCAATAATAGTAATATAGAAAAGGAACTAATGGCATTCCTAAAGGAGTATTTAGCTCCAAGGGTTAATTATTATTGTTTAATAGACAAAGAATTGTTATTACCACTTAACAATATTTTAATGAAACATTTTGATAAAAACAGTTATAAATTAATACAATGTACCGAAGTGTTAGAAGACAGACAAACTAAAGAGGAACAGTTAGAAACCATAGTAGACTATCATTTAGGAAAAACAAATCATAGAGGAATACTAGAAACATACCAAAAACTAAAAAGGCAATACTATTGGCCGAATATGCTAAATGATATTCAAAAATATATAAACAATTGTAAAATATGTCAAGAAAACAAATACGAGAGAAACCCTTATCAAGTCATTGATAATTTGACCCCTACTGCGAAGTACCCTATTGACATAATACACATGGATGTATTAACTTTAGAGAAACAAAAATATTTAACTGTAATAGATTCCTTTTCAAAATTCGCTCAAGTATTACCGCTAGATAACACAACCGCGATCGAAATTGTAAACTCCTTAAAACTTTATATATCACGTTACCCTATCCC
The DNA here is from genome assembly GCA_963971575.1 of Liopterus haemorrhoidalis. Classification (NCBI taxonomy): domain Eukaryota; kingdom Metazoa; phylum Arthropoda; class Insecta; order Coleoptera; family Dytiscidae; genus Liopterus; species Liopterus haemorrhoidalis. The sequence continues at coordinate 33,843,244 of OZ020622.1, read as the reverse complement.
GAATCAAGTTATATCTGATAAAGGCCTTGAATTCGATAACAAACTAATAGAAAATTTCATGAACAGCTACAAAATAAAATTCCATATTACTAGTACAAATCGCTCAAAATCAAATGGACTTATTGAAAGATTCCATTCGACCCTTATTGAACACCTAAGAATTTTAAATCAAACTGAAAAGAAAAACAACGTATTAGAGAATATATCCTTATCCCTAATAGCCTATAACAATACAATAAATTCAATTACAAAATTTACCCCTAACGAAATATTATACGGATCCGAAAGAAATAATAACGCTATGACATTTGAAAACCAAACTCAAGACTATTTACAGAAGTGGAAAGAAAAATTAAAAACACTCAATGATCAAGTGTATTCTAACTTAGAAAAAGAAAAGAACAAGAGATTTACGAATCAAAAACCTGCTAAAGATAATGTGGAACGTTTACAATTCAATGACGCATTAGTCAAACAAAATACGAGACTCATTTCAAAATTTAAAAAACCATTATATAAAAAATATGATGTTGACAAATACGATCCAAAGTTAAAAACTTTAAAAATAAAAGGTAAAAATACAGGCAAACGCAGAATCACTGATATAAAAAGAAAACGTCTTTTTACAGATGGACTTGCGAATGCGAAGACCTAACAGAAGTACCCAATGGACCCGGCATAAATATTCTCAATCTTGGAAATACAAAAATTTATCTAACTTCCCGATATTCTTATTTTTATTATAACTTAGAACCAATTTACAAAGAATTCGATAAAATCAAATTATATAAAAAAGATACCGAGAACGAATTAGAAAAAGAAAAATCTATAAAAAACGGTTACAAACGAGAAACAGAAACTTATTTAAATATATTAAATTTTAATGTTAATAGGTTGCAAAATAAAATTGAAGATTTAAAACCTAATACAAGCAATAGATTTAAAAGAGGATTAGTAGACGGTTTAGGCTCAATAATCAAAAGTATTACTGGTAATCTAGACAATAATGATGCTGAAAAATATGATAGATTATTCAAGCAAATAAATGAAAATCAAAAAACATTACAACAACAAGCCTTTGAAAATATCCGCATTAATAAAGAAATTGTCTCAAAATTTAATAACCAATTGGAAAACATGAAACACAATGAAATTATTTTGAAATCAAGAATCATGCAAATAGAAATTCTAATAAAAGAAAATTTTAATACTGAAAATTCCCTAAAAATCAAAGAAATAATAAATCAACTAATATTATTAAGTATTAACTTGATAGAAATTCTGAATGAAATAGAGACTAGTCTAACCTTTTGTAATCTAAATCAAATACATAATTCTATAATTAATAAAGAAGAATTGAAAAAGTTAATAACAGAGAATAATCCCCATTCTAATTACTGGGAGATATCTCAATTTGTAACTAGCCATTGTAAAATAAACAAAAATCAGATTGGATATTTAATTGAAATACCTTTGTACGAAAGTAAGAGCTATGAGTTGTATCAAATAACACCTATCCCAAGAATCGAAAATTCACATATGTACCTTATAAATGAAGCCAAAACGCTAACTATCAAAAGTAAAAGCGAATACTTTATTGCATATGATTGTAAAGCAATAAACACGACAAACTACTGTCGAACTAATTATATTAAACTAAGTAAATGTATCTCTAATATACTTAGAAATCATAATAATAATTATTGCAATTATCACGAAATAAATGAAAACTTTGTATTGACTCAGGTAGAAAATAAAAATATTGTTTTTGTAACTAGCATCGTTCCTAAAACTGTCAAAGTCCAATGCATAAATAAAATTAAATATAAAGAAATAATCGGAACTTACAAATTCCGAACAGATTCAAACTGTCAATTAGAAAATTACAAACTAAATGTCAAGAAACCTTTAAATGGTCAAGAAATTATCTTTGAAAATGTTTACTTTCAAATTACCTCTAAACAAATAACTAATACTATGTTAGAATTAAGGGACATAAAACAAGGGAATATTGAATTTAAAGAAATCCCCAAAATACACGAATTAACTGTGAGTAATCAACACCATGTTAATTCTGGTATGATTATTGCAATAATATTAATTATAAGTTTCACATGTTTATATTTTATATTTAAGAGAAAAATTTGTACAAGGAATAGTAAGAATAATAACCCTATGGTTGAATTAGAAGAAATAGATAATCAAATTCTTACTACTTCTTATTCTCTTAGTAAACCAACTTCTTAAAGAAGGGAGGAGTTATAAATATCTATAAAAGCAATTAAGTTGACACCGGACATGCACCAAAAAATCTTAATCGCTTTCACGCGTTGGTTTACTAATCAGAAGTCACGATTAGAATATATTATCACATCATGTATTGGTCATTGCTCTGACAACAAAACATATAAATACATGTTAGTTATCAAAGCAAGACAGAATTAATCTTACTGTGGTCACCCACACTTGTATGTAAACAAATAAACTTTTTTAAAAACAAAGTTTGTTAAATATATTATTTAACTTATATATATATATAACTTATATTTCTTCACACGACAACTTTGTTTTTAAAAAGATTTATTTTTAATATTACAAAGTATGTCTTATTTCTAAGGAAGCTGAATCTAAACTGTTTTTACAAAAATACAAAATGTGTGAACTATGTTACATTACAAAATTACCTACTCTAGCATATTATCTAATTACTTAATACTAAGAATGGTTAGGGGTGTCATGTTATCGTTTAGTCAGCGAGAATCGCTACGGTAACTCCTCCCCCCTTGGAACGAGGCTCCTCCTGGAAGTTCGATGTCTTCTTGACCTTGTTTTGGGCTTGACTCGGTTGTATGTCCTTGTGAATTTTGATTTTTGTTGGAGTTTTTCTTGATTTTCTTTTTGATCCACTTCGTGATGATCGAACAGGTAATGATTAGGATTCCGATGTAAAGAATCAATGTCCATAGGCTCGGCATGTTGCGGATGATTTTGGAATTTTGGTGAATTGGTATGGCAGGATTCGATGGTAGTTCTTCCAATTTTAAAGTTTTTAGTTGAATGGTAAAGTTTGAAAATCTTGGTTTTTGTAGTTGGAGATTCACCTTGTTTAAGATCAGTGGCGTGCCATAACTTTTGTTGTTATAAGTTATTTCTTGCTGATTTAGGAATAATTTACACTGATCGTTTTTTATCAAAAATATTCCTTTTAGCGTTCTTGTTTCTGTTTGTTGTAAACATTTTATGATGATGTTTTCTTCATTCGGGAATACTCCTAAATACTGATCTATTTTGGATATGTAATCTAACTTGTTTTCTTCGATGGTTAATTTCGTATATTGGCAATACTTTGGGTCTCCTTGCAGCAATATTTGTTCTTCGCATTTAGATTTGTAATTTGTCTGTAGATGACGGCGACATTGGAACACTTTATTACCTTTAGTACATATGTCGTTTAGAGGTATTATGTTATTTTTATTTTTCAAAAGATATTTGATATCTGGTATTATTGTAACAAATTCTGACTCGTGTTTTGTAGGTACGGGTCGTAAATAATACAAATCATAATTTTGTTCGAAGTCTATTGGAAGTGATAGAAGGTATATTATCTGGTCGCTTTCAATTTTGCAATTAATTTTTATGATAGATTCGAAGTCCAATATATTTTCATAAGTTAGATCAAAAGGTAACTGGTTTTTATAAAATTTTGAAATTTTTTGTAACTCGTTAAATAGTTCTGTAGTTTTTATGATGCTCGGGTGAAGGGTTTGCAATTTGCAAAAGGTTATAGAATTTTCTACATCTTGAAGAACATTCAAGATTGCGTTATAGAGAATTATTAACTGGTTATATAAGTTTTTTGCGAATAAAATGTCTGTCTGTTGTATTCTGTCATTGACTATGTCGTTTAATTGGTTTATTCTTGTTTTTAACAATCTTTCGTTATGTTGAATATTCTGAACGGATGAGTTGAAATTTTCGATAATTTTTTCGTTAATACTGTATTGGAATTTAAGTTGTTCTTGTATGTTAGTTACTTTACCTTTTAATTGGTTTATGATTTTATCATATCTTTTGCCATCTTCGGCGTCTAAGTTACCGGATATAGATTTTACTATTGATCCCAATCCGTCAATAAATCCGCGTTTCTAATTTTAGGATGTATTTTTATGTTGTTAATTTTTTCCTGTGTGGATTTTTGTAAAAATTCAACAATTTTGCCGTAATTATCAATTTCTTTTCTCGTATAGAGAGTGCTGTTAAAAATTCCGTTTTTTAAATTTTGGTATTGTTCTTTTAAATTTTCATTTTCTTCGTATAAAGGTTCTAAATTGAAGTAATGCACGAAAGTGTGTTCTGTTTTTTCTAGTTTAGCTGGGCCCAAATTTATAGGTAGAACTCCGAGATTATTAGAGATATCTTTTAAGATTGCTCCTTGTCCCAATGCGAACAGCCTGGAAGATTTTTAAATTTGTAAGTTTTTTGTTTAGGTCTTTTTATGTTAGACAGGTGGATTTTAGTTTGCGTGTTACCATGTCTCGTTTTAATTTTGCCGGTTTTACGCGCTTTATTAATTTCTATTAATTTTTCAGGGGTATATTTATTTTTTGTTTTAGATTGTTTTTGTTTATTTTTTATAAGTACTTGTTCAGGGATTTCCGGGGTTTCTTCGCGATTTTTATTTTCAATCTCTATTACTTTTTCTTTATGTTTTTGTAATTTATCATTTATTTCTTGATACAAAATTTTAAGTTTATTTTTATGGTTAATTATATAGTTGTTAAGTAATTGTTTTTCTAGGTCTATACCGAAAGGGGATTCTAGGTCTAAATTTCCGTAAATTATGTCGAAGGGTTTTAATTTTGTTGTACTGTGGATCGAGTTATTGTAGGCTAGTACGGCGTAGTTAACTTTCGTATCTATTGTCTCATTTTTAAATTCTTCTTGATTGTTCAGAAGTCTGACATGTTCAATCAAGGTAGAATGGAACCTTTCTATTAATCCGTTTGATTCCGGGTGTTGTGAGCTTACGAAATGAATTTGGATTTTATGCAGTTCTAATAGTTCTCTAACTAATGAATTTTTAAACTCGATACCGTTATCAGAAATTATTTGTATTGGTATGCCATGGTGCGTGAAGTGATTTATTAAATTACGAACGATTTCGATGCCTTGAATAGAGTCCAGCTTATATGCATGTGCGAATTTTGAAAAGGAGTCTATTACTGTTAGGAATTTTTGTTTATCAAGACTGATACTATCAATGTGTATTATTTCAAAGGGTTTGACTGCAGTGGGAGTGACATTAAATTTTAAATTTAGGGGGTTCCTATCATATTTTGTGACTTGACAGACTTGACAACTATTAATAAATGTTTGTATCGATTTTCTCTGTTTGGGCCAATAATAATTTTGCTTAATTCTCTGTTCCGTTTCGTCTATTCCGCGATGATTTGTTTTGCCTTCGTGGAAACCGCGTATTATTTGAATTATTTCGTCTTCATCTGATACGTCCGTTAAATAATTTGTGCATTTTATCATGGAGATATTAGAATTTTTGAAATAGGTTTGTAATACAACACTAAATTTTTCGTAAAGTTCATTCTCGAAATAAATATGATATTTGACCTTAGGGGCAATATATTCTTTTATAAAGTCAATCATTTCTTTTTCATAGTTAAATTTGGAAAATTGTACTAGAAATCTCTGCTTATTGTTATGTATTTTAATAATTTTTAATTTGCTAGGGCTATGTTCAACTTCGGAAACGATAATTTGGTTTTTTCCTACATTAACCGCACAATTGACAATAGGGATGCCAACTATAGGATTTTCTCTATTTGAATGCACCGTCACATCGCTATCACTTGGCGTATCATCATCATTATTGTCTTTTTGTGATTTGTCACCTACTTCTACAACTAATGATTCAATATCATCTTGGGTGTTATTAGTATTATCGTTAGTTCCGATCTGTCTGTTAAAATTATCCATAAATTTATGAAAGTGCTCCATATTATCGGTATCATTTGCGTTCATTTAAGTTCATAATTTGGGGGTTGCGCTTCGGGAATTTTGAAAACTGATATAAGTATATCGGTATTATTGAAGATATACTGTAGCATTAGCTTGACTTCTTTCCAGTCTAGATTATCAAGACCAGAGGCGAGTCTCGGGATACTTAAATTTCTTATTTTATTTTTAGTGCAGAATTTTTTCAAATTTAATAATGTGTAAAATACGTCTTGTTTTGTGGGTTTATTAAAGTACCTTTCTTTCGTAATTAAGTATAATAGAAAACGGTTTTTATCCTTTAAGTATACTAAGTTATGAAGCTTTGGATTTTGTCTATTTAATTTTTCAATGTTTTTAAATTTGTCTCTAAATTGTTTCGCGATACCGTTTGACATTTGTAAGTCTTTACTTACGCAGTGCGCTAGGTTACTGTCAAAAGGGGCGTCAAAGAGATCTCCTTCTACTTCTAAAATATTGTTACAGTTGGAACTAATTTTTTGTTTCGTGTCTAAAAAGTTTTTGTAAATATCAAGGGGTGAATCATTCTCTAAATTTTGGGGTAAATTTTGAGTTTTGTTTTCTAAATTTTGAGGTATTCGACTAAGAGCATCGGCGTTGGTATTTAGTTTTCCTTTTTTATAAATAATCTCATAGGTGAACTCTTCCAGTTTTAATCGCCAACGGATTAATTTTTGGCTGCATTGTTTTAAAGAAAAAAGCCATTGGAGAGGTCTATGGTCGGTGTAAATTTTGAACTTTCGTCCAAAGAGATACGGACGGAAGTACTGTGTCGCCCACACAATTGCAAGGAGTTCTTTCTCGATTGTGGAATAGTTTATCTCTGAGTCGTTCAGAGTTCTGCTGGCGTACGCAACTGGCAGGTCATTGCCTAAGCTGCCTTGAGATAAAACGGCTCCAATTGCAAGGTTACTCGCGTCACATGTTAGATTAAATTCCTTATCAAAATCGGGATACTGTAATAAGGGCTCGTTGATCAACAGGTTTTTGCAGGTTTCAAAACATTGTCTATAGTCAGTGTCATTTATGTCTATGATCGCGTCCTTTTTTAAACATTTAGTCAGGGGTTTTGTGATTTTGGCGAAATCTTTTATGAATTTTCTATAATAGCCTAATAGTCCAAGGAAACCTTTAATTTGTTTAGTTGTTTTTGGGATAGGATAATTTTGAATTGCCGAAATTTTATCAGGGTTGGGTCGAACGCCTTCAGGGGTTACGATGTGCCCTAGATAAGCGACTTCTTTTTGCAAGAACTCAGACTTATCCAACTGAATTTTAAAATTTGAATTTCTAAGACGGTCAAATACTAATTTTAAGTTATTTATGTGTTCTTGTAAACTGGTGCTAAAAATGATTATGTCGTCTAGGTAAACGAGGCATTTTTCATTTGTTAGACCGCGCAGGATATTATCCATTACACGTTGGAAGGTAGCAGGCGCGTTTTTTAGTCCGAAGGGCATACGCAGAAATTCGTAATGTCCTTCTTCAGTGTTAAAAGCAGTTTTCGCGATGTCATTTTCGTCCATTTCGATCTGGTGAAAACCAGACGCCAGGTCAAGGGTAGTAAAGTACTGGCAACGTCCAAGTTTGTCAAGTAAGTCCGTGATGTTTGGCAAAGGGTATTTGTCTCCGATTGTCTTGTCATTTAGCTTGCGATAATCGATAACGATTCTCCATTTTTTCTTACCAGACGCATCTAGTTTCTTGGGCACAACCCAGATAGGGGAAGACCATGGAGAATTGGAGGGTCTAATTATATTTTCATCAAGCATTTTTTGAATTTGGGACCTAACTTCCTGCCTATGAATATTTGGGTACCTATATGATTTTGTATAGATTGGCAGTTCATCTTGTGTTTTTATAGTATGTTTTATCTGATTAGTGAAAGATAATTTTTGGTTTTCTAAATAGAATATGTCTGAATATTCTTTTATTAATTTTTCGATAGCTACCTTCTCTTCGTCATTCATGTGATCGGTTCTAAATTTTGAATAATCGAGTTGAAATTTATTGACATGTGAGAAATTTACATTTGGACTCTTATACGTATCGTAATTTTCAAGCTTTTCTACAATTATTGGGTTTTTAAATTCATAAGCTACTTCATTGTCTGATTTGTTAATTATTGTACATAATGCGTGAGAATTTTTTGCAATGGTTACACATTCCGGTATTATTAAATTTTTAGTTTTTATTTGAGGAACTAAGACTGTACCATCTCGTTCAGTGACCTTAATTTTGATAATTTTTTCCGAATTAGGTTCTACTATTTTTCTTATTGTTGTGGACAGATTGTTTAAGTTAGAGTTCGCTTTGAAATTGTGGTATTGAATTTTTATTTTAGAATTTGGTGTAATTAATAGGTCTTTATTAGTGTCTATTATGATTTTTAATTTTTTTAAATTGTCCATACCTAATAACATATCAAATTGATCGTGGAATTTAAACAGGTGATATTTAAGTTGTGAATTATTTTTACAATTAAATATTTTTGAGATGGGCACTTGCGTGCTATAAAGTTCGGTAGATGTACCATGAGCAGAGGTAATCTGAAATGGATCTTTAGTAATAAAATTTTTATAATATTTTTGCGCAATGTTAGGTATTATGAAGGATTTCGTACTGCCGGTGTCTATTAATATTTTTAAATTATTTTCGGGAACTACGACGATAAAGGGTAGCTTGCTTTGGTTATTTGCTAAATTCATTAAATCAAAATGTCGGGAGTATCGGGGTCCGAGGCCGCTTCGTCTAAAAAATAGTTTTCGGCTTCGTTTCCTAAATCTAATGGGTTTTCGAAATTGTTTTCAACAATTTCTTGGTAATTTTGATCTTGATCAATTTGATCATTGTTTTCATAATGATTTATTTCGGTTTCATCTATGTTGTAGAGTTCTTCCGCGATATATTTCGGAAAATATGGCCTAATTTGCGCGGACGGGTTTCTAAATTGATTTGATGGACCGGGTCTAGGTTGATTAAATTGTGTATTTCGAGTTGTAATACTCATCGGTGTAGGTTTTGGATATTGTTGATTATTTTGGTTATTTGTAAAAGTTCTAGTGGTGGGTGCTACGTTTCTTTGCGCATTAAAAGGTTGATTATTAGGTTTTACAAACGGTTTTGTAAAAGAAAATTGATTGTTGCGCGGGACGCTTGTTAACTGGAGTGGTTTTACGTTATTAGTTTTGTAATTTTGTGTTTGAGGCTTTGTATTAAATTTTTGCGAGTCAATTTTAAAGTATTTCGGGTTATTTTGAAATTGGAAATCATTTGTTAGCATATTTAATGCGGAATTCAAGTCACTTGGATTTTTAGCTCGCATTAATTGGCCTATTGGTTCTCTTAATCCTCTGAGTAGGATTCTCAGTGCGTAATTTCTAAAATATGCAGATAATATACGCGCTTCAACAATATCGGTACTGTTTGTCGTAATGTATGATATTTGGAGGTTTAAAACGTGTTGTAATTTATTATAAAAGTCGAAAACGTTCTCGTTTGGACTTTGTTTTAGCTCGGTCATTTCTATGTTAAGCGTGTAAGAATCGCGTTTGTCCGCGTATGTATTAATTAGGGCTAACTTTAAATCGTGCCAGGTTGTAATTATACAACCAGATATATTGATGGCGGCTTCGCCTTTAATTTTTGACAAGATGCTACTCATGAGGTACTCATTTTGAAAGTCCTCAGGGTCTCTTGTATTATAGAATTTATTTACAAGTTTCTCGCATATTTCTATAAAACGAGGTAACAATTCTCTATGCCCGTGAAAATCAGGTATCATCTGAATATACTCTTTTTTGAGTGTATGGAGGGCAGGGGCATTACTAGGGTTTGTAGCCAGGTTTACTGGTGCTACTAGATTTGTATTATTTACTGCCATGTTTAATCGGCTTTGTTTAATATAAATATTATTAGTGAGCGATTCACTTAAATTTTGAATACGATCCTCTGGATCGGAGTCAGATTCAGATATTTTAATAACCTTAGATGAGTCAAGACCTCTAAATTCCATATGGTACTTACAGTAATGTGAGTGTCCACTTCATGTCCTGTAAGGTCCTTCTTTGGGTGGTCGATTGACTCAGGGCTCAACGTTCCTTCGATTGATATTCGGTCAGCTCGGAGGGATGTGATGAGCGTGAAGTTGCTTCTTTCGATGGTGATGCTTGTTATGTGCACTAACGCGAACACACTTCGAAAGTCAAGTTTATTTATTTTTTTTTTTAAATGTTCGATACCAATTAATCACTGGTGTGAAAACAAATTATGTACGTTAATTTGTTTTGGTATTCCTACCACGACTGCGCCACTTATATTTCTTCACACGACAACTTTGTTTTTAAAAAGATTTATTTTTAATATTACAAAGTATGTCTTATTTCTAAGGAAGCTGAATCTAAACTGTTTTTACAAAAATACAAAATGTGTGAACTATGTTACATTACAAAATTACCTACTCTAGCATATTATCTAATTACTTAATACTAAGAATGGTTAGGGGTGTCATGTTATCGTTTAGTCAGCGAGAATCGCTACGGTAACTTATATATATATATATATATATATATATATATATATATATATATATATATATATATATATATTATATATATATGAGCCACTAAGACATAGTTTTTATTGTGGAAAGTGTCGCAAGGATTCCTCAATATTAATTGGAACATTTTTGCACAAATTAAAAACAACAGTAAGAGATGTTTTGTTGATAATGTTTTATTGGGCGTGCGAAATAAGATTGGGATGTACTGCAGTCGGTATTAATAAACCAAAGCACTGGAAAAATATTTTTCTTTCAGACTCCGTAAGTAGCAGTGAGACCGAACTACCACATATAGCTTACCAGCCGACTCCAGAGGAATGTCTTATAACTTCAGAGGAAATCTGTAAGGCCATCAAATAACTTAAAAAAGGTTCAGCCGTCGGCCCGGACGGTTTGAGAGGTGAATCTATGCGTCAGTCCGCCTTCATGTCCTTCCTGCAGTTTGTTTCACTTTCATGATGGTCCATTGCCACATTCCAGATAACCTCTCTAGTTCTGCCATTGTTCCGGTCCCCAAACGAAAACGCAGTTCTTTGACCGACAGCAAGAACTATAGACCCATCGCAATCGCTACTGCTTCTTCCAAGATTCTTGAAAGAGTTATCATGGCAAAGTGCAGTATTATTAAAATTTAAAAAAATACAATGTATAGATATTTTCGTGACATAATGTCTTGGAAAATAATAAATGAAGACAATTTATTTTTATTAGGTTTTTTTATTTAGTGTATGGATACATTAGTACAAGTATATAAATACATTAACGAAAATAAAAGAAACATATAGTTAACAAAAAATACAAAATAATAATAAAAAATCTATTGTACGAACATTTGTCATATTTGGACGTCAAGGTTAGCTAGCCAGGTCAGAACTTCATGTGGGATGGTGATGAAATCCTCTTTTTTGCCAGGATAGGCTCGAAGAGGGCATTCGAATGCAATGTGCTGCACTGTTTGGTTTGGAGCACCACAGTCGCAGTTTGGCGAGGAAGTGATGCCCCATTTCGTGAAAGTAGCAGCACATCTACCGTGGTTCGTACGAATGCGGTTAATGGTGGACCAAAGATGTCGTGGTAGGTCGCCCCCAGGTGGTTCACATTTAGTAGGCATCCACGCCTGCCATTCTAATGGTGCATTTGTTAGCCAGGAGTCCATCCATTTAATCAATGTATCCGAATGTAATCCTGACTGTAGGCTATTACTCGTCACTGATGGATGTCGAGATTTAAGCCTAGGGCGAAATGGTTTTAGATCTGCGTGAATAGGCAGGTTTGTGTCAGTGAAAATTTTCCTGCATTCTCGAGCACATGCAGCCTGCCGGCGGAACTGAGGAGGGGCAATATTGCACAACGTCGGTAACCAGTAGGTTGGCGTAGATTTTATCGTTCCCGAAATAAGTCTCATTGCTCTGTTTAATTGCACGTCGATCTTGCTAGCATGGGTGCTGTTAAGCCATACTGAGGCGCAATACTCGGCTGTTGAGAAAACTAGAGCAAGAGCTGCTGTGCGCAGTACCGTAGCTGACGCTCCCCAAGTAGATCCAGCAAGTTTTTGTAGTAGGTTGTTCCGAGTTTTCAATTTGGCTGATACGTTAGACAGGTGTTGACGATAAGTGAGTGATCTGTCCAACGTTACTCCCAGGTATTTTGGATGTGCTGTATGACGGAGCTCGCGGTTGTTTAATTTTATTGACAGAGTAGTGTTTGCCATTTTATTATTTAAATGAAAACACGATACTTCCGTTTTTGCCAAACTTGGGCAAAGCCTCCAATTTTCAAAATATTGACTTATAATTTCTAAGTCTTTAGTTAGAATTTCTTCAGTCAATGTTATACTTTGTGATTGGGTAGCAAGAGCAATGTCATCCGCATAAGCAAATTTCCTAGATGAAGTTTCCGGTATGTCATGGATGTAGAAATTGAAAAACAGCGGAGCTAATACTGATCCTTGTGGAAGGCCGTTCGAGAGAATAATAGTTCTGCTTTCCGAATTGTTTAAAGATACTGTCAGCATACGGTAGCTCAGGAAGTTATTGATGAGTCTGGTGATCAGTTTACACGGGATAACTTGGAGATTTCTCCACACTGTATCGTAGGCTGCTGTTAAATCAATATACACAACTGAGGTCTTTAATTTTTCTTGAAAACCTGCTTCAATGTGGGTTGTAAGGGCTAAGACTTGGTCCTCGCAACTACGACCTGTTCTGAAACCGGCTTGTTCAGGTGGGATTACTTTATTAACATCCGGAGAAATTCTATTATAAATTAGCCGTTCCATCAACTTGAACGTACAGCTAAGAAGTGCAATTGGCCGGTAGTTTTCTGGCTTGTCTGCTGGTTTACCTGGGTTTGGTAGCGCTAAGATTTTAGTTTTCCTGAATTCTTTAGGTATAATCCCTGTGTTAAGGACATCGGTGAAAAATTTTGTCAGCCATTTCTTGGCATTTTTACCACAGTTTTTCAAGAACTCAGGATACATACCATCAACTCCGGCAGCTTTTCTTAACTTCGTTTGTTCAAGGGCTTCTTCAAGTTCGTTTATTGAAAAAGGGCAGGAATACTTTGAAGAGTCAGGAGCTTTTTTCTTTAGGATGGTTAGGGAACTTCTTATTTTTTTGGAATGTTGTTTATTGGATGTAACTTTTGACAGCGAGGCGATGCGTTTTGCTATTTGGTCTGGATGAATGAGGGGTTTGTTATTAGAGACTGTGGTACTTACATCAAGTTTTCTCAGAAAACTCCAGGCCTTCCTACTAGAATGGGTAAAGTTCATTTCCTGAACCATTTCTATCAATTTTTTTCTACGGTTATTGTCCAGGCTCTGGATTAATTCATCGGCAACATCAGTATTACCATTTTGGAGATATTCTTGATAGAGCCGTTCACTTTCATCAGACCATCCTGGAATATATTCTTTCCGATATCCCCTGGGAATATATTTCTTAGCTGTTATAATCACTGCACCGACAAATCTAGAATAATTGTTTGCTGTTGGGGGAATCCATCTAACTATTTTGTCTAGTTCGGTGGTAAATGCTGACCACGACGCTTTGGCAAAATTCCATCGAGGGAGCGGTGCTGATCTAATGACGGGAATTCGGTAGCCTAACTCGATTACTACAGGTCGGTGCTGACTATGTGGAAATTTTTCAATTACTTTTCTTGATGCCGGTAGTGGTTTTGACTTGGGATCCCTGGTCACGAAACAAAGGTCCGGATTATATTCCCTTTGCCATCTGGCTGACAAGAAAGTCCCACGTTGTTTTACGTCAAACACAAGGTATAAGTTATGCAGTTCAGTCCAGCTGGTTAAAATATCACCATTTAGGTCATTAGTTGCATATTTCCACTGTGTATGGTGGCTGTTGAAGTCGCCAATATATACGGCTGGATGTTCAATTCGAGGAAGTACGTCATTTGGCCAACATATGTTCGGTGATTTGTATATGTTAACGATCCTAGTACCACCAATATCTATTGTGATCGAGAAAATATTATTTGCAGAACTCTCTTGCACCAGATACGCATTGTTTATGCTGGATTTCACATATGCTGCTGTACCATAGTGACAGTGGTAAGTTGCACCGATAACAGTGTATCCATGTATGTGTCCTCTAGTATGTAGCTGGATGTCGTCAGCTGCATGAGTCTCTTGTAGAGCAACTACATCGATTTTATATTCGCGCAGGATCTGCGATAGGTATTCGCTTTTTGCTTTACTAATGCCTTCTACATTTATTTGGCAAATTCGAAGGCCAGGACCCAGTCGTTTTGTGAGGGAGTCTTGGTTGTAATTATTATTGGCAGAGTTAATGCTCGTCATGTTTAGTCAGGTAAAAAATTTAGTTTATTAGGTAATGCATTATTTTAAAGCTAGTAGATATATTTTATTGGTATTATATTAATTATTGTTTTAGGTGGTAAAAATCACATAATCCCAATCGACGAGTCAGTTCTAACTCGTAGAAAATATAATAGGAGTAGAATTATTAAAGAAAAATGGGTATTAGGAATTTATGACACAACTTTAAAAAAAGGTTTTGTCCAATATATTCTAAATAGGAATGCGGAAACTTTGGAACAAATTATAAAAAAAAACACGTCCGGCCAAATTCGGAAATATGGAGAGATTCCTGGAGGGGATATTTAAATTTAAAATATATATATATATATATATATATATATATATATATATATATATATATATATATTCACAGAACAGTTAACCATTCAAAATATTTTAAAGACCCGGAAACAGGCGTTTGTACGAACCGGTTTGAGGGCTGTTGGTCATTATTGAAGCAGTATTTGGAAAGACTAGCCGTCATGTCATCACCATTTTTACCTGAATATATTGACGAGTTTTTATGGAGGGAAACGTATGGCTTCAATATGAATGATAAAATTCGTAATTTGTCGATACCAATTGTAGAAAAATATTAATTATTATTTTGTATAATTTCTTGTTTTTTTTTTTTGTGCATTGTATAGGCTCAACCTACAATGAATAAATATTATTATTTTGGGGTTTGCCAGTTCTTGACAAGCTTCCACTAGTAGCAAATTTATTATTATTTATTTTATTTGGATTCAGGAAAAGATATTCCACTAACCACCAACTTCTGAGAGTAGTGGAATACATAATAAGAGGCTTCAACACAAGACACGCCACGGGAGCTGTGTTTCTCGACGTGGCAAAAGCCTTTGACAGAGTTTGGCATAATGGCATATGAGTCAAACTGTTTCAAGCTAGATTCCCGCTGCACCTGGTGAAGCTGATAGCCTCCTACCTGAAGCAGAGAACGTTCAGGGTTGAACTTATTGACCGCCTCTGTTCAACGAGAAAACTTGAAGCCGGTGTGCCACAAGGCTACATCCTAGGGCTCATACTCTTTAATATTTACGAAAGTGATATGCCTCGTACAAGGGGAAACCTAGACGCAGAGTACGCAGACGATACCGTGGCCCTATACCGGTTCGTCAACGTGCCTGCCATTACCCAGAGGTTCCAGACCAAAATGAACGCTCTGAGTGAGTGGTACGACACATGGAGAATAAAAATAAACTCTTTACTAGGAGAAGATTAAAACTCTCTACATCAGTTGAACTTTCAGGAAAAGCCATCTCGTGGACCACGTCCACAAAGTACCTGGGAGTAACACTGGACAAGAGACTCTCCTGGTATGAGCATCTGCGTAATAAACGCACTCAAGCCAGGACAACAGTAGCTAGACTTTGGCCGCTACTAAACCGTAAAAGCAGCATGAGCTTGAACAATAAGATCAGACTCTACAAAACAATTGTCAGACCGCAGATTCTATACGCTGCACCAATATGGGGTTATGCGCAAGAAAGCTCCATAGAGATACTACAAAGAGTCCAGAACCAAGCCTTGAGGATGATCTTAAACGCTCCTTGGTTTGTGAGGAACAACCAGATCCACCAGGATCTAAATATACCCCGGATCCGAGACGTCATCAAAGAACTAGCTACCAAGTTCTTTGAGACAACAAAAGAATTAGATTCTGACCAATTCAATGACATGTTCATTGAATATGATCAAAACACCCTCTTGACACATAGGAGGCCTAGATGCGTCCCTTTTGACTAAACCAACAGGACAACAGCCCAAACCCTTTATGGGAGCCAACGGCAAGAAACCTCACTAAAAGAAATTCATTGGAAAAACTGAGCTTGTTAAGATATACACTCACGTGTGGAGCTTAAACTAAACGACAAAAGATCTCGGTTTCAGTCAGTATTACTGACTTTAAATGTCAACTAAAAATAATCCTTACGCTGTAAAACCGACTTTAGGATTGTAGGTTATGATCATTATAATTAAGATATCATTATGACATATGTCAAATGAATCGACATTTTAAACAAGTATATTTAATAACAACATGACACAATTTCAAAGGTGCAAACTATTGAAATCAAAATTTCCTTAGTTTGTTCTTACAAATGTGACAAACATATAACAAACAGTAGGACAAAAAAAGTTGTGTAATACAGTAATTGCAAGATAGCTCTTGGTTACTGTTATCTAGAAGGTAGTAAACAGTCACTGTTAACATTAGATTGTAAAACCTGATTACCTGGGCATTACTGATTTATGTAAAGATTAATTTCCATGGGTAGATAGATCATTGACAGATGTCAATGTCATAGAGATCTATCGTATTTTTGCCGAGATCTTTTACAAGTGCTTAACTCACTAACAAATTTAATTATTGTAATGTAGTTCACAGATAGACATTTATTTATTGTTTTGGTTTTATTATAATCATGAATAGTCCAGTGACAAAGTGATAGTGAAGGGAGATGGATGTTGAGAATCCGGGGCCTCCCCGGAGAGATCCACCTGATCCCAACAAAAAAGACAAACAATATAAACAGTTAAATCTGCATAGTGATCAGGGTATCGCTGCATTTGAGGTGTATGTTCAATCACTCACAAACCTAGAATCTTCACCTGTCAGCAAATTACACCCCATGACATTTGGGAAAATATTATTCAATGAAAACGTAACTGGAATAAAAAGCATCTCCAAAAAAGGCCAAGATAGATTGGATGTTACTTTTAATACATATTTACAAGCAAACAGCTTCGCTTCCAATAGTAACCTAAAAGAAAAGTTAGATATTTTTATCCCTCACCATCTAACAACCAGACAAGGTGTTACTCGTTCAGTTGACTTATCTGTAACATTAGAAGACATTGTGAATAACATTATAAGCCCTTACAAAGTTCTAGATGCAAGACGTCTTACACGCCGCTCAAGTCCTCCAGGAGTATCACCATCCACGTATGCACCTACGCAAACTGTTCTAACGTTTGCAGTTGGAAAATTGCCTATAAATGTGTCGCTGTTTTACGTTACCCACGAAGTAGAAGTTGGTGTTACCAGTGTTAAGATGTAATAACTGTGTCAGATTTGGACACATAGCGAAGTTGTGCAAAAGTGATTCCAGATGTGCCATTTGTTCTGATCCGCATGTGAAATCAGCCTGTACAATTACCACCCCGATTTGTGTGTATTGTAAACGAAACCATTCTTCACTTGACCCAAACTGTCCTGAATTGCCAAGACAAAAACTTACCAAGAAATACATGCCTATGGAACGTAAAGCAATCCATTTACAAATCCACAACAATTTCCTCCTATCGTCGCATCCACGTCGAAATATCAACTTCGTTTCTTCCTCAGTCAGAACAGTCCCCTAATGCTAAAATAGTAAGCACTGCAAAAAAACGCAAACAAAGCTCATCTCCTACCCCCAGTTACTACAGAACTACACATAATGAACTTTTATTTGCTCTGAATAGGCAACATGGTAACAGCTATACTTCCCCAAAATTTTATATCGCTCATTCCTTTCCTGCTTCAGGCACCTCTTTAGTTCAGGAGCAGGGATTAGTGATACTCTGCTCAGAAGCTAGCAGTCACCCACAGGGTAGTTATTTTATTTCTTTAATCCATACTTTCCTTACTCAAATAAATAATCAAATTTCTTTGCTTTCATCAATCAATAATGTTAGTTTTCCACTGGAATATTAGAAGTACTAACAGCAACAAAACTGATCTACTGCGTCTCCTTCATGATCAACAAATAGAAGTGATTTCTTTTTTGGAAACATGGCTTAAGCCAAGCTATGCTTACCGTATTAGCGGATACAACCTATTCAGACATGACCGTGCTGACGGTTATGGTGGTTCAGCCATTCTTATACGAAACAACCTAGATTATTACCTATTTCTCTTCAAGTCACCAACCCGCCTTTACAGGCTACACCAATCAAAATTAATAACATATGTATAGTTTCAATGTATATTTCGCCAGGAAGCTTTTTTACTTTAAATCAACTCAAATCTATCACAGATCAAATCTCTATGTCCTTCTTATTATGAGGATATTTTAACTGTCATAATGTTAGGTGGGGAAGTCACACAAATGACAATATTGGTTTAGTTCTGGAAAAGATCATGGATGATCTTGACTTTTGTATTTTGAATGATGGTAAACATACCCTGCTCACTCCACAGGGATCATTGCCAAGTTGTATCAACTTGGCCATTATCACCCTCGACATTGCTCCCCATATAGACTGCACCACGCTGGCTGATACTTAGGGCAGCAACCATTTCCCTCTCCTTCTAAGTCTGAATATTTATTTATATAGCGCATCTTCAAATTCCACTCCTTCCACTACTATTTACAACTTTAAAGAGGTAAATTGGCCCCTTTATTATAATTCCCGTGTCAAATTCTCTGAGAACCTGGAAGATAATTGTTACGGCCTAATTTAGCCGACACGCACCGTTTAAAAACTAACTTGGAAACTGGCTTACCTTACGTACAAAATTTATTTTACTCGCATTAAAGGATACAGTATTGTGTACTTTTGGGGAACCAACTGACTAGAGTCCTCACAACCTACTTATGGGACAGCAATTATCACAACGGGAATATTAGCATCGGAAGGCAAAACTCCTCTGTAAATTTCAACAACTTTGATATGTTAAGATGAAATGTAATGTATACAATTAACTTTTATGTTAAATAAAGTATTATTATTAATATTATTATATCAAATGATATTTATAACCTAACAATTTAAGGTGCGTTCACCATAAATTTTACACTAATCTCAGTTAAGTTAACTCCTTGCGTGAATTGCCTTTAGCAACGCAATGAATGTTTTACTCAAGTTAAAAAATAATCTAGATTAGATATAAATCAGGTTTAGGAAATTTAACTCTGACATTAGCAATCGTGCATTAGTAAAATAACTCAAATTAAAAATCTTCCCACAAAAATGAAACAAATACATCCAGATATCATTAATGATATCGTCCAGAATGGCGTAGTACTTACATAGTTCCAATTCTTACCGGCTAATTGCATTATATATTAATGTTTCCTGAAAACTGCGGAACATATAGTTAAACTCCGACTTGACTACTGGTTGGAAAAACATTCCCTCTCAGCAACTTATTTTTCTTATTATTCCCTATCAGCAGCATACGGCTTTCTTAGAAAAAAGAGTACCTCGTTGCTGCCTTCCTAGACATAAAAGGAGCTTTTGACTGTGCCAATATTCCCACTCTACTTCGAATTCTGGTCTTCTCGGTTCACTAATATACCTAAAATACTAGTTATTGCAGTTATAAAAAAAAATGGGATTTATTCACCTCATATACTGATATTGATTTAGAAATGTTATTAAAAATGGTTCAATTTTTGTTTGACAGCAGTTATTTTAAATTTAATGGCAATACATACCAACAAATGTTTGGGACAAACATGGGAAACCTTTGTAGTCCCACATTAGCCAATTTAGTGATGAATGATTTACTAGATTATTTTCTGGAAAAGTTACCGTTTCAATGTACGTTGAATATATATATATATATATATATATATATATATATATATATACAATGAAAATCTTAAATTCACGATAGAAATACAGAATGATAATAAAATAAATTTTCTAAACATGACCCTAATTCGACATAATAATACGATTAAAACTAAATGGTACAAAAAGGAGTTAACTTCAGATCGTTTTCTTAATTTCAATTCCTTGCATATTAACTCGTAAAAAATTAATTCTGCATATAATTTAAAAAACTCAGCTATTATATTGACACATCCAGACTATCATGAAGAGATTAAAAAACAGATATCACACATTCTCGCTTATAATAATTTTCCTAAAACATTAATTAATAATATTTTAAACACAGAAATCAGAAAAATAACCCATGAAGACAATAACATTAAATATTCTTCATTACCTTATATAAAGAATTTATCTCCTATTAATTCAGTATTGTCAAAACTTAAAGATAATGATTTAATTGAAAAAATTAAATAAATAATGTAATATATTTAATTAAATGCAAACAATGTCAAGCCACTTACACGGGTCACACGCAACAATATGTAAAAAAAAACTGACTAAAACAACACCAAAAAGATATTAAAGATTCTAAAAAAAATACCTATCCCCAACCATGTTACAGAAAAGGACCACATGTTTGACTTCGAAAATTTTAAAATACTTGATTCAGAAGACAATCATTATACAAGATTAATAAAAGAAATGGTATACATAATTTAATGATATTTTTTTATAATTCTCATCTGTGATAAACCACATCGTGTTTTTAATATGTTTTTAATATGTTATTGACTATAAAAATTTTAATTATTAGATTAGTTGTAACTACTTTTTAACATCAGCTTGTCGATAGAACTACTTTTAATATCATACAATTGAGTAAGTTTACTTTTATATTATATTTTTGTAACGTACACTTATTAGTTTAATAAATTGCATTATATTGTATTCTCTCTTTTTGTCCAATTAGATAAACTGAGGAAGATAATAAAGTTATCGAAACCGGTATTGAATATTCAATAATTTGATGTTTTTTCTTATGACCTAAAATCCCGGTAAAATACACCAACCCCAGTAAGAATACATTCTAATACAGTTCAACAAGTTACAACCGTACTTTCATCGCATTGCATCTTATCTTATTTTACCTTGCTATTCAACGCCCTATTTAGCACAGATAGATCCGATTCCACTACATCTCAACATAGGAAGCAATAAGTTCTACAATATTAATAACCTGGACAATAATTCTGTCTTAAATAGCATCCTTCCCACTAAATTTCCCATATATATATACAGTTGGTAGCAAATATCTTGTGCAGATGTTACTGGATACGGTATATATGTCCCATCTAAAAACTTAAGAATAGCTCATAAAAGCACATCTCATCTTCAAATCAAGTCAGTTGAATTCCTTGTAATTAGGAGCTTTCTCTGTTTAATTCCACAATAGAATATCAAGAAAGCGCTTAGTCTTACTGACTCCCTAAGCGCACTTCAAACCATCAATCAAGTAGGCATTTGTAACATAAACAAAACAGCTCTAAACATAAAATCCTTGATTCACACACTAAAATTGTCTAGCATTGAGGTACTTCTAGCGTGGATACCGAGTAATACTGATATAAAGGGGAATGAAATTGCTGATCAACTTGCAAGAAGCAGTGCAAGCCAACCAGGAGAGCTGCATGTTAATTATGTGACATATAAAGACATCTTGCCGTATATACAAAAATCTTTACCAACAATATGGCAACAAGAGTGGAATACCACTTCCAAACATAAAGGCTTTTTCTATCACTCTATTCAACGTTCCATCTCTATAAAATCCTGGTTTCACAATCTTCACCTCAATAAAAGAACTATCTCCACAATTTGCTGGATGCTTTTTAACCATTGTCTTTACTTTGTGCACCTCCACAGAATACTTGTACTAGATATAGTTTTGTGCGACTGCGGAGAACTTGGTACCATAAACCATATGATTTTTAATTGCCTATGCACTACAATAAGTCTTCTTTACTTTACCTGCATTTATCAAAACTTCTCCCAATCCTATTTCTATTAGATCTATCCTAAGCAACCCCTCCTCAGCAGTTTGCAAGAAAATTATTGGTTTCCCCAAGGAATTTAAATTTATAAATAAAAAGCTATGCACTGGCGGAATGGTGACCTCGTCAAAGCCAACAAATCAGAAGAAGAAGAAGATAGATAGATATAGAAAACAAAAGAAACCAAACACAGTAACAACTGTCACTGAAATTAGGTTAATAAAAAATAATCCTATTTGCTATTTATTATTTTATATTTATTATCTTTTTGGCTGACAAAAAGGGATAAAAATGGACGTGGATATTTTTGAATATGAATCGTCGAGGGACGAAGAAATAAGAAATTTTGTGATGAGATTAGGTGGAAGGAAAAAAAGAGTATACACAAAAAGTAATGATCAGTTGGTAATGTGGGATGACATCGAATTTTATCAAAGGTTTCGTATTTCGAAACGAACATCGAATATGATATTGAATTTAATAAATGATGCGTTACGCCTACCTACAAATTGGTGAATTTTTGAATACATAATATGTTATACTATAATTATAATATATAATTTTGTATTAAATTTTTTTAGGAATTGTGCTGTCACACCACAACCCATGTTGTTAACTCTCCGTTTTTTAGCTACGGGAGGATTTTTAATTTTTCTTTAGGAGATTTTATTGGGATATATAAGAGTACCGCAGGGAAACATACAGTGCGAATTATTTACTGTGCAACATAGCCATAAAACAATTGCTTATCGGGTTTATAGAAAAGACAAAATATTATTATACTAGCTGTCAGATTAATTAAATTTACAATGTACACTACAGAAGAAAAACTTCTGTTTTATAACTGGTATATTGGGGGATTTAGTTTTAGAGAAGCTTGTGCGGTATTTAGTGTTAAGTATCCGGACAGACCAGTAACAAATCTAAGAACAAATTAAGAATTGTAAAAAAAAATCCAGCTGTTTACAATCAGGATATAATAGAAGACAAAGAAATCCTGTGGTATTAACAGAAAACTGTAAAATTTATATTTTGGCTGAATTGGAAATTAATATCAGTACATCAACCATGGCCGAGGAACGGTTTTATAAATATCAAAATCACCAAGAACTACTTTCCAATGATCCAGAAAAAAGAATCATCAGGTTTGGTTGGTGACATGTGGTTTCAGCAGGACGGTAGTCCACTTCACTATACGCAAGAGGTTAGAAATTATTTAAACGAAATATTTGGAAATCATTGGATAGGACGCGTTGGTCCTATCGCCTGGCCAGTCAGATCACCTTATTTATCAACACTAGATTTTTTTTTACTAGGGTCATCTTAAAACTAAAATCTACAGTGGTATCTAAATTATTAATATAAATGAACTAAAAGAAAGAATAATAAATACATCAAGAGGTATTAATTAAAATCAACTGAATTTAAAAAGTGAAGATGGACGGAGACGTTGTCTTACCTCCTGATAAAAATTGTTACAAATGTTGCAGGACTACACCATTGAAAAGTGTTATATGTGTTGTGTGTGGTGTTACGTAAATTATTTCGTAACACAATATTTCTATATTTTGAATTGAGAATTTTGTACGCGTGGAAGTGGTTTTGATACCAGCGCTGCCATCTATGTAGAACGCGTGAACTAACCGATCTTTGGATCGATAAAATAGATTGCTTAGAAACAAAATGGCACTTGTGCTGTTGTCTTCGATCGACGCGGAACACGATTAATTTTGGATCTTGTATCATCCCTTCAACTGGCCGGATTTAATTCAACTAAAAGGCATAAATTGATCGAGAAATAGTTCTTCCATCGACTGACATAAGCATTTTGTCATATTGAAGGCGTGTTACATCTAAACGCTGTTTTGGAGACCGGTAGAATCGTTTGGAAACTGTTATTGTACACTGCTGAGTACGTGAAAAGCATTCATAGAGCCGTTGTTCGTCTGGGAGACGAAATATTATTCCTATGGAGTTATTTTGGGGCTAGCGGAGAGGACGTTACTTCGCGCTGCATGTACATCAGGGAAGATTCCACTGAAGGATTTAGAGTACTCAACCGTAGTTATATTTTGTGTAAAATCGTTGTCTAGAAGACGACTTGTATGCAGATAAGTGTTTATCGAAAGTTATAAGCTCATTTGTACGTGGTTATAGAACTTGTGACACACGTTTTTGGCGTGTATTTGTGTTTATTTAGTGTAAACGAGTTAATTGTTTATGTTTTGTTTGTTGCCACGTTCAAACGACCTTAACTTTCTAAATAGATCTATGCAAGAGAGCTCTCAGGTTCTAATTTAAGAGTAATTAAGGTTGGTCTCTCCAAATACTGCCGTAGAGCCATTTTGTCAGTGAAATTTGAGTTAAATTTCGGTTCGTGTTAGTACGATTTCGGTTTATTTGTACATTTGTTGTCCGTGGTTTAGAGTATTGGAGATATATTATTGTTCATTTGGGGAAGGAGGTAGTCTGACGTTACTGTGTATCGTTCAGTTACGGGATATCGCATCCGTTCCCTCCCCAAGCGACCACTTTTATATCAGGGATACATCCGAAAGGATAGTTTTTGATTTGCGAGCCGTACCTTTGGGTTACGTGCTATTTTGATTTGACGTTTCGAATATTTGTTTTGATTTCGATTCGTAAACGTCTTGTTTTGACACAATCGTGGATTGTTTGTTACGATTTGGTACCTACCATTGCAACCCGCATCCCGGCGTGCGGTTAAATTAGCCGAGCGGCTAGGGTGTAAATAAAGGTCTCATTTATGAACCTTCGTCGTAGATAATAGTACTTGTATGCTTTACGTTCCGGCATCACAGTTAAAATAGCCTATTGGTTAGGAATTGTACCATTTCACTTGTCGTAATGACAGTTAAACTTTGTTGGTTTTGTCTTTGGGTCGTTCGATATTTCGATTAGAATTTAAGTTCAGAATTGATCTGATGTAGTTTAGGTTAAGACTCCGGTCTTATTATTTGACAATTTTGTTACCACATTATTTAGATAGATCGAGACATGGTCTCGAATTGTTTGACAATATTGATTAATAGTTATTGTATTATTTGTGAATTGATTCAGTATTCGTGTGTTTAGACTTTCCACTCTGGAAAGCCTAATCTGTTTAACTTCAATTTCATTTATTAAATCTCACATTTTCTTTATTTTTTTTATGAAAATTTATGATGTACGATACTCTTTAATAAAGATTACTTTATATCATATTTGTCGAGTATTGCTTGTTAGTCCTATTGAGTCACAATGTATTAATCTCGATTTGGGGATAATTGGTAAGAACTACTTCTACTAGAAAAAGATTTAAGTTTATCTCCGGTTTAGTGACGTCAATGTAAACTTATGGCGCCCTTATAAATAAATATAGACTGTTAAAATTTCATCTCCCAGTCCTTGAGAAAAGAATCTCTAACTCTTTCGAGCTAGTCGCTAACCGGTCTAGTAAATGCGTTTTGGTGTAACCTCATATTTTGGATAACGCTTTACTTGCCAGATCAACTAACATCTACTTGATCATTTTAGTTATTGTTGATTTGATTGAATTTATTACGTGTCATTTTTTTAAAGATTAGCTTATGTAACAAAAATGGCAACCCAAAATATTTTATTTTATTATTATTTGTTACAGTGGTGAAGGTTTCCATACTAGTTGTGCCAAAAGAAATAAAGACATAAAGACTATTGATGTTAATCGAGTGATTTGTTGAAAAAAAGATCTAACCTTAAATGAGATTAAAAACTACAAACTCAGTTTCTCAGATGAATCGCAAAACAGAGAGGCTGAATATACAGCAGCAAGAGAAAATGTTTTACTTAAGAAATTAATATCTGAATTAGAAGACAAAAATAAATTATTAACAGAAAAGATTCATAACCTACAAATTAGTACCCAAAAAAACGAAAATAATACAGAATCGTATGCGAATATCGTAAAATCAGACAAAAATATAAATGTCAAACAAAATAATACTCCCAGTCTAATTATTAAACCTAAAATTGAACAAGATTTATTAAAAACAAAAAATGATTTACATAAAAATGTTAAACCAACCAATTTGAAAATTGGAGTCAAACGTATTAAAGAAAACAAAAATGGTTCCATTATAATAAATTGTGAAAGTGAAAATGACCTAAATAAGTTAAAAACAGAGTTGTCGCATAAACTGAGTGACAATTATATAATAAAATCAAGCGAATTAAAATACCCGATATATAAAAAATATTAGGTCTAAAAACTGTTATACAGTATATGCAGAAACATCACCATCTCTGTTCCATAAACTTATGTACAATAAGAAACTATACATAGAGTGGATGAGATGTCCCGTATATGAAGACTTGAATGTAACAAGATGCTTCAAATGTTGTGGATATAATCACAACAGCAAATTTTGTGATAGGGAAACCATATACATAAGAAGACCCTAAAAATACTTCTTTTCAAAAAACGTACCTATCCATCTGATACGCTCTACAAAGAATTAGCTCTGTTGGACGTCAGAAGGATTTATTGCAAATCTATTGTTGTGTTCCTGACCAGGTATAATAAGTTTTCAGCAATAGAGCATAGTTATTCTTCTAGAATGAGAATTAAAAATAAAGTTCAAGTACCTAGAAGAAGTACCTCGATAGGACAACATTGTTTTGATTATATAGGTGCTAAAGTATTCAACAATCTACCAGACGTCATTCGAGCAACAACCTACATGAAAAACTTCAAACTGTCAATACACAAATGGTTGTGTGAAGAAGGCTGTGATTATGTAAAAAAAATATTCTAATGTTAATTAAAGTCTGATTAATCTTTAAAAACAGAAAAGTACTGCATAGTTATATTATATATTAAATACATTTTTATTAAATTTATAAACCCACGCACAAGTATCTTCAATACTTCTGTGGGTATATTATATTTTATTTTATTTTATAGTTAAATTGTTAAATCATTTATAAAAATTGTAATTAAATTGATTCATCATAAAATATCAATATTCAAATATTGTATTGTATTATTATTATATTGTAAAATAAAGATTATTATTATTATATAGTATTATATTATTATATAGTTTAACGTTTTACAACATTTTTACAATCGGTTAGGATATTGTCTTGCTAGGAACGGTGAAATTTTTGAAAATTTATTGTAATAAATTATCAAGCGTGTAAAGCACCAATAAAAAAATGTAAATTTTTGTTTGTATGTTAATATAACCAAACTAATAAAAATTCATTTATTGTGTCAAATTCACTATTTTTTAGCCGTCCAGGAACATTATCATGTCAAATGATTATTTTTATCTAATCACCACTGCATATATGTTGCCATGGATATGAGCTTGCTTTCATAATTTGCTATGTTGCAAATAAAATAACTCACTTCATTAACATTATATGTGAAATATGTATGTTGCTCGTTAAATAATTTAGGACCGCGATTTGAATTTATTCCATATACCCGAAATGAATTGAAAACAATTCAAAAAGGTTTTTTTGTAATTGAAAAATTTGTCAAAGTCTTTGGAGCTCTGCATTGCACGCACTTCAGAATTCAGTCCCCTGGTAATAAAAGTATTTAAGCATTAATATAAAAAATGTTTATTGTATTAATATTTCAGGAGGACAACAAGCTGAAATTTATAGAAATAGAAAACAATTTTTTTCTATTAATGTTCAGGCTATTTGCACAGCTGATTTGCGATTTTTAAATATAGTCGCAAGATGGTCAGGATCGGCTCTTGATTCAAGAATATTTCAAAATTCAAGCATAAAGTTATAATTTGAAAGAAACATATATCTTAATTGTATTTTGCTTGCGGACAGTGCTTACCAGATAACAAAATATTGTATAACACCATTACCAAACGTAAATAATCGCGGAGAAAATTTATTTAATGAAGCGCAAATTAGGACAAGGAATCCTATTGAGGGAACCTTCGGGGTGTGGAACCGAAGGCTTCCTATCTTATGTACTGGAATAAGATTAAGTGTCCAAAAAAGTCAGGCATTAATAGTAGCAACTGCTATATTGCATAAAATCGCTGTTTCTATGAATGAATTAGAGCTTCTACCAATAAATGATGAGCTTCAAGAAGCTATTAATTTTGTGAATTCTGTACCACATGCACCTAATATGAGAAATGGACGTAATGCAATAAGAAGTGCATATATTAGATATTTCGAAAGACTGTAAGAATTTATTCATTAAAACAATAAATAATAAATACTGTCTATTTAATCATTTTAAGTTTAGTTTTTTTTTTTCTGTAAAATTTTCATTTTTATGTCATGCTCATATTTTTCAAATTTTATTTTCTGCTCGCTTTCGTCCCTCCTTATTAGTAAATTATGTATAGAACTTTTAGTTCATAAATTTGTTGGAATAATATCTCACATTACAACAATGTACCTGTCATATGTTGACATTTATGTGTTAGGCAACCAGTATATAAATAAAAACTCTGTGCTTAACACTCAACACATGAGTTTCATTTTAACATGTTACGGGCCCAGTTTCGCAGTTTACTGTTATTTTAGAGTAGAGTGGCACAAGTATGGCTGTCAATTACATGTCTGATGTTCCTAAGTTGAAAGGACGCAAAAATTATGACAATTGGAACATACGACAATTGGATATTCGCTACGGAGAATCTTCTGGTAATTGATGGTCTGGCTGACTGCATCAATGGAACCGAGGCAAGCACCGATAAGGACGCCAAAGCCAAAGATAAGTTGATTTTAACTATATATACGCTTCTATATATGTGCATATCAAAAGTGCGCCGTCTACCAAAGAACTTTGGGACAAGTTAAAATCATAGGACGATTCGGGCATTACGAGAAGTATAAATTTGCTACGTACTCTAATTTCTACCCGTTTGGAAATGTGTGATTTGATGGCGAGTTATATCAATCAGATTGTCGAGTCTGGTCAAAAATTACGAGGTGCAGGGTTCAAAATAGACGACGAATGGATTGGATCATTGCTTCTTGCAGGATTGCTGGAGAAGTTTTCGCCGATGATAATGGCAATTAAACATTCCGGAATTATCATCACGGCAGATTCTATTAAAACTAAATTAATGGATATGGAAGTTGATGTAGGTTTAACAGGCAGTTCGTTTGCTGGTTAAACAAATGGAAACTACAGTCACAAAAATAAGCATTGTGGAAATATTTTATCTAATTTCAAGAAAGAAGTCCAATGTTGTAACAGTGTTTAATATAAACACTGTTTATTTTTTTCGTCTCTGGATAGCCCTAGTTAAAAAAACAATATACCGCCCTAATACCTATCATGAGAAATATTCCTTAATCAAGAAAAAGTACACAAATTCACTTGCTATCTTCATATACAGCCGAAATATATAGTATATTAAAAGCTACGGACTTCATATAACAGTCAAATAACACACAATTTGTCATCTACACGGACTCACTGAGTGCTATCCAAGGCATCCAACAAATATACACGAAGTACCTTACATTCAAACAATCCAAGATAACATCAGTGAAGCAATAATCAACGGTAAAATTATCACTATTGTAGGGATACCATCCCATGTAGGCATTCCTGGAAACGAAGAAGCCGACCAAACAGCCAGATAAGCCACCAGAAATAACTACCCAGAATTTTCTACTGATTGTCAACTTACTAATGATTTCAAAACCTTGTGTAAAAAAAGACTAAGACGATATTGGGACAACTGCTGGACTACCCTTACCAACAACAAGCTGAGGTCCATAAAACCTACCACTGGCCATTGGAGCAATATGGACAACAGATGAGAACAAGTTATTTTAACTAGGCTAACGATAGGACACACGACAGTCACCCACAAACATATCTTCGACCACTCAGAACCACTAACGTGCGATGTCTGCAAAACCAAAATTACTGTCGAATATTTACTACTCCACTGTCAAAAATATAACACACACAGAATACACAGAATACATTTTATTGTTTTTGTTGCGCCCGTAGGCCGCGTTTAATAATAAATTAAATTTATCTTAATTTAATTTAAAACATAAAAACTTTTTATGTTTCCTAAATGTTGAGTGCCGCAACTTGCGAGTTCCAACATTGTATAACTCACTAATCACCTGTCAACTGACCTGTTCAGAGTACATTCCGCTAGTGAATATATTTTTTACAAGTGTTTATTTAATAATTTGCGAATCTATCGCGATTTTAGTGAAGTTACACCTGCTGTGCTTCATTTAAATATTATCAGTGTATCTACACGAAGTCCAGGAACATCCAGGACCTGTCCAGAACCCAAGAACCTGTTTTTTGGGACCAACCAGTGCCACATATGTAAAATTGGAATAAATATTCTACATATTTATAAGAATACAGCTACTGTAAGTCTGTTCCAATTTTACACACATTTTATTCATTGTTAATTTAATATTATTTTATTTTTGTAACTTAAATTCAGTTTTGTTAACGCCTCTGTGCGATTTTGCATTAATTTTTTGTTCACACACGCTGATCTCTTGATCACGTGTGCTGATTAATTTTCATTTATTTAACATTTAGTAATTTTTGTAATATTATTAATTTGTTATTATCAGTGTATTTTTTATATTGTATTTTGTGGCACTGTATTTCATTTATGTGATACGTCCACCGTGTTGAGCACCGTTCTCCGCATTTTTGTCGCTTGAGTAGGGTTTTCAGAGACGTCGTGGGATTTTAGGTTTGGTTCCTCCATAGCCATTACTTGTGGGCCTAGGATTTTACCCGTCTCCACCCCAGCTTAGGGCTACCATTACCCTTGTGTTAGTCTCCTAGAGCAGCCCCTAGGAGCAGAAGAGTTTTTATCCCCTCTCCTTTCCTCTAGGTCGTCCGTGTCTTCCTCTGCGGCTCAACTCGGTGCGTTTGTGTCACATAACTCCGTATATCACTCTATATTCCAGCCTTCTGCTGGTGGTCCTTCGAGGTGTCCGCCCCGAAGACCATTTGTGTGTCTGTCTGGCCACCCTACCTTACTTAGGCGGGGAGCGGGCGCCACATTTTATGGTCCTTCGAGCCGGATGTACTTACGCGCACTCAGGACAAATTTTTAGTCGACTTTTTGTTTGTCCGACTTTTTTGATTTGTCCGACTTTTTTTGTTTGTCCGATTTTTGGATTCTACGTCATACGGACAACGTTTTTGAGCCTGTCTCAAACGAAAAATCTAATTTTTGGCTTGGCCGATTTTTTCGGTTTCGCCGACTTTTTGATTTTTTTGATTTTTAGATTGTCTGTCTACAGGACAACATTTTTGAGCCTGCCTCAACCGAAAAATCTAATTTTTTGGCTTGGCCGATTTTTTCGGTTTCGCCGACTTTTTGAGTTTGGTGATTTTCAGATTGTCCGTCCTCAGGACAACATTTTTGAGCCTGTCTCAACTGGAAAATCTAATTTTTTGGCTTGGCCGATTTTTTCGGTTTCGCCGATTTTTTGATTTTTGTGATTTTCAGATTGTCCGTCCTCAGGACAACATTTTTGAGCCTGTCTCAACTGGAAAATCTAATTTTTGGGCTTGTCCGATTATTTTTGGTTTGTCCGATTTTTGGATCATCCACACACCGGACTATATTTATAAACCAATTTCAATCGGATTTTCCGACTTTTGGTTTATCCGATTTTAGATTATTTGATCTCCGAATAATCCTAAGTCGACTTACTTACGTACTACAGTTTCTATAACTTATTACGTGTTTTCTGGACTCTCTAGTCCTACTTTAGATTATCCTATCTCCGGATTTTCCATTAACCAGGACATTCTATGTCCGGTAGTTTTAGTTACACTCAGTAACTCCCCCTAGAATATCTCAGCCCGCTACGGCCGGCGGAATATTCTTCAAACACATTAGTATCGTCTTACGTACTAATTCGCCTCAATCATTGAGCAAAAAATTGCCAACTATTTTAGTGACTGTCTTCACAAGTCCACTATGGCAAAGTCTACGAAGCTTACTATAAAAAAAGGCTTCTCCATCAGGTTTATCGATGCGTTAGAGCGCTCTATCAATGAAGCTTTAACCGATTCATCCAAAATTCCTGATGTACGAACTCAGTTTAAACAACTACCCTCACGTAGGGACACTTTTGAAGAGTGTCTACTTGAGCTTATGGCCCTCCCTGAGAATGCGGCCAATCAAGATGACCTGAACCAAGAGTTTGACGATTTTCAAGTAAGAGTTATGCGCATTACTACAGCATGTGAGGCACCCCCATTCAAAGAGGATGTTAACTCCACTCTCGATCGCACTGCTCAACTCGATTCAGGCTTCTCTCACGCGAGCCAGTCGGCTTGCAAGAATACACATTTACCTAAGTTGAGTATCCCACCGTTCAACGGAGACATTGATAATTGGCAGTCATTCTTCGACCTGTTCAACACTACGATTCATGTCAATGAGACTCTATCACCGGTCCAGAAGTTACAGTACCTTCGGTCTTCTCTGCGAGGCGAAGCACTGAACCAAATCCAGGATTTGAAGGTAACTGAAGCCAATTATGAGATTGCCTTAAGTATCCTTAAGGAAAACTATCAACGTAACCGTCTCATCTCAACCCTTCACGTCCAAGGTATTGTTAACATACCTGCTCTCAAAGACACGACATATGACAGTGTAAATTCATTCGTCTCGACTGTCAAAAGGCATACAGCTTGTCTCCAAGCCCTTAATGAACCTGTTGAACAATGGGGAAAAATCCTAGCAGTGATTCTCTCAACTAAATTAGAAATGAAGGTACGTAACCGTTTTGAGGAAGATCTGGATAACAACGAGTTACCAGAACTAGAAACCCTCCTAACGTTCCTGCAAAAATACGTCACATCTCAACAGTGGCAAACACTCTCATCAGAGAAATACACTCCTCCTAAAGGGAAGTCATACTTTCGTGAGCGTCCGTCCACGAAACCGACTGAACGAAGAAAAGCCTTCCTGACTACTTCTAATAGATCTCCTAAATGTCTAGAGTGCAAAGAAGTACACCCTCTGTACTGCTGCACTAAGTTTAAGGATCTGTCAGCCGGTCAGAGGCACCAGCTGATTAAGACAAATAACTACTGTTATAATTGTCTAGCCCCTAACCATCGTGCAGAAGGGTGCAACTCCAAAGTCAGCTGTAAAACTTGTCAGCAAAGACATCATACTTTGCTTCACCTAAACGAACCTACGAAGCCCGCAAGAGAAAATAATCACCAGAAGGCTCGTTATTCTTCTCAACTTACTGCTTCGGGATCTAATCCACGTCTCGACGATCCGCAGCAATCAAGCCAGTCCTCTAAGAAGCTTGTAAGCTCTACAAGTGTCAGGACAAACAGCTCTTCTAAGATTTCATCCGTTTTATTGAGTACAGCAATTGTATATATTCAAGACTCGCGTAAAAAATGGATTGAAGTCAGAGCTCTACTGGACAGCGGCAGCGAGATCAGCCTTATCACGGAAGGCTGTAGAACCAAGATCGGCCTGAAACGAAGACCGACGAATTTGACCATATCAGGAGTCTCAGATGTAGAATTAGAAAGAGTTAAAGGAATTGTTACTTGCAACTTCCGACCACGCGACCGTCAAACTAACTTCTCCGTTAACGCACTGGTCGTCAACTCTATTGCACCTCAACTGCCTACTCAAGGATTCGACAGATTAACTACGTCCGCCCTGGAAAGTACACTACATCTCGCAGATCCAACTTATTACGTACCCGGACCCATAGATATGTTGTTAGGGGCCGATGTATTTTTCTCCCTGACCAGAGGAATCGCCCTCAAACTACCAGAGGGTCCTCACGCCGTAGAAACTACCCTAGGCTGGGTAATTTCTGGACCTGTATCTACTACAGGCAACCACGCAGAGTGCAACTCATTTAATTCGTTTCATCTTAGCGTAGATGAAAAAATTTCTAATACGTTGCACAAATTTTGGGAACTTGAAGAAGTTCCAACAGCCAAACCTGTTTACACCGACGAAGAACTTCTTGCGGAAAGGATTTTTAAAGAAGAACATACGCGAAACTCCGATGGCAGGTACACAGTGCCACTTATCTTCCGAGGCAGTACTCCAGACCTGAAGGGATCCTTTGCTCCCGCTCTTGCGTGCTACAAGTCACTTAGGGCCCGACTCAGTCGTAATGAGGCTCTTCGCAAGGCCTACGTAGAGTTCATGGAAGACTATCACAAAGCAGGGCACATGTCACTGCTTAAATTTAATTCTAACAACCAGAATTCTGGCTACTTCATTCCTCACCACTGTGTTGTCAAAAACAGTGGACCGACCATGAAGTTGAGGGTGGTGTTCAACGCCTCTAAGCCCTCCGCAGATGGAACTTCTTTAAACAACACACTATTGTCCGGACCGCCTCTCCAACCGGACTTAGCAAAAGTTGTGATGAAACAGCGATTGCATCCTATTTTGATAGCTGCGGACATACGTCAAATGTTCCGCCAAATCTTAGTGCCTGATCGCCATAGGCGCTATCAAAAAATCCTGTGGGACTTCGATTTGTCAGCAACTCCTAAAATCTTCGAACTGAACACAGTAACTTACGGAACTACGTGCGCACCATTCGTCGCGATACGTACTCTTCATCAATTGGCTATGGACGAAGGCGACAGTTACCCATTAGCGGCCGCTGCCCTCAAATCCAGCACTTTTGTAGATGACATCATCACAGGCGCAGATAATCTTTCTGACGCCCGCCTGTTGAAGAGCCAACTCATTAAGCTTTTGGCAACGGCAGGAATGGAACTACGGAAGTGGGCAAGTAACTGTGAAGAAGTACTGGAGGATCTCCCTCCTGATCATTGTCAGTTTGACAGTAACCTGAAACTTGATCCTGATCATCAAGTGAAAATACTAGGCGTCATGTGGGATCCTTCCGCCGATGCCTTCGTATATCATCTTCAGTTGCCGGAGTCGAAGCTCACCAAACGACAGCTATTATCTGAAGCCGCCAGGATCTTTGATCCTCTCGGTTGGCTGGCTCCCACTACTATCGTCCCCAAGATGATTCTCCAAACTCTCTGGAAAAAAGGTCTTGATTGGGATGAACCTCTCCCAGATTCGGTACGTCTCCAATGGCAGAACTACAAGTCACAACTCCCTGCGGTTAAAGGCATCTCCATACCCAGGTGGATTCCCGCTGCTGACAGCACGATCGATTTAATCGGATTCTGCGACGCTTCCGAGAAGGGATACGCAGCCGTCGTATACATCGTTTCTAGATCCGACAAAATAAATACATCATTAGTAATGGGAAAGACTAAAGTAGCACCGATTAAACAAGTATCTCTCCCGAGATTAGAATTGTGCGCTGCTTATTTGCTCGCACAATTAATAGACTATATTAGAACTACACTGTCTGTTGTATTCAACAAAACATATTTGTGGACAGATTCTACTGTCACACTATGCTGGATACAGTCACCGTCCTACAAATGGAAAACATTTGTCGCCAATAGAGTGGCACAAATTAGAGAGCTCACTCAAGTTGAAGACTGGCATTACATACGATCACAGGACAATCCTGCTGATTGTGCCTCTAGAGGACTGCTTCCTACTGAACTAGTTGACCATTCACTTTGGTGGAATGGACCGCCATGGCTCCAGCAACCTACCTCTGAATGGCCTTTGATCTCTTCTACAACTAGTTCGTCATCTGAAGACGCAGTTTCGCAAGAAGCCAAGGTTATCGTTTGTTTAGTACGCGACAATCACACTGAAAACGATATTTTTCAGAGGCACTCATCATTCAACACGCTGTTACGATCAACTACATGGTGCCTACGTTTTGCACATAATTGTCGCAACAGTCAGAATAAGATCATCGGTCCAATCTCCGCGGAAGAATTGTTGAAAACTCAACTCCTGCTTGTACGCCTGGTACAGCACGAGTCTTATGAGGATCAAATCGAGCTGCTTCGGGAAAACAAGACGGTTTCCAAGTCGCTCAGGAAGCTGAACCCCTTCCTCGACCAGTCCAATACATTAAGAGTGGGTGGTAGGCTTGAGAACGCCGAGAGGACATTTTGTCGCAAACATCCTATCCTCATACCGGCAAATCATCCATTTACTAAGCTATTAGTAATGTATT
This sequence comes from Liopterus haemorrhoidalis, assembly GCA_963971575.1. Classification (NCBI taxonomy): domain Eukaryota; kingdom Metazoa; phylum Arthropoda; class Insecta; order Coleoptera; family Dytiscidae; genus Liopterus; species Liopterus haemorrhoidalis. The sequence goes on along the minus strand of OZ020622.1, from coordinate 33,807,075 downwards.
ATCACAAGAAGTATCTGCATGCAACGCCCAGGACACTGCAAGCCATTATCGAGCGCTCCTTTTGGATAGTAGGAGCCCGAAATCTTATAAGGTATTTGTGCAGTAAATGCGTAGACTGTTTCCGCAATAAACCGACCATTCGCAATCCGCTAATGGGTGACTTACCACATCACCGTGTAACTCCGCAGAAACCATTTTCCGTCGTAGGCACCGACTATGGTGGTCCATTTCTCGTCACGCCCGTACGTGGTAGAGGTCACACTACTTCTAAGGCATATCTGTGTTTGTTCATCTGTTTCTCGACCAAGGCTGTACATTTAGAGCTAGCTTCGGACTTAACTACTGAGAAGTTCTTGCTAGCCTTCCAGCGATTAATCGCCCGTCGAGGCAGATGCTCCCACGTGTATAGCGACGGAGGGACTAATTTTGTTGGCGCCAAAAGTTACTTCACGGATCTTCAAAGGTTCGTTAATTCGTCAACATACAACGACTACTTGGCAAACAAATTAGCGGATGAAGGAATACAGTGGCACATCAACCCTCCATCAGCTCCACACTTCGGAGGCTTGTGGGAAGCTGCCATTAAGTCGGTAAAGTTCCACTTGAACAGAGTTATCGGCCAACAGATCCTTACATACGAGGAAATGGCCACAGTCTTCTGTCAAATTGAGGCCATACTCAACTCGAGACCTTTATGTCCTGCAACTTCAGATCCTGATGACTGCGAATCACTCACGCCCAGCCACTTCTTAACCTATGAACCAGCAGTTACCCTGCCGGAACCCAATTCGAGTCGTGACTCTCTCACGCACTCAGCAAGATGGAAAATGGTTCAACATATATCGAAAGACTTTTGGCATCGCTGGAATAATGAATACTTAAACACTCTACAACAGCGCCAAAAGTGGACCAAACCATCACCACAGCTCCAAATGGACCAACTAGTCCTCATTAAAGACAACTGCCTGCCTCCCCTTCAATGGAAGCTAGGGAGAGTTGTCTCAGTTACCCCAGGCAAGGACGGAGTAATACGAGTCGCTACCGTCAAAACCGCCAAGGGAACTTTTGTCAGGCCAGTAGTTAAACTGGCTCCATTACCGTTCGGCCCTCTTGCCGAGCGTTGACCGCTTATCTTTCTTTGTTTTTTCCACGGTTTAAAACATTCGTTTTGGCCGGCGGAATGTTGCGCCCGTAGGCCGCGTTTAATAATAAATTAAATTTATCTTAATTTAATTTAAAACATAAAAACTTTTTATGTTTCCTAAATGTTGAGTGCCGCAACTTGCGAGTTCCAACATTGTATAACTCACTAATCACCTGTCAACTGACCTGTTCAGAGTACATTCCGCTAGTGAATATATTTTTTACAAGTGTTTATTTAATAATTTGCGAATCTATCGCGATTTTAGTGAAGTTACACCTGCTGTGCTTCATTTAAATATTATCAGTGTATCTACACGAAGTCCAGGAACATCCAGGACCTGTCCAGAACCCAAGAACCTGTTTTTTGGGACCAACCAGTGCCACATATGTAAAATTGGAATAAATATTCTACATATTTATAAGAATACAGCTACTGTAAGTCTGTTCCAATTTTACACACATTTTATTCATTGTTAATTTAATATTATTTTATTTTTGTAACTTAAATTCAGTTTTGTTAACGCCTCTGTGCGATTTTGCATTAATTTTTTGTTCACACACGCTGATCTCTTGATCACGTGTGCTGATTAATTTTCATTTATTTAACATTTAGTAATTTTTGTAATATTATTAATTTGTTATTATCAGTGTATTTTTTATATTGTATTTTGTGGCACTGTATTTCATTTATGTGATACGTCCACCGTGTTGAGCACCGTTCTCCGCATTTTTGTCGCTTGAGTAGGGTTTTCAGAGACGTCGTGGGATTTTAGGTTTGGTTCCTCCATAGCCATTACTTGTGGGCCTAGGATTTTACCCGTCTCCACCCCAGCTTAGGGCTACCATTACCCTTGTGTTAGTCTCCTAGAGCAGCCCCTAGGAGCAGAAGAGTTTTTATCCCCTCTCCTTTCCTCTAGGTCGTCCGTGTCTTCCTCTGCGGCTCAACTCGGTGCGTTTGTGTCACATAACTCCGTATATCACTCTATATTCCAGCCTTCTGCTGGTGGTCCTTCGAGGTGTCCGCCCCGAAGACCATTTGTGTGTCTGTCTGGCCACCCTACCTTACTTAGGCGGGGAGCGGGCGCCACAGTTTTGATATTTACTATATTCAGTCTTCGTTATTATCTTATGTCCCGAATACCTCATTTTAGGTTAGGTTTCGCCTAGCGACACTGATTGAGTCAGTGTTCATTAAAATCTAGTCTGTGCGTGGGATCTATTGGTTGGTCCCAATTATTTTATTTCACACCAATTGTCAACAAGACTTAACAGAAAAACTGCTTATAATAAGAAAACAATTTTTTTTAATGATTTTTTTTTCAATTGGATTGATATTACGGGTGTTACGAAGGGACAACCTAAAACTAAACTTTTGAAATATTTCATTTACTATTGACTTAAAGCAAAAACGCACATGAGAAAATCTGTTTAAAATAAAAAAACAAATATAATATGTTGTCCTATAAATTATGCAATTGGTTGAGAAGCTGGGGAAGGGAGGAGGGCGGTGGGTGCTAAAACTAAAATACTGGAAATATCTCGCTTATTATTTACTTTACATCAACAATTTATTAAGACAATTTGTTTTGATTGAAGAACGATTATTTTCTGTTTAGTGTAGCTTTTGAATATTTAGGAGGACGGAGGGAGCGCTACTTATAACCTTGAAAAATCTCTTTTATTATTGACTTTACATTAAACATATGTATAACAAAAGTTGTTACAATATTAATAATATAAATAAATAAATAAACAAATCTTTCCTCAATATATCAGACCTAAAATGAGATATCGCCTTGGTTTTTGCTTCCAAAGGTTACCCATACACATGTACAAAAACGAAGTTCAGTATTTTGCTCTGATCAGCCCATAAACGACAAATCTAGATTCAAGGTTAGTTATAAAACCCTTCGGATGGCCTGTTTTATTTCTTTTTGGCACATAGGCGTCTGTTTAGAATATGTATATGTATTAAAACTAAAAAACGGCTAAACCGATTGTAGTGCTATTTGCAACAGCTTATTGCAAATTTGTCTGGAAAGATTTTAAGCTATATATCATCATGGTATGACACCAGGTTTCCGATCAATTAAGAAATATTTAGAAAAAAGTCGAAAAAATCTTCCATATTATAAAAAACTATAAAAGATACACATATTTAAAATATATATTAACGAATTTTAGGGTTTAATATTGCTACAAAAATGTTCCCGAGCATATGTATCACAATTTTTTTTATTTTCATTTTTGACGACAATTATAACGTTAAATTCGCTGTTGAACATTATTGTAACCCCCTAAAGCAATACGAAGAAAAAAACTTACTTGGGTGGCAAGAATATTTACTAACGAAAAAAAGTGCTCCGACCTATATAGGTACGATTTATAAATCAGGAATAATCACGGAGTAATTATAATAAATATCATAAAAATTATAATAAATAATTTCGTAAGGTGCAAGATAAAATGTTTCACGTGACCGGCACTGTCTTTGGTGATGAGTATTCTCGCACAACGGGACACTTATACGTGTTGTTACTAAATGTCTGTACTACCAATGTTTACAAAGAAGTTCGTACTTAAATTATTTATATAAGAAGCACATATTAATACAATGGTAGATTAAAACAAATAAATATATTTGAATGTAAAACGATTCGCAGCAACCAGTCTTGAACCGATTTCGAAATGGGCCCGATCTAAGCGGGCTACGACTATATTTTCGGTAGCTACTAAAAAGCAGCGGTTTTACTGCTAGTTTTCTATATTTTATTTGTAGGACTGTAAATCTCGTGTACGAAATAAAGGGTAATTATTAAATGCACTATTGTAATGGATAATGCTTCATACCATTCTGTGCGAGCAGATAAATATGTACAATTTGCAGACAGGAAGAGAATAATGCAGGAGTGGCTGATTGAACATAATATAGATTTTGATGAGAAAATGAAGAAAAAAATATACATATATATATATATATATATATATATATATATATATGTATATTTATCGAAATATCGGGTACTAGTAAAATGAATGATACCTTTAAAAAAATATACATATATATATATATATATATATATATATATATATATGTATATTTATCGAAATATCGGGTACTAGTAAAATTTGAGTTTACTTTTCTCCACCGCTATTCCCAAAAACATTCATAATTACATTATTGGAACGGAATAACCATAAATGCATATATATATATATGGGATTTAATTAAACCATTTCAAAATTCAAGTAAAAAATATGTCGTTGACTAAATTTTACGAAAAAATGGCCACGATATTTTAAAACTACCACCATACTACTGCTAATAGAATCCTATTGAATTGGCTTGGGGGATATCTAAAATTTATTATGACAAACATGTTAATTCTCGGCTGGTATCTAAAGATAAGACATCCAAATTATGGTTAGAGTTAGGGTTGCCAAGTTGGGCGATTAATCGCAAATTGGGCGATATTATTTTGTATTTTGCGACCTAATTTTTACCTATGGCGTCTGCGACCTCTTTTGCGATCTGTAAAATAATTTTTGCGATTTTGGGCGTTTTTATTATCCGATTAAAATATATTTTTGGTAGTGTCTGAGAATCAGCCTGTACCATACTGTACATTATGCACATAGTTGTTACTACAGTGGATAGATGTCGCCCTGCGCATTGTATTATTTATAATTATAGAGGAATTTAATTTGATTCTTGTGTGATTCCTGTTTAGCGCGCAATTTATATTTTCTAACCTAAATTTGTGATTGACAAACACAAAATTCTTTCTATATGTTCTGTGATTCTTTCTATATCTATATACAAACAGCCTTCGTTGTAAAATATAGTTCGTTTTTTCTGTGCTGCGTTTAAAAATGGGAAAATATTCAAAATATAATAACAAATTTAGTAAAGACTGGCAAAATTTACTACTGTTTAAAGGTAAGTACGTAATTATAAATAATAAAATAAAATTTACTATAAAAATTCTAAGATTTTGTTACCATAAATTGGTAGATAAACTTAATTATTGTATTATAGGTTGGCTTGAACAAAGTAAAGTTGATTCAAGTAAGGCGTATTGTAAAATTTGTAATGTGGAATTACGTGCACACAAAACAGATTTAAAACGTCATGCCAAAAGGCAAATTCATATCAATAGTATGAAAAAAAGTAGACCCTCTGATAATAATCAAAAAACCTTGATTGAAATATTCCCAAATGAGAATAAGAAAACGGAAATAAAATTAGCTGCCTATATTGCTAGTCATGCAATTATCAAGTCAGTTGACCACCTAAGTGAACTTATGAAAGGTTTGTCCACGAAGGGTTCTGCATTTGATAACATAAATTTGCATCGAACAGAATGTTTAATGATAATAAAAATGTCAATGCAAAAAGCTTAAAACAAGAGCTTCTAGAAGATATCGGTGACAGCAGTTATTCATTGATTATAGACGAATCAACCGACATATCTGTAATTAAATATTTATGCCTATGCATAAGATATTTTAGTAAAAATCTTAATAAAATTGTTATTCAATTTTTTGGGTTATGTGAAGTTACACGATGCACAGCAGAAATTTTAGCTGAAACTATTCAAGAATTTTTGACAAATTTTGGATTGAATATTAACAATATTGTCACGTGGGTGGTTTGATTGAGACACAACTCCTGGATTCAACATAACAAATTTATTAAATATGTATATTACATTTACAATATATATGTTTGAATTGGTCCATGGAGTTGGGGAAGTCTTCGGTCCACCCCGTGTTGGCCAGGATCGGCTTGGACCTATCTCCGAGGCGGGGGCTACCCATCCGGGAGTCGAGGAGCCTGGAGATGTCTTCTCCCACTCACACGGTCACTACTTGCTTGGCTTCCCTCTCGATACTAGAATCTGGCGTCGGTGTCGTGGTCGTCATCTTCTGGACTATTATGTGCAGCAGAGTTGGCTATGTTCTACTACCTCAATATTCTCGACATCCATCTATTAAGTACCGAAAGTTTAACCCAGTTCCAATATTCATTCGTCATGACAAATATTTCCTCATTACGAAAAATGTAATGTTTGCATTTCGTAATCAGGCCACATACGTCAGACGCTGACGAATAGTTTTTAATCAGACAGCTGACCGTCACAATGTCTAGATGTCGTAATCCTGACCTAGGATTACCTATGTGACAATATGATCGGCTTAGGAACAGATGGTGCTAATAATCTCTGTGGAAGTAAACATTCTGTCTACACCATATTAAAAGAAAAATCCCCAAAACTTGTGCTAGTAAAATGTATTAAACATTCTTTACATTTATGTGCATCTAAAGCTTCGGAGACACTACCCCATTCAGCATAGAATTTTTGGGTAAAGAGGTAATCGTTTTTATTGATTTTTTTTAAATTTAATTTAATTTTTTAAATTTTTTAGGTATACAATTGGTTTGCTCATAGTCCTTTAAGAAGAAGCATTTATATAGAAACCTTTAACCTTATTAACATGAATTAAAATAATATACAACATAATTTTGTTAAGTATTCTGAGACCAGATGGTTAGCTCGAGCAAACAGTCATAAAAATCATTTTAGAACAATGGGTTGAACTCAAAGGCCAGTTTAATGTTATAGTCAATAGTGAAAAGTCATATATGGCAAAAACATTGCAACAAATGTTAAATGATAATAGTTTATATATTTACATGGTGGTTGTGCATTCGATACTTGTTAATGTTAATACCGTAAATCACTTATTTCAACATGAGAATGCCGATTTATTAAAAGTGCATTTAGAACTTTACCAGTTATTGTTAAATTGTATGCGCATTGTAATTAAATCAATTTTTATGAAAAATTTGCAAGACATGAATTTATCTAATATTACAAAAATTTATGATACATTAAATAACAATTTATCTTTTCTTAACGTTGATATTTTAGATTTTGGACTACAGTATAGAGAGGCTTGTTTAAATTATGAAGTGTCTTATTCCACACTAATTTCTATTAAAGAGAGATGTAGAGATTTCATATTAAGCATATGCAGAGAACAATCGAATTCCCTGCAATATTTCATTATTTGAAATTTGAGTCAAAATTATTTGAAATTTGAGTCAAAATTTTAAGTCTTTCACACTGCTTAAACAAATTAAATAGACCTAGTATTGAAAACCTACCAATTAACTTTGTAGATGAAACTATAAAAGCTTATGAACTTGAGATGCAATGGAATAATTTATTAAATATTAATTGGCAGTGTAATAACAAAATGTCAAGCGAACAATTTTGGGTAGAAGTGTACAATTATAAAAATGCAGGAGGTGAGCTTATTTTTCATGACCTAGCAAAATTAGCATTGTCAGTTTTAAGTTTACCTTTAAGTAATACTACAGTAGAGCGTGTTTTTTCTCACATGAATTGTATTAAATCAAAAATACGAAATAGAATTAACTTAAAGCTTTTAGAATCTATTTTACGTGTAGATATTACTTTATTGTGTCAGATACTTGTTGTAAAACTTTTGAACCAACTAAAACTATGTATCAAAAATTTAATGTTAATATGTATGATCAGTAAAACAACAATTCTGAGGAAAGTGAGGTTTTAGAAACTATTGGCTTATTTTTTTAATATTAACATATAACTAACTATTTATATTTAAATTAATAAAATAATTTAAAATAAAAAGTAAAATTAACTTAAGTATTTAAATAAGAAAATATCATAATTTCTGTGATTTGTGTGTGTAAATCATACTATACTAGCGTCGGCGAATCAGTGCAGTTATGTCACACGACATAACAAACGACTGGTTTGTCTGGAACAATGCAATTGTCTAACTTAGAGTCACTTTCAAGGTGTACTCCACAAATGTGGACTAGTTTTATTTCGCACACGGAAAAAATTATTAGGGTTGACTGGACAAAATATATAGGGAATTAATTGGGAAAATTTCATAATAAATATAGGCGATTCAGAAATTTCTGATAGTGAAGAATCAGGGAACGAAGATCAATTTTTAGATGTAGAATATCTGGATGAAGCATTTATGAATGAGGGTGTAAATGAGGAATTTTTTGATGTAGAGTATTTAGATGAAACATTTATGAATGACTGTGCAGATGAAACATTTTTGGATGTAGAGTATTTGGATGAAGCATTTATGAATGAGGGTGCAAATGAAGATTTTTTTTTGATGTAGAGTATTTAGATGAGGCTCTTATGAATGACGGTGCGGAGGAATCATTTTTTGATGAAGAGTATTTAGATGAGTCTTTTATGAATGAGGGTGCAAATGAAGAATTTTTTTTGATGTAGAGTATTTAGATGAGGCTCTTATGAATGACGGTGCGGAGGAATCATTTTTTGATGAAGAGTATTTAGATGAGTCTTTTATGAATGAGGGTGCAAATGAAGAATTTTTTTGATGTAGAGTATTTAGATGAGGCGTTTATGAATGACGGTGCGGAGGAATCATTTTTTGATGTAGAGTATTTGGAAGACGCATTTATGTTTATGAGGATGTGGATGAAACATTTTTGGATCAAGAGTAGGGGAAGGTAGCCTAATTTGGACCATTATGATATCCAAAGACTGCTGAAGTCTGTGCGATTTTGAATAGGCATCTTGTTATACGTATATGTAGACGAGGTCAATGCACTCGTGTTTGTGAAGAAACGCCTAGTGGTTACATTGAGAAAAGAGTTATTTGTTTAACTAAGTATAAAATTAGTTATTTCGACGTAAAAGTGAATGCTGTTAATTCTTCTAAACGTAAGTAATTACAAGTCTTAATATTATCAAAAAGCTTACGTATTTATCTATAAATTGCAATTACAATTTTGTGAGGTTATGTTAGAATTAGGTTTCTGTACAATATCAAACATTAAATATTCAAGTTGCCCAAGTTGGACCGAAAATAGTTTTCTAAATTGGACCGGTCCAATTTCGGCAATGATATTTCTTTTATAAGCAAATTAAAATTGAAAAAATATTTTCAGGGTTACAATGTCAAAAAAAGGACACTATGGACAATGGTCTGAAAATGATTTATTGTTAGCTATTGCTGCTTACAAAAATGGTGATTACGGTTTGAATGAATGCAGTCGTGTGTATGGAGTTCCTAAAGCAACTATCAAAAGACATGCTGATGAAAAGAACTCCTTTCGCAATAAAGTTAAATCATTGGGTAGACCGCCGATATTATCTATAGATATGGAAAGAATTATTTCTGAGCACATCCTTCACCTTGAAGAATGCTTTTTTGGTTTAACAATTAAGGAAGTCAGAAAACTGGCTTTTGATGTTGCAGAAAATTATGACTTACCACCTAGTTTCAATAGAGATAAAAAAATTGCTGGTAAAAAACGGTTCTACGCATTTTTGAAACGAAATCCCAATCTTTCGCTCCGGAAACCCGAAGGAGAGCCAGAGGCTTTAATAGAGAGAATGTCAACCATTTTTTAAATCTTTTAGAACGGATTGTCGATGAGCATAAATTTACAGCCGACACTATATTTAACGTGGACGAATCTGGCTTTACCACTGTGCAAAAGAGTCTCCCACAAATTATTGCTAGTAAAGGAAAGCACCAGGTAGGAAGCCTAACAAGTGGGAAACGTGGCGTCAATACAACTATGGTATGTGCAGTTAGTGCTGCTGGTCTATATATTCCACCGATGATAATTTTTAAGAGAAAAAAATGTCATCCTGATTTTAAAATTGGAGCACCTCCCGCCAGTATTGTGACGATTTCGGACACGGGATACATTAACTCGGATCTCTTTGTTGAGTGGCTGAAACATTTCCAAATCATGTCAACTGCAATATAGATAATAAAGTTCTCCTACTGCTTGATGGCCACACGACACACAGCAAAAAATTGAAGGCTTGTGAGTTTGCTAAGAAGAATGGAATCGCCTGACTTCAACTACCTGGCCATACCACCCACCGTTTACAGCCTTTGGACGTAGCATTTTTTGGTCCTCTGCAAACTTATTTTACACAAGCTCAGGAAACGTTCCTTCGCTTATATAAGGGGGATAAAATACACCAAACGCAAATCTCAAAATTACTTAATGAGGAATATGGCAGAGCGGCGACTGTGGGAATTGCAGAGAGTGCCTTCCGTGCTTCCGGAATTTGGCCGGTGAACAGGCATGTATTTACAGATGACCAATTTGCACCAGCTGATGTTTTGCAACCTTCTGGAACCCCTGCTACAACTTATAGCAGTGATGATGAAAATGGTAATGAAAACGCACCGCAAAACGAGAAAAACCGATTTAAGAGATTGCTTGAAGAAATATCACCGCGGGCAAAGAAAAATCTATTTCCAGTTGGCCCTTCGTCTTCTCGCAGTGCACCAATAGCCCAGAAAGCAGTAGAAATAACGAGCAGCCTTTATAATTCGCAGTTAAAACAAATTCGAAAAAATAAGTTCACCAAACTTCAACAAAATGCTAAAACAGAAAAAAGAAACTGATGGTTCATGGTTTTGTGTATTGTGTGAAGAAACCAAGGAAGAAGAAATGATACAATGCATGACATGTCCCATTTGGATACATACTCGGTGTGCTGGAGTTAGTACTAGAGTTAAAAGGTTCATTTGTTGTACTTGCCGCTAAGAAACGGCAAGGTTGGCATTGGTTCAATTTATGAAACCAATGGTCCAATTTAAGAAACCGGTTTCGTTAATTGGACCGATGACACAATATTTTTTAATTAATTTTTCACGAGTATAAATGTTTTTTAAAATTTAATAAATGGTATTATTTTGAAGGTATAGTTAGTGAGTTTCTTTTCTACTACTTAATTTTTATTGATACTTCTTATGTATCTCTATATACAGAGACATATAAAATTGGTCCTAATTAGGCTACCTTCCCCTATCTGGATAAAACATTTTTGGATGTAGAGTATCTAGATAAAACATTTATGAATGAGGGTGCGGATGAAACATTTTTTATGTAGAATATTTAGAAGAGGTTTCTCAAGGAGAAAATTAAAAAAATAAATAAATCAAAATTCTGTAAAGACCCATATTTCGGCACCATACATAAATATGAGACATACTTTAGGTTGGTTTAATCTTTGCTGTTTATAAATAGGAACTTTGTTTTAAAGAGAGAACCAAGTGCAATATACAACGTATTAGTAGTTTTAATTTTGTTTAATTCAGTAGTAAATTCTTGTGTATTATTTTTTATACTATACCTAGTCCAGCAGAGAGTCGTGAAAATGCCTCAGTAGCTTTATTCATTATTTTATGTTCTAAGCTCCGTGAATATCAAAACCTAAATTTTGGAAGTCTCCAGAATCGAAAGAGATATAGTAGAAGTGATTTTAAGAATATTTCATATTGAACAATGTAGACTAGTTAAATTTATGCAAATGTAGTGGTGGTGGTGGTGGCGATATTGGAGGGGGCAGGATCAGAAATTTTCAGAATTGGGCTGACTATCAAGTAGCGTGATATTACAAAGTTATATTATTAGCGTATTAATTTGTGTAACTGTGTATATACGTTGCTAACAAGTGCAGTTGACATCAGTTATAATTCCACTTTAGTGAATAACACATCGATTCTAAAATCGTTTTCTTGCCGCTAACCCCACGTCTAGACAGTGAAATCCAGGTCTCCAGCACCACATCTCAACTCGTCTCTCACGCCGTTACAGCACTAAAAGATAAGTATTTAATTATATTCTTAGATAATCTAATTACTTATCTTTTCAGTCGATTTCTTCATCCACGGTCCACGTGGTATTACGTAGCGCTACCACGAGAAGCCGCAATATTTATTGTAGCAACCTGTATGAGAGCAATACTGTGTTTGGATTACTCAAGGATTGAGACTCTGCCGCTGCGCCTTGCCGCTTTGCTCTGCGTGGTCCAACCCTGCATTCCGCTGCACCCGCTTGTCTTGGAACCTAAGATAAGCTTGCATGGTATCTGCTTTCTATAGCCGTTGCACCCACAGTGAGTAGGATTGGCACATACTACATCTATGTACATGGACGTTCAGCTGCAAGTCTGGTAAGGTAGAGCACTTTATTTAGCCACTTAGAGTTAGCTACCCGTGCACTGCCGTCCAGGCATTCTTACTCACTAGGGACCCTCCTGGTGTAGTTTTTTTTGTGCGCTGATAACCGTACGTTACGCACCCCCCTTCACTAGGGACTTAAGAGGACGTTTGACGCATAGGGATCCTCCTAACAGCATTTTATGTGGGTCTAATCAGTAACTTGTCTTCCAAAAATAAAGAGAAGGTCCACATAGTGAGATGCTTTAGATGTCTCGAATATGGACACAGGACGCAACATTGCAAGGCTGACCGAATGTATAAATTGCAGGCAGCAAGAGCACAGGGCTAGAGAGTGTAAGAGCGTCCTTTCTTCAAAAAGGAGATCGAAAGATTCCGAAGGAAGAGTTTCTCTTTAGGTAGTACAAATTATATGTATAAAAACCCTCTGCCGAAGTAAGAAACTGATACGACTAACTTGCAAGATGGATAATCAAGTCAAATTCCTACAGATAACCGTCGACAGGTCTGGAGATGGTCATGACCTGGCTCTTGCGACCGCACAACAGAGAGATGTTGACGTCCCAATGTTGTGTGAGCCAAACCGAGCAATGTCTAAACCGACGCGCTAGATGATTGACTTACGGGGGGACGTAGCAATCTGTATACTAAACCATGGGCTAGCTATCATGAGTACATATCGGCAAGGAATTGGGTTAATAAAAGGCATTTTTAAATGTAAAACTAGATCTTGCAGAAAAGTTTGCAAATTAAGAAAAAAAAAACTAATAAGCCACTAAGACATAGTTTTTATTGTGGAAAATGTCGCAAAGATTATTCTGTATTTCGTGCAACATTTTTTCACAAACAAAAAATAACTGTAAGAGATGTTTGTTAAAAATGTTTTATTGGGCATGCGACATAAGAGTGGGATGTACTGCAGTCGTATGGATAAACCGAAAAAAAATATTTTACACATTTATAGATATTTTCGTGATATAATGTCTTGGAAAATAATTAATGAAGATGATTTATTTTTATTAGGTAATACATCATTTTAAAGCTAGTAGATATATTTTATTAGTATTATATTAATTATTGTTTTAGGTGGTAAAAATCACATATTGCAAATTGACGAGTCAGTTTTAACTCGTAGAAAATATAATGGGGTTAGATTTATTAAAGAAAAGTGGGTATTAGTAATTTATGATACAACTTTAAAAAAAGGTTTTGTCCAATATATTCCAAATAGGAGTGCGGAAACTTTGGAACAAATTATTAAAAAACATGTTCGGCCAAATTCGGAAATATGGACAGACTCCTGGAGGGGATATTTAAATTTAAAAAATATTGGATATATTCACAAAACCGTGAACCATTCAAAATATTTTAAAGACCCTGAAACAGGTGTTTGTACCAACCGAGTTGAGGGCTATTGGTCATTACTAAAGCAGTATTTAAGAAGACTGGCCGTCATGTCATCACCATTTTTACCAGAATATATTGACGAGCTTTTATGGAGGGAAACGTATGGCGTCAATATGAGTGACAGAATACGTAATATGTCCATACATATTGCAGAAAAATAACGGGTGGGGCAAAAGTCCCGCTACCATTTTGATTGCGCGCCATCTTGGTTATGTGACGTTTAGATCAGTTTCGCTTTAAGCATTATGTTGTGTAGACGCCCCAGTTTTATAATGGATAAATATACGCCACAAGAACGAGCAGAAATTGCGTCAAAAATATCCTAATCGTTCAGTGCCCCACAAAACCACAATTTATCGTTTACATGCAAATTTTCGACAGTACGGTACGACAGCAGACAGACCTCGTTCTGGAAGACAACGGACGTCTCGTAACGCTGAAAATGTCGCTCTGGTTCGCGATAGTGTTGCAGAGTCTCCAGAAACATCAATTCGGAGACGTGGTTCCCAGTTACACATTTCTGCACGTAGTTTAAGGCGAATTTTGAAAACTGATTTGAAAATGTTCCCGTACAAAATTCAATTAGTCCATAAATTGCTACTGAGAGATCTTGATCAACGAGTTGAGTACAGTAATGCAATCCTAAGGCTGTCTGGTGAAATTGAAGATTTTTCGTCTAAATTGATAATGAGCGATGAAGCCCATTTTCTTCTCAATGGCCATGTCAATAAACAGAACAGTCGGTTTTGGGGAACACAGAATCCTCAATTAATTCATGAAACATCATTGTATCCACTAAAAACAACTGTATGGTGTGGTATTCATGCTGGAAACATCATTGGTCCCTATTTTTTTGAAAACGACCAAGGTGTTGAAGTTACTGTTACTGCTGAACGGTACCAAGACATGATTCGAAATATTCTTGTGCCTGAAATGGAAGAGCAAGGACTAGAGGACAGGTGGTTTCAGCAAGATGGAGCCACAGCACACACAGCCCGTTCAACAATTCAATTATTGAATGACGTTTTTCCACGAAGACTAATTTCGCGAAATTGCGATTTAGCATGGCGAGCCAGATCTCCGGATTTAACAGCACCAGACTTTTTCTTATGGGGTTTTTTAAAATCAAAAGTTTATGTGAATAAGCCCCAAACGATTCAACATCTTAAAGACAATATTCGTCACGAAATTGAAGAAATTCAGCCTGAAATGTTACAGGATGTCATGAAATACCTTAAAAAGATCCGAGAGTTGCATAGCGAATAGCGGTTAACATTTAACCGATATAATTTTTTAATCATAACTAAAAAAAATCTAAAGACTAAATAAACTTTTTATGAAAACCAAACCTACTTATCTTTTCTTTGAACAAAGTTATAGGCAAACAAAATGGTAGCGGGACTTTTGCCCCACCCGTTATTACATATAATTTTGTATAATTTCTTGTTTTTTTTTTTTTTTTGTATAGTAGGCTCAACCTACACAGAATAAATATTATTATTTTGGGGTTTGCCAGTTCTTGACAAGCTTCCACTAGTTGTAAATTTATTATTATTTATTTTATTTGCCAATTTTGAATGTAAAATTTACGTTAAACAACTGTTTAATTATCGAGTTTCTGTAGATTCGGAACGGAGCGAGCTACCTACCTTCTAGTTGACAAAACACTATCTTAGGTTAGGTTAGTATGAGGTTTGGTTAGAAGAAGCCGAGCGAAGCGAGCTACCTGGTTTCTAGATTAATGACAAAAACACTATTTTAGGTTAGGGTAGGTAAGTAGAATGCAAGTGGAGCGAGCGATCTACTTTCTATTTTAATGACAAAACATTATTTTAGGTTAGGTTAGGAGCGTATTAGACTAGTAGAACCAAGCGGAGCGAGCTACATATCTTCTAGTTTAATGACAAAACACTATCTTAGGTTAGGGTATGTTTAATAACAAAAACATTCTACGGAAAAGTGTAGCACGTTCTATGCTGCCATCTTTTGACAAATAATGTAATTACAACAATGCATTTTACAAAACTTTTACCTTTGTAACTCAAGAAAATCGCGATAACCCGCAATTTTTTTTTTCTGAAAAATGCTACTTTAATGACCTACTTTCAGACACCGTCTGAAAAATTTGAAAATTCGTGTGTATATATACGACACCGGACCCTCCCTTTTTTAAAATACAAATATACAAATATACAAATCATCTCACAATCACTTTCTTTATAATTGTCGATATAGAATAATTTGCTTCTGTCATTAACCAAAATTTTCAGAATGAAACAAATGTATCACAGCTCTCTTATTTTTTTTTATTTGTATATTTTGCCTTTTTCTAGGTAACTGACTCGCAAGTAAACAAGTCGTAGCCAACGCGTTTTATTTCACAATTAGACCAACCGAATTACTGTTCTGACTGACTGGTTACCTAATCTTTATAAAAATAAATAAATATCAAATTTTTGCCCGTAAACAATATAAGTTATGTTAATACTTACAAATCTATAGAGAATTTTATAATAATACATTATTACATTAGTATAAATATTTTAAAAATATGTAATTTTTTTTACTAATAGTGACAATCATATACAGTACACCATTATTTAACTTGTTTACTTTGGGCAATTTTTATAATTTTTTCCAATGTTGGGATCTAACAATCAGCATGCTATTTTTTCTTTCAGCTAAGCATGATACATTTTTGTGAAATACAAAACGGCATACAAAATAAAATCACAAAATTTTTTTTTTGCAACTTCTTTCGAATTTTTTTTTAATGATTATAGTTTGTTTCAATGTTGGGTTTTAGCAATATGCATGCCATTTTGTATTCGAAGAGGTTAATGATCCGGGAGTTTCGGATGTTTAGCCCGTCAACTAATCGTCCGAGAGCGTGTCCGAAGCGCCAATTTCTCTCGCATTTCCTACTCTCGAACTAAATAACATAATAATCGTATAACCTCAAATTTAAGAATTTGTTAAATGATTAAATTTGTGTTTTGTTTAAATGAATAATTTGCAACAATGGATGTAGAAATTATAGGGAAAAAGTTTTCATCTTATCAAGAACTGAAAGATTATATAAATAATTTTGAGTCAACTACTTATACACAATTATATTGCTATGATAGTAAAAAACTTAACTGTCCTTCTCTGATAAAAAAATGCAAATGTAAAATCAGTAAAGCTAATAAAAGTTTACATTATTATTTCTTGGACTATCGCTGTGTACATGGAGGTAAATACCAGTATAAAGGAAATAATATAATAAAATCAAGGTAGGAATCACAGAGTTTTGATTTTATTAGAAATGAACAGGACTTTTTCTTCTGATACCTAAAGCATTGTTAAACAATTATTTGTTGCCTTTGTTTTGAAATTACTTTATTAATATGCTTTACTATTAGACGACAAACTTCTATTATTTCTACATTTTTACCGTCCATAATATTTAATACTATACCTATACATATATAATTTTTTTCGTACTCTGAGACGCAAATGTCCATTTCGAATTAAGTGCTGTTTATCAAAAGATGGACTGTTTCTTGAAGTTCAAAATGCAAATTTAAGTCATTCTCATACAGTATCAGAAGAATTGTATAAATCCTTACCAAAACAAAGAACTCTTGCTGAAAATGAAGAACAAGAAGTGAAACAGTTATAATAAAAAATTGGTTAAAAATTTTATAAAAACGAAAACTGGTAAAACATTAACATATATATAAGATATAAGTAACATTAACACAAAAATAAATAAATCTTTCAGTACTTGTGAATTGGAAGAAGCTGTGTAACTTCTGAAAAATATGGACGGTTCTTCAGTGGAAATTCTGGTTGATAATGAAAATACATTGGAAGGAATATTTTACCAAAGTAAGAGCATGAAAAACTCTTTTGAAAATTTCCCTGAGATATTACTTTCTGATGCAACGTACAAATTGAATAATTTGAGAATGCCCTTATATATTTTTTTAATTGTCAATGGAAATGGTCAAGGGGAAGTAGCAGCTACGTTTTTACTTGCAAACGAAAATACGCAAAATATAAAAGAAATGATTAAAATATTTAAAAAATATAATACACGGTGGACTGATATTGTCACAATATTTACAGACAAGGATTTTAAAGAACGTAAAGCATGTGAAGAGGAGTTCCCGAATGCAACATTGTTATTATGCTTATTTCATACTTTCCGAACAAAAATAAGATGTGAGAAAATGAACATTACTTCAAAAGAACGAGCTGAGTGTTTGAAAATTCTTCAAAACATTACGTTTTCTACTAATGAAAAATCATATTTATGTAATTATCAACAATTAGTTTCTTTACGTTGTGAAAAGGTAACACAATATTTTAATGAAAACTGGCATCAAAATAGGAATCAATGGGTTAAAGGATTTATAAAGAATTCAATTACATTTAATATTACAACAACAAACCACCTAGAATCTCTTAATCAAAAAATTAAACAAATTGTTGTGAGAAATAGTTCACTTGTTACTTTTTACAAAGATTTGTTAATTTTATTTGATACACTTCAAGATGAAAGAAAATCAAAGCCTGTAATATAGCAAGCAAGATGCCAATTCATCATTATTCAAAACCCTCCGATGAAGATAGTTACATTAATTTTTAACACCTTATGCTTCCTCTTTTGTTTTACAAAATATTGAAAAGGCCAAAAATTTAGTCAACATTCATGAAGACATTGTTTTCACATCGAATGATTGCAATTGTTCTTTTCGAGTAAATATGAAATTGCCCTGCAAACATATCTTTTATGCACGTATGGATAATAATGAACGGTTGTTTGAAGGGTCTTTGGTTGACAAAACATTTACAAGATATTATTATATAAAATATCAGGTACATTCAAATGAACATTCAACTTTCTTAGATGAAACTGGTATATCTGAAACACAGATACACCAACTGTCAACTTACCATGAGCACATTCTATCAAACAATGAAAAATATAAGAAAACGCTAAAACTAGGAGAAGAAATTGCCAGTTTTCTTTCTGAGTATGGTACATCAGATTTTAAGAATGTATATGAACAGTTGAGGATATTTCGGGAATATGTACAAAATAGAAAAAAAAAAATAGTTGTTGAGCATGAAAATGTTGAGTGCATGAATATTGTGACGGTTGGGGAATTTATGTACTGGCCATTTTATTCGTCTTGCCCTACGTTGTGTTTTTAGGATTACTAAGTCGATTCGTTCTTGGAGCGGGAAGCTATGTCTACAAAGAAACGCCGGGACACATTCAAATCAAATAGTTTATTAAGGGTCTAGTCATTCAGAAAATAGTACAAACGTGTTTATAATGCATCTGATTGTGATGGCTGTAAGGTAAATTTAGATTAACACATTTATAGTGATAACGTAAATTTCTACTCCAATATTACTATCAAATCTATATTTCCAAACTAAGCATGCGGTTCATATCATGCCATATCATTGTTAAGCTCACTAGTGCTGTCTAGGAACTTATACCTAGTAATTTGCAATCACTAATGTGTTGCTGTATCACCTAACCGCTGCTGAATGCGCATAACGGTGTCTTGGGTGAGATTCGACGGACGGGTCTGCTACCTGCCAATACAGTTTTGTTGGGTCTGTCAACCCTTCGGTGTGTGTGTGGGTTTCTACGGTTGTGAATCGTAGAGAACCGGTCAAGCGTCGCGGGCCCCTACGGTTGTGAGGCGCAGGGCCCCGGATAAACCCAATAATTCCAAAGTGTCTGAGAACAGGCGTCGCTAATTCAGCGAGCGATGTTCCAACCTCGAATCCACAGAGAAATCACTTGAGTTAACGGGTTAAACACGGGCGTCGCGGATACGCGAAACGTACGGGCCGCGCACCCAATAATTCCAAAGTGTCTGAGAACAGGCGTCGCTAATCCAGCGAGCGATGTTCCAACCTCGAATCCACAGAGAAATTACTTGAGTTAACGGGTTAAACACGGGCGTTGCGGATACGCGAAACATACGGGCCGCTCACCCAATAATTCCAAAGTGTCTGAGAACAGGCGTCGCTAATCCAGCGAGCGATGTTCCAACCTCGAATCCACAGATAAATTACTTGAGTTAACGGGTTAAACACGGGCGTCGCGGATACGCGAAACATACGGGCCGCTCACCCAATAATTCCAAAGTGTCTGAGAACAGGCGTCGCTAATCCAGCGAGCGATGTTCCAACCTCGAATCCACAGAGAAATTACTTGAGTTAACGGGTTAAACACGGGCGTCGCGGATACGCGAAACATACGGGCCGCTCACCCAATAATTCCAAAGTGTCTGAGAACAGGCGTCGCTAATCCAGCGAGCGATGTTCCAACCTCGAATCCACAGAGAAATTACTTGAGTTAACGGGTTAAACACGGGCGTCGCGGATACGCGAAACATACGGGCCGCTCACCCAATAATTCCAAAGTGTCTGATAACAGGCGTCGCTAATCCAGCGAGCGATGTTCCAACCTCGAATCCACAGAGAAATTACTTGAGTTAACGGGTTAAACACGGGCGTCGCGGATACGCGAAACATACGGGCCGCTCACCCAATAATTCCAAAGTGTCTGAGAACAGGCGTCGCTAATACAGCGAGCGATGTTCCAACCTCGAATGCACAGAGAAATTACTTGAGTTAACGGGTTACGCGAAAGAAGTCAAGATTTTACCTACCAGCAGTTAGTATCTAAAACCAACTGCCCCTTCCGTTCTCAAACTTCAAGATTATATACCTCAAATCTAGACAAAGAACTTGTCTTCTCTCTCTCATAAAAACTTTCATAAAAACCTGTGCATAATCCAGATCCCAGACATGGTTAATAATTTCTTTCAACACAGACCTATTAATGACTATTTGACACATTTGGGTTGTAACCCTCACAAAAAATGGTTTCTTAGAATTTTATGTTAAACACTAGACATATTAAAAATAAATACTAATAAATATATCAATCAGTGAACAGATGTAAACTGTCACCCTTGCGGTCAATGTTTTATGACGCCTACTTATATAGTTTTTGTGTGTATCCCTTTTGAGAAATCCGAGACCCCTGAAATACCGCACATCTGGTCGTAGGTACTAGCGGTAACTAGAGGTATAAGAAACACACTTAAGATAATCTGTTTCTTTTAAGACTTGGAATGCGTAATAAATAATAAAATTGAAAAAATTAAAATTTAAATAGGGTACCAGTGACTGTACCATCACAATATGAACAATGAAAATGAAATTATTGATAATGGTGAAGATGCTGATATCACAAATGGACTATTTTAATAAAATATCTAATAATGAAAACTCAATTATATTAGAACATGACTACGGCAAGAAGCCCCATGAAAATTCAGAAGAAAACTTTCCAATTGAGATGAAAGATATAAGGATAAATTCCCTTAAAATGAAAAGAATTGGTCGTCCAAAGGGGGTGGACTCCACTGTAATAGGCTTAAAATGAAGAAAAAGAAGCAATAAATGATCTATAATTTTAATATTAATTATAATGCTGTTGCGTAAAATTATTCTCAATTTACTATAAATATATAGTTATAATTTGTATTATACGATTAAAATAAAATTTTCAAGCTAAATATTATAAATTCTATAATGTTTCCTTTCCATATGTACTTGCATTTTGTTCTAAATCTCACTATATAAATAATAAATATTTTACAAATACGTTCTCTAAGGTTAAATCAAATTTGAAGTTATGCTGTTATTTGAAAATGCTAAAATTGGCGCTTCGAATACTCTTGGATGATTAGTCTGCCAGATATACTTCCGAAACTCCCGGATCATTAACCACAACATTATTTAATGAAATGCAAAAAGGCATGCAAAATAATATAACCGAAATTTTCCAATTTTTTTTTTTTTTGCAACTTTTCTTATTATTTATGATGTGATGGGCTTCCTCGGCATGCATGCCAGTTTGTATTTGAGCTAAACAAAACATTATTTAGTGAAATGTAAAAAAGCATGCAAAATAATATGACCGAAATTTTCCATTTTTTTTTTTTGCAACTTTTCCGATTCATGCCTCTGTTTTAGGACCTCCTTATCTGCATACCAATTACGTTATACAGCAATGCATTATATCAATAACCTATAGTTAAGATGGCATGCAAAAAGAAATCACGTAAAATCCTATTAAAATATTCACAAATATTTTCCGAAATTTTCCACCCTTGGGCCAACGAGGGCCGCATGCCAATTTTTTTATAGGGGTTTTATGACACAAACTTTAATCTTTTCATCGGCATGTTGTATGAAAACGCGGGAAATCATATTGTTTTATTACAAGATCACGTGACCGTTTGAGCCCTTTGGGACCCTCCGAATCGCATGCTTATAATTAAAAGACTTTAAATTTGTTTTAAATTTCTTTTGACAAAAGGGCAAGCAATATTAAATCAGAGAAAAACACAAAATTTTTGTGCAAGTGGAAATGCAATTTTCCCTATGACCGGAAAGCGTGCAGGGGTTTAGTACCATCGCTTTTTTGTTGTCACAGGGTAAATATTCTCTCCTCCAAAAGGCATGCTGTATGAAATCGGAGACCAAAAATGTCATGAGCTCCCGGTCTAGACCGGGAGCTAGAGGTGGGCAGCCTATTTTTTAATGTATGTAGTTGCAGATGTAGCGAATAGGAAGTAAAATTTACCCCACCATGTAAAAATTGATAAATCACTGTTGTTATGGTGGAAAAGATTCAATGGTGGAGATTGTGTTACAGGTATTTTTACTAAAAAATACACTAATTTGTTATTTTTTGTCAAACACAAAAGCTAAACAAATTCGCCAAACTCAAATTCACCACACATTTTGGCAATATTACATCTTGTGTCCAGTGACAAGGTTGCCCACTCCGGATCTAAACAATCAGAGAGATTATCGCTAACCACATAATCGAGGTAACGCACACGGAACACTCTTTTTACATTATTAACAGTTGAGAATAACACCACGTACTTTATATCTCTTATATTTGAACTGAAATACGATGTACTGGGTTTTGTTAACGTTGCATCTATACCATACTATATTCTGTTAGATATCATCCAGTTATATGGTGTTATTAAGGAAATTATTATGGGCATGTTTCTAAATTCAGGTAACAATTTAGTGCTAACTTCTAGCGCTAGATTGCCGCTTTGATGCTAGGTTAAGGCGTTAAATACAAAATTTCAAAAATAAAGAAACGACTTGCTAGATCGTTGTTAGGTTTCAAGGAGGTTATGTAGTTGTTAGTAAAGACGACATTTTATGTAATTAAACGACTTCTTCAATCATCATCAAGTTCAGAAGAAGAAAGTGATGAAAAACACTGTACTAAAGATTTAGAAGAATTAGAATTTATATATAATCTGTCTAAAAGGACAAAAAGGGTGAAAATAATGAATTATGCGAAAAATGTAGTAAAAAATTATAACGATATGGATTTTCAAGCACATTTCAGAATCAGTAGGCATTAATACCTGCATTTAATTCATTGCATGTTCCTTTATCGACATTCACCGTCATGAGTGTATCGTTGAAGCGTGTTCAATACCAAATTATTGTTAGGAATTGCCATATATACAAATTTGAGATAAACAGGGCGTGACAGCAGGAAACTATTACGTCAAATGTCAAATTGTGATGTTAGCCTCTCTAGCTCTAGCAGCTAGCAGCCTTATTAACCGCTAGATTCGTTGTCTAGCGCTAGTACCTAGCGGACATTTAGTTCTGTAATAAGAAACAGCCTGCTAGAATTTTACGCTGAAATAAGAAACGGTTTGCTAGATTTGTGCTTTATGCGCTAGATCTAGCGCTGAATTAAGAAACATGGAGCATGTTTCTAAATTCAGCTAACAATTTAGTGCCAACTCCTTGCGCTAGATGCTCGCTGTGATGCTAGATTAAGGCCGCGGTCTGACTGATCGAGTGCTGTCGATCGTTTGCTGTCGAGCAAATTTCAAACACACGTTAACTAAGGGCATGAGTCGGACTGAACCATCGTTTGTTGTCAAGTAGCATCAAGTTGTTTGTATTTCAAACCGGTTTGAATTTCACACGACACTCGAGGCAATAGCACATGCGCATTTAAGCATATACAGTTCATAACCATATATCATTCGACAGTTGGAACGTCAAAAAAAAAAAAAACAAAATTACAATATAGAGTAAAATGGACTCGCTAATTAGTATTAACTGTTTGATAGTATTATTTTAGGTTGGAATATGCACTATTTGACAAGTGAGAAACAAATTTACTTGACACTGAATGATCGATAATACTCGACAGTACTTGATCAGTCAGACCAGCTTTTAAATTTTTAAATGACACTACACGACTCGGCGCTACGTTACACGACGGCGCTCGATCAGTCAGACTACTGCCTAATGCGCTAAATACAAAATTTCAAAAATAAAGAAACGACTTGCTAGATTGTTGCTAGGTTTCAAGGAGGTTATGTAGTTGTTAGTAAAGATGACATTTTATGTCATCGTAATTATGATCAACGTAAATGTTAAAAACATAACCTAAAACTAGTTGAAAATTGAGTGATTTACAATACAAATTTCTCAAACACCACTAATTCTCGATACTATAAACTGCTCTTGTTTGACAACACACTTTATTTGCACAGTAAAACACTTCACTTTTTTTTTTTTTAATTTAATGGCCTTTGCTACTTTGGCAATTAGCCAGGACAATTTTTATTCGAGAAAATTTCCATGCCTGAACTGGATTCGAACCCGAGACCTTCGCAACGCAGAGCACATGTGTTACCACTACGCTACGCCGGTCGGCAACACTTCACTTAAACTTGGATTTGTTAAAATTCTTTGTCATGAAAAACACAATAAATAATAACATCGAATTGGTATGACGTTAACTGCATAGAAAACACAGATAGAAAATGATATTTAGCTGTCGCTTGCTTTATCTAGCGCCACTACCCAATCGATGACAAACTAAAACTGGTGACGTCACGGTAGGATTTATCGCCCATAAGAGTGCCAGGGGTATGTTTTGAAATTAGAGCTAGAAGTTCGCACTAAGGCCCGGTTTCTGAAATGTCAGTTAACTATGGTAACAACTGACTAATGGTCAAGTCTGACTAATGGTCAAATTTATTTTGCGTTGCATAAACATTTTTCAATGCTTGGTCAACCGAACAATTGGTTTACCAAGGTCCGATATTTTTTGCTAATATGAACTGTACTTTACATGACAGCTGTCAGCTATTATAGTTTGATTACTGTTAAGGTTATATCACATTATATTAAAAGAAACCAAAATGACATCAAGAACATCGAATTTTACCACTATTGATAAAAATATGTTATTAGATATAGCTGGCAAGTAAGTATATATACAGTCTGTTTCAAACGCTTAGGCGGAACTAAATGGGAATTTCGTTCTTTTAGGTTGTCACGACAAGGGACCTTGCTTGGGTTATTTCATTTTTCAAGTTGGAATGTCAAAATATAAAATTACAACAATGAAACCTTGGAAACGAATGACCTATGTCAAAATTAAATTATTTTTTTTATATATTTTAATGACAAAAAAATAAATAAATGGGAAATTTGTATTAAGAATGACACCAAAAATCAAAATATAAAGAAAATGACATTTTAAAATGATATTAACCTTAACCAAAAAATGTTTATTGTAAGTATGATTTACAAAGCTTAAACAAAACGGACGAAAAGCACGATTTAAGCGATGAAAGTAACTAAATTGCAAAATCTAGTTCCGCCTAAGCGTTTGAAACAGACTGTATATATATATTTTTATTTAATTTGAAATCTGAATATTTTGAAAGTATTCTTAAAACATAACCTAAATATTTAAGTTTATCATTTTCCAATATCTATATCATATATTCCATTTTTATTCCTCTTTCCATTTCCATTACAGATATTCAGGAATAATAGAAAACAAAAAAAACGACGCACACACTATACAAGAAAAAAAAATTTGGTTACAAATTACTAAAGAATTCAACTCGTCGAGTTGTGTTAAGAGGGAATCCAAACAAATCAAAAATTTGTACTTTAATTTGATAAAGAGAACTAGAAAAAATGTTTGCGAAAGTAAGTTAGTTAGTTAGTTGAAATTTTTGGCGCACAGCAACAAAGGCTATTTGCGCCTAACGCAGCCCATCTAAATGACTAGACTATATATTAAAAATAAAAATTTAGACAATAAATAAATAAATAAATAAATAAAATCATTAAAAATACGCATACTCAATAAAAGAAGTCTTGCACTGACAAACACAAATAAATAATATAAAAAGTCTGTTCGAAAATTTGAACAGACTCAGGGTGATGGTAAGAGGCTGTAAAGGGGCCAATTACCATCGAATATCACAGTCAATAAATAGAAACACATTAAAATAAGGTGCAAGACTTCACACATAAAACAGTAAGTTCGATTCTCTCAGGAAGAGTATCAGCCTGTCCATGAGTACTCTGTCGTCACCTAAGGCAACTGACAGGTCATAGCACAGGCCTAACCTCTCCCTGACATCCTCGAACTGTACACATTCGGTTAAAATGTGTAACACAGACAAATCTGTGTTACACGTCTCACAGACAGGGGACTCTTCACCTCGAAGGAGGTGTCCATGGGTCCACCAACAGTGACCTATACGAAGGCGTGTGATGGCGGTTTCCTCCCTGCGGTTAATCCTGCAGGAAGAACCCCATAGTTTAACGTCTCCCTTAATCTGTCGTAACTTAACGTTCTGTGTGCGGCTCCACTCATGTTGCCACATGTCTAAAACCAGATGTGTCAGATGACTCTTTGCGTCATCTGGAAAAACGAAACTCACATCAATCATAGGTCTGTGAGAGGCGGCTTTTGCAGCTGCATCTGCCGCTTCGTTGCCTTTAATACCAACATGTCCCGGTATCCAAAACAGCTCTACCCTCACATTCTGAGCATTCAGGTTGTGGAGTAGCAACCGGATCTTTAGTACAAGAGGATGCACTGGATCTGGATCTTGGATACTGTTCAGAGCGCTCAGCGAGTCCGTCAAGATAACACTTGACCGACTTTGCTCTGACGAAACAAAACACAGGGCCTTGAAAATAGCGTACAGCTCAGCAGTGTACACACTCGTTATGGAGTGCAGACGGTACTGAAACTGTTGGCGTGGATTCAAAACAACGAACGCACACCCAACCCTGGTTCCGGATTTTGATCCGTCAGTAAAAATGACAGTATCCTCGAACCTAGGGACCAGTGTTCTTTGTAACTCATGTTGGTATTCGATAGGCAACGTAGTATCTTTATCAAACCTAGTTAATGTGAGGTTCACAAGTGGACGCGGTAGCGTCCATGGTGGAACAGCACACAAAACGAAACTTGCCATTTCAGGCATATTAAAATCAATATCGCCCAAAATGTCGAAAGTCCTCAGACCAAAAGGCCTATTGGCTCTTGGTTTTCTGTCATATATTTCTGTATGCCTATTTTGTAGAATAGGGTCATACGCGGGATGATCTGGCTTGGCACTGAGTGCAGCCATATACCGCAAGGATAGAATTTTACGACGATTGTACAGTGACGGTTCGCCTGCTTCACACAGCAGGCTTAGTATTGGACTGGTGCGAAATGCACCTGTGGCCAATCTAACCCCAGTGTGATGTACAGTGTCAAGAATTCTTATCTCTTGGTGTTTAGCTGACCCATAAGCTAGACATCCATAGTCCAGCTTAGAGCGCACTAAAGAACGATATAAACGCAACATGACAGTGCGGTCTGCACCCCATGTCTTGTGACTGAGGACCCGCAACAAATTGAGCGACTTTTGGCATTTTTTCTTGACGGACAAAAAATGTGCCCGCCAAGATAGACGGCTATCGAACACGAGACCCAGAAATCTGGCAGTATCGGTAAATGGTAACTGTGCTCCATTTAGCATGAGTGTAGGGTTGGGATGGACACCCCTTTTCCTACAAAAATGGACACACACAGTTTTGCTGGTCGAGAATTTGAAGCCATTTTCGGTTGCCCATGTATCGAGACGATTGATGGTCAGCTGGAGCTGACGTTCGATTGTACTAGTCTTTTGTCCGGCGACAAAGATACCAATGTCGTCGACAAAAATCGAACTCTGTACAGGCAATCGAATACATGAAGCTGCACCGTTAATGGCAATCAAAAATAACGTAACGCTCAGTATGGAGCCCTGTGGGACCCCATTGTCCAGTGCGAACATTTGTGACAAGGTATTTCCGATCCGCACCCTGAAGCGCCGGTTCGACATGAAGTCTTTTATAAAGAACATCAAGCGTCCCCGGAGACCCCAGGAATGCAGAGTACGGAGAATCCCATAAATCCATGCAGTGTCATAGGCTTTATCAATATCGAAAAACACAGCTACCAGGTGTTTGTTTTCAACGAAAGCATTCCTGATAGCTGTCTCTAGTCTGACCAGATGATCTGCTGTTGAGCGGTGACGGCGAAAACCGCACTGTGTATTGGCCAGCAAGTCGTTTGATTCTAAAAACCAAATCAGACGCTTGCTGATCATTCGCTCCATGAGCTTGCAGAGACAACTGGTCAGTGATATAGGTCTATAGCTAGAAGGCAAGTGTTTATCTTTCCCGACTTTGGGGATAGGAATTATATGAGATTCCTTCCACTTGGTCGGGCACTTGCCCTCAGTCCATATCCTATTATAGACATTCAAAAGCCTAGACTTAGATGATTCCGGAAGATTTCGGATCATACGATAATGTATCGCATCTGGACCAGGAGAGCTATCCTTACACTTTGACATCGCGCTATCTAGCTCTTCACGAGAGAAAAGCAGGTTGTATACCTCGTCATTCCTAGAAAATAAATTTAGAGGTATAGATTCGAAGCCTGCTTTACGAGTTAAAAACTCGGGTGAATAATGTTCAGAGCTAGAATTGAACGCAAAATTAGATGCCAAAGTGTTGGCAATCTCGACCGCTGAGGTAACTACGTTACCATTTACCGATAGACCAGCGATGGCTGTAGCTGTATTTAGACCGGATATTTTCCGGACTTTCTCCCAAACTTTGGCCACTGGAGTGGCAACTGTAACGGTGGACACGTATTTGCGCCATGATTCGCGCTTGCTTTCTTTCACAATCCTCTTAGCACGAGCTTTCGCTCGTTGGAAAGCTATCATGTTTTCCTCTGTTGGACAACGACGGAATGTATTGAAGAGGTGTCTCCTTTCACGTAGCGCCAAGTCGCATTCCTCGTTCCACCAGGGAACGGGAACTCTACGGGGCTGAGTGGATGACAGCGGTATGCTGTTTTTAGCCGCGCTTGTGATGGAGTCCGTGAAATGATTCACCTCTTCGTCTACGGTCAAGCTCGGAATATCCTCATGCGAGAATGATTCCGCAAACTTGGTCCAATCTGCTTTCCGAAGAACCCACTGTGGCCAGCGGGATTCGGTAACAGTATTAAACAGAGGCTTTAAGAGGATTGGAAAGTGATCACTACCGCACAGGTCGTGATGCACATCCCATTTGAACAACGGAGCAATGGCTCCTGAAACAACGCTAAGATCTATAGCACTAAATGTACCCGTTGCTGCACAAAAGTGCGTGGGTCTGCCGTCGTTCAGAAAGCTCAAATTCAATTCGTTCAACATATTTTCCAGGTGACGTCCCCGTTGATCGTTCCGCACCGATCCCCAACACACATTGTAGGCGTTAAAATCGCCTAGTAGTATGAAGGGTGGTGGGAGTTGATCGATGATGTTCACGACATCTCGGATGTCAGTTCGAACACCAGGGGGAAGGTAGATAGAACAAATCGTCACCTGGAGGGGAAGTGCAACACGAACTGCTACGACCTGCAACTCCGTGTCAATGTCTACAGGATCGTGGTACAATGTGTCTCTAACGAGAATTGCCACGCCGTCACATGCTCTTAACCCCGTAAGGAAATCCGTGCGAAACACGGAGTATCCCCGAGGAGAGAATGTGTCGGTTTCGTTGAAGTTTGTTTCCTGCAGACAAACACACGAAGGCGCAAAATCTGACAATAAAAGTCGCAGTTCTTCGTAGCGCTGATATACACCGTTACAGTTCCACTGGATTAGTGGACCATTCATTTCTGTTTAGGGGAGTTACCCCGCAACCTAATGATTTTTGGTTTACCCTTAGGTTGCGGGTCTACAGCCATTTTCTCGGCTACACTTTCATTTGGTAGTCCAGGTGTTTTGATGGACACACTGGACTCCTTTTTTGATTGTTTGGCTCTCACTGGTATCCAGTGAGAACCAACGGATCCCTTATCAGTTTCCTTTTCAGGAGTAACTGATGAGGGTTTAGTAGAAGCGACCATTCTCTGGTCGCTTCTCGTTTGTGGAGAAGACTGTGGTGTCTTCTCCTTAGGTGGTTGGGAGAACTGGGGTTGAGTGCGTTCTCCTTTAGGGGAGGGGGATTTATTCAGACCCGATCCCCCAGGTTGTGGGGTCTGAATTTTGGTCTCTGGGACCAATACCACCTTTTCCTTCGCAGTATTTGTGGCAACTGTTACTGCTGCTGCAGTTGTCGGACGAGGCACTAACTCTGTCTGAGTTTGGACACTTGCAGTTCGCTTTGCAGCTACTTGCGCGAATGATTTCGCGAAAGTAACCGGCGCGCTCTCTTTGTATTTCCTCTTGGCGTCGAAATACGGTATCCTGTCCTGCGTTCTAATGACCTGTATTGCCTTCTCCTCCAAGTACGTTGGGCAGTGGCGTGAAGTAGAGGCATGCGCCCCTTTGCAGTTCACGCAGTGTGCCGCGTTTGGACAAGTTTCAACTTCATGTTGATCCTGTCCGCAGTTGGCACAGATGGTGTGCTTACCACAACGACTTGAGGTGTGCCCATAACGCTGACACTTGTAGCATCGCATCGGGTTGGGATAGTAGGGGCGAACGCTACAAACGTTATACCCCACCCTTACCGATGTTGGACACTTGGTACCAGCGAAGGACACCACCATGGAGATCGAAGGCTTGCCGTTACGAGGGTTGAGCTTCCTGCATTCAATGACACCTTGCGATGCCATTTCCTGCACGAACTCTTCCTCCGTAACATACGCCAGGTCACGATCCGTTACGACGCCTTTCGAACAATTCAGTGCCTTATGCGGCTGTACTGAAATGCCAAACTCAGAAAACTTCACTAATTTTTGCAGCGTTGACGACGCTTCAGTCTCTGCTTCTATTAGCAGTGTACCGTCCGACAACTTACGCACCGACTTTATACCAGTAGAGCACGTATTTCTCAACGTTCGGGCAACGAAGAAAGGGGACATCTCCTTAAAAGACTTACCCTCTTCTTGTACCTTCACGACGAGAAATCGTGGTACTGGCGCACAATACTCAACTTGCCTTTTACCTTCTGCCTTCTTGGCAGCTGGCCTAACACATCCCTCGTCGGATGACTGAGCATCACGACGAGGTCTCTTGTTTGATTTTTTACGGAGTTTACTCTCACTAGTGGCGGAATTTAAGAAATTTTTATCCCTCCGGGTAGTCGCCATACCCGTATACTAAGTTTCATCACCCTGCCATGCCCACCCACCAGGGAGCCCCACACAGGGGACGTTGGCCGCAAACCGGCTCATTGCGCCAGGCATGTCAGGATGGTATAGCATCGGAGGAAGTAGTCACGGGCTGCTCGACCCGCTCGAGAACCAGTAGTAGCCAACTCTGGAACCGGGCGAGCTGCATCCGCTCCCACAGACCCCCGAATACTTGTCTAGTGGCACGGCATTACCCCGGCATCCACGATCCAGTAGTGGAGCCACTCTATTCATGAACCGTGACACCAGCCGATTGACTGAGCTGACCAGACTCAGCCTCCCGTTTTACCGAATCCGAGGCCAAAGAAGGCGTGTTGGGATCGTACTGTCCGCGGGCAGCAGTCTCCCTCAACCGACCAGGACCCTCTTCTCCGGCGTTACGGGTCTCCACGCACGGCAAACACGTGGGTAGGAATTTAAGTGGGAGATCAAAGAGACAACAGATAAGCCTATTCCCACAATCGGCTTCTCTGAACTGTCTCCTCCCAAATGATATGTGATTCAGGGTACGTGGGATCATCAGGCCCAAAAGCTCTATATGGTCAGGTGATGCGACCATTATGAACTTCCCTTGCGTGATTGAGGGTACGCGGGATCATCAGGCCCGAAAGCTCGACAAATGGCCAGGTGTTATGGCCATTATGAACTTCCCCTGCGGGGTTTGCGAAAGTAATGTACGCTCTTGTTCAGTATCTATTTAAAGTAGATTTCTTGAAAAATACAGTTGTCGATGTAGTATCGATATAGTGTTGAAACCGATGGAAACAAGTTTTCGACAATATGTTGATAACTGTATTTTATGAGAAACCGGTCCTAAGTAATTTTTTATATACTTATTTATATACATATATTTTTTTTTTTAGAAAGATTTTTATTTAGTAAGCAAGAGAGCTGAATCTTTCAATAAGGTATTAAACCTTTTTAATTAAATTATTATCTTATTCGAGATTAGTGATATTTGAGTTGAGTTGTGTACGCGCAAATGCAAGAAATTTTAATTAACTAATTATGTTATTAATATTTACTATTTTAATTTTATCATTAGAGAGAATTATTAAAAACCGGAGGCGGACCTCCCCATATTCCGACTTTAAGCGAAGAGGGAGCTAAATTAATAGCCACGTTTGAAGAACAGGTCAAACCCATGCAGAATTTGTATGACGACGCTTCTGATTTTTTTAATGATGGTATAATATTTTACACTGTGTATAATTTGTAATTAATTTATTCCGAATATTTGTAGAACCTGGTCCAAGTAGCCTAGATCTAGGTAGTAGCCTAGATATAGGAATTGTGCCACCACCTCCTGCCTACCATTCCGTATTAGAATTAGAACCAGCACTATTTTTACTGGACCAGAATGAACCAGAACCTGATCCAGAACCTGAACCTCGTTCCATCCCAAAAAAATCCAAGAAACTTAAATTAAAAAAGAAAACTGACTATAAAACTTTATATTTTAAAACTAAATATGAGACTGCCCAAATACAAAAACAGGGCCAGAATGCTATACAATTATGATAAAATTGAATTAGAATTATTAAAAAAAAATTATAAAAACTAATAAAATTGTTTTATTTTAATTATTATATTGTCACGTGGGTGGTTTGATTGAGACACAACTCCTGGATTCAACATAACAAATTTATTAACTATGTATATTACATTTACAATATAATGTTGGAATTGGTCCATGGAGTTGGGGAAGTCTTCGGTCCACCCCGTGTTGGCCAGGATCGGATTGGACCTATCTCCGAGGCGGGGGCTACCCATCCGGGAGTCGAGGAGCCTGGAGAAGTCTTCTCCCACTCACATGGTCACTACTTGCTTTGGCGTCACTCTCGATACTAGAATCCGGCGTCGGTGTCGTGGTCGTCACCTTCGGGACTAATACGTGCAGTAGAGTTGGCTATGTTCTACTACCTCAATATTCTCGACATCCATCTATTAAGTCCCGAAAGTTAACCCAGTTCCAATATTCATTTGTCATGACAAATATTTCCTCATTATGAAATTGTGATGATCTGCAATTTCTTAATCAGGTCACATACGTCAGACGCTGACGAATAGTTTTTAATCAGACAGCTGACCGTCACAATGTCTAGATGTCGTAATCCTGACCTAGGATTACCTATGTGACATTACCCCCTTCCCCATCAGCATGGCGCCCCGACATGCAACAAAATAAACAAAAATAAAAAAAATATCAAAATAATAAAACCAATGGCAAAAAATAAAAAGTTTTGAAGTTAATAAAGACTTAGACACTTGTCAGGTATTTCTACGCTGTTGGCTCATGTGACGTCTCCAGATGGCCACCAAAGTGCGTAGACACAGCTCCCCAATACCTGACTGGCGGCTAAGGGCTCCTTGGTACATGGCTCATGAACCTTAGGAAATTTGGAAAATTTGAATTTTGATCGACATTTGTGATTCAGCCATCTGTTTAAAAATGGAACTTCTGAAACTAATACCCAACGTATTAAAAAAAAAATACACATAACGAAAAACGTGTAGTGTTGTATTTTACGTGTTCTAAAACTCAAAATATATCATACTCGAAACCTGTAAAAATACAGTACATCTGGTTTTTACATAACTATTTACATACAATTGATTAATTTCCAGATGACTTGTATTCTTACTGGGTTGTGGTACTTGCAAAAAGGGAAAAAAAATAAATAAATAAATAAATAATAATAGATTAAAATTTTGATACCCGTTACGTTGGTTATCTGTTCACCAAGCATGCAGTTGCCTTGGGTAGTTGCTTGCCCTCGCGAACACTTCACTGCGCGTCAGTGTTTAGTGGGTCCTTCTTCATCCTTGGGAGGAATCACTGCTGCACGGCATCCCTCCAAGGGGTCTTCAGCATCCCGCTGGCCCCTTCACTGGCTCTTAGGCTTAAGGGAAGCCAACCATAAGGAAATACTACTAAGAAACTTTATATATATTTTTTTTTTAATTTTATTTTAGGATATGAATAGTAATGATAACATCTGATAGAATTGTGAGTACACATCCCTTCGAGAAAATCTGCGGATTGAAGGAAAAATCGAGTGTCACCCAATCAACGGGTCTCCTAGCTGCCGAGATTGAAGAAATGATTCAAAACCTATCAACCTATTATGGACCCAATGGCGCAGAAGACCTTTATACTTCATAGACAGTTACATCGTACATCATTACTAATGTATTTAATTTTAATTATAGGAATTGGCTGCGGGAGTTGCTTGCTCTACCATCTTTATAGCCCACATTTGAAGCGTCGAAAAACAAATGTGGTGAGAAAGGATGGAGACCTGGGTCAGGTGTATATGAAAATCATTGACGAAAATGATAACGAGTCCGCGTTACTGCTCAAGCCAAATGGGGCGCAGAGAGCAGTACGCCTGACTAAGACGGCCCGGAGCGGAATGATAGCGCTGTCAGTCCGTTGGAGCAATCCCAGACGTCAGCCCTATAGGATAAACCCCGTAAGTTTACTGTGCCCTATAGGTGGAGACCGTCCTGACGTCTGCCGTGGAAAAAAGCTGCTGCAAAATTATAAGTCGCGCAATATTGGGCCTCAGCGGGATGCTGTAGAGCCAGTGAAGGGGCCAGCGGGATGCTGAAGACCCCTTGGAGGGATGCCGTGCAGCAGTGATTCCTCCCAAGGATGAAGAAGGACCCACTAAACACTGACGCGCAGTGAAGTGTTCGCGAGGGCAAGCAACTACCCAAGGCAACTGCATGCTTGGTGAACAGATAACCAACGTAACGGGTACCCAAATTTTAATCTATTATTATTTATTATTATTTTTTTTTTCTCGTTTCCTTTTTGCAAGTACCACAACCCAGTAAGAATACAAGTCATCTGGAAATTAATCAATTGTATGTAAATAGTTATGTAAAAACCAGATGTACTGTATTTTTACAGGTTTCGAGTATGATATATTTTGAGTTTTAGAACACGTAAAATACAACACTACACGTTTTTCGTTATGTTTATTTTTTTAATACGTTGGGTATTAGTTTCAGAAGTTCCATTTTTAAACAGATGGCTGAATCACAAATGTCGATCAAAATTCAAATTTTCCAAATTTTCTAAGGTTCATGAGCCATGTACCAAGGAGCCCTTAGCCGCCAGTCAGGTATTGGGGAGCTGTGTCTACGCACTTTGGTGGCCATCTGGAGACGTCACATGAGCCAACAGCGTAGAAATACCTGACAAGTGTCTAAGTCTTTATTAACTTCAAAACTTTTTATTTTTGCCATTGATTTTATTATTTTGAGTTTTTTAATTTTGTTTATTTTGTTGCATGTCGGGGCGCCATGCTGATGGGGAAGGGGGTAATGTCACATAGGTAATCCTAGGTCAGGATTACGACATCTAGACATTGTGACGGTCAGCTGTCTGATTAAAAACTATTCGTCAGCGTCTGACGTATGTGACCTGATTAAGAAATTGCAGATCATCACAATTTCATAATGAGGAAATATTTGTCATGACAAATGAATATTGGAACTGGGTTAACTTTCGGTACTTAATAGATGGATGTCGAGAATATTGAGGTAGTAGAACATAGCCAACTCTACTGCACGTATTAGTCCCGAAGGTGACGACCACGACACCGACGCCGGAACCTAGTATCGAGAGTGACGCCAAAGCAAGTAGTGACCATGTGAGTGGGAGAAGACTTCTCCAGGCTCCTCGACTCCCGGATGGGTAGCCCCCGCCTCGGAGATAGGTCCAAGCCGATCCTGGCCAACACGGGGTGGACCGAAGACTTCCCCAACTCCATGGACCAATTCCAACATTATTTTGTAATTGTTATATAATTATTTAATAAATTTGTTATGTTGAAACCAGGAGTTGTGTCTGAATCAAACCACCCA